>OY856395.1:3580000-4780000 GCA_963693495.1 Malacosoma neustria | reverse complement strand
ACATACTGAAAAAATTTGAATATAGCCAAAAGATTCATTTATCGTACCATCAAACGATACAATGAAGACTCTAGTGTAGATGACAGGTCAAGAAGTGGTCGCCCTCGGTCTGTTAGGACTCCAGCAGTGATAAAAGCTGTGAAGGCACGAATTCAAAGAAATCCCAAACGTAAGCAGAAATTGTTGGCCCTTCAGATGGGGTTAAGCAGAACCACGGTGAAAAGGGTGTTAAATGAAGACTTAGGGCTTCGGGCCTAACGAAGAAAAACAGGACATCGTTTGAATGCTCGTCTAATGGATCTGAGACTGAAGAGATGCCGCGCTTTGTTGAAGCGGTACGCGGGAAAAAAATATCGGGTAATTCTTTTTTCGGATGAAAAAATGTTTACCGTAGAAGAGAGCTACAACAAACAAAATGATAAGGTGTACGCACACAGTAGTGAAGAAGCGAGCAACCGTATTCCGCGTGTCCAACGAGGTCATTTTCCATCCTCGCTCATGGTATGGTTGGGAGTTTCTTATTGGGGCTTAACAGAGGTACATTTTTGTGAGAAAGGTGTAAAAACGAATGCTGTTGTGTATCAAAATACAGTCCTGACGAACCTTGTGGAACCTGTTTCTCATACCATGTTCAATAACAGGCACTGGGTATTCCAACAAGATTCGGCGCCAGCTCATAGAGCGAAGAGCACACAAGACTGGCTGGCGGCGCGTGAAATCGACTTCATCCGGCACGAAGACTGGCCCTCCTCCAGTCCAGATTTGAATCCGTTAGATTACAAGATATGGCAACACTTGGAGGAAAAGGCGTGTTCAAAGCCTCATCCCAATTTGGAGTCACTCAAGACATCCTTGATTAAGGCAGCCGCCGATATTGACATGGACCTCGTTCGTGCTGCGATAGAGGACTGGCCGCGCAGATTGAAGGCTTGTATTCAAAATCACGGAGGTCATTTTGAATAAACTTTAATGTCATAAGAATCTATGTTTTGTTAAGTTCATTTTGGTATATAAATGGTTACATAATGAATAAACTTGTTACAATTATTTTACATTAAACATGTGACAGAATTTATGACCTGACTAGGTATTATAAATGCGAAAGTAACTCTGTCTGTCTGTCTGTCCCTCTTTCACGCCTAAACGGCTGAACGGATTTTGATGAAATTTGGTATGGTGATAGATGATAACCTAGAAATGGTCATACTAATATTATAAATGCGAAAGTAACTCTGTCTGTCTGTCTGTCTGTTCCTCTTTCACGCCTAAACGGCTGAACGGATTTTGATGAAATTTGGTATGGTGATAGATGATAACCTAGAAATGGTCATAGGCTATAAATAATCACACCATCGTTCTTAGGGGGTAGGCAGTAGGCAGATAACTAAATTGAGTTAGTGATTTTTTGTGCTTGTCCGGTATCTATGAGAATCGGCCAACATCTATTTTTCATCCCCCTAAATGTTAGGGGTGACCCACCCCCAAAAAATTTTTTTTAATTTTTTGACATTTTATTATTTATATGGCAGAACAACGTTTGCCGGGTCAGCTAGTTCCGAATAAAGCTTAAATGGTTGCCAGTCCGTTTTCACCGGAATGTTCATATACTCTCTCCTTTACATTATCCCTTTGATCCTCGTATTCCATCGTAACTTAAAGAGCGTTTTACTTTTCTGCCATCAACCTCTACCCGTCACTTGAGCTCATGTTATCACCTCACTCTAGTAACTCCTTCTCACACTAGTTCCTCATTTGTGCATAATTCATTTACAAAAAAAGCAGTTCACTTATGGAATTCACTCCCTGTTGATATTAGAAAGCAAAAACAATATATTCATTTAGGACATCAGTTTTTGATTACTATTTGGAGGAAGCATAGTAACAGTCTTTGTTGACATCTTGAATAGGTATATGTATGTTTTTTTTTCTTTTAATGGTATTTAATTTTACTACATTAATCGTATAGTATTTATTTAATCCTATATCTTTAAACGAGCAATTCTTGTATATATATACTTATATAATTGGAATCTAGGAATCGGCTCCAACAATTTTCATGAAATTTAGTATACGGGGGGTTTCGGGGGCGATAAATCGATCTAGCTAGGAATCATTTCTAGAAAATGTCATTTTATTCGCTTTTTTTTATTGGAAGAAAAATAACAAAAATGTGACTCTTCCTGACATCTATCGGCGAATAATAATACTATTTTTTTTAAATTGCTTTATCGACACAACACTAAAGCTATTCCAGCAGATGGCGCTGTTAAGAACAAGAAGTCAATGAGTGTTTGCTTTGAGGTTAGACTAAGAAAATCAATTGTTAATTTCCAAAAAACACAATTTATAAAAAAAAAATACCGAGCAAAGCTCTGTCATCCGGATATTGTAATATTATTTGCAATCACCACTAAGTATTTTGTTACAATTTCCTTACTTCGGATTGCCTGGAAGACATCGCTTTAAGCTTTAAGATAAGGTCGTCCATTGTCACATTCCCTTCAGAGGGAGGCCGGATCTCAACAGCGGGACGCTATGGGGTGTTATTATAGAAAGCTGGACATAACCACAAATTAATGTTATTAATACTAGTCCGTGCAGGGCCGGATAAAGAATACTAACCTCTGCGGCCGGGGTCGGCCTGTCGTAAAAGGCGACAAAACAACCCACCCTAACTACGTGGTAGGACCTCAAGTTCGTCTGGATGGCGACCACCTTTGGCCTTAAGCATACCGCCATAATAACCTTGTGTTGTGTTCCGGCATTGGTGACCCAAATTCCTGTACCCTTATGGGACAGCAGCGTGTTCGCGATGCCACTGGCGTTGCAAACACCCATAGGCGACGGTAACTGTTAAATTCTAAGCGGGCCGTCAGCCTGTCTGCTGTCCTACAGCAATAAAAAAATATTATTATAGAAAGCTGTACATAACCACAAATTAATGTTATTATTATTAATCTCGAAATAATCCACACAGCAGCCATGTTACGAACCGCCCACTTATTAATATTAGAAGAAATATTAATTTGCACGGTCGGACGCGCATCGTGGAGCACAACCAGCTAGACCTCCTTTCAAACGAAAACCAACCTTATCACTCTCAAAATTAAGTTAACGAATACATTAATGGAGTTTCAAATAAATTGTTTGTAAAGTCGATAATTGGCCACGATCGTCAAGTTTTTATAATATTAATATCGCAGAAAAAGGGTTTTTGCACGAGAGGTGTTGTTGCTATCATTTGAAACCGCCCAACTTGGATAATCGTGGGAGTTTTTTTAGTATTTTATAATAAATATATTTTTTGCAGCCCTGCCTTTTTAAGACTTCAAGCTATTAGACACAAAAGCAGCAATACCTTATTATAAAAACGCTGGATACGGCTGAACGTCTAAATATTAGCAAAAATGGGTTATGCTAATGACAGGGCGTTTACCGCCAATCGTTTAAGCAGGATGCATTTATTATTCATCAAACGAAAGCCTAGATTTGGCATGCCGGATACACCTTGCGCGGCTTGTTCCGTCTACGCGACGATGTAGGCAGACAATTAGACGCGTACGCGCATGCCGTTACGATTTCCTATACTTGTGTCTAGATTGAGCTTTAGTGTGCAGAATATAAATAACTACGACCACTTATACAGCACCATCTAGTCTCCAAGTAAGCAGCAGAGCGCTTGTGTTCCGGGTACAAAACAACTGATACACTTATTCATATTTTAGACGACGCCCGTGGCGTAACGGCTAACACATTGCGGTACGCTTGCGGAGGTCACGGGTTCGATTCCCGTCTCCCATCTGGTTATGTATTATGTGTATTTATTTACAAAAGAAAATGATATATGTAATATATCAGTTATCTAGTACCCATAACACAAGTGATATGTTACTTAGTTTGGGACTAGAACGCGTTGTGTTAATCGTCCTGCTACATTTATTTATATAAATTTAAAAATATTTATTTTACATAAACACACGAGACAGGAGGCGAGCTCGTGATGGCCGCAGGCGTTTTGATGCTAGAAAGTTTTTGGACCAAAGAGTTCGCTAATATGCTGTCATCTGAATGTTTACCCCCGATATAAAACATCGCTAAAAATAATCATCGCTTCATCTGAGCGTTCACATACTGAATAAGTGGCAGCTTATTGAAATATTATTTTTATATCTACGACTGAGCCGTAAGAATTTATTTTATTATTTAATTTATGAGAAGATATATATACAAAAAACATTGAGAATAAGAACATTATAGTTACTATTATAAATGTGAAAGTAAGTTTGTTTGTTACGCTTTCATGCGAAAACTACTTAACCAATCATCATGAAACTTTGTACACATATTCTTGGAGGTATTAGAAGTAACATAGGATACTTATTATTGAAAAAAATTAGATTTTACGAAGATATTACCATTTCTCATTTTTTTCGATTTAATATTGCCTGTTAATCGCCCAGAGGAGCGGGCGTGATCGACTAGTGACATATAAAATAGAGAAACTATCCTCTACTTAAGTGTCAAGAAATTTCATGTCATAATTTAGACATTTATTATTTATCTATTATGTATATGGTATTATTTCACGGTCACATGCTTAAGATCTTCCCCTGAATCAGTTTTATCTAATGGGCATTGTTAATTTTTTTAAATGTTGTAATTGAAAAACCATTTAGAGGAATAAGGTTACTGATCATTGCGGACTAATTAATTATGAAAAATATTCACATTTTATTGATATTTTTGATAAAATATGATTGACCTTCTCTGCCCTTCAAATTTCACTGTATAGTTTGTATCGTTGCCTCAGAAAATAAAAAGTAAGTGGCAAGTATTGATAATCTGTCATGTGTCAAATTTATAAACGTCAGAAATAATAATTTTTCCTGCAACTTCTCTTTTTTTTCTGTCACTTCTTTAACCCACTTAGACATTGGCAAAATCAATGCCAAGGGCGTTGGAGCCACACCTTCAAAAACTGAACTGAACTGAACTTCTCTTTTTTTCGTATGAACTTTGACAGATATAATTGACACATGACATCGTGTTGACAGCTTTCAATTTTTTAAATTATTTCTAGTGAGGCAATGGCACAGTCCATTTTGCCGTGTGATGACTTCACTTACCTTTAAAATTGAAAATATTTAAACATTTTTTTTTAAATAACTGTTGAGCCAATCTTCAAAATATTCAAACTAGTTTCTCAAAATACTCTTAAGTTTTCAAAAAATTAATTAAAATTGAATGGTTAAAAATTTTAGACAATCCCCATTGTATGCTTTCAAAGTACACGAGTGCTGGTGATCGCTCTACTAAAGACACGCCAATAAATATAACGATAAATTAAATATGAATTATTTGCGTAACGCGGGAGCGTCCGTCTATCCGCAGCTCATTAGTGGCGATGCGCGCGCCCCCTCACACACGTCCGCGACACGCGACCGCTTACTGGCGGATTTATACATTCCTAATTTGAATTTTAAGAATTATATGCATTCAATACAAGCTAGCGTCCAAGTTTTTACAATGCTTCGAGTAAACTTTTAAGGCGAAACTATTCCTTTAGGTCGATGTTAGTAGAATCACGAACGAACAATAAAATTAAATTAGGATAAGCTTTCAGAAATCTTCGGCAAGTCTTCTTTATCGTCTTCGGCGGTTGAAGACGAATTTCAGAACACCTCAAGCGAAGACAATAAAAAAAACTTTTGAGCAATGCTTTCAATGAAACAGAGTTGGCGGGGTGGATTTTCTAGCCGCCCAATCGGGTATGCGGTTTTTTTAGAGAAATAAGATTCGTAGGAAACGATAACTATAAAATTTATATTGCAAAAACAATTATATACCTAGAACCTTAAAAGGAATCATAAAATTAGAAACGTGTTTATATCATCTCTTTAAATTTATTGTACTGTTTGCATTTCTCGCCGAATAAGCTTTTGTTAAAGTTTTAACATAGAAAAGTGTCTGTAAATTATATTTGAGTTGCTATTTGAACACTCCCTATCAATAATTTCATTAATTAAATATTTATATATACATAAATATATATTACACAATTTTAACTAACCTTGTCATTTTCATTACAAGATTCTTATTTCAACTGAAATTTAAATTAAGAACATATTTGTAATTCAAACCAAATAAAAGCTCTGTTGCACACGCATGTCGTAGACGGGTGCGACAGGCGTGAGCGCATCGAAAATAATGATCCAATATCCACGAACGGGCTTTGTGACGACACGCTGTGATTTCACCTAAATTATTTCCCTTATTTTATATTTATTTATTACCGTGATTATAACTTTTTAATTTATGAAACAAAATACTTTAGTAATAAGTTCTTTAGGATTACTCGATTACGAGTCTAATTCATATAAATTAGTAAAAATAATAATTAAATGTGATTTTATACATAATTAAGCAACATCGTACATTTCCAAACTAAAAAAAAACTTGTATTTCAAGTATAATATAAAATTAAATAATAATAGCAAATCCTTGGGCCGGATTTTACATTATTCAAAATAAAGAAAATCTGTCGGTAATCGAATTTGTGACCTAATTGAACGGCTTAAAGAAGAAAATTCTTAAGCTGCCCATGGAGACAGGTTGTTGTTATATTATATGTATTTTTTTATTGCTGTAGGAGAGCAGACAGGCTGACGGCCCGCTTAGAATTTAGCAGTTACCGTCGCCTGTGGGTGTTTTTTTCGCAACGCCAGTGGGATCGCGAACGCGCTGCTGTCCCATAAGGGTTGGGTTACTAATGCCGGAACACAAGGTTATTATGGCGGCATACTTAAGACTAAAGGTAGACGCCATACAGACGGACTTGATGCCCTACCACGTAGCTAGAGTGGGTTGTTTTGTCGCCTTTTACGATAGGCCGACCCCGGCCGCAGAGGTTAGTATTCTTTCTCTGCCCCTGCACGGCTATCACTCATATAATTCCTATGTTATATGAGTGGTTATTAAATATTTAAGAAATAAAATATATTGATCGTGGCATTTTTGGCTATTCTAGCAGTGACTGCCCCGCTTGACCCTCCAACTCCGCAGTGAAACGCGGCGTCAGAACCTCGTCTGTTATTCAGCAGGATGCTCCGACTTGCAGGTAGGTTGACTCTGACCCCAAAGATTTTGGTGAGGCCCCTTAAACCCCAAATAATTTACGACAAGATGATGATGACCAATCTCAAATATAACAAGGATCGCTCTACGGTCAGGAATACTTAATAGATCACACCGTGAGCACGATAAATCGACAAACATGCACCTAACACAAAAATTTCAAGTTTTTTAGATGGAATCTTGATATAGTTACAGAAAACAAGTAGCATACCATTAAATTACATGATATATTTAATAAATCTTAAATAATAATTGTTAACATAGTTAAAACATATAAGAATCCGATCGTGCAATTACGGAGTAAGAAGATTTACCCCTGCAGCCAAACATCTCCAGGTATACCTAACTGGAGATGCTTAGCGTGTGCTTTTAGCATCGCAAACATTCACAGAGGACGCTAACGGCTTACTACGGACCGTCACTGTCTGCTGTTCAAGCAATTGAAAAATCAATTCCAACATGAAAATTCGTAAGGTAATCACTTACATCTTAAACACGTCACGTGTCACAATTCAACCAAAAATAATATGAATACATATTCTTTATCATCCCTCCACGTTCCATTCACCGACAACTGACACTGACACGCGAATCAGCGAGTTATGTGAATAACACGTCAAAAAGGGCAATATTGCTGGCAAGGTATGCAGTGGATTTTATTAAGCGTTTAATATTAGGGGCTATTATTGTTACACGGATAAGGGGAAAGCGATTTGTTAGTTCGCATTGTGATATCTCTATTAGGGTTATTATGTTAAGTGTGTTTATGAATACGATATTCGATTTTTTTTTATTGCAGAGGAACAGCAGCCGACGGCCCACTTATTAGGGAACGCGAACACGCTGCTGTCCCAAAGGAGTACAGGAACTTAGGTCACTAATGCCGAAACACAATACAAGGTTATTATTGCCATTTACTTATAAGAGTGGTTGCTATCCAGATGAGCTTGAGCTTGAATTTTTACCTAGCTAGAGTTGTTTTGTCGCCGGTCGCAGGATTTAGTATTATATAACTAACCCACTAATAACTTATGGATAAAAAAAAATGTCTGAAATAAATGATTATTATTATTATTATTACTCCGCGTCTGCACGGCGAAAAATATATTTACGTATACTCAAATGAATGGATAATGCGTAAAAAATAATCATATAAGTAATACGTAATATTAATACAAATATTTTGGTATAAAATGTTAACATGAAAAAATAACTAGATTTTTATTATGGATACATTAATATAAATTGATATTTAAATTATTTTTTTAACGACTTTTGTGGCGCGACGACACAAGCGTATCATAACGCCTGCGGAGGTCACGGGTACCTGTATCGAGTCTAAGTATATATACATGTATAATAGGTATATGTATTTTTGTACAAGTAGTATATCAGTTGTTTTATATTCTTTATTTTTTATCCGTGCAGGGGCGCAGTACTGACCTCTGCGGTCGGGGTAGGCCTGTCGTAGAAGGCGACAAAACAACCCACCTCAGCTACGTGGTAGGGCCCCAAGCCCGCTTGGATGGCGACTACCTTTAGTCTTAAGTATGCCACCATAACAACTTTGTTGTGTTCCGGCATTAGTGACCCAAGTTTCTGTACCCTTATAGGACAGCAGCGTGTTCGCGGTGCCACTGGCGTTGCAAACATCCATAGACGACGGTAACTACTAAATTCTAAGTGGGCCGTCAGCCTGTCTGCTGTCCAATAGCAATAAAAAAAATGGTTTAGTACCGATAACATAAGAACTCTGCTTCTTACTTTGAGATTATTTCGTTTATAAGTATTTAATTTCTAAAAATTATACGTTATTCGCTTTGGAATGTCAACGAATTACAGTGCTTATATTTGCAGGTCAAATTTATGTAATATCTCTCCAGACTAATATTATAAATGTAAAAATAACAACCACCATTTTGATGAATTTTGGTATAGAGCTTGGACCTTGGAGGACAAGGCTACTTTTTATTTATATGACAGAACGTATGTTCCATTTAAAACAAGATTAAGGTTTTTCACAAGTAAAATCATGACAGGTGCACTCATATAGTAATTTTTGTCTTGATCCATTGAATCAAGTGGCCGACTCAGCATTGTTCTCGCTAATAGCACCAAATCGAATTGCGCACGATCCGACAGATGGGCTAGTCCCGCCCGGCGGTCCAACGACAAATTTGCGATATTACATGTGGATTAATGTACAGCATTTTTTAGGGTTAAATTGTCTATTCAGAATTGCCCCAGCTTATAAAAATCGCTTTCATTCAAATGTGATCGTTAAAACAGAGGGTTATTGTTCATATTTCAATGATAGATCATGTTTTATATAACGTTATGCTGTGAAGGATGTGGAGATCGCAAAGGGTGATACCCCAGGCTAGATGGCATCCGTACGATGGTTATCATAATCCTTGCATTGACATGATGTGATGACACATGTCGTGTAGTCGTGCTCTAAAATGTTTTTAAAATTCGTTCTTCACATTTTACTGTCGATGAATGTAATTTTTACCCTATTTTGTTGGAAGTAGAGTTGACTTTTTTAGGAGTTTTTATTTTGTCCATCCTGGGAAGGTATATAATGGATAGTTCACAGTAGATTTTTGTTTGTTTAGAGATTAATACTCTTTTTAACTAGTGCACTAGCTTCGTTTGATTGCCAGTATTGCATAGTTTCAATTATCTTCTAGTAAAGCTAAGATTGTCTTCATTAGTACTAAAGTGATAATTTGCATAAAATTGACTACTGCTTTCGCTGTTTTACTGACTGTAAAGTAGTTATACCTGTAAAAATCTGTTCATCCATCATCAATCTGTTTTATCCGTGCAGAGGCGGAGAATGAATACTGACCTCTGCGGCGGGGGTCGGCCTGTCGTAGAAGGCGACAAAACATCCCACCCTAGCTACGTGGTAGGGCCCAAGCCCGTCTGGATAGCGACCACCTTTGGTCTTAAGTATGCCGCCATAATAGCCCTGTATTGTGTTCCGGCAATAGTGACACAAGTTCCTGTACCCTTTGCGATGCCATTGGCGTTGCAAACACCTATAGGTAGCTTATAATACCCATTACTTAAAGTTATATTAAAATAATTAAAACAATTCAATATCGAAGTTATTAGTGCTTAAGACATAATCATTGCAAGCCAATACAGTAAAAATTTTTAGATGTATGACGTTTTTTTTCGAACTTAAATGAAAAAAAAAAAACAAAAATCACACAAATACTGATATAAATAATATGTCATTCACTACAAATTATTTGTTCAGTCAACTCAAATATATTAGTGAAGATTAAAAATCAACAAAAGGCTGAAAAGGGAATTTCGAATTAATATAGGGAGCCCTTTACAATTAGAGCAAAACCGGGAAGCTAGCTGAGGAATCGAAATTACAGGACGTAACTCCAAACAAATGCACAAAAGCCCCCCTCGTGAGTGCACCGTGGCATAGAAGTGGGGACATTTTAATACGAGGGTTGCTTAAAACAATCAGCGAAAATAAATACACGCATGTACTCAGACAACTCAAGATCCATCTCTGCGATGGATAGATCTCGTTATTCGGTAGTGGAAAATGGATGTTCATCTAGGGAGGTCTTAAAATGGACATGAACTCAATAGTTTAGTGATGTTGTAATGTCTTTGGTGAAAAAATGTTTGGCGACGGTCAGGAGCCGAGTTTAGCTCGCAATCCTCAGTAACATACATTAGAATTCATATGTGACCGGGATGCAACGCTTGCAAGAAGCAACACACAAAGTCTTTACACGTTAATTTGAAATTAAACTTGTTTTTAAATAAAGAATAACGTTAAAAATGTATATATTTTTAAATAAAGAATGAATTTAAAAGTGTTCAAATTCGTTTTACATTGTTTATGGACATTTCGATTTGTCTTAACTAACTTAGCTATTGCTAAACATTTGTGCTACAGCAGTGACTACTACTGTATGTTGAAAGACATGTATATTAAAATCTTGAAAACAAACTTCTAATTTAATATTTGACTTAAGTAATATTTCTAAGCTCTCAACTTTAAAAAGCACTTGAGTCGATCGTTACTCGCAAAAAATGCGAGAAAAAGCAAAATAATCGTACGCAAAAACCCCGCGACAAATGAACATCGGGAACTCAAGAGGGTCATTAAAACGGGGCTCGTTCTAAAATGTTAGGGAGGCTGGGGGGTTTCGAGATTCCAGTAATTGGACCGGGGAGAGCCTCAAATCGCATTCGAGCTAGCACAAGCGGAAAGACGGCTCAACCGGCTATAATTAACAAAAAAAAAATATAGGTGAATCGATCTCTTTTGTAACTTTTTTCGATTTGCATGTTTATATCAACGAATTCTTATTCGGTTGTTGAGGAATTATGTCCTAGGGCTGACTGTCCATGTCTATATGAGTTGTAGCAAATTAAATATGTAGTTCTAGCTGAGTGAAGCTTATCATTCATTATAATACAATACTTTTATAATCGTCCCGTACAAGCGAAATTACGTTAGGAGTGTCACAGATTTTTTATTATTATTGCTGTGGTACACAAGACAGGCTACAGGTCCACCAGTTAAGCAGTTACCGTCATTTATAAATATTTGTGACGCCAAGGGCACCTCTAACGTGCTGATCTCTGCGTGAAGGAACTGAAACTCGGGTTACTTATGCTAGAACGCAACACGAGATTATTACGTGGCTTCTTTAGAGATCAAGGGGTTTTGCCATCCAGGTGGGCTTGGAGGAGTTCTACCACCTAGGAATACTTTAAACTTTTATTAACAACACAAATTACTCTATGAAATAAAGATAACTGCAAACTTTTTTTAATATCGTTCTTAATTTCATCATAGATAAATTCTTATCTTTTAAAAATTTTAATAATCTTTGTATATTCTGAATGATATATATAAACTAACGCATGGATTTAAAATAGTAACCCCCTCCTCATAAAATATACTCGTATAACAAATTATATTTCCTAAAATAATAAACTTAAAACTCTGTAATTAAATAAATATACTATGTAATATATAATAATAATACAATAAATACGAGTATACTAGCACAATTCACAAAGCGTCATCTAGTCCCAAACTAAGTTGCATAGCACTTGTGTTATGGGTACTAGACAACTGATATACTACATATATACTTTTTTTGTAAATATATACATAATATACATAAATACCCAGACGCAAGACGGGAATCGAACCCGACTTCCGCGAGTATACCGAAGTGCGTTAGTCGCTACGCCAGGGAGGTCGTCAAATCTTATATATAAAATTCTCGTGTCACAATGTTCGTTCCCGTACTCCTCCGAAACGGCTTGACCGATTCTCATGAAATTTTGTGAGCATATTGAGTAGGTCTGAGAATCGGCCAACATCTATTTTTCATACCCCTTAGTGATAAGGTCACTATTCCACGCGGACGGAGTCGCGGGCACAGCTAGTATAAAATTAAATATTATGTATGTGTGAGAAAGAGGTGGAAAACTTTAATGAGCCGTGAAATAATGAGTCGAAATACTCGGTAACAAATAAAATAATAACAATAGCAGAGCGAGAAATACGTAAAAAACACATTTACCGTCTTCTATACGCCCATAAGGTTATTTTGCGAGGCGAGCAATTACGCAAACAATACTCTTTTAATATTCACGTTAAACCCACGGTTTTGTGGGAAACGTACCCTTGTTTAGCAACTGGAGCGTATGTAATGACGTGGCATAATTTAGTGATGTGCAAATAATTTATTTGTCGGGTCTTACGAGTCGAAATAAATTGATACAATTTTTTAAAATAATATTGAGAGCCCATAACGTCTTACTGCCGGGCTCCAGCCTCCCCCTACGGGAACGGACAGGATGACCGCCACGCTTGTCCAGGGCGGATTGGCGGGTTAAGAATATCGGCGATCTCAGTATGCACGTGTCCCTTCACGGTCGATACATGACAATATGCTATATGCATAGGCGAGAAAAACGGCCTAAGCGATGCATGAGTATGCCACCGTGGGATTTGTATCCGGGACCTTTACACACCTACACAAACACACACGCACATACGCTCCTTCGCAAAATTACTCACATTGTAAAATGTATAATATTTATATTTGCAGAATTAGTTAATTAAAAATGGGAGAGGAATCTGGTCCCTGAGATACAGTTAGATCTCGTTTGTAGCAAGTGGGATTAATTATTTTATCTATTTTTTTGGTGCAATAAAAACAATTAATTAAAAAAATAATGTTTAATAAAACCTACAAGTACACGCTGTACTTGTTATGCAAATTTAATTTCATTAAATAGAAATAAATATATTGTTGAAATTCTAACGATATACATATTATCCAAAATTGAGATGTAACAAAGGTTTTTTTTATCAAGTACATAGTCAATTCTAGCTTAACAACACACTTTTTTTAAATAGAACGCTTTGCTTATTCGAGCACTTTAGTTACACCATTGCCACTGCAATATGGATATGTTCATTTTATTAACATACAATTTTGTGTAATTAAACGGCTTGCATTGTATTGCATTTTTTTGATATATACACAGTTAAATAGTTTAAAACGACATTATACAATCATTCATTGTCCATATCGGATATATTGATTATCAAACAATATCAGTCATTAAATAAAATTCAATATATACTATAAAACAAAAGCATCAGCTCCAGCCTCCTAATTAGAGGAAAATCTGTATCTTGGAAGCCGAAACAAAAATTCTTGCTGTGTGCGCGTGCATGTGTGTATGAAAGCGTGCGTGCGTGCGTGTGTGTGTATATGTGTGTGTGTGTGAAAAAATGTCTATGTTGTGTATACATTACATAAATCCATAAACAATATTATACAAATAAAGAAGTAAAATATTATTTAATTGACCAGCTGACTTGGTACCTCGAAAAGATCACCGACTATCGGTTTTAACGATTAAATTTGAGTAAACTCTTCAATATCGTTAATATCTGATAATAGGATTTGTGACGAATTGTACGTGTTTTTTTAAAGAGAGGAAAAGTTTAGAAAAGAACTTATATGTGATGAATTTAATCCACTTTTGACAAATGTTTGCTCTATATTGCATTTACTGTCGCCTATGGATGTTTGCGACGCCAGGTGGACCAATAACACGCTGTAGTCCGCGAAGGGGAACTAGAACCAGGGTCACTTATGCCGGAACACTACATAACATTGCCATCCAGAGAGGTCTGGAGTCCTACCACCTAGCTAGGGTTTTGTCGTCAATATTCTTACTCCGCTGCTGCACGAAGGAAATCGAGATACTCGTAGATATAGTTGTGTGTTGGAGTCGAAAGCGAAATGTGTCGCATCACTATATTTTGCTTTCATATTTACAATACTGTTTGAATTTGTACTTTTTCAGTATTTTCCTTTACTCTGTAATTGTGTATTTGCAAACGAAGGGCGTCTGTATAGTAATCGTTTTACGTGAACACAATTCATAGGAACACAAGTCTGTAATTTGTTTACTATAGATATATTATTGAAATGGAAGCTAATGATAACAGTGTAAACAAGTCTAACACGAAAACCATAATACAATGTTTGAGATAATCACGTACGTAAGTACAAAAAAGTATAAAAAAGTACAAAGTACAAAAATTGGACTCGAAAAAATAAAGCCGCCAAACATATCGGAAGAATTTTCAGAAATAAAAAGTAGTTCTATAGGTTCATTCAGCCCTGTTTTTGTTACTGAGAACAGCAGACAGCTGATGGGCTGCTTCATAGTAAACAGTTACCCTCGCCTATGGATGTTTGCGACGCTTGTGAACACGCAAGTGTCCATTGGAACCTGGGTCACTAATGCCGGCATACAACATAATGCTATTATGGTGGATTATAGACCAGGGGCCATCCAGACTGACTTGGAGTCCTATCATCTAGCTAGGCAGGAGTAAGTATTTTTACTCCGCCTTTTTCATCCTACTTCTCATTTAATAATATTTAAATATAATTACTTTTACTAACCTAAATGATCCTATTAGATCCTGAGAACTTTTAAAATTAAAAAGACAACGATTAGACCACACAAAACCATCGTTATCCAGATAAAAAAACAAAAAATACAAACAAGGGAATCACGTCACTACATTATGTTAAAAGGTCTAAGAATGACATCTAAAATAATCCTCTTTATACGAATAGACACATTAGAGGCCGGTCCTTCGGGACACGGTCCTTTGATTTTGGATTCGATGAAAATTAATACTGGCCATATATATAATAAACATCTATAGCTATAATATTTGTATATAGGGGGATGCTGTATAATTACATAGTACAAGGTCATATGTACTTTAATGCAATTAATAATAGGATTTGTCAATGTGATGTGGCGTTGATGTTTATAAATATGTCGACCTCTGTAGCGCAGCGACTAACGTATGTCGGAACCCTTGCGGATGTTACGTGTTTGATTTCCGTACATAGTGGGTCTTAATGTATAATATTTATTTCGCATTTATTTATCCGTGCAGGGGCGGAGAAAGAATAGTAACCTCTACGGCCGGGGTCGGATTTTTTTAAAAGGCGACAAAACAACCCACCCTAGCTACGTGGTAGGGCCCCAAGCCCGTCTGGATGGCGACCACCTTTGGTCTAAGTATGCCGCCATAATAACCTTGTGTTGTTCCGGCATTAGTGAACCAAGTTCCTGTATCCTTATTGGACAACAGCGTATTCGCGATGCCACTGGCGTTGCAAACACCTATAGGTGACGGTAACTGCTAAATTCTACGCGGGCCGTCAGCCTGTCTGTTGTCCTATAGCAATAAAAAAATCACTTGTTTTATTTGTATATATGTAATACATACGTATTTATTTACAGTAGTAAAAACTAGTTGTAGTAAGAATGTCAAATAACCATAACTTTGTGATATGCTTATGACAATTACTC
The DNA here is from genome assembly GCA_963693495.1 of Malacosoma neustria. Taxonomy (NCBI): domain Eukaryota; kingdom Metazoa; phylum Arthropoda; class Insecta; order Lepidoptera; family Lasiocampidae; genus Malacosoma; species Malacosoma neustria. Next base: position 4,763,941 of record OY856395.1, on the reverse strand, counting down.
CCTGTCGCTGTGAGAACAGTCCTGGTATATTTATTTATAAATTACATTATCAGTATATTAGACCAGTGGATCCGAAGATATCAGAACAATTCAATATAATCTCATTTAATGACGTCCATACTCATACAACTCAATTCAACTCTACAATAAATTCTCTTCTAGGCCTGATTAATTTTTTTCATTAATAACAAAACCATAAAACAATTTTTATGTGTAGTGCAGTGGTGGATTAAAAATATTATGCGCCGGAGTCGGCCTGTCGTAAAAGGCGACAAAACAACCCTGGCTACGTGGTAGGGCCCCGAGCCCCTCTGGATGGCGAACACCTTTGGTATGCCGCCACAATAACTTTGTGTTGTGTTCCGGCATTAGTGACCCAATTTCATGTACCATTATGGGATAATAGCGTGTTCGCGATGCCACTGCTGCGCCGTTGCAAACACCCTTAGGCGACGGAAAAAAATATGTAATTATAAATAAAATACTTAAACTGGACTTCAAACATTTAACAAATAATTTCTTTTGATTAATTTAATATCATGATAATCATGGGTTTTGTGCTTAAAAACATTTTATGTAGCAATAATCCTGCATTTATTTTTGGATATCTGCTAACCTCCTAATCTGGAAGGGATGCAGGGCCTTGTCCAGGAGATAAGTATGTCGTACTTGAAACTGAAATCCTTATGAAAATTAATTCCAGTTAGTGACTTAAAAGTTGAAATCACGATCTTTAGCTCTGCAATCTCTACTTTTTTGTCTCTGGGAAAAACCCAATTCTTAATGGGTTCGGTTTGGCCACCCGACTACCCACTAAAATACCCCGTTGTTCTCCTATCCCCTGCCCGGGCCACGGATATGTGGCCTGCCGATCTCGAGTCCCGGGCCGGCGCCAGCTCGCCCTTTTTGTTGGGGCATGGCTTAAGTGGCTATAATATAATATTTTTAATGTAATTGTAATGTATGGGACTTATTTATGAATAAATTATTATTATTAAGCTCCGATTAAAAAGTTTTCACCAGATCTGACAAGCATAATCCGAGTACCACCTATTTGGCTAAATATAATTCCCGTCTACATAAAAATGTTAGACATCGTGGACGCGAGCCCTAATCAGGACAAAATATAATTTGCAGCGATCTGTTCTGATAACAAACACGAAGTTGCGTGGTAGAGCTCCAAGTCGGTCTGGATGGTAAAAACCCTTGGTCTATAAGTATGCCTCCATAATAACCCTGTGTTGTGTTCCGGCTTTAGTGACCCAGGTTTCTGTACTATGGTATAGTAGCGTGTTCGCGGTGCCCCTAGTCGTAAACATCCATAGGCGAAGGTAAACGTACTATAAAGTGTCCGTCAGCTTGTCTGCTCCCTCAGCAATTAAAAAAGTTTAGAAATAGTCTACATTAGAATTAAAAATAAACTGCACTATGCAGTGGCTATAAAATAAAAATAAACACTTAACTAAACCATAATTAGGGAAGGCATAGTGAATAGCGGTATCCCGCGAACCGCACACGATTCAAAAAGGCGTCAAATACTCGGCTCGTTATTGCCCCTCACAAATAGAAATATTACTCATAACATAATCCCCGATTATAATAGATTTAACTTGCCGTGAAATCATATTCGAAATTTTTTGCATCGAACAAATATGGAGGGTTCGCAACATGTTTGCTTAGAGCATTTCACGAATTGGAGCAGACATTAAGGCGTATTAAATGTGCTTGTTCTATATTCAGTTGGCTGGCTATTTCCATGAAAAATGTGACAGTTTAGTTGTATCATATTTGTATCTGACATTCGAAGCCTAATGTGCCACATAGTATATTTTTTTGCTGTAGAACAGCAGGCAGGCTGACGGCCCGCTTAGAATTTAGCAGTTACCGTCGCTTATGGGTGTTTCTAAGGGTACAGGAACTTCAGTCACTAATGCCGAAACACAAAACAAGCTTATTATGGCGGTATAATTAAGACCAAGGTGGTCACCATCCAGACGGGCTTGAGGACCTACCACGCGGCTAGGGTGGGTTGTTTTGTCGCCTTTACGACAGGCCGACCCCGGCGGCAGAGGTTAGTTAGTATTCTATCTCCGCCCCTGCACACATGAAAACATACAATGGTGAAGGACAACATCGTGAGGAGACTTGAATCTGAGATCACCGGTATAAGAAATCCGCCTTGGACAAGTGTGAAGGGTATATGTGACATTGCCCGTTCCCTCTGGGGGGATATTAAGGGTTGTTATCGGTGTTTAAAAGAATATCTCTATGCAGTACAGTAATAGGCGAAAACCTGCATCACAAGATTTTTAAAGAAATACAATTAACGGATACCCAATATAATACCCAATATAACTCAAAATATAACTAATTTTTAATAGATTAATAATGTCGTTTCTATTCGGTTGTATAACCATATACTAGTAGTTATTACAGGAGAGCGCCGGGGGGAGGAAAGCCTGACCCCCTGGCGCCAACACTTTAGAAGGGGCCCGCCTTACGACAAAGGGCAGGCCGGCGCCGGCCCGGGCCACGAGATCGGCAGGCCATATATCCGTAGGCCCGGGCGTAGGCGATAGGAGAACAGCGGGGTTTTTTAGTGGGTAGTCGGAAAAATCCCGGAGTCCCACATATCCCTCGGTCCTCCCAGGCCGGGGGAACCCGTCAAGAGTGGTTTTTCCCCGAGACAAAAAAAAAGTAGTTCGATTCCCATGAAATTTCCCTTGGCGTAGGTATACGTCAATTGTATCACAGCCTTGCTGGTTGAATGGTTTGAAACTTATCTTAGCGTTAAATCGTGGTTACAACCCAAACTTTCACTTCGATGCCCGGGGTCCGCTTTCCGAATTTTTATGCTCCACTTCACGTGATCTTTTGTATCCCTGGTAGTGAATATATTGACACGCATCACCATTTACTTGGTTTGAAACTAAAATCAGATAAATATTTAATAGGTCCAAAAAGACGATAGAAGAAATTCTTTTAGGTACCTCCATACAGCTAAGTACTCTGAGCAGTAATTGCCGATTAATATAGTACAATGGGTATAAAGTTATAATACTTATAAGTTGTAATTTATGGTTTTTATGAGGATAATTGAGGGGATGCTTAGGGTTTGTTTATTGGATTTAATATTTTCATTTTTGTGTACAGTCGGTGTGAAATTGAACGCTAGTATAAGATGGGGTTAATCTGAACTCAAGTGGATATGTTATTAAGGGTTGCAAATGCATTATTTATTTTATTTATGCTATCCATATCGTTCATTCATAATTATATGAATATAATTTTATACAAGTATTTAATACCCCAGATTTTGGGGCCGACAAAAGCGGAAGAGAGGTGGAGAGCGGAGACATCTTCAATTAATATAAAGTTATTTAACAACGATTTTTATAAACAGTACGTGTTCAATGTGAGTTTTCTTGCCGCGGAGAAGTGGGGCAAGCAGTTTGGCGCGTATGCGTACAAAAACTGTTAAACTCGTGTCAACCAACGCGAAAGAAGTCGCGGGTATTAGTAGTTAGTATTATTATATACTAGCTTATTAGCTAGTATATAATAATACTAACTATTATTATTAGCTAGTATATAATAATAATTTCGTCTAAACCCGAACTTTTGAGGGAAGTCGAGAAGTTCTACGGACAGCTATACACGACCACACGGGCACCTGTTAACAACAATGCTAAAGACCCAAGAGCTAAATTAACCCGACACTACACCGTAGATATCCCAGACGTCAGTCTGTACGAGATTAGTGTAGCCCTTAAACAGCTTAAAAACAACAAGGCGCCGGGTGATGATGGAATTACAGCCGAGCTTCTGAGAGCTGGTGGTACTCCTGTGCTTAAAATCCTCCAGAAGCTATTTAATTCCGTCATCCTCGATGGCAAAACGCCGCAGGCCTGGCACGGAAGTATAGTGGTGCTGTTCTTCAAAAAGGGCGACAAAACCCTTTTGAAGAACTTTAGACCGATATCACTTCTGAGCCATGTTTACAAGCTGTTTTCAAGGGTCATCACGAATCGTCTCGCGCGCAGATTTGACGACTTCCAACCTCCCGAACAAGCCGGATTCCGAAAAGGTTTTAGCACCATAGACCACATACATACGCTGCGGCAGGTTATACAGAAGACGGAGGAGTATAACCAGCCACTATGCTTGGCGTTCGTGGACTATGAGAAAGCCTTTGATTCGATCGAGACCTGGGCGGTGCTTCAGTCTCTCCAGAGGTGCCACATTGATTATCGATACATCAAAGCGTTGAAGTGTTTGTATGAAAACGCCACCATGTCAGTCCGTCTCCAGGATCAGAACTCGAAGCCTATCCGACTGCAGCGGGGAGTCAGACAAGGCGATGTCATATCGCCGATGCTGTTCACTGCTGCGTTGGAAGATGTCTTCAAGCTTCTGGACTGGAACGGACTGGGCATCAACATTAACGGTGAGTACATCACTCACCTTAGATTCGCAGATGATATCGTAATCATGGCTGAAACCATGGAAGACTTAAGCCATATGCTTGATGGCCTCAATACAGCTTCCCAAGGAGTAGGTCTCAAAATGAACATGGACAAGACGAAGATCATGTCTAATGTCCATGTCGCACCTACCTCCGTAACAGTTGGGAACTGTACTTTCGAAATTGTTGACGAATACGTCTACTTGGGTCAAACGATCCAGTTAGGCAGGTCCAATTTCGCGAAAGAGGTCACTCGTCGAATCCAACTCGGATGGGCAGCGTTCGGGAAGCTCCGTAAAATCTTTTCGTCCCAAATACCGCAGTGTCTCAAGACGAAGGTTTTTAACCAATGTGTGTTGCCAGTGATGACATACGGAACGCAGACGTGGTCGCTAACTATGGGCCTTATGAGAAAGCTCATGGTCGCTCAGAGAGCAATGGAGAGGGCTATGCTCGGAGTTTCCCTGCGAGATCGAATTAGAAATGAGGAGATTCGCAGGAGAACCAAAGTAACCGACATAGCCCGGATGATTGCAAAACTGAAGTGGCAGTGGGCTGGGCACATAGCTCGAAGGACTGATGGCCGTTGGGGCAGAAAAGTCCTCGAATGGCGACCGCGTACCGGAAGACGCAGTGTTGGTAGGCCCCCCACAAGATGGACCGATGATCTGGTCAAGATCGCCGGGATAGGTTGGATGAGGGCAGCGCAGGACCGATCATCGTGGAGATCTTTGGGGGAGGCCTTTGTCCAGCAGTGGGCGTCTTCCGGCTGAAATGATGATGATGATATAATAATAATAGCTAATATATAATATTTTTTTATTGCTGTAGGACAGCAGACAGGCTAACGGCTTGCTTAGGATTTAGCAGTTACCGTCGCCTATAGGTGCTTGCAACGCCAGTGGCATCGCGAACACGCTGCTGTCTCATAAGGGTACAGGAACTTGGGTCACTAATGCCGACCGAACACAACACAAGGTTATTATGGCGGCATACTTAAGACCAAAGGTGGTCGCTATCCAGACCAGATATGAGGGTTTGTGAAGTGACAGATGAACAATGCCCGGAGAGTATAAATGGAAGAAAAAGACATATTGTGCAGACCCCAAATGATTGGGACAAGGCCAAGCCAATGATGATGAATATATTTCTTTATTGTACTTAATTTGTATACTAAGTACAATAGGCGGTCTTATCGCTTGTAGTGATTTATATGTATTGTGACAAAGATAAATTTCGGCATGTTTCTCTTAGTGTTACTTCATGAGTAATGGACTTTTTTTTTATTGCGAGAGTTCAGCAGACAGGCAAACGGCCCACCCTAGCAGGTGGTCACCGTCGCCTATGGACGTCTACAACACCAGATGCATTACCAACGCGCTGCCAGCCTCGAAGAAATTTTATAACGCCTTTTTTGAAGAACCCCATATCGTACCGCGCTGGGAAAACCTCAGCCGGGAGCTCATTCCAGATCCTGAGAGTACGCAACATGAACTGGAAAATATGTAAATAAATGACTAGTAAAATTTACACAGCGCTATTTATTCCCAAAGTAAGCATAGCACTTGTGTTATGGGTACTAGAGAAATATACAATTTTAATTTGTAAATAAATACATTTTTTTTATTAATCTTAAACACCCAGACGTGAGACGGGAATCGAATCCGTGTCCTCCGCAAGCGTATCGAAGCGTTAGCCACCACGCAACGGAGATCTTCAAATTACAACAAAAAGTATTTTAAGATACGTTGAAAAATAAAAGCTCTTTTAAGTTTAAAATCATATAGAATATTTCAGATACTAAATATTAATTCTTACTGAAGAAACTTGTTACAGTTGCATGTTAAGAAGCATTTACACTTAATTTAGTATGTTATTATACAAATTACTAGCACATTAGTGACCAGGTCTAAATAACACCCTGTCAATTACTAATGACATACCTTTAAAAGCCGAGAAATTATCTGATGGTTTACAAATTGTGATCTTATTTAGCCCATGTCGTATAATACAGTGAATACTTGATTTAATAAGGTGACATAAATGAGATTGGTACATGAAATGCCAGTGTATTATCACATATATCCCTTTTTAGATATTTCTTTCCAAATTTCATATTAATATGCGGGCGTGAGGGTTTATAATATATGAAATCATTAGTAAATATTTTATATAGTCATATAATGCGACGAAAATAATGTTATGTAACAAGGCCAATGCTAGAAACGACAGTGGATGCAAGAGGAGAGTAGAACAAAGAAAAGATGGATGGATTATGTAAGAGGATATACCAAAAAGAAAGTAAATATTAAGATGACAGCTAATAGAGGAGAGTGGATGGAAGAAAATGGCATGCCGATCTCATATAGTTTGGGCTAAGGGCCAAAGGACAAAGGGAGGTTAATAAAATTTTTACTAATCTATATCTATTGTTTTTTGTAAGTACATATGTATTTGCTTACATAAACAAAAGTATAACTAAAATCTGTTATATATCTGTATATCATATCTGTTGTGTAGTAACCAAAACATAAGTGCTATGCTACTTTCTTGGGCTGGATAGCGCAAAAATTGTCAGGGTTTATTTTATGTTAATTTTACAACTTCTTAATCATCCCGAAGCTATCAGTAAAATGGTGGCTAGGGAAATCAGCGACTTATTTATTGTTCATCGTGCTAATAAACGCTTGTGGTTATTATAGATGGCATTTTATAAAGCCTTTGTATGATTTTTATGATGACTTTATTTCGGAAAACGGGGGTACATGGAATAAGGATACTGTTTACTAACATAGCAAACCTTATTTTTGTTTTAATTGATTCTATTTTCAAAATTCTATTCATCACACACACATTCATAAATCTGCCACATTGTTTTCTATGACCTTTTTTATTGTACAAGTTTAAAATGCATAGCTGACCCGGTAAACGTTGTTTTAGCAAAAAAAACAGAACTTGGTTATGTTCACCCCTACCCCCTTCAAGTTCCATTTTGGTGACAAAATGTAGCCTATATCCGTCTCCAAGGTCCTATCTACCTCTATACCGAAAATCATCAAACTTGGTTTAGCTGTTTAGGCGGAAAAACGTAACAGACAGACAAGGTTAGTTTTACATTTATAATATTACCATGGATTAGGAAAGAAAGTAGATGAAGAAGAATATTCTAAAGATGGGATTGCCTGAAATATAATATGGATAAAGAAAGTACGTAATAATAAAAAAAATTAGATTACGGTTAAGAGGAAGATGACAGGTAATCAAACTCAAATGTAGTGATTAGGAAGAAGCTATTTTTAGGATATGCTAATTTTTTTTATCGGTGCAGGGGCGGAGATGGAATACTAACCTCTGCCGCCGGGGTCGACCTGTCGTAAAGACGACAAAACAACCCACCCTAGCTACGTGGTAGGGCTTCAAGCCCGTCTGGAAGGCGACCACCTTTGGTCTTAAGTATGCCGCCATAATAACTTTTTGTTGTGTTCCGGCATTGGTGACTCAAGTCCAACAGCGTGTTCGCGATGCCACTGGCATTACAAAAACCCATAGACGACGGTAACTGCTAAATTCTAAGTGAGCAGTGAATCTGTCTGTTGCCCTACAGCAATAAAAAAATGATACTTTGTGTGGTACCGTCTATATAAGAAGAGTGACTCTATAACTTTTTAAGGGGTCGTAAAAGGCGACAAATATGCTCATAAAGCGCCATCTAATCTCAAAATATATAGTTTTGTTATGTGTGACTACTAACATAGTATTATAAAAGTTTTGTAAATATATATTATACACTCAGAGTCGAATCATGAATTAAACCCATGACGTTGCGACGTACGAACGCCGTTACGCCACGGAGGTCGTGAAATTACAATCGTATACCGACATCACAAGGTCTACACAATGGGATCTCACACAATGCACTGAGGGGTGATGCTCTTAAAAGTATTACCATACTTTTCTCCATCCCCTTAATATAAACCTAAGTTATACAGTTGAAGAATTTAATACAAATGAAAATTCATATATCTGGGTGGTCTATTGAGAATTGTTCGGAGAATATTAAAAAATCACAAGCACTGTTTTTTTTTATTGCTGTGGGACACAGCAGACAGGCGGACGGCCCGCTTAGAATTTAGCAGTAACCGTTGCCTTTGTGTGTTTGCAATACCAGTGGTATCGCGAACATGTTGATATCCCATACGGGGGGTACGTACATTAATACACTATGTGATTTATCACAATATGTTTATTTATATCTACTTTATTTGATAGAGTATCCTTTATTTTTTTTTATTACTTTTTTATATTCAATAAACAAAACTAACATGAATAAAGCTCTCAAGAACGTTCATGTTGCGTACTCTCAGGATTTGGAATAAGCTTCCGGCTGAGGTTTTCTCAGCGCGGTACGATATGGAATTCTTCAAAAAAAAAGCGTTATAAAATTTCTTTGAGGCCGGCAGCGTGTTTGTAATGCCTCTGGTGTTGCAAACGTCCATAAGCGACGGTGACCACCTGCTAGGGTGGGTCGTTTGCCTGTCTGCTGAACTCTAGCTTTAAAAAAATATATATAAAATAAACTAAGATTAATAATACACTATACTAATAAATAAAAAAAAAACAAGAAAATTATAATTTATCTGATTAATACATGTTTAGTATGTTTGTATGGGATGTAAAAGGAGCCAAACGCACGGGAATATCCATAGTACCGATGTTTTTTTATTGCTGAAGAACATCAGACAGTCTGACGGCCCACTTAATTGTATGAGACACTAGAGGCACTCCGAACACGCTGCTGTCTCATAGGGGTACAGGAACCAGGGTCACTAATGCCGGACCACAACATAAGGTTATTATGGTGGCAGTGTTATAGACCAAGTGTGGTTGCCATTCAGACAGGCTTGTAACACTACTACGTAGATAGAGTTGTATTCTTACTCTGGCCCTGCACGGAGTGTATAATTGACGAGGATAATAATAATAACAGCGTAACTTATTGCTGGCTCAGGACTCTCTGTGGAGGGACTTCACGCTCGCTAAATAGGAGCATATGTCATACATAGTTACATATTTGTTAGTTGAAAACAAATACTATTTTAAAACCTACATTATAAACTGAGTCAATAATAGTAAAACCATAAAACCAGGCACTAAAATCTAAAACCGTATGCAGAATTTCATTCGAAACGAAATTAGAGCTTGAATCTAAAATCTAGACTAGATGGGTGGAGTGGGCGGAAGGGGGAGAATGGGGGTAGATAGGACTTACTAGGCAATTACCATCCGGCGGGCGGACGGCTCGTTCTTATTGAGTGGCTAGATACATGTGTGCAACATAGGCAACGTTCCACTGATTAAATGTCGACTGGATTGATGGGATTTTCAATGTGATTGTAGATACATACATACATACATATAATCACGCCTCTTTCCCGTAGGGGTAGGCAGAGACCACTTCTTTCCACTTGCTACGATCCTTACATAATTGTTTCGCTTCGTCCACTTTATATATATTTATACATTATTCCCTTCATACATGCCCTTCGGTTTAGGGTACTCTTGACCTGGCCTTTTTTCAAGACGTCCCTGATCTGGTCTCGAAACGTCCGCCATTTTTTTTTTTTTTTTTTTTTTGGTCTCGGGGAAAAACCTCTCTTGACGGGTTCCCCCGGCCCGGGGGAACCCCGTCCGCCTAGGTCTACCCCTTCCAACACTTCCATTCACACTCGCCTTATACACTTTTTTCGTCAATCGTTCGTGATTGTAGATGCACTTGTAATATCGAAGAAGTATATGTATGGATGAGTAGGTTTCTAGAGAATTAGTTGGTTCGTACGATGTCGTTGCGTAATTGTCTTCAAAGCTTGTTTCGGTTTTATTTATGGCATTTCTTTATTATCATGATATAATTAAGGTCTATTTTTTTTTCATTGCTGTAAGACAGTAGACAGGCTGACGGCCTACTTAGAATTTAGCAGTTACCGTCGCCTATGGGTGTTTGCAACACAAGTGACATCACAGACACACTGCTGTCCCATAAGGGTACAGGAAATTGGGTCACTAATCGGAACACAACACAAAGTTATTAAGGCGGTATACTTAAGACCAAAGGTGATCGCCATCTAGACGGGCTTGAGGTTCTACTACGTAGCTAGGGTGGGTTGTTTTGTCGCCTTTTACGACGGGCCGACCCCGGCCGCAAAGAGGTCAGTATTCTTTCTCCACCCCTGCACGGATACTTATACTTTTATTAAAGTTATTATGTTTTTATACTGTGACGATTCAAAGTACTATATTGTTTTAAAGTAAGCAACAGAATGTTTGTGTTATGGACACCAGATAACACTAATATTTTTTGTTTATAGTAAGGTCTGATAGTAAGGGGACTCGAGGTCCGCTGCTGATTCCAGGGCTGAATTGCTACATGCATATTAGCTTCTAAGCCCTATGACCCTATGAGACACTTTTTTCCTTATCAAAAAGGTTTGTATCCTGATCATACTCCAACTCCGAAAAATAAACCGAGCAGAGTCCTATGCTGCCAGTAAGTTGGTAATAAAAAACATCCGGGAGTGGATCGGTACAACCGCCTTTAAATAACTATTCCTTATCACTATCAACAAATACGAGTATCAAAAGCTAACCACTAACCTTCAGGATTGACCGGTAGCAATAGGACAGCAGCATGTTCGCAGTGCCCCTAGTGTCGCAAACATCCATAGGAGACGGTAGTTGTTTACAATTAAGTGGGCCGTCAGTCTGTATGCTTTTCCTCAACAATAAAAAAAATTGAAGACGTGCTTAAAGAAGAAAAATTAGTAAAAGAAGTAATACATTTACGCTTTTTACGACTCCCTAATTAAATAATAGGGTCAGTGAAACGACATCAATCACCAATTCCGATGTATAATAAAATCGTCAATGAAAACAATAAATAATCAAAACGATGATAAGGATCTAAAACGGTTCACTTAAAGGGCACCTGAGTCAAGCAACTGATGGTTATGAATCCAAAAATTATACCGACAAACGAATACGATGTAATATAATTCGTACTTCCGATTTGGTGATTGTTGGCTTAAGTTGGGAGTGTTGGCGATTTGATATATATTAAAATTTTATTTTACAAGATATTGGAATAATGTCAAGGATAAGTGCGAGAAAAATAGAAGTGAACCTCGACCTCCGAAGCTGAAGTCATTAGATGTCATTAATGATGTGAAAGAGAAACGAGCGAAACACCTATACAAAATGTAGTTAGCGAAAATATTGAGGCGTAAGGAAAAATACATAGAACGATACAAAAGTACAAGAATAATACGAGTATATCGTAATATTTGCATAAATCAATTGAGTATATAATATAAATTATAATAGTTCGGATACTCTGTAAAGTGATGAAATTTAACCAAGTTCGTGTTTTATTACACATTATATAACATTATTAGATGAAAATAATCAATCAATTCACGAGCTACATTATTCAGAGATTTTAGGCTTGTTATAATGTTTGTTAGGTTTTTTTATGGAACAGCAGACAGACTAACCCATATAAAAATTGCTTATCAGTTGGCATCACACCACTAACATGTTGCCTTCTGCGCAGGGGAACTGGAAGCTGCGTCACTTATGTCGGAACACAATACAAGGTTATTATGGTGGTATATTTAGAAACCAGAGATGGACGTCATTCAGTCGGGCATGGAGTCCTATCTAAGGTTGGTTTGTCGTCTTTTTGGACATGCCACTACCTACCATAGTATTTTTGCTCCCCCCTCCCTGCACGGAGCAAGTAGCGTAAATATATAACAATAAAGACATCTACCATGATATCTGTTAGTATTTTTTAAATAAAAGCTCTGACATTATTACATAATGATTACTTTGTGTAATTTGGAACGTAAATTATGAAAGCATTACCCGCTCAAGTCTATGCTTTAAACCTGTTTAAGGCTATTGACGTGGTAGTTAGGTTCAAGGATAGGCGGAGACGGGGAATGTGGCCTAGCTTCCGGCAGAGAAGACGGCTGCCGACAGAATATTTATTAGAATGTCAGTTTGAATGATCCGTTGGATCTCTCTTTTTGTTCAAAACGCTTGTTATTATAAGTTGACGTCTGTGTATCATACGTTCAAGTTGGTTGAAAAGTTTAGACTTTATGGATGTCAATGTCAGGTGTCATGCGGCCAACGTTTGGTGCAAGTGTGGTAATTATAATTTATAATCATGCTTTTTATAATGGCGAGTGTAATTATTTGTAGCGCGATCATCAAGGTCCTGTCGCGGTTTTAATTTGAGCGTTACAGGTCAGACGGTAGTGTCCTCTATAGATAACATCGCCATATTTCGGTGCTATGATCTCCCGCACAAAGGCTCAGGTGACGCCCAGGGTTTTTAGTAAGCAAGCTGCGGCTACTACTACCTATCCTTTACTAGCCAGCTGAGTGGTAGCAGTAGCGGGCCGAAGTGCCCCACATACCCGGGTCGACTTTTCTCCAAAGGGCGGCACTGGTATGGCAGTTTTATTTTAACAAAATCGCTAATAAAATTACATCAATCGTTATTTGGTATAGATGTGACTAAATTTGATTTGACAGTGTCTTACAGACATTAGTTTACAGACCTAAGAAAAAAGTCTATGCAAAAGCTTCCTCCAATGCTTGTGCTTTATGGTAGATGATATTGATTGAAACCTCGACAATAGTATCCCTTTGCAACCCAAGGTATGAAAGCATCTATTCGCAAATACGGAGTAGTTATTTATTTATACATTTTAATATTATCTATTATATTGTTACGGCTTAAATTCTTGGTGTAAATATCTGACTCCTTCATTTCGTCAAATACTTTAGAATTTAAAAATTTACAACTTACAATCGCAGTTCTAGATGGTTACGAATGAACAAGACGAATTTATATAAAGAATATGAAGGTATCAGTACCATGTCATATCGGGGAGAAATTAAGTGTCAAGCTGTACGCTGTAAATATTAGTTCAAAAATCTGCCAGAATGGCGCTAGTAGTAATAGATAGATATGTAGCTGTTGTAGATAAATTGAACTACCCTAACTCATAGCAATTCCTTCTAAAATTTACACTGAATGGAGCAACCTTCATTTGAAGCATTTTGACGGATTTGTCATACACAAAGATCCTTACGGACATGAGCAACTTGTATTATATGAATTACCACGTAACCATTTCTCCTACACATTGCAGCTGTATCTTTTACCACGCAAACAAAAGCAAGACGTCTCAACCTTCAACATATATGTTACGTTACACATACACGAACAAATATTTACAATATTACTCAATCAGCTGTAACACAATACTATTGATTAGTAATCAGACAACAATGCCGGTTGTCTGTCTGTCTGTCACGCTAATACTTCACAGGTTCGTGACTTGTGTGACATCAACTTAACTTTCTAAATGATGTAGAGTTCAAATCTAATACTGTGATAATTCATCTCTAGTCTGGTCTGGTCGTCTAGTTCCAAAGCAGCAGACCATTTGTGTTATGTATATTAGACAACCGACATACTATTTATATACTTTTCCCTTCGGAATGAGCTTCCGACTGAGGTTTTTCGTAGTGCGAATTGGGGTCTTTAGAAGAAAGGCGTAATAGAATTTTTTAGTAGCCGCCAGCGCGTTGGTGATGCCTCTGGTATCGCAGACGTTCATAGGCGGCAGTGACCACTGTCTCTTGCCTGTCTGCTGAATTCCAAGCTATATATATATATATATATATATATATATATATATATATATATATATATATATATATATATATATATATATATATATATATATATATATATATATATATATAGACTCGTCTCATCATCATCATCATCTTAACGTTAAATCCCGGTTACAACACAACCAGTGCCCAGGATCCGCTAACCGACTTTTCCTTCTCCACTTCACATAATCTTCAGCATCCCTGATAGTTAGTCTATTGACACGCATATCATTTTCACAAATCTTTATTAACGTCTTATCTATTTAAAACTGGCAATATACATGTGTATGGAATCCAGTCGGCCGATACATATAAGTGAAGGTTGAAGTTGCAATTTCAATTTTTCATTTTCACCTTTGTGAATTAGACGACATTCAGTATACATCATGCGCTGCAAGCTTTAGAAACCGGATAAACATTTGTTAGTAGCATTGTAGCTATACATATATTACTGCGAGCACGCAAGGAACTATTAAACATTAAAAAAAAACGAATATTGTTAAGATCAATTTATTTTACTGTAAAGTAGTTATTATTATAATCATAGATTGATATAAGACTCTTAAAAGAGTGAAACAAATACGTTTTTATATTCCGTTTAAATAAGTAGCAAGACTCGTAAACTGAAAAACAACAGAAGAACGTACACATCAGAACAATAGGTAAGTCCCGAATCCCAAACAATACCCGGCTAAAAACGGCCAACATAAATCCATCTCCTAAAACGTCATTAAAGCATAACTCCAGTGTCCCCGGGACATATCTCCCATACAGAACACTTTAAGCGGAAACCCCTACGCATCAAGGCTTCCAACAATAGACCCTATATCTGACAATCGCAAGTAATAAAAGCTAGGAGCGCCCACATTAAAATCTTATCCCTTTCTTAAATATAAAAAATTCATGAAAAAATAAGAGGGAAATCTCCCCTCTATTATTCGATGGAAACCCCCTATCTACCCCCACACGACGAAATTCAACGTAAATAAAATCTAACTCTACCCACATCTGAACAAAGTTACAATTGGCGTGGCGATTCTTATAACACAAGCAAATCAAAATGCACTTTATTTGTAGTGTGGTAGAGATGTCTTTAGTACGTTGCATAACGCAGGGTGTGTAGAAATGGCGCCTTGGCCCGGGATATTTGAAAATGAGATGCAGCGTGGAGGAGGGAGGCAGGGGGAAATTCCCCTCGAAACCCGAATTACCGGGGCGTGTGTAATGATTTTCCCGGGTGGAATTATGGAAGGCATCGAGAGACGAATCCGATGGCTTCGGCGTATTCTTTCTTAATGATCGATCCTATTATTGTAAAAAGGGTAATCGCTGAAAATGCCTTAAGGAGACCTACGAGCGTATTATAGTCGAATTATATTCGAAAAAAACTAGTTACATTAACATAAAGTACCGAATTAATAACATCGTTGACAGATACAGACAGAGAGAAGTACTGCCTCTAGAGATTGGTCTCCAAATCTGATACTATCCTACCAAGTACCTACTCTTGTTTCTTGCCAAATCCAGCCTCTTATTTACATATTACTAGAACAAATTTTTTTGCTGTAAGATAGCAGACAGGCTGTCATCCCACTTAGAATTGATCAGTTACCGTCGCCTAATGTGTTTGCAACACCAGTGGCATCGCGAACACGCTGCTGTCCCATAAGGGTACAGGAACTTGGGTCACTAATGCCGGAACACAACACAAAGTTATTATGGCGGCATGCTTAAGGCCGTTTTGTCGCCTTTTACGGCAGTCAGTATTCTTTCTCCGTCCCTGCACGGATAAAAACTGACTACATATTAATAGAATACAAATCCCATGCTTAATCATAAACTGACCTAACTCAAAAAACCTGTTTTTTGGGAAATCGCAAAAAACGTTTTGTCATTTACTACTTATCCCATATATTGACTTATAACTAAATAGTGGTAACTCAGATATCGAAATAAATCTTAGTTTGGCCGATAGAGGGCGTCGATACAATGCTGCCCGTTATATTAACTCACTTTAGACCTAAATCGTAATCGGTCTGTTTATGATTAAGCATGCGAAATGTATGAAAACTAATAAAATTAAATTAATCATAACAAACCGCGGACACCTGCAAAAGCTAGCATACGACACGTTCTTACTACGAATTATCATTATACGAAGCAGACATTCGATCTTAGTTGATAATTTTTTTTAATCCCTATCAAGAATTGTTGACACGGTGAATGTGTGCTCAGCTTACAATTAAAGGTCATTCTAGGGGTCCCCTGTCCAAATCTCACTATAGCATGAACCGCTTGCGCAATATTTCTCACCTTATTTGTGTATTATTTTATATAGGTGTTTTTTTTGTGTCTGGATGACACCTCTAGTGTCTGAGAATGCTGCCATAATAAACTTGCGTTCTGTTCCGGGCATTAGAGACCTAGGTTCACCCAATAGAACAGCAGCGTGTTCGCAGTGCCCCTATTGTCGCAAACATTCATAGGCGACGATTGCATACCGAGATCATCGGTATGTGCACCTGTTCGTTCCCTCTACGGGGAGGCCCGAGCCAACAGTGGGACATTGTAGTCTGTTATTATTATTATTATATAATTAGAAGATAATAGAAGGTGTTATTAGAAAAATTTATCCGTGCAGGAGAGGAGAAAGAATAATGACTTCTGCGGCCGGGGTCGGCCTGTCGTAAAAGGCGAAAAAACAACCCATAGCTACGTGGTAAGAGCCCCAAGCCCGTCAACCACCTTTGATCTTAAGTATGTCGCCATAATAACTTTGTATTGTGTTCCGGCCTTAGTGACCCAAGTTCCTGTACCCTTATGGGACAGCAGCGTGTTTGCGATGTTACTGGCGTTGCAAACACATTAGGCGACGGTAACTGATCAATTCTAAGTAGGCCTTCAGCCGGTCTGCTGTCCTATAGCAATAAAAAAAAGAAACCAAACGCTTAGAAAACGCTAAATGCCCTTTTAAACTGAAATACTTAAGTTTGAAATACACTATAAGGGCACTGCCCTTTAATTCTAACTGAAATATTATTCTCCAAAAGCAGTACAAAAAGCACATCCGTAAACAATAAGTTCTTACAAGATTAATCTCAGCTATATAACAGTCATTTCGTGATATCTTCACGACCAATCACGGACACGTATTCATAACGTGAGTAGTCACCCAACTAGATCATTGCTTAAAGCACTCGGAGTCAGATAATCCTCATTTAATTTTATAAGTAACTAAAATAACCTATAATTGGATATATCGAACTATATTATTTCTCCGTGCAGGGCATGTCGTAAAAGGCGACTAAAAACCCTAGCTAAGGCTTCAAACCCGTCTGGAAGGCACCCTTAGTTTCTGAAGCTGTCATGTCACCTTGTGTAATGTTCCGGGATAAGTGACCAGGTTCCAGTACCCTTACGCAGACGACAGCCCCAGGCTTTGCGAATATCAATAAGCAATGGTAACTGTTTACTAGTGAGCCGTCAGCCTGGCTGCTGTCCCACACCAATAACAAAAACTATTCTATCCATAAAAACTCAATGTTTGGCGTTTTCGATTTGAACACTCGTTTTATTTGCCGAGTTACTCGGTAAAATATTTAATCTAATCTCTATATTAAGATTTTATTTTAAAAATCGCGTAATAAACAATTCTATGACTGAAATAAAATAAAATTTTGATACGACTGGTAATGTATAAATACTTAAGTGGTCTTTTGAAGTCATGTCTGTAGATTCAATCCCACAAATGATTGAAATGATTTGTATGATTTGTAAATAATTTAACCTGCTAGGTGTATGAGTAAATTGTGTGGTTGTAAAAAACCTGTCATGCAGGTGCTCACATAGTATAGGGATCTGCCTTTAAAAAAGAATCATGAAGTCGGAGAATATCAAGTCACAATGAATGCAAAGTTTTGGTCTTCCTGTCCAGATCGGCAGAAAGGACATCATAGTCTGACGTTTGACTTCACATCAGTTGCTATATATAATACAGTATCCTCCACACTCCTACTATTTGGTGATGGACTCATATCTAAATGATAAAAAATATCAAGTCAAGCTTCGTGACGCATCTTCGATTCTTTACTGCAAAGCTGGACTACCACAAGGTTCCGTACTTGGCCCGGCCCTCTAAAACTCATTTACTTGTGACTTGTGACCTACAAATTTTACTGGAAACAACTGTTACAACCTTTGCAGATGACACGGCTTTCCTCAGTAGTAATCGGGATGCAATTGAAACGAGCAGATTATTGCAAACCCAGCTCAATATCACTAATGATTGGTTAAATAAATGGCGAATAAAAGCAAGCGCTTTATAATCCCACATCACATTTACCCTAAGGCGTGAAACCTGTCCCCCGGTTAATCTAGGCCCCGACCCATTGCACCAATCAACCTGCGGTAAATACCTTGGTTTTAATTTGGACCGTAGGATGACATGAAAAGACCACATAAAACTGAAGCGCAACGAATACAACTTCAGATTTAAAAACCTACTCTGGCTCGGTAGACAGTCCGCCTTCTCTTTCCAACAACTTAAGAGTATATTGCTCCATAATAAAACCGATCTGAACATATAGAATCCAACTGTGGTCGACAGCCAGCAAATCCAACATTATGTGCCTACAAAGAGCTCAAAACAGTATTCTAAGGACACTTTAAGTACCTGGAAATCCCAACTATTCTCGACGAAGCGAAACGCTACTCAGAGAACTACAAAAACCGTTTAACAATTCACCCGAACCCGTTATGCAGTTTGCTATTGCAGCCAAACCAGTTCAGAGAACTAAGACTCAAGAGAGCAAATGTGCTGCCTTAATAAGGGGAGAAAGAGTAATGGCTCTGCCTCACTAAACTACATTCTCATGCAACACACTTGATTAGTCGACTGATTGCAGTTTTGAAAATGAAAAAAAACCATTATATTTTCTCGTAGGGTTCAAACGAATCGAGCGTAAAAGCACGTAGCCACTTAACTAGACGTAACGCCAAATTGTTTTGCGTTTTGATTCGTCAATACCAAGCGGTAAATTCCATTTGCAATGAGATCTAGGGTTAAGATTCGATGCTGATATATTTGATGACCTTTGTGGCTCAACAGATTTCGCATGCTAGACCGCTTGCGCGGAGTCTTTGTTTTTTTTTATTGCTGTAGGACAACAGACTGACGGTACACTTAGAATTTAGCAATTACCGTCGTCTATGGGTGTTTTAATGGCAACGGCATCGAGAACACGCTGTTGGACTTGGGTCATACTTAAGACAAAAAGCTGGTCAATCTAGACGGGCTTGGGGCCCTATCACGTAACTAGGGTGGGTTGTTTCGTCGCCTTTTACGACAGGCTGACCCCGGCAGAGGTCAGTGTAGGTCTAGGAATGAAATCCGCCACCACTAGATGACGCCTGTGGCAATATTAGCTCACGCTTTTAGCAACTTTTCTCAGCGACGCATTACAAACCCATATGGGAATTTAACGCAAGGAGGTCGTTGGTGGTCGTTGTGGTCGTTTTGGTAATATTTTCAGGGGTGATATCACCTATGCAGTTTCCCTCGCGATATTTTCGTTTACCGTCGGAAGTGGCAATTATATCTATACAAATAAATAAAATTGGAGGGTCTGTTTGTAATATTAAAATAACCGCTTTTTACTAAGTGCGTTCGGACGTATACACGGTACATATACCAAAACAACATTTATTACAATTTTTGTCTGTCTGTCTGTTTGTTCCGGCTAATCTCTGAAATGGCTGCACCGATTTTGACGGGACCTTCACTGGCAGATAGCTGACGTAACAAGGAGTAACTTAGGCTATTTTTATTTTAGAAAAAAAAATATAGTTTTTGTTAAAAATGATAAGTTTCGAAATTTTATGGACCAATTTAACTTGACCTCAGGTTTATATCATAAATCATATGAAATAGGGTTCAGCTTAGGCTGGACAATGGAGGTTAAATTTCAAATTTAAGTTAACCTCAGATTTATGTCATCAATCATATGAAATAGGGTTTATTAATATTTTAGGGTTTATAGGGTTTATAATCCAAAATAAACCATAAGATTTATCCAAAAAATGCTGCCCAAAGTCACTATTCCACGCGAACGGAGTCGCGGCACAGCTAGTTTTAATATATAAACACTAGGCGAAAAAAAGTTCAGCATGTTGCGAATCAAACCCGTGTATAAGTTGGTATTCGAATGTGAAACTTGGGTATCACTTACTTTGACTTTTACGATATTTTGAAATCATGAGGTATTTATTTAAAGTAATTGTATAGTTATATCAAAACATGTAGTCATATTAATTAATTACGTGTTATTAGATTTTCTAATCCCGAGACTGCGGGACGCAAGCGACCCCGAAATTGCCGGCCGCATTCACCCAGACAATAGCCCTAAAATACACGAGCAAAAAGAAAAGCATTTCCAACCCCCTTGATTTAAATTTCCCGCCCCAGAGCGGGGGCGTCGAATAGGGGCGGCTTCCGTACAAAAGAGACGAAACTTAAAACCTAGTAGAAAAGAATGAGACGGTTGTATCTCAACCTGTTGCGTTTATAGAATATTTTCGCGGTATATTCTTTTTTCGTTTCTTGCTACGTTCCGAAGGATTTGTATGGGCGGCCCGCGTGCATGCGTACTTGGTTAAGCGGACCATTATATTGACGTGCCCTGGCAACTGGCGACGGTCGATTTTTTGAAGTATTCATTTGTTTGCGAATTGGGCTTTCTGAACATTCTCCATGCATCTCTATCTATGCTTTCATTATGTTATCCTCCCTGCAGATATTATTTACTGAATCTTCCCAACTCTTTCCAATAACCATATACTTAACGATAATTAATTAATTACAATGAACCTATATCGCAATGTGTTTTGTGTGGAGGTTTTTTCAGGATGTTAGGAGATACATATGTATTTATGTTTATAGGTATACCTATGACGCTAAAAGTACTCATATAAGATATATTAATATTATACTTATATATATAATTTTTTTTATTGCTTTAGGACAGCAGAAAGGCTGACGGCCCGCTTAGAATTTAGCAGTTACCCCCGCCTATGGGTGTTTGCAACGTCAGTGGCATCGCGAACACGCTGCTGTCCCATAAGGGTACAGGAACTTGGTTCAGTAATGCCGGAACACAACACAAGGTTATTATGGCGACATACTTAAGACCAAAGGTGGTCGGGCTTGGGGCCCTACCACGTAGCTAGGGTGGGTTGTTTTGTCGTCTTTTACGACAGGCCGACCCCAGCCGCAGAGGTTAGTATTCTTTCTCCGCCCCTGCACGGATTATATATACAATTTGTCTGTAACCATATTCCGCTTTTAAAAATTTTAAATGTTTTCTTTCACCTCTTTGAATTCATTTCTTCTTTAACAAAAGTCCCAAATAAATTTCGAAGTCGAGGTTTATCAAAAACAGTAATAATTTAGGTACTTTGTAAGAGAAATAAAAATTTAAACAAAAAATAACCCAGAACTTCGACTAAGGAAACAGACAAACAAACACAAAAATATGAATGTTTAGTTTTGTTGTTCGACTGTACACACGAGTGCAGGATGAAGACAGAAATAAAAACTGTTTGCGTTACCGTTTCCGGCGCGTCTCGGGTTCGAACCCGCGTGGACACGTGGTGCGGTTATTACTAGGAAATAATCCAATAAAAATAGTATCTAGCTATTAAATTACGATTTGTGTAGGGCTGGTAAATAAAACAAAAATAGTTTATGGTACTCCAATGGGATGAAACCTTATTCAGTGGCCTGAGGCGGATTTTATATGGCTGTAAGAGATGAATATACTGCGGTGGGTGTCTGGAGTGACGCGTAAGGATCGCGTTAGAAATTTTTGCATTTGTGGCAGCCTTCACATCCTTGACATTGCGGATAAACTACAGGAATTCCCCGCTTTCGCTAATGTGGCCATGGCCATTGGGGTACAAATGTCTTGCTATGCTCCCTCCATCAGGCCCAGGGTAAAAAGTGATATGCATGGCACCCAATGGTAGTAACCAGAGATGTCGCTAACTGTGCAAAGTGGAGAAAAAAGTAGGAAAGCAGACCCAGACCCTGAAGCGGAAGTTTGGATTGCAACCGGAAATTAGCGCTGAGATGATGATGATGGTTACGCCTACTAATAGATCAGTTTATTTATTATTTTTATAATTTGTTTGGTTTCAATACTTTATTAAATACTGGGACAGGTCTATAAGACCATCATTAGGCCTGTCCTTTTATACGGCGGTGAAGCATAGCCGGTGTTAGAGCGGCACAAGCAAGAACTGCGTGTCACGGAAATGAATATGTTGCGTTGGATGTGTGGAGTAATACGGAAGGACCGCGTTAGGATCTCCCGCATTCATGGCAGTCTTCATGTCCGTGACATTGCGGATAAATTGCAGGAGTGTCGGCTCCGCTGCTACGGCCACGTTTTACGGCAACCGGATGCTTACGTGGGAAACAAATGTCTGGCCATGCCGCCTCCGCCGGGCCCCCAAAAAGTGCTGTCTTGACGTCGTAAGGGGTGATATGCGTGCCAATGAGCTCACTACCAGGGATGCTGAAGACCGTGCGAAGTGGAGTAGAAAAAGTCGGAAAGCGGACCCCGGGCACCGAAACGAAAGTTTGGGTTGCAATTGGGATATAACGCTAGAAGGATGATGACTTTATTAAATACCGATTTGATGACTTACTCATACTTAAATATTGGTTTCGTTAATATTCGAAGTGGCTATTTAAAAATTATGACCAGAACATATTTAAATAATTAATTAAAACCGACAGCCCTAGTTATCAATACCAAACACGGATCCAGCCCTTTGCGTATTTATTATTATAATTCTTATATAAATAAATAGCGTGTCTTATATCTCATTTTGTGCTTACAACATTATTTATGGGTTTGCTGACACTAGTCCGATTATATTTTCGTCAACAATATCTTATTACTTTCTAGAAACGTCTAAACTGTAATATAACTTAGTAACAGATCCAGACAATTTGTGGAGCAGAAATCTCAATAATAATGAAAAACTTAAGTTCTTATAGAGTGGCTACAGGTGCAAGGGTGCAGTATGAATACTAATCCCCTGCGGTCGACCTGTCGTAAAAGGCGACGAAACAGAAACAACCCTAGTTACGTGGTAGGGCCCTAAGGCCACCTGGATGGCAACTAATCTTGGTTTATAAGTAGGCCGCCACAATAATCTTGTGCTCGGACACCGTGCGTGTGTCGCAAATATCCATAGGTAAAGAGAACTGCTACTATTAAGTGAGCTATCAGTCTACTGTTCCTTAGCAATAAAAAAACAGAATACACAAGTAAAATCTTGAGAGGAATTGAATTCACGACTGCAGGCGACGTAGCCGTAGACAGCCGTCAATGTATAATAGCTTTATACATCAGTCCTTAACATGAATAACCACGTGCACCGGCTTAACATTTTCGCGCGCTACAATCTTTCTCTGATAACGTTCGACACGAATAGATAGCGTTGACAAGACTGATAGCCAATGTTTTTGCACTTTTTATAGTTAATGTATTAAATTTGATTACGCAAACATGTGTTTATTTTAAAACTATTGAAGTATTTCATAAGGAAGAAGTGCTGAACATGGCGACAGAGAAAAGTAACATCTGAGAATTATTGAAAACAGAAGGAGACAGATGCTGGGACACTTGATACGACACGATGATCTAATCAAAACGGAAAGAGAGAAAAGGTAATCGGAAAAGGGGAACACCAAGAAGGACATTTATGGAGCAAGTAAAGGAAATACTGGATGTGTCGTATCAAGAAGTCAAGTCAAAGAGCGGTAGTTCTTAAATAAATGAAGATTGTTCGGTCCTTGCCTAGATTTAGGTACGAAATTCCTCAGCCAATTTTCGCCGACTACCTTCGTGTCTGTTTTGAAGCGAGGGTAGTTCTAAAAATCTCTCTTATGTCAACGTTTGACAAAATGTAACCTTTTTGCACCGTGTGCGAATAAAAGGCCCTTAATAAGACTCCATATAGTATTGGCCGTGCCAATCTCCAACGTTTTACGACCACGAGTGCAGTGTACTCAAAACCAACAATTTGGAAGAGACGCCGTGCGTGATATACTGTGAGCTGCACCTGAGCGGATCCAGACCGAGGAGGTCGCAAGGTTGGTGGAGTTTTGTGCCTTATTTAGGGTGGGGACCAATACTTACAAGAGAAAATATACAGTCCACTCTTTATCAAGCCCAGCGTCCAGTGACCCTAATCATTGAGAGAACCCAACAAAGATGATGAAGTAATAACCATAGCAGGGTAATGAGTCCCAATAAACAACTATCCAATGCCTCAGTAAAATATATAAATAATGTACAGTAACGCTCAAAACGTTTTTCATTCGGCTTGTTTTAATCAGTGACACTCAGCACTTTAACGCCCCACTGATGGTTTCGCCATTGTCCAAAATTTAGGTACACGACTTATTACGCTGTTAATACGAGGAAATTAACGTTTGGTTTCCACTTAGCGGAAGACCAGCGCTGGTTTCAAATTGAAATTCAACATACGCTAGGTATAATTCTAACTAATATAGTACCCAGAATTAAAGATTCTCTTTCTTTACATAATAAAAACGAAATCAAAGTTCTTGAGATGCTACAAAAAAAGCAGTCTGATCATGTATTTCCAAGGAGAACTTGTATAGACTTACCATTGATACTGGCAGAGGATGCGCTCCACCGTTGGGGTAAGGATACGGCGTCATGAGGTAGCCCATGTTGAACCCGGCTGCTGGGTGCGGCTCGAATTTACCTGTAACAACATTTAAACACTTTAAATACGAGTACCATAAGCCAACGAATGCTGGATATGTAATAGGAAATCTTAATAATGAGATCATTATAAAATCTTATGTCTTTGTCTAGTTCACTGTTTCGGTTGCTACCTCGAGTCTGGCTGTTGGTGAACAAAAACCATTTACAACATCTATTTGGAGTTTTTTTTGGCGCAAAACTACTGAGCATATTAGAATGAGACTGCGTCTATTCGCGAATTATTCGTAGATGATTCTAGGCTCACTTTTTGGATTCCGTTAATCATTATGAATTTTTTGTTCAATTTACTTTATTTGTTATTCGCCTAGTTTTCTAGTACGCATAACACAAACTCTGCAGCTCGTTGCTTTCTTTCTTTCTTGTCATGTATTAACGAGAAACTGTGAACTTTTTTTGCAAACAGTATCATGACTTTAAAAAAATAATCTCTCAATCCATTTTGTTTTATAAAATAGCTTTATCAGTCATTATTGTAAATAATAGGATTAAATTATCAGCATAATAATAATTATTATTATTTTTCTTATTACACAATTTTCATTATCAAGACATATTAACCATTTTTCTCCGTGTGTTGTGTTCTGACATTAGTGACCCTAGTCGCAAACATCCATAGGCGATGGTAACTGGTTATTCCCATTTACAGTAATAAGCACCATCAGCATAGGTATGTTGTAGCCACACCTGGAGGTATGCCTCCTCCTGAAACCAAAGCATACCCACCATGCTTGTCCAAAGCAGATAGGTACCGGTTATTTCTGTATACAGGTTTTATCTCCTTCACCGTTTTTAATATGCATATTATTATTTTTTTAATGCTGTAGGACAGCAGATAGGCTGTCGCCTATGGGTGTTTGCAACGCCAGTGGCATCGCGAACACGCTGCTGTCCTCTAAGGGTACAGGAACTTGGGTCACTAATGCCGGAACACAATACAAGGTTATTATGGCGGCATACTTAAGACCAAAGGTGGTCGCCATCCAGACGGGTTTGAGGCCCTACCACGTAGTTAGGGTGGGTTGTTTTGTTGCCTTTTACGAATGGCCTACCCTGGCCGCAGAGATTAGTATTATTTCTCCGCCCCTGTACGAATAAAATACGGATAAGATATTAGGCGAGAAAAAGAACCTAAGCGTTGCATTCCATGGGATTCCGTGGAATTCGAACCAGTTACCTAAATCTAGTTTGGTCTTCAAGCGTCATGCCACTGGACTACGTGCAAAAGAAAATTTAATAAAATTGTAGATCATGGAAATCCCAAACTGATATAAGTCAAAAATTCCGTATTGTTTCGTCCCACACGGATCAAGTAAACCTACGCTATGATAAGCACGCATGTATAGGTGCTGATTATACGAACCGATTACCACCTTATCTGGCATTGATTAGCCGTTAATTCCAACAGTTTAATATAGGTAGTGTTTATACACAATCCAATTTTCACAGATATTAGAATTTAAAAAAAATTATGCCGGAACACAACACAAGGTTATTATGGCGACATACTCATATACCAAAGGTGCCATTCAGACGGGTTTGGGGCCCTATCACATAGCTTTGGGTTATTTTGTTGTTTTTATGACAGGCCGACCCCGACCGCAGAGGTTAGTTATTATTACTCCTTCACTGCACGGAGAAAACTGATACGCATATTTTGTACTCAAACCCGGAACATCCGTAGCGTTCAACGTGCGCTAGCCGCTACGCCACGGAGCTCATGGAGATTAAGTAAACCCTACATGAAATTGATTAGTCTCATTCTATTACATTAAAATCATAACTAATTCTCAAAGTTCAATAAACCATAAAGTATACAAATCGGCAAATACACATTGTTTCTAAATGTATATATGGTTCTGTTGATTTAAGGCGTCTGCAATAATTATATACTTAGTTTATTATTTAGTTTAACGTTAAGTAAACATCTTTAGTCATTGTAGTGAGTCATTCAAGTCATTGTGTAGTATTCGATTTTGAGAATGTTTAAAGATTATATAATAAATCCGTTCATTGTCCACTGCTGGAGATTGGTCTCCTCCACAAATTTTGGTTCCTTGCATTTCCAAGCCAGCCCCGACCGGTAACCTTGCACAGGTCATCGCTCCATCGAGCTGGAGGTCGTTCTACACTACGTTTGCCGATACGGCGTTTCCACTATTAGACGTAATCCTGCTCAACTTGCAGGGAGACGCTGTTCACACTAATCGGTCTCGGTACATGTTCATTGAACATAACTTTTGTCTTGTCCAAGCTCATGCTGACACTGACCCGCTGGGATTTCATTTAAGGCGTTAAACATTTCGACATGTTCTTCCACCGTCTGTGCAAAGATGACAATGAAGTGAGAGATGTGCATCTAAAGATGACAGTAATTACTTGCTATTAAGAAGGGCGTCAGCCTGTATACTATACGGCAATAAAAAAATCATATGACAAGCATTTCTCAACCTCTCAATTATACAGCATAAATTATAAAGCACGAAGAAGTCTGTCGATGGCTAACCAATAGCTAACGTAGCACTTTACCAAACTACAGCTCGTTCTATGAAGAACTATTAAGGGCTAGTATAAAACAGTTTGGTTTCCTCTGGGTAAATATCTAAGATAGGGGATCCCTAATAATCCGGTCGACACTTCGCCGGGTAGCCACGGTGCGCAATTACGCAGCTAAATTACTTCACGTCCCCCTATAATTTGAACCCCCCACCTTCCGTCTAGCCAAAGCGGGTACAGTGATTGTACATTTGTTATCGGGATTTCATCACATTCAGATGTTGAATAACATCAACATGTCTTAAAATATTTTTAACACTTTTCCCTTACAATGACATACGGATTTCCAGAACTTTCTATTCTATATGAGAAAAAATGATTAAATTTTTGATGCTTTTGATCATTATAATATACCTCTAAGAAGCTTTTGTCACGAATATGCATATTTTAGAAATGCTATTTGCCAATTGCTACCGGTGGCGAAGATGGTCATTATGAGGAAACCTGCACGAAATCATCAGTATGTAATTTGCTAATCCACCTAGAACAAGCGTGACAGGAATACCACAGGGGTCCCAGCCGCTCCCGTGAGTCAAGGGCTCAGTGTGACGAAGTCCCATCGGCGGTCGAGGACAAGTCCCATATACTTGAGCGTTGCTCCGACACCGATGCGAACGCCTCCCATCGTGAATTGACGAAGCCTTCGCTAACCACCAATCAATTTTGCCTTTTTAATTTCGCTATAATAACAACTAATAAAATCAAGATGGCAATTTCAAAATGGCCGTCAAGAGACGATGTTCTGCATGATGGCTGAAACTATTTTTAAAATTACCAGAAATTTGATGAATTTGACAATAATGCAGCTAAAATAATATAAATAATTTTAATCGGTACAACAAAACATTCCAACCGCAAGGACATTTAGATCTTGTTTATTCGATGATAAGAAAGATAAGATTTGATTACAATAAATACTTGTCAGTTAATTGTTTGGGTGTGGATTTTTATATTGTACTAGCTGACCCGGCAAGCGCAATTCTTTAATTTAAATTTAAAAAAAGTAGCCTATGCAATTTTCCAAGGTACAATCTATACCGAAATTCATTAATATTCGTTCAGCTTAGGCGGGAAAATATAACAGACAGAGTTACTTTCACATAATATTAGTATGTTGGGTACATTTGGTTTGGACGAGCCCAACCCGAAAGGAGCTTACGACACTACGACGATCCCAAGACCCCCCCCCCCCCCAGCGCGACTCGAAGCGCGCCAGCCGTCACACCACAGAAATTGTCCGTCCACGGAGGATTTATAAAATACTTGGCTCCTGGTGAGGGTGACTAAAACCTGGTCCAGATGAGTGTTACGCGTAATGTAATATGTCGTGTAATGTAACACGAATAGTATGAACGGCATACGAGCCCAACGCGAATTCTGTGTCTGTCGAAACGAGCACTGCAACCGCCTTTGTGTTCGCGGTAAAAACCGATCGCCGATGGATCGCGACGAGTGCCGGCGTAAGCGTTACATGGCTCGTAGTGTCGTCTACACGTAGGATTCGTGTTTCATTACACGATAGATTCCATTACGCGTTACACTCGTCTGGACCCGGCTTTAGGTATTAAAGATCACGATGGAGGATCCCCCGACAAATTTTACGCAACGACCTCCGTGGCTCAATGTTTTTTTGCAAGATTCTCATCCCTAGTCTGAATATAATTAAAAATAAAAATATGTAAATAGTATTTTACTTAATCATAATACAAGCGCTGTGTTGTTTACTTTGGTAATAGAGGCGCTGGTAATTTATTTATACTAAAATCGGGATGTACCGGTTTCCCCAGATTTTAATTAAAATAACACCCATAATTTGTATTGTCAATCAAATACCCAAATTTAGTTTAGAAACGAGTTCATTCTGGTAATGGCAGTTTTTGTTAAATTCGAATATAATTAATCATGCTGACTTCGAAATTGCCTTCCAGGAAACTGCCAAGGCCGATAAGCTTGTGCACTATAATCAGGCAAGTTGCTGACAAGTATTTGAATATATAAGATTCATTTATGTAGAAATATAGCGAAATATATATGATTGATAACGTTACAAATATTATCCATAACATTATTAATGTTAACTCATAATTTACTTCGAATTTAAGTTAACATTCCTTACACTTTTTTAATTTTAATTTATATATTCGAAATAGGGATTACGAATCTGATATAACAACTAAATATATACAATATACATAAAAGAAAATTCATTTAATTATTTCAACAATATTTTTAATTAATATGAACAATTAAAACTATGTCAGTTCTCTAGTATTCATAACACACACGATGCTGCTTATTTTAGGAACTAGATGGCGCTGAAAGATGTGTCAAGAATATTTTTTTTTATTAAAATTTATTTACAAAAGAAAAGCACATAAGCACCATGCCAATCACTCTCTTAATGGCGCTGTGTGTATCTACTCAGTATATTTATTTATTTATTAGAAAAATTGAGAGCTCATTGAGTAATTCGGTTCAATTTTACTTTAATAAAAAAATTATTACTATAATATTAATATATCCTACGAAACAAACATAGCATTAGTGAATCCCTTAATGATACGCCTTTAATACCGGTTGTATCGGAACCCAATAAGGCCGTTCCTGGAACGCCGTCCGCGGTGGGCCGCCGGTCACCCCACCAAATATTGACACAGCGAAGCTCAAACTTCGTGTAATGTGTAATAACTACAAGCGCACACTTTACACACGTGTTCTTAAGTTATCGACGATCGCACTTCTGGCTACTTGTATTTAACATTTTACTATTATTACCCGGTTTTTTGAAGTAAAACTCTTGTAGCACCGTTTGAAAATTCGATGTAACGAAAAAGCTTCACTAGAGAGACACGCATATTCAAATATAGGATTGAGCCCGCGAGTGAATGAGATTGAAAACAAGTATAATGTTCATTCGTAATTTACTGAAGTTTCACTTCTGCAGTGTGTGAAATATACACAGACACTTTTTATTTTGTTGGATCGGGTGGCATTAATTTTTCTAAACCTCTTAGACTTGAATAATTAAGTTACAAATACACAAAATAAATTTGCCCTACGTTAGACTGGCATGGTACGGGCATTTAATGAGAAGGGATGCAGACCACATTACTAAAAAAATGTTGAACCTAAACGTAGACCCAACAAAGCCATGACCTTGGAAATTCGAAGTATTTCTCCGTGCAGGGGTGGAGTAACAGTAATGACATCAGCGGCCAGGGCAAAACAATCCTGATTAAGTGGTAGGACTCCAAGCGCTCTTGGATAGCGACCACCCTTGATCTCTCAGTAAACCGCTACAATAATCTTGTATGTATTCCAGTATTAGTAACGGACGTACTAGTTTCCTTACACAAACTGCAGCGTGGAGATGTCCCTAGCGTCGCGAACATTCATAGGCGGCGGCGAGTGTTTACTATTAAGTTGGCTGTCAACCTATCTGCTGTTCCTAAGCAATAAATTTTTTTTATGTTCTAAAGATAGGCTTGGCTAAGTGGCTACAAATCTCTAGTACGGTCATATCTATTGCATCGATATATACGACTAGCTGTGCCCGCGACTCCGTCCCCGTGGAATAGTAACTTTGGGCAGAATTTTTTGGATATCTTATGGTTTATTTTGGATTACAAACCCTATAAACCCTAAAATAGAAATAAATGAAATATGCAAACAGTCAGTATTATCGAATGCTACTGTTACGCCATGCGCCTCCGGAATACGTACGTTCGAACCTAAAAAGTCAAGCCTAAGCTAAACCCTATTTCATATGATTGATGATATAAATCTGAGGTCAACTTAAATTGGAATAAAAATATCCGAAACTTATCATTTTTAACAAAAACTATTTTTTTTTTCTAAAATTAAAATAGCCTAAGTTACTCCTTGATACATCAGATATCTGCCAGTGAAAGTCCCGTCAAAATCGGTGCAGCCATTTCAGAGATTAGCCGGAACAAACAGACAGACAGACAGACAAAAATTGTAAAATTTTTTGTTTTGGTATATGTACCGTGTTACGTTCGAATGCACTTAGTAAAAAGCGGTTATTTTAATATTACAAACAGACCCTCCAATTTTATTCATTTGTATAGATTATGGAGCACAAAATATCTATATGACGCAAGTAATTTGTTCCGGTCTAGGTGTATATGTAAAGCTCGGCAACACAGATTTCGTTTTAAGGATACTGTCTTTAACAAAATATATTTCCTTGTTTCGCATTTCTTTGTTCAGAGTGCAACAAGTACGTTATATAATTTTTAATTTCAGGTGGCTAATTTATAAATTTAGTGTTTCGCTCGATGATTGTGGGCTCTGTTCTCCCATTCCAACTATTTAGGTAGTAAGCTAGCTTATCCTAGCCCTAGAATTTTGGAACGAAGTTCTTTTATGCGGCTTACAGTGTAGAGTGAACTGGCGGAAATCGTCACGTAACGAAAAAGCGTTAATTTTCTTACTGTCTCTCTTTTCTGTGGATGTATTTGAGAATGTGTGAGGCAAGATTTGACAGTAAGCTTTGTGTATGGTGAACAATAATAACCTCAATTCTAAAACATGTAAATAACATTTATATTTATACCATATTGTTACCATTTTAATTTACACGGGACTTGTTTTATATATAACTTATAATTCTATATTCTACTAGCTGACCCGGCAAACGTTGTTCTGCCATATAAATAATAAAATGTCAAAATATTAAAAAAAAATTTAGGGGTGGACTACCCCTAACATTTAGGGGGATGAAAAATAGATGTTGGCCGATTCTCATAGATACCGGATAAGCACAAAAAATTTCATCAAAATCGGTCATGCCGTTTCGGAGGAGTATGGCAACGAAAACTATGACACGAGAATTTCATATATTATATTTTATATTAAATTTTAAATAAATAAATTTTTCCCAAATATTCAATCAAATTTATGAATTTAAATCCTTACTTAAAATTTTTTATCGACAATTTGACATAAAATAACATTAAGTATATAAATTAAGTATACAAAAAAAAATAAAAAAGAGAGAGAGTTGAATAAAAAAGGACTACGCTTTTTGGTGTTATAAAAATACATTCATAAAATCAATAATAATCTACATTTTAAAACACGTTTTGAGTTAAAAAATATTGCGAAGAACTTCGTTCCTGACGGGGGTCTACCAACCGTAAAAAAAATTCTATTTCTCTCCCTCTATCCCATTCTATACCGGTGACTTGAACTCCGAATATGGCGGAATTCAATAACTTATGTAGTAAAAAAATAATCATATAAAGATGCATAAAATACAAGAAACACAATCTATTTAAATTGAAGTAATATGAATAAAAAATCCCATAGGTGTTTGACTGCCTCATTAAAATTATGAAATACGACCCGACATTCCTTTTATTGTACAGTAAAACTATACAAATCAGATTCATAGCTGAATCACGGGTCAGTTGGAGAAAAAAAACTGCCATAAAAACCTACTACCTGTGAGGCCTGGGTTCTATTCTTTCACGGAGCTAGTTTGCGGTTACTACAAATTATAGGTTGTGGGATTTGTTTGGTGAAGGAATCAGTGTTTGGTTTTTTTATAGCTCCTATATAGGAGGACAACCTCCGTGACGTAATTGCTAACGCACGTCGCAATGCTTGCGGAGGTTACGGGTTCATTTCTATATGTATAATATATGTATATATTAACAAAATAAAAGTATTTACCTAAGTAATATATCAGTTGTCTAGTACCCATAACATAAGTGCTAAATATTGCGTTGTTTTTAACAACGTAACGTAAATGTAGTCAATTTTCATATTCATAATAAGTACTTTTAATTTACAAGCTCCAGGAGCAGTCGGCTTTAACACTTTGTGAATGACTGGAAGTTTAATATTCGTTGCATAAAAACTGCTTCTTTCATATTACGATAGGCCATGATAGCAATGCATCAAGTAGGCCATGATACATGGCCAACTTGATTCTAAAAGAAAATATTCTAAATCAATTAAAAAGGAACGCGGCGCGTCGTCAATACTCATTAGGTTAGTTGGTGTTTGTAAATAAGAAACATATCTTCGCATGCACTGAATTTAAGTTGATTTTTTTAAATTATACAAATTAACCACTTAATACACTCCTTTTTTATATGGACATCTGCAACACCAGAGGCATTACCAACGCGCTGCCGGCCTCGAAGAAATTTTATAACGCCTTTTTTGAAGAACCCCATATCGTACCGCGCTGAGAAAACCTCAGCCGGAAGCTCATTCCAGATCCTGAGAGTACGCAACATGAACGTTCTGGAGAACCGGGTATTTATGTATAATCTTTTTTTATTTATTTATATAATTAAATATTTTACAATAGTATTATAGTCGTTAAACAAGTCGACATTGCCATTTATTGACACAGATTTAAACATACGAACTTATACATTGTAATATCTGTTAAAAAAGACTTAAAGGTCTTCTAAGAGCTGCCCTTGATATATTCAGAAGAAAAAATACAACGCGCCTTGTATGGCACGTCTTCTTGTTGAAAGATACAAGAGGTAGATGGAATGGAAGAAGCTGGTTCGAGTAGCTTACCCCTGCAGATGTTACTAGACGTGTGAAAGTTCCACCATAAAAATCACCATCAATAATAGGGCTATTCATGCATATTCATGTAGCCATGCAAATCCATTCTAATATTATAAAGGTGAAAGAAAGTAACTCAGTCTGTTTGTTACGTTTTCATGACTAAACCGCTGAACCAATTTTGATGAATTTTAGTATAGATATAGATTAGACATTGGCGAAAAACATTTTTTTTAAATTTATATGGCAAAGCAACGTTTACCGGGTTAGCAAGTATTTCTATAAAACAACAACCGTTACGTTGGTCATAAACACAAACATAAAAAACTCCCCAATCGGCCACTGGTTCAGCCAATCAATCAAAAACTCGTTTCAAGTACCATAACTAACAATCCATATTTAGCGTATAATATTTTACATTGGCTTATAATAATAATAATAAATAATTTATTTCGGACAAAGTCCATAGATTGTTAATGGATTAGTAACAATTTTTCACTTACAATTATGTTAGTATTATCCAAAACACATTAAAATTGCCCCTTTTTCATTTTAATATTAAATCAGGGAAATTAAAGGTCTTTAAGGGTCTGTAATTATAACACTTAATTCATCTTATTGCCACTATTATTGTAAATTTTACATTTATGTTATATTAAAAAATGTTGTAAATGTTATTAAGTTTAAGTTCACCATCACGACGACCACTGTAATGTATATTAGGAAACTGATAAGATGAATTAATTTCCTGAATTATGAAACGATTGTAGTAAGTACAACGTAGTGTAGGACGTTGGACGCCCTAAGCCTTATAGGCTGACGACCTGCGCAAGATTGCCGACCGGGGCTGAGTGGTTGATACACAGGAGCGCTAACTTGGGGAAGTTCTACGTCCAGAAATGCACGATGAAAATATAATATGTAATCTTATATAATTTGACATTTATATGTCGACGATATATAGATTTATATCCGTGCAGGGGCGGAGAACGAATATTGACCTCTACGGCCGGGGTCTACCTGGCGTAAAAGGCGACAAAATAACCCACCGTAGCTACATGGTAGGGTCCCAAGACCGTCTGGATGGCGACCACCTTTGGTATTAAGTATGCCGCCATAGTACCTAGTCAGGTCATAAGTATTGTCACACAGTAAAAACTTTTCTTTTAGAATGCTGGCCACAAAAAAGTTTATTGAATTCGAATTTCGAATTGTTCATGAAAATAAAAAAGGTATACTTTTAGAATTTTACTCATTTTTAAATGTGGAGTGGACGCTTAAAGAAGACCGTGTTGCAGTTATTGCGTTACATCGTTGCAGTTACGCGCCAATTCAAATTTTTAACATACTGAAAAATTTGAATATAACCAAAAGATTCGTTTATCGTACCATCAAACGATACAATGAAGACTCTAGTGTAGATGACAGGTCAAGAAGTGGTCGCCCTCGGTCTGTTAGGACTCCAGCAGTGATAAAAGCTGTGAAGGCACGAATTCAAAGAAATCCCAAACGTAAGCAGAAACTGTTGGCCCTTCAGATGGGGTTAAGCAGAACCACGGTGAAAAGGGTGTTAAATGAAGACTTAGGGCTTCGGGCATATCGAAGAAAAACAGGACATCGTTTGAATGCTCGTTTAATGGACCTGAGACTGAAGAAATGCCGCGCTTTGTTGAAGCGGTACGCGGGAAAAAAATATCGGGAAATTCTTTTTTCGGATGAAAAAATGTTTACCGTAGAAGAGAGCTACAACAAACAAAATGATAAGGTGTACGCACACAGTAGTGAAGAAGCGAGCAACCGTATTCCGCGTGTCCAACGAGGTCATTTTCCATCCTCGCTCATGGTATGGTTGGGAGTTTCTTATTGGGGCTTAACAGAGGTACATTTTTGTGAGAAAGGTGTAAAAACGAATGCTGTTGTGTATCAAAATACAGTCCTGACGAACCTTGTGGAACCTGTTTCTCATACCATGTTCAATAACAGGCACTGGGTATTCCAACAAGATTCGGCGCCAGCTCATAGAGCGAAGAGCACACAAGACTGGCTGGCGGCGCGTGAAATCGACTTCATCCGGCACGAAGACTGGCCCTCCTCCAGTCCAGATTTGAATCCGTTAGATTACAAGATATGGCAACACTTGGAGGAAAAGGCGTGCTCAAAGCCTCATCCCAATTTGGAGTCACTCAAGACATCCTTGATTAAGGCAGCCGCCGATATTGACATGGACCTCGTTCGTGCTGCGATAGACGACTGGCCGCGCAGATTGAAGGCTTGTATTCAAAATCACGGAGGTCATTTTGAATAAACTTTAATGTCATAAGAATCTATGTTTTGTTAAGTTCATTTTGGTATATGAATGGTTACATAATGAATAAACTTGTTACAATTATTTTACATTAAACATGTGACAGAATTTATGACCTGACTAGGTAACTGTAGTTCCGGCATTAGTGACCCAAGTTCCTGTACTTCATATGGGACAGCAGCGTGTTCGCGATGCCACTGACACTGCAAACCCATAGGCGACGATAACTGTTAAATTCTAAGTAGGCCGTCAGCTTGTCTGCTGTTCTACAGCAAACTACCAAAACTAATTATGCTTAATTATACGATAATATTCAATGGAAATCCCTGGACAGATATACTAGAACGGCAAGACAAAAATAGCGTAAAGTATAATAAAATTAGAAACTAACCTTGTAGAGAATTGAACCGGACACATTGAGAACTAGTAAAAATTGTATTTAAAAAAAATATTTTGATGTGCTTGTTACATTCAAAATATATTCTAAATGAATTGGAATAATTCAAATGTTGGTCTATATAAAAATAAGAAAAAATATGAATAAAATCATAAACCGCTCTAAATCTTTCAACATTCCATAACTAAACTATAACTAAAGTTTGTAAAAAAAACTAGGAACATGATTATTTAATTTCACACTTTTAATTTAAAAACAAAAGCAAGTTTTTGTAAGAGTGATTGATGATCGTGACCACAACGAAATGCTTATTCTGTAAAACAACCGAAATAATAAATTTGCCGTGAAACCGCACGTTATTGGGTTCATGAAATCAACTAAGAAGTTCATAGTTGAAATTGTGACTATCTTTAGGGGGCACAAGCAAGCTTTGGCTAGACAACATTTTCAGAAAAATAATCGTGCCGGTTAAGCTATTTGGGGAGTCAAAATGGGGGTTAAAAATGGTACTTTCTATTAATATTATCAAAATAATAACATTAGAGTATTTATATATATATATATATATATATATATATATATATATATATATATATATATATATATATATATATATATATATATATATATATATATATATATATACACACACACGCACACACACAAACTAATTTATCCGTGCAGGGGCAGAGAAAGAATACTAACCTCTGCGGCCGGGGACGGCCTGTCGTAAAAGGCGACAAAACAACACACCCTAGCTACGTGGTGGGGCCTCAAAGCCCGTCTGGATGGCGACCACCTTTGGTCTTAAGTGTGCCGCGATAATAATCTTGTGTTGTGTTCCGGTATTAGTGACCCAAGTTCCTGTACTCTTATGGGACAGCAGCGTGTTCGCGATGCCACTGGCGTTTCAAACACCCCTAGGCGACGGTAACTGCTAAATTCTAAGCAGGCCGTCAGCCTGTCTGATGTCCTACAGCAATAAAAAAAAACTAAGCTGTGTATGAAAATGAACTGAGCGCTGTATATCAAATCTTAAAAGCTTTTCATTCCACTAGCATCCGAAATTAATTTCATACACAGTATTTTATGTTAATGCCCCACGGTAACTTTTTCTTTCCTTGGCTCAAGAAAATAGATGGGATGGAGCCTATTTTGTGTTTAGAGGCACGAAAGGAAAAAACAAATAAAACTGTACCTCTGCTATTTGTGGGCTGGTATTAGTAAATATTTCTATAGCTTTCTGAACCTTTTACAACGTCGTCTGTATAAAATGTCACTTTCCTATTCTACTCAGTGGCCAGTAGCTGATATTTTTTTACGCTTTAAAGTTAACACGTTCGATGCCATCATACATAATATAACCATGTAACATAGCCGATCTTTAATCCCGTAGCGAATAGGGACGCTGGTGAATATACTCAGTAAACCAATTACCGGATTTTATAACGAAGAAAACGGTTAAGATGTGAAAAATGGTCAAGATTACTTCAATTTAATAACAGGTTCCGTAAACTACTGAATTGCAACATTATTTTTTAATATATCTCAATTATAATTAGTGAAGAAAACATATGCGTTGAGTATACATGTAATTCAGTATTGTAGGTGAAGCACTACTTGTAATTATATTTAGTATTGTTTTTTCTTTATTCATATGTAACAGCTGACAGGCTGACGACCCACTTAATAGTAAGCAATTACCGTCGCCTATGGATGTTTGCGATGCCAGGAGCACCGCTAACACGCTGCCGTCCGCTTAGGGGAACTGAAACATGGGTCACTTATGCCGGGAACACAACACAAGGTTATTATGGGGGCATACCCCCACATAGAGGGGCATACAACCTTGTGTACTAAATATGTTTAGAGACCAGAGGTGGTTAACAGCCAGATGGGCTTGGATCCCTACCGCCCCTGACCGCAGGGGTCAGTATTCTCACTCCATCCCTGCACGGACATAAATTACATATCATAGATGAAAATACCATATAAAAATCCCGTTAACCGCTCCAAATAAGTTCAAGGTTTCTTTAGGAATGGGTTGTTCGGTTATCCATTGGCCAGGTAGACTTAACCCACAAGCTTGGTCTTGATCGAAAATAGGTAGGATACCACAAACTCCTTTAGTTCTGAGATCATTTAAATTTTTTTTCCAGTGTTTGACCCGAAACGAGATTTGCCCTTCTAAAACCAAATATTATGTTCTGCCTTTTTCCATAACTAAAGAAGAAAGGGATACAAACGTGACCAGATACACTTTCTGGCAATTCTCAATGATGCTACTCAAACTCAGCAGTCAAAAGTTCGTATGCAATTGTATTTGAAGCTACCAGGTGAAAACCAATCATCACAAACATAAAATTAACGGATTAAAAAAATCGGTTTTCAGATCCTACTATATTGTCCTCTATTGGAAATGAACTGACGGACACCAACACTCAAGGCGTGCAGGTCACTGAATTTGTTTGGTCTAATTATACCAGCATATCAAATGAAAAAAACCTCATAAAAGCGACGAGACTTAATTATGTACGCATATCAAATTGCAATTTGATGTCGACTCTTATGACAAAACATGAGCACCTGGTATCAAGGTATACGACAGAGATACATATATGGGTATATTACATAAACACTACTCATACATACACATATTATTATTTTTATTATACGTTATTCAAAGACATGCTGTAAATCTATGAATATTAAATATAAGTATATAATATCGACACGACTCAACTCAAAGGTCGTGAGGCGTCAGCACTAGTCAGCAGTCGGGTCATGTAAGAATGCCTCCACCGGCCACCGGGCATGCGCAGATCCAATGCTGTATTTATAAAAACTAATTGTGTCTTTTTATGTGATGGTGAATCCATTATAATAATAGTGATCACGAACTGTGTTTTAATTTGCTGTGCACTAAATACCGAATCCCGAATCGAGATACATTGGAAAACAGTGCACGATTAAATGTGAGGTGGGTACATACATATTTCACCTAAATCCCCCACAGATAATTTATCCAGTAAGACAAAGACAGATGATTAGGGTGTCAGTTTACTATTCTCTTTATGCAGGCCCGTGCCTGAAGAATACTGATTCCTGCCGCTGGAGCTAGCCTGTTGTAGAAGGCGACAAAAGAACCCAAGCTAGGTGGTAGGGCTCCTAACCTGTATGGCTGGCAACCACCATTGATCTCACAATTTTTTACCATAATATCCATGTGTTCCAGTACAAGTGACCTAGGTCCCAGTTCTGCTACGCAGACAGTTAATTGAAGTTTAATCAGGAATACACCCTGTATTCCTTATACGTTTAAATATAATTCCAACTTTTGGATAATCGTCCTTCGCCTACTAGACAAGTTTGCAAAGCAGACTTCGCCTTTTAATGGTTTCAGATCTGGAAGATAAGACTAATAATAGACAAAAATAATTTACAATATTGTAAAAATCTAAAGACTAGCGTGGTATGGCCATGTGATGCGAAAGGACGAATGTCATATAACAAGGAAAATGATAGAAATGGGAATTGATGGATACAGGAGGAGAGGTAGGCCAAAGAAAAGATGGATGGATTGCATAAAATATAGGGTAAAAAAGAGTATGAATGACGAGACGACGGCTAACAGATGAGATTGGGAGGAGAGAACATGTTGTGCCGATCACATATAAGGACAGGTAGATTCTAAAATGCATCTATAAAAGTCTTCCATATGTTATGTAAAAGAGAACAGAAAAAAAATCATGTAAATGGCGTCCGACAGGGTGACTAATTCAAGCGAGAACCTACTTAAATCAAACATTACACCATTGCCTATACATTACGTCACTCGCCTTCACTTGGTTCGAGGCTGGGTCGTGGCAAGCCGATCAGATTAGGAACCAAAACAGGTTTGTCGAAACCATCCCGATAAAAAGAAAAAAACGAACAACTCTAATAACAACAAATAACGAGACGTCCATCCCGTTTGCGTAGTGAGGACCTGGAATCGATAAAACATATGATTGTATCGATAAACTATATTTGAAAGTAGAATTGTAACTATTCCGCATATGAAAGATATTAAATAATATTCATCTTACAATTTCTATTTAAATAAAGAATAAACTTCGAGAAACATACACTGACAGTAAATATTTACACAAAAGTCTACTTGGCTGGTTAGGAGTGTGCCCCAGCTGGTAAGTTAACTTTTAAGGCTGCTTATACCACAATCTTCAAATTGTGAAAGTGTCTAAATAAATGTTTAAGAAATAATTATCGGGCTACAGAATATTCTAATATATACTTCTGCGCGCTAGTTGCTTAACTACGCAGTAAGGATGTTTACAAATATACAAAAGAGTTTTTGTTTACAAATCAGATATCAATACCCTCTGATCTTAGGTGTCGCTTCTAAAAGAGACAACGTGTCTTCACAAAGTTAAAGAATATTAAAAAAAAAATATTATATAAGATCTGCAAATGTTATGTCTTTTTGTCAAAACATACAATGTAAATATCTCAAATTCAGATATATTGTTATAATAACACTCAAATCTGTTGTAACTTGATAGATGAATACTTTATCTTGTGTCTTGAGATAAGAATGAAAAGCTTTTTGACATAATTATCATTATATTCGATGCGAATACATGTGTTTGAGGCACGTGTTAAGAACATACTGATATTAAATTAAGCAATTTTTATGCCACTTTGTATTTATTAATGTATAGTAGACTACAATTTAGGCCATTTTTTAGGAATTTCTAAGTGTCTTATTAATGTGTAATAGTGTAATATGGAGAACTAAATAAAATAAAACTACTTATTTTAAAGTAGTTACATTATTACTCACAATGTATATAATTACATCGAGAAGCAAACAGCGATATTGTAATATTCATTTTGGCTCCTCAAAAAATCAAACATCTAAACAACTATATAAAAATAATTACTATGAAGGAAATTTATAACTTTTCAGTGTTACTACCGCAATACGTTTCGCATAAATTTTCCGCATTACCGTTTCGACAAGACAGAGCTGACAACCTTCTTACGACCGCCTTTTTGTATGTTCTTGAAGAGATAATGTTTCATGCACACCCCACAGGTTAGAAGCTCGTGGTACCGCGTGGAGGATTTTGTGTGGGACTCCCGTGTACTCCACAATTGACAAGGGGCGGAAGTGGTTGATATATCTAATAAAATCGCACCAGTATTTCTCTACCGCTTAAAGCCTGGGGAGGAAGGATATCAGCTGGTTTGTCTCGGCTGTCTCTAAACTCCCATAAAGGTGAAAGGGGCACAAAGAATACTACGTACGCTTAGGTACAGATATGTAGTATATACACACGTTTATTTGTTTTCATCTTGTATGAATGACTATTCAAAAGAGGAATTAATTTGATTCGAAGTTAATTATCCTTATATACGAGACGAGACGCCCAATACTTTTATAACCATCGGTAATTATTTTCTTACAAGTCTATAAAACAAAATTATTTACAGCTATAAAATGTCAATAAAAAGCTATCATGCACGAGCGATCTCATTAAATGTTTATCGACCGTTTCCCATCACTAACTAAGGGTGGGGCGAGATGAAATTATACGAAAATATTGTAGTCACTATGACAGATGATTATAAGCTGGCGATAAAACATACATAATTCGAAGCTAATAGCGGGGCCGGGTTTTAATGCACCAATAATTCTGTTCACTTATCGGAACTTACAACGTCACGGATTTTCTTGAGGAAACCAACGAGTTTCTTCAATATGGCTAATTTGTAAACAAGCTACGTCTACGTTTGTGTATAGGATATTGCCATTAGTTCGTCAAAGTAATCGGATATAGTTTTATATTAAACAAACATGAGTAGATGGAATCGATCGTACTATGTTATGTGGTACGAGCCAGAAGTAAAAAAGAGATACCCTATTACTTTAATTGAAGTAATAAAAGATGGAGAAAAGGAAGGTCACCATTCGATTTGAATTACGGAGTTAAGATGATGGCACCCAACCATGTCAAAAGTAAATTTAGCATTCATCAATTTTTTATTTAAGATATAGTCGTGAATAGACACGCAGAAGGTTGGTCGTTGGGAAGGTTGTGTTTATTGGTTTGTGAGTAGCAACACTGAATAACGTCTTATCTTAAGCATCCCCTGAGCGTATGACGAATAAAACCGCTTCCGCCGGATACGAATTGCTCGTTACTACTTAATTGCTTAACACAATTACGTTATTACAATTATTTTTTACTTTATTTAGCTTTTAATTTTATTATATATAATAGATTGTACAGATGATGTTTCATTTTAACTTACACTGATACATCTGTCGATAACGGTTACCTATTAAGTTAATTTACTAACTTATGTTGAATACCGGGCCAATTGTCCTATTGTAGAAGTGGTCGCGTGTATTTTTTCGGGATAAATAGTAAGCTAATGCTGTATTTCAGGCTATAATTTCATCCAGCATCGTTAAACTGTTTTGGAGTGAGCAAAATCCATCCATCTAAACACCAATCACATTTGTAATGTTTATATTTTTTCATTTTTTTATTGCTGTAGGATAGCAGACAGGCTGACGACCCGCTTATAATTTAGCAGTTACCGTTGGCTATGGGTGTTTGCAACGCCAGTGGCATCGCGAACACGCTGTTGTCTCATAAGGGTACAGGAACTTGGGTCGCTAATGCCGGAACACAAGTCAATATTATGACGGCATACTAAAGACAAAAAGGTGGTCGCCATCCAGACGGGCTTGATGCTACCACGTAGTACAGTTATATATTTGTATTATAAATTTTACATTATATATAGTAATGGCTGACTCGACACGACCAGATCCGACGTTGTTCTGACATATAAAAAAGTAGACCATGCCCTTCTTCAAGGTAGAATCTATCTCTATACCGAAATTCATCAAAATTGGTTCAACGCTTTAGACATGAAAACGTAACAGAGAGACAATACAATATCAGTATATAGTATAAAGAAAATATAAAATACTTTTCAATCTATCGTTAAATCTTTAGCTTTAATGCACATCACTAAAATACACGATTTATCGCGAGGCAATCGATTATCAGGTACAAGGTGGAGGATTCGAGATTTTCGGGAATCGATTAGAAAATGCGATTCTCGATCCAAAATTTACAATATTTAGATTCAAATTTTATTGTACTGATAATACATACATACATAAATATAATCACGCCTCTTTCCCGTAGGGGTAGGCAGAGACCACTTCTTTCCACTTGCTACGATCCTTACATACTTGTTTCGCTTCGTCCACTTTCATTATTCCCTTCATACATATCCTTCGGTTTAGGGTACTCTTGACCTGACCTTTTTTCAAGACGTCTCTGATCTGATCTCGAAACGTCCGCCTAGGTCTACCCCTTCCAACACTTCCATTCACACTCGCCTTATACACTTTTTCGTCAATCGTTCTTCATTCATTCTCTCGACATGGCCAAACCATCTCAGCATACCTTTCTCAATTTTTGTCACTACATCTTCTTTCACACCACAACGTTTCCTTATGTCACTATTTCTTATCCTGTCAGTTTAACTCCTATCATACTTCTTAACGCTCTCATCTCAACTGCATTTATTCTGCTTTCATGTTTCTTCTGCCATACCCAACTTTCACTTCCGTACATGAGTGTCGGAACCAACCCCCCCCCTCATGCACAGCCAGACGAGCCTTGTTAGACACCTTCCGACTGTTCATAAAGGAGTGCAAAGCTCCATTCACCATATTTCCTGCATTCACTCTTCTTTCAATATCACTCTCACACTTTCCATCTCTTGTAAACTTTGAACCCAGATACACAAACTCAATACAACAAAAGGTGGTCGCCATCCAGACGGGCTTGATGCTACCACGTAGTACAGTTATATACTTGTATTATAAATTTTACATTATATATAGTAATGGCGACTAATACAAGGGTAATGACACCTACACCTAAATGACACCTGATACAACTGGGATGTAACACTATTATGAAAAATACTTAAATTTTAATTAAAACTAATTAATTTTACAAGTGAAC
The DNA here is from genome assembly GCA_963693495.1 of Malacosoma neustria. Lineage (NCBI taxonomy): Eukaryota > Metazoa > Arthropoda > Insecta > Lepidoptera > Lasiocampidae > Malacosoma > Malacosoma neustria. Next base: position 4,719,024 of record OY856395.1, on the reverse strand, counting down.
TTAAACTTACCGAAAACGGGACTAAGGTCCGACTTGACAGATAACTTGCCGGAATAAGGTTCTCCAGATTTTTCCTGCAACAACATAAAAATAATTTAAAATATAAACTCAACTTCAATGAACATCGTCGGTAAGTCCTGGTTATATCTTTTGGTCGGAACCTGTGGTCTTCAGTTTTTCATAAAAATTACTTATTTTTTATAACTAGAGTTCAGCAGACAGGCAAACGGCCCACCCTTGTAGGTGGTTACCGTCGCCTATGGACGTTTGCAACACCAGAGGCATTACCAACGCGCTACCGGGCTAGAAGAAATTTTATAACGCCGTTTTTGAAGAATCCCATATCGTACCGCGCTGAGAAACCTCAGCCGGAAGCTCATCCAGACCCGAACATACTATTTGCATCTTACAAAATTTTTATCCTCTGTGGAACTTGAACACGATACATTACTGTATAGTATTTAAGTAGCTATTGGGCTAGCCGTGCCGTACCGTACCGTACCGTGCCGTAATCAAACCCCTCTAAAGTTTGTCTATGTGGCTTATTTAGGGAGTCGTAAGAAGCAACAAAGCAACTATATTGCTAGTAGATGCAGCCAAGGATGGCAGCATTCGGTTTTCGTTTCAGGATTGGGAAGTCAGATGGTAAGAAAAATTACCTATAATTCATCTTTAAAATTTCCTTCTTGCTCAGGAAAGTGTAACGTAAAGGAAACCAACAGTTTAGTTTAACAATACTCAGCCTTACAAATGGGATGAAAGAAAGAAAATGTTTATTTACGACTCAATAAAGTACATAAATAAAAACATACAAAGAATCATTTAAGTCTTCAATAGCATCTAAATCAGTCTTCGGCTAGGGCCATGAAGCGACATATCTATCATATACACATACATAATTATCAATAAATTTAAAAAAATAACAATGAAATGATCGTATCATTAGCCACAAAACAAATTACTTCAAATAATTCACTAAACGATTTGGTTATCCCAAATTACCCTCATAAGAGATAACAAAGTGATATTTCCGTTTACATTAGCTCTGAGGTATATCGGAGCAACAGGCCGTTTGATTTGAGCTCCTTAGTTCTATTTGGGGGGGCTATTATCCTAGTACTCGATAGTCTATACTGGCTTGATATCACAAAACGCGTGACGAACGTGAGAAGAGAAGGAAACGAGAGCGGACTCTGGGCACTGAAATGAAGCTTTAAATGCAATAACACATTTAAAAAGTTATTGTATTTTGGCCATCTATTCACAAAAAGGCCCATCATCCCTACATTACATATTACATAAAAAACATAACTCAAGTTTCTGATCTAGTGTGAACTATCGTGGTTCCGTTTAAACAGTTTGAATTTCTTAAATTAAAATTATTTATTTCAATATCAAATCTTATAGATCGCTGCCCATTAAATGTTAAGAAGCTACAACCGTCTTCAATACAACTGGCAAGAGAATTGGTTACGATAGCTTGGTTCCTTACGTATGTATGTTTGTACTCATTTCATATACTTAACAAACCAAATGCATTGGCTTTAAAATAGCTTCTTTTTTCAACTTAATTTTATTTAAATGTACATTACATAAAATATTTGAAATAAAAAACAATTTTTTTTTCATTACCATCACTTTCCCTTTTTTAGCCGTTTAAGAATTAACGGTAGCATATCCAGTCTTCGAAGTGCAAATATTATATGTAAGAAGTCTTCAGGCTCTGAATTTATTCACGTATGTATAAAACGAAAGAATCATGATAACCAAAGTACTGTTGATAACTATCATAAGCAAAACGAATAGCTTTGTTAATAGTGTATCTAATGAGGGCGATCCCCTTCTGATTGTAATTGGATAAGTCCGAATCAGTTTACCCCATTGTACGTGTTTACACTGAATCGGGGGAAACACAGATTTCTACAAGAGCTGTTATTGAAAAAATAGGGCTACTTCCATTAATTACCAGCCGTAAAAGCGAGTGATGAATTATTAATTCGGCTTAATTAGCAATTGGCTAGGATCACACCCGAAAACCTATAAAGACCTAAATATGCATATTAATTTTTTAATTAATTAACCCTTTGCGGTCATATGTCTATACGCTCAGTCACCAAAGCCTTTTTACCGTTCCGGTCGTATGTCTCTCTCAGCCACCCCATTAAGAAACCGTACTAATCTTGTACTGTATTGATCCATGTATCAGTTTAGGCGGTAGTCTTAAAATAGCGATGAAGAGTTTTATTTTGACACCTTGAATACTGACAGTGATATAGAAAGTGATAACGTTTGTACTGATTCCGACCAGTACGAACCCATGACCAAAGTTAATACTTCCGAAAAGCATTAAAATTACTACATACATAATAATGATGAAGAAAAGCATCGTGAGGAAACCTGCGTATTGAGATCACGTGGCGTGTATACTGTCTCTAGAACGATGCCATCAGTGGGACCTTGTGTCCTGCTAATATAAGGATTTTTTTTCTTTAAGGGTTGAGGAATCAGACGGAAATCGCCCTTTTAAATACTTATTAGCTGTCTTTTTTTTTTTTTTTTTTTTTATTGCGTAGGACAGCAGACAAGCTGACAGCCCGCTTAGGATTTAGCAGTTACCGTCGCCTATAGGTGTTTGCAATGCCAGTGGCATCGCGAACACGCTGCTGTCCCATAAGGGTACAGGAACTTGGGTCACTAATGCCGGAACACAACACAAGGTTATTATGGCGGCATACTTAAGACCAAAGGTGGTCGCCATCCAGACGGGCTTGAGGCCCTACCACGTAGCTAGGGTGGGTTGTTTTGTCGCCTTTTACGACAGGCCGACCCCGGCCACAGAGGTTAGTATTCTTTCTCCGCCCCTGCACGGATAAAAGAAGTCTTGTCTGTTGAAGAAGTGTCACAAAAGGCCAATAACGCAAATCAGTACCCCAAAGATTAGCGTTATACTAGTAATACCGTCTAACGAACTCAAAAAGGGCTTCGAATGCAAACGCAACAAAACCTTTGTAAGTTTTAACCATATATCGTCAGTAGCCTAACGCATCGTCCTTAAAGATGTTCTAAAAGTATATATAGGTCTACCTATATATACCATAGATATTTTTCTTCCTGCGTACTAATTTTCGTTACAATTATAACACGTTACAATAAATATATAAAAATAGAATTATAAGTAGTTATCGTCTAACCTTGTGGAAGATAAAACATACAAAAAACATTAAAAAAAAACACTATCATTTAAAATTAAACTCCACTACCGAACTACGTGTAACCTGATAGCAGATTGGATCTAACAGTATATCTATTACAATATCGAATCTAATGTACATTTCATGTTATTGATTTTGAATGGCGTTAGAATTATATAATATATCCATACTAATATTATAAACGTGAAAGTAGCTCTGTCTGTTACGTTTTCACGCCTAAACCACTGGACCAATTTTGCTGGATGAATTTCGGTATAGAGACAGATGGACCTTGGAGAAGGACACAGGCTTTTGTCGCGAAAATGTTATTTTGGCAGAACAACGTTTGACGCATTAGCTAATTATGTACAAATTCACTGTTACTTACTCGCGATTTAATTCATGTGATTTCATATTTTCCCGTCTATCAGACGCGAATTTTATAAAGAGAAATACATATTTTTTAACGCCGTCTTTAGATTTGAATTACTTATTATAGACCGGAAAATATGACACAAAATTTTGAACAGAAACTATAATTATAAAATATTTTTTCCAGTGCAGTCAGAAGCGTCTTATAGTCTGAAAATAACGGTATAGGTATTTTACTTAGATAAGTAGTAGCTTAAGTTCTATTCCGGAAAATAATCTATCACTGGTGGTTAGGCATCTCATCCTGTCTTTTTTCCCTGCCTACCCGCAAGTTAGTTTAGATGTTGCGGCGCCTGACGGTGATTTCGAATAAAACTACTCGACCACCGCCGCCACACCCTCTTCTTAGCTAGCGCCCGCGCCGACGACACATACCGTCTAGTCTTGGTTAGCCCGCACGAATTTTTATGTGTTATTGTGAACCGCTAATTATAAAGGCCTACACTCCAAACCGCAGAACCAGCCGTGGAGATTAACAGATCGGAGAATCTCAGGTGAGTCGCCGCTCTTTCTGACTTGCTGGGTATTTCCGTCTCCTTTCCTTTCCACGTTAATTATGAAAAACGCACTACCTTTGCTTCCCGCACCGCGGCTACCATCTTTCTAGACCTAAGCCGCACCCTGGTAATATTTTGTGACAATTCACACAACACCACACCTAGTCACAAAGTAAATAGCATAGAACTTGTGTTATTATACCATTTTCAGAATCAATGGAAAACAACACCCGACTAATAAGGTCAATATCGTGCCCACTGGAACAGCTGAATCATCATTAATATTTACATAAAAAAACTCATTACGAAACAACTAGATGCATGTAAAATAATGCAATTTTTTTTTTATACTGGGGCAATACACAAAGCGCTTTCTATTATTAACGTACCATTGCATGTTATGGTTACTAGATAACTAATAATCTACAGACTATAAACATATAAACACACACATACATGTATATAAATCTATACTACTATTATAAAGAGGAAAGATTTGATTGTTTGTTTGTTTGTTTGTTTGTTTGTTTGTTTGTTTGTTTGTTTGTTTGCTTTGAATAGGCTCCGAAACTACTGACCCGATTTAAAAAATTCTTTCATTGTTGGGAAGCTACACTATCCCCGGGTGACATAGGCTATATTATATTTTCAAAAAATTAGGGATCCTTACTAAAACTCCAATAATGTAACCCAAAGTGTAAAAAAATTACCTAAAATATTATTTAAATCGCGTGCGTTGCGAAAACTATTGATGATAGAATAAAATAATGTACTACAACTTTGCAGAACACATCATTATTTACAAAAAGTGTCGCGACAGCATATGTCTAACTATTATAGTTATGCCACAATAAGTGTTCTTTTATTTTAAAAATTTAATTGAAATGCCGCCCCTAGAAAAGGCTCTTTATTTGGATCTTGGTATTAATCCTTATCAAAATAAATTACTTCATATTCAAAACTGTTTCAATACCTTTATATAACTTTTTGAATTATTCAATTCGGATATTCCATTCGAAAGATATCACGAGTTTAAAAATGTAAGTATTAGAAAAATGTTGCGTGGTAGCCGCTCACCCTGTTCGGCTAGCTAGGCACTAGGCAGCACCTTATGCAATGTAGGCGTGCGTCACTGGGGTTTTTACAAAAATTAGAATACTTATTAAAAAATAACGAAAAATAAATAAAAAGTAATAACAAAAAAATCATTAAAATAAAAGCTCATAGAAATAATAGTATTCAAACTTTCTTTATAATTTTATTTTTTTAGTAACCTGACGCAAATAGAAGGGTTTGCCCTCAGGGGCGCTTCTCTGTCCGAGGAGTGCACGGGTGTGCGTGCCCGAGCATCCGTCGCTTCACTCTCCTCTCCGTTCGAGGCGACAGAGTCCTACCTTTCTTTCCATCTACCGCTTACATCCTTTCCAACTTAGCTCTCTCTCTGTTCGTGGCGTGGTCCTCGGTGGGATGGTTGCGAATGCTGATTGGGGTCCCGGGTTCTACCCTGGGACCTGATTTGGTAGTCGAAACCATGCCTATTTCGACTGCGTCTGCACAGAGAGTGTTCCCGGGGCGGGAATTGCATCCTCGCTGTCGGTTGGTCTTGCTGGGCCGGCTACGACGTCAGGCGACTCTGCTTTTTCTGGAGTATCGTCTGGTAGTCGTACCCACGCCTGACTAGCACGCGACGGGGATGCGAGTCCCGTCCGGAATTGGTCGCGGACCTGTCGCTCCCGGCCCTGGTTCTGTCCATGGTCGGGGGCGATCCTGGATGGACGGCCGTCGCCACCTTTTGCGAGGCAGTAGTATCTGCAAGGGAGGCGGCGGAACGGGAGCGGGAGTCCGCCACCGCACTCCCCTCCCGCCAACGTAGGCTGCGTCGTCGGCGCCGGAGGGCGGGCAACGATCTCCGGGCGACGTAGAAAGTGGCCGCGGGCGGCCCCTCGGGGGAGGATCCGCCGCCCGCACTATTGCCGCGAGGGAGAAGGCCGCGTGCTGTTCCGCAGCCCCCCTCAACTCCTAGATTTGTTATAAGAGAGCGCCGGGGGGACGAAACCCTGACCCCCTGGCGCCAGCACTTTAGAAGGGGCCCGCTTTAAGACGAAGCGTGGGCCGGCGCCGGCCCGGGCCACGAGAGCGGCAGGCCATATATCCGTGGGCCCGGGCGTAGGTGATAGGAGAACAGCGGGGTTTTTAGTGGGTAGTCGGATGGTCGAATATCTTTTCCGGAGTCCCTTAAATCCCTCGGTCCCCCCGGGCCGGGGGAACCCGCCAAGAGAGGTTTTTCCCCGAGACCGAAAAAAATAGAGGGGATTAATTTTTAATTTTTTGTTAAATACCCGTGCGAAGCTGGGACGGGCTGCTAGTATATAATATACAAAAACACCAAGACGCGAGACGGGTATTGATAAATGTGCGAAAAGAATGGAGAAAAAAACTTCATAATCAATAACCTTAGAAGTACATAATTAAAAGTATTGTAATTGATATAAACGATGACATTTGAAATTAATTACTAATAAGTCGATGTGTTTTTATACTAAATAATTAAGTTTAAAATAGCCAGACAGTTGTTTATTTGAAATTAATGTGATAACGACTCGTTCTTACGTGTAATGTTATTAATAATCTTGTGTTAAAATAACTTTATTTTCAATACTTTTGACAGTGCACTACTGTCATACGAGTGCATGAAGTACGCTACTATACTGCAATAATTGTATTTGACCAATCATGACCAAATTTAACAATAATAAACCAATAAGTGAGTAGATCTTTTTTTTATTGCTGTAGGACAGTAGACAGGCTGACGGCCCCCTTACCATAGTAGTTGGCAGTTACCGTCGCCTATTACTGGAACCTGGCCACTAATGCCGGACAACACAAGGTTATTATGGCGGCATATTAAAAAACCAGGGGTGGTTGCCGTCCAGGTCTGGACCCCTACTAACTGGGTTGTTTAATTACTTTTTACGACAGACCGACCCCGGACGCTAAGGTCAGTATTCATCTCCGCCCCAGTACTTAATCAATAGTAGCTTAAGTAAGCTACTATTGATAAAAAATAGGTTTTAACATAATAATCAAAATATAAAAAAAATACAAGCGACAGTCGCTTGACTTCCTATTGCTAGAGAAAACCAAATTACCAATCACCAAACCGTTACATTCTAAATTCAAAAATAGAACAGATCAAAACCGATAGTGTTTAATGAGGTGATAAGATGTCGATATATTTTTAAATAACGAACCCGTGGTCGCCTTGGGTCGTGGCGTCTTATCTATAAATCACAATATCTTAATCCGCGGCGGGCAGTGATCGATGCCATGTAAACAGGCGAGCTGGGTTATCTATTTGCTGTAAGGTTTTGAATACAATATTAACTGGATATGTAATAATTATCGATACACAATCCTTGAATAACAGATTTTACAGTATCACTAATATTATAAATGTTCAAGTATGTCTGTCTGTTACGTTTCTACACCTAAACTTTTGATGAATTTCAATATAGAGATTCACACAACGCCACCTAATCCCAAACTAAGTAGCACAGCACTTGTGTTATGGGTAACATGGACAACTGGACAACTGATATGCATTATATATACTTTTCTTTTGTAAATATATATTATGCATAAACCACCCAGACGCGAGTCGGAAATCGAACCCGTGATCTCCGCAAGCATACCGATGTGCATTAGCCGTTACGCCACGGAGGTCATCGATATATTGGACATTGGAGGGCTACTTTTATCGTCAAAATGAAACTTGAAGGGGGTGAAATAGAGGTGCACGTAATTAATTTCCATTTTATTTTATTTATGACTGAACAACGTTTGCCGGGTCAATTAGTTATTATATATATATATATATATATATATATATATATATATATATATATATATATATATATATATATATATATATATATATATATATATATATATATATATATAATATTATTTATTTGTTTCAGTCTGGATGGTCCGAATAAATCAAACAAATTTGTTTCTGTAAAAATAACAGAAACGACAATTAAAGTTGATTACTCGTCTCTCATAACTCTTGCTTTTCTATCTATTAATTAAATTATTTAAATCAAATCTGTAACGTAATAACGTAAATATTGTTTACTTTTTTGTAGGCAAATGTCATGTGTCACACTTCTATGACACATGACATTAAGCGCGTTAAATCAAAAGGGATTATGTCCTGGTTACACAACCTAACCATAATACAATAACATTAAAGAGATGATATTCTCTTTACATCTCCCCTCCACGATATGAAAATTGCATAATTTTTCAATCAGCTTCAACTTCAAACATTGGAATTAGTTTTGTCACGTGGAATAGACTCGTGTCTTGATTTCTTTTTCCAGTTTTTATTTTATAAATTGAGTTTGAAATTTTTTTTTCTATTATATATGGGCCGATTCTTAGTTCTTCTAGCTTTTTCCTATTGAGTTTGTTTCCATTCTCTATGAATACCATATCTCCTTCGTTGAATTCATGGTGTCTTCTGTTTCTATTAAATAAACTTTCGTTATACTTATGTGATCTCTGTGTTCTTTCTAATGCTAATTTCTTATCTCTTATCCAGTCTTCTCCGTTTTTCTTTCTTTTTAACTCTTCTGGTATGTTACTGGTGTCTGTGCCATATAATAGATACTCTGGTGTAAATCCCGTTATTGTATGTTCTAGTGTATTATACTTATTCACACATTCTCTCGCTATCGATGTCCATGCTCTATTCTTTTTCTCTTCGTTTATTTTACATCTTATTTTATTTACTAATGTCTGATTCAGTCTTTCATTCAGACCATTAGAAAATGGTGCATTTATTGCAGTAAAAATTAATTGCACTCCTTTATTTTTTAAATAATCTTTAAATTCTTTCGAATTTATTCCAGGATATTGGTCCGTTAAGATTGTTCCGATGTTTTCTATGTCTAACACAGTTTGAATTAGTTTTATAAAATCAGCGGCGTTTTGAGTTCTTGATGTTGAAATGAACGCATATCTCGTGAAATGATCAACAAGTAAATGAATATATTTTTTTGTTGATCTAGTGCTTCCAAATCCTCCAATTGTATCTATGGACATAATTTCGAAAGCTTTGGTCGCTGGTCCTAATTGTGACATTGAGCCGAATTTATGTTGCCCTCTTGACTTATTCTTAATACATATATAACATTCTTTACAAATTTTTTTTATATTCTTCACTAAATTTTTAGCAGTATAATATGGACATATTTTCATTTGTGTTTGTGTTATTCCTGTGTGACACCATTCCTTGTGTATTTTATTAATTAAATCAATACTGAATTTTTCTGATAATATGATTTTCTCTCTTTTCTTCACTTTTTTATAATATATTCCGTTTTTCTCTATTAATTTTTCTTTTTTATTCTGTAATAGTATATTATTCATCTGATCTAATTTTATTTCATCTATTTCAATAAAATTTACCGTTTTTAATAAATCCTCTTCTTCTGTATTTGATTCTAGAACAGGGTTTCTACTCAAGCAGTCCGCTTCTTTATTATCTTTACCTGGGACGTATATAATTTTAAAATCGTATTGAGATAGATAGTGACTTAGATCGCCCAATTCTTCGTCTGTTCGTGCTTTTATATTCATATTTTCCAGTGGTTTGTGGTCAGAGTATATTTCGAAGTATCTCCCTATCAGCCAGTGTTGCCAGTACTTTATTGCCTCTTTTATAGCTAAGCATTCAAGATAAATAGCTTTTTTTCTTTTTTGCGTTTCATTAAGTTTCTTTGAGAAGTAGGCCACAGGTTTTTCTTTTCCATCCTCTTGTGTTTGTTTTAGTATTGCGCCTATACCTTCAAGTGATGCATCTGTATATATCTTGATTGGAAGGTCTTTGTCGAATATCTCCAACACTGGTTGGGAACATAGCATTTCTTTTATCTTTCTGAAAGATTTTTCACAATCCTCTGTCCATATAAATTTTACATTTTTTTTTAATAGTTGATGTAATGGATCTAGTAATATTGAGCTCTTTTCTATATATTCATGGTAAAAATTTATTTTCCCCAGAAATTGTCTAATTTGCTTTTGTGTAGTAGGAATTGGGAAATTTTTTATTGACGTTATGTTGTCTTTCAACGGTTTAACCGTATTTTCTCCTATTACATGTCCTAAATATCTAACCGAACTAGCAGCGAATGTACACTTTTTAAATTTTAACCTGAGTCCTTCTTTTTTTATTGCATTTAATAATTTTTCAATATGATTTAGATGTTCTTCAAACGTCGGTGAGTGTATTAAGATATCGTCTATATAGTTCACTGAAAATTCAGTTAGTCCATATTTTCTTAATATGCTACTCAGAATTCGTTGAAATATAGCTGGAGACGTTTTTAAGCCAAACGGTAGACATGTCCATTGATAGTGACCATCTTGTGTTACAAATCCCGTCTTCCTCCTATCCTCAATTCTTAGTGGTATTGACCAAAAAGCTGAGTTAATGTCCAGTGTCGTAAAGTATTTACAATTTCTGGCTCTTATTATTATATCATCTATTAAAGGGAATGGTTGTGCCTGAGGGACAATGTTTTTATTTAAATCTCTAAAGTCTATGCACAGACGTGTCTTTCCTTCATTTTTCTTATATGCTAGTGTGACGGGTGCAGCAAAAGGACTATAAGATTCTTCGATTAAATTCTTCTCTAGTAAGTTGGCTATTTGTTTCTCTATTTCTTTTTTGTCTTTTATATTACATCTATAGGGTCTTTTACTGCAGTATTTCTCCACTATTAAGTCAATTCTAGCTTCATATTCGTTAACAGTCCCAATATCATACTTGTCTTTCGCAAACACTGATTTGTTTTTATCTATCAATTTTTCTATCTTCATTTTTTTATCTTTATCTAAATGTTCTATATTTGTTTGAAATTCTTCTGTTTCCACGTGTTCATTAAAATTAATTGAACAATTTGTAACTTCACTTAATGTTATCTCTGGTTTTTCTAACTTTTTCTCTATTTTCTGTGAGATTTCTAAATTTTCATTCAACCTCAACTTAAACATAGGAATTAAGTCTAATCCTATTATAAAATCTTCAAAATCCTCTCTTTCAACTACATATATATCTACTATTTTTTCTATATCAAATATTTTTATTCTTATTCTTACCAATCCATTTGTCTGATTCACACCATTGACAGACCTCAAGAATATCTTGTTTAAATCTTCTCTATTCTCTTTTATTTTTATCCATTTCGAGTTTATCAAGGATACTTGAGAACCTGGATCATATGTTCCCATTATCTCTATCTGATTCTCAACTAGTAGCTTAAGTCTGATCAATGGTGTGACTATTAGTTTTTTTTCTCTGTATTTAAATTTACTTCTATTACTGAATTGCTTCCTATAGCTTTAGGTTTCTCTTTTTTCTCTAGTTTAAACCAGCATTTTTCTTCTGGATGATATCTTATACCTTTACCCATGTTTTCACATGTCATACATGGTTTCTTTTCTTCATTTCTGAATTTATGTTCTGGTTTACCTTCTTTTTTAAATGTTTTCTTTTTATTTATTATCCCTTCAAGCTTCTGTAATTCATTTATTAAATCTTTTGTATTTTCTATTTCATCTCTGGCGATCTTCTCTCTAATAAATTCTGGCAACCCAAATGCAATTCTATCTATCATTGTATCAGCGTCCATGTCCTTATTTATTTCTAATAATAATCGTTCTTTCTTTATTGCATATTGTACTATTGAACCTTCTTTGTATTTAAAATAATGAGCATATGTCCTGCTACTCCATCCCTTACCTGAAAAGGTTTCTATTAATATCTGTTTCCACGTATTCCAATTGTTTTCATGTTCTCCTTTTATTACAGTAGAAGTATACCAATCTTGGCAAGTTGCATCTAAAAATATTCTTAATAACTATTTTAGTTTTATCTTTTTCTATTTTAAATCTTCCACACTCTTTTTCGAATATATGTAACCATTGTCTAACATTAGATGTTTTATAATTAAATTTTTCTAATACAAATTTATCTACAATATGTTTTAAGTTTTTTTCTTCTTCGTGTTTTTCTGATTTTTCAATTAATTTTTCTAATATTTTTTCCAAGCTCGAGTTTTCTTTAATATTCTCTTGAAGTGTTTGTTTTAAATATTTCCCTCCAAACTGGATATTTCCTTCATCATCTAAATATATCTTTTCTAATTCTTTTGAAATTTTTATCCATATTTTTAACTCATCATGCCTTTTTCCTAATGAATTTTTTACCTTTTTGAAAGTCTCCGTCTTTGTCAACTCTTCATGATAATCTGCATACATGAGGTCATCTGGTATAACATATTTTTCCCCTTGTTCTGTGACAATTGAGGTTACAGCTACTACTGTAGTTTTACAGTCCTTTGGAGAAGCCACAGCTCTGAACTCGAATTGCAATTTCATTTTGTGACGAAAATTGTCGTTTTATAATATTATTTATTTGTTTCAGTCTGGATGGTCCGAATAAATCAAACAAATTTGTTTCTGTAAAAATAACAGAAACGACAATTAAAGTTGATTACTCGTCTCTCATAACTCTTGCTTTTCTATCTATTAATTAAATTATTTAAATCAAATCTGTAACGTAATAACGTAAATATTGTTTACTTTTTTGTAGGCAAATGTCATGTGTCACACTTCTATGACACATGACATTAAGCGCGTTAAATCAAAAGGGATTATGTCCTGGTTACACAACCTAACCATAATACAATAACATTAAAGAGATGATATTCTCTTTACATATATATATATATATATATATATATATATTGAGACGTCAAATGACCCTTCAGTCCCCGGACGATGCTTCCCAGTATAGGCAGCTAAATAGACAGATCTCCAAGTCCTTGACTCGCGATATCCGCCGCCATAACACAGACTGTGTAAAGGCGGCTATAGAGCGTAACAAGGGCTCTAAAGTATTCGCACGAGACTTGTCTATTGGGCAGAGCCAACTGACGAAGCTGAAGACCGACGACGGCAGGGTCGTTTCGTCTAAACCCGAACTTTTGAGGGAAGTCGAGAAGTTCTACGGACAGCTATACACGACCACACGGGCACCTGTTAACAACAAGGCTAAAGACCCAAGAGCCAAATTAACCCGACACTACACCGTAGATATCCCAGACGTCAGTCTGTACGAGATTAGTGTGGCCCTTAAACAGCTTAAAAACAACAAGGCGCCGGGTGATGATGGAATTACAGCCGAGCTTCTGAGAGCTGATGGTACTCCTGTGCTTAAAATCCTCCAGAAGCTATTTAATTCCGTCATCCTCGATGGCAAAACGCCGCAGGCCTGGCACGGAAGTATAGTGGTGCTGTTCTTCAAAAAGGGCGACAAAACCCTTTTGAAGAACTTTAGACCGATATCACTTCTGAGCCATGTTTACAAGCTGTTTTCAAGGGTCATCACGAATCGTCTCGCGCGCAGATTTGACGACTTCCAGCCTCCCGAACAAGCCGGATTCCGAAAAGGTTTTAGCACCATAGACCACATACATACGCTGCGGCAGGTTATACAGAAGACGGAGGAGTATAACCAGCCACTATGCTTGGCGTTCGTGGACTATGAGAAAGCCTTTGATTCGATCGAGACCTGGGCGGTGCTTCAGTCTCTCCAGAGGTGCCACATTGATTATCGATACATCAAAGCGTTGAAGTGTTTGTATGAAAACGCCACCATGTCAGTCCGTCTCCAGGATCAGAACTCGAAACCTATCCGACTGCAGCGGGGAGTCAGACAAGGCGATGTCATATCGCCGATGCTGTTCACTGCTGCGTTGGAAGATGTCTTCAAGCTTCTGGACTGGAACGGACTGGGCATCAACATTAACGGTGAGTACATCACTCACCTTAGATTCGCAGATGATATCGTAATCATGGCTGAAACCATGGAAGACTTAAGCCATATGCTTGATGGCCTCAATACAGCTTCCCAAGGAGTAGGTCTCAAAATGAACATGGACAAGACGAAGATCATGTCTAATGTCCATGTCGCACCTACCCCCGTAACAGTTGGGAACTGTACTTTCGAAATTGTTGACGAATACGTCTACTTGGGTCAAACGATCCAGTTAGGCAGGTCCAATTTCGCGAAAGAGGTCACTCGTCGAATCCAACTCGGATGGGCAGCGTTCGGGAAGCTCCGTAAAATCTTTTCGTCCCAAATACCGCAGTGTCTCAAGACGAAGGTTTTTAACCAATGTGTGTTGCCAGTGATGACATACGGAACGCAGACGTGGTCGCTAACTATGGGCCTTATGAGAAAGCTCATGGTCGCTCAGAGAGCAATGGAGAGGACTATGCTCGGAGTTTCCCTGCGAGATCGAATCAGAAATGAGGAGATTCGCAGGAGAACCAAAGTAACCGACATAGCCCGGATGATTGCAAAACTGAAGTGGCAGTGGGCTGGGCACATAGCTCGAAGGACTGATGGCCGTTGGGGCAGAAAAGTCCTCGAATGGCGACCGCGTACCGGAAGACGCAGTGTTGGTAGGCCCCCCACAAGATGGACCGATGATCTGGTCAAGATCGCCGGGATAGGTTGGATGAGGGCAGCGCAGGACCGATCATCGTGGAGATCTTTGGGGGAGGCCTTTGTCCAGCAGTGGGCGTCTTCCGGCTGAAATGATGATGATATATATATATATATATATATATATATATATATATATATATATATATATATATATATATATATATATATATATATATAGTAATATCAGGGGTCAAACGTGGACACTGACGGCAGATTGGTCTACAAATTTATTGTTGTTGTTAGATAGAAAAAAAATCCGCGAGGATTCGAAACCATAGTGACCTGAGAAGCGGCAGTGGACTGGTCACGTTTGTCGCCGGGAAGTCAGGAGCAAACGAGCCCTGGAGTGGTGACCGCGTCTCAGTAATGTAGGACGCCCTCCAGCGCGATGGACCGATTACCTGCGCAAGGTTACTGCTCAGTAGAAAAGCACAGGATTTTGTGGTGTAAACTAAAGGAGGCCTACGTCCAGGAGTGGACGATGTATAGTTCCAATATGTATAGAATAGAATATTCATTATTGCACACAGAAAATAATAAAATAAAATGAACATAGACTTAAACTAAACAAATGTACAATTGGCGGTCTTATCACTAATAGTGATTTCTTCCAGACAACCGTCTTAATAACAATCAATATGATCTGGAATAGGTCGGTCATTGTGCGCATCAGTATTATATAAAAAAATACAATTGAATAAATAAAGGGTAATAACTACATAAAATGGGAAATATATAAGAGAAAAATAAAATTACATATACATACATAAGATTATAAGATCAATTATAAATGAAGATAGTGTTCTTTTACCAGTGAGTTGAAGGAGGTAAGAGATTTGGCACTTCTGATTTTAAATGGCAATGCATTCCACAGTTTCACAGCCATAACTGTAAAGGATCTGCCATAAATTTGAGTGGTATGCATTGGAGTGGTGAGTTGCAGGTTCGCTGATGATCTCAATAACCTTGAGCTACTTTCCTGAAGAAACGCAAAACGCTCTTTTAGATAATTAGGAAATTTGGGATTGAAAAGAGTATTATATAGGTATAGAAGAGAGAGGATTCGAGCATTCCGGCGAAGGCGAATAGGGAGCCATTCGAGCTTACGACGAAATTCGGAAACATGATCATATTTGCGTAAACCAAATACGAAACGAATACAGAAGTTTTGGAGTCGCTCTAACTTATCTAGTTGGCTTTCATTAATATTAAGATAACTGACGTCACCATAGTCAAGGATGGGAAGAAGCAAGGATTGAACAAGCGCTACTTTAGTGGCATACGGTAGAAATTTTTTTAGTCTTCTAAGAGAAGCTGCACTAGCAAATATTTTTCGACTAATTTCCTTAACTTGAGGGCCCCAGGATAGTGATTGGTCAAAATATACTCCTAAATTTTTCACTGTGTCACTTAAGGCTGTGTCAAATACAATTTTAGGTAATTGAGAGACGTCAAGCATTAAAATCATCCTAGAGCTGCCCATAATAATTGCCTGGGTTTTGGACGGATTTACAGTTAAACCATATTCCTTGCTCCAACTTGATATGGTTGATAAATCTTTATTAATAAGACTAATAGCATTATTGAATTGTGTAATTGGAGCACTAGTGTATATTTGAAAATCATCAGCATAAAGGTATATTACATATATGTATATGTAATATGTTCCGGCATTAGTGACCCAAGTTCCTGTACCCTTATGGGACAGCAGCCTGTTAGCGATGCCACTGGCGTTGCAAACACCCATGGGCGACGGTAACTGCTAAATTTTAAGCGGGCCGTCAGCCTGTCTGCTGTCCTACAGCAATAAAAAAAAGCTCAGAAGTGATGGAGCTGGACAATATGACTGGCTTCTTCCTGCCCTTATCCAACATTCACACCCTTTACACCATATAATTTTTTACGCAATCCATCTTTCTTTGGTCTACTTCCCCTGTATCCATCCAATCATTTCTACTATTTTCCTTGTTTTTATTGTGGTATTCATTTACAATGCCAATAAATATAATTGAAATACAATTGGTATGAACACAACCTAAACGCAAATTCAATTGACATCGATAAGCGCGTGTTATCATGCACACCAACGTCATGTTATGCATTTTGTGGCGAAATGTTACGTAATGGTTCAAAGTCCATCCATGTAATTAATAATAAACAAAACTGTTTTAGATAAACTAAGGAAATAAATATACCGTGTACAACACAGCGTCATATAGTTTTATGGATAGTAGACAGCTGATATAATATACTTTGGTAAATAAATACATATTATATACTAGCTGATACCCGCGACTTCGTCACTTCGTACGCGTCGCTTTCGTCATGAGGCAGAGGCAGAAGACCCCTCTCCTACGCATGCGCGCTACACCGCTTGCCGCACTTCTCCGCGGCAAGAAAACACGTGTTTCTTAAAATATAACTATATTAAATGAAAATATCGCTGTTATCTATCTATCTATATCGCATTTTTATATAAGGGCCAAGTGTCCAAATAAAACTTAGAAATAAACTTTGAAATCTATCCAGTAGTTTTGCCGTGATGCGCGCAAAACTGCAGACCCCTAGCATTTTATTTACATAAATATAAACTAGATAAGATTTTTATAATTAAAATATGAATCTGACGTTGACAAATCAGTGCCTTTTATATTTCTGTGGAACAACAGACAAGGTTACAGCCTACTTTTTTTTATTACTGTAGGACAGCAGGCAGGCTGACGGCCCGCTTAGAATTCAGCAGTTACCGTCTCGTCTATAGGTGTTTGCAACGCCAGTGGTATCGCAAACACGCTGCTGTCCCATAAGGGTACAGAAACTTGGGTCACAAATGCCGGAACACAACACAAAATTATTATGGCGGCATACTTAAGACCAAAAGTGGTCGTCATCCAGACGGGCTTGGGGACCTGGCACGTAGCTAGGGTGGGTTTTGTCGCCTTATACGACAGGCCGACCCCTGCACGGATAGAAGTCGTGTGTGTCATGTATTTAATTATTAACAAATGAAAATTAATATTGTGTCGATAATTCAGAAGAGTACACCAATTTAAATGATATAACTCACTGAAATCTAACCCTTAAACTACAAACCGGGGTAGAAATTGGCCCCAGATATACTTATAACTGCATTTAGAAGTTATTCAGTGACTTTATCGATCTAAGACTGAATATAAGTTATTCACTAACTAAACCCTAGTAACTTTAAACTGTCTCTACTATTCGGTTACGATTCCCGTCCAGCGTCTGGGTGTTTAAGTATAATATGTATATATTTACAAAAAAGTGTATTGTAGTATATCAGTTGTCTAGTACACATAACACAAGTGCTATGCAACTTAATTTGGGACTAGATGGTGTTGTGTGAAATGTCCCAATATATTTATTTATTTAAAATAATGTACCTAGAAAGTTAGATTCATCATCATCATCTTGGCGTTAAATCCTGGTTGCAGCCCAAACTCACGCTTCGGCACCCGGGGTCCGCTTTCTGACTTTTTCTTCTCCACTTCGCACGATCTTCGGCATCTCTGGTGGTCAGTCCATTGGCACACTTATAAAGTTAGATTGCTGTTTGCAAAACGGCTTTTACGACAAAAATACCCGTGGGGTAAATATTTTCTCCACTTTGTAGTTTTATAGGGTAAAAATATTACAGTACAGTACTTCCTAGTAAATGCGTTACCATTCGAAATTCCATACATAGAGTTATTACTGTCATCTTTGAAGACAGCGAGAATATTCAAAATATGCATCTTAACTAATATTATAAATGCGAAAGGGAGTTAGTTTGTTTGTTTGTTACGCTTTCACGCCTTAACCACTAAACCAATTTTGATGAATTTCGGTATAGTCATAGACTCTACCTCGGAGAAGGACATAGACTACTTTTTTAAAATTCATTTGGCAGAACAGCGTGTGCCGAGTCAACTAGTAATATATGTTCAAAATTATTTTACCTAGGATTGTTAGAAACAGTAGCAAGAAAGACTGCCATGTGACAAAATAAACACTAGAAATGAGAATGGATACAAGAAAAGTAGACCAAATTAAGATGGATGGATAATGTAAAAGATGATATAACGAAAATTGCGTGAAAGTTGAGATGACAGACAGACAATGAAAAAAGGATAAGGTCTTTAGTAACCACGTCACAAACATTTTTTTCCACCGTTAAACCGATTCACAATCAACCACGGGAGAACAAATCACCACCTTCACAAACGGGGTCTAAGGGAGTCACCGAACTGCGACTGTGGAGCACCTAACCAAACTCTTACCCACATTGTGAATGAATGCCCACTTCGCTGTTTTCCCGGAGGCATCGCCGAGCTGCACAACTTCACCGCTGACGCAGAGAGCTGGTTGAAAGATCTAGATATAGATATTTGATCCAAGCAGGGATTGCCATACGCTATGATGATGATCAACATTTTTTTTCATTTCTAGGTATTGAAGGTCAAACTGATCCACCATATCCCATTTGACAACCCCCGTGGTGTAACGGATAACGTACTTCAGTACACTTGGGGTCACGGGTTTGATTCCCGTCTCTATTATATGTATTTATCTAGTACCCATAACACAAGTTTAGTACTACTTAATTTCAGACTAGATAGATGGCGATGTTTGTTCCCATTATATATATTTATTACAAGCCGACTCCTCCAGGATCCAATGAATTTCTATACCGAAATTCATCAAAATTAGTTCAGCAATTTAGACGTGAACATGTAAAAGACGGAGTTACTTTTACATTTATAATATTAGTACGGATTTATTTATTTACTGAAAAAAAGACATTGAATTCATTAATATTAATAAACGAAATAAAAGATATTCAAACACGTTTAACTTTTCATGTAATCCGACACTGTTGGGAGTCGAATAACAAAAATCATATGGCGTTAAGCTTATCGATTCGCGTAATCGATTCGAAAGCGATTATCGATAACGGTAACGATTAATTTATGCTAATACGACGTAAATATTTGTCTTGCGAATTGAATATCTTTGAAAGTGTTTATTCCGACAGTATTTTAATTGGATGTTGAAAGAATGGGCCATGAATTAGTCGAACTCGATGTATGTTATATTTGATTATTTTAAATTATTTGTATAGTGTCTGGAAAATTATTTATATATTTATTACAAAGGCACGCCAACAGCAAGGTATAACATACAATGTCCAAAATATTGTCTTACGTATTTATTATATTTGTTTTTTTTATTGCTGTAGGACAGCAGACAGACTGATGGCCCACTTAGAATTTAGCAATTACCGTCGCCTATGGGTGTATGCAACGCCAGTGGCGTCGTGAAAACGCTGATGTCCAATAAGGGTCACTAAAGCTATCTTCGCCTAAATTATTTTTAATTTGACGGTGTTTATTGAGTTTTTATTATTTATGTTATTTCTTTATTAATATCTACTATTATTTATTTATTTTCAACATATTTATTAGTGCATTATTATTTATTAATTATTATTTTACTTAAATTTGGTGGTGTTCTTCTGTCGTGACTTCACTTTTGGGTTTAACGGAAGATCAGCGTTAATTAGTATAGACTAACATACATGCTGAGCTAGATCCTTTTTTAGGACATACACGTCTTTTCAACATCACAGTGCGTATATGTGTATTGTACTAAAATAAACTTATTTCCTTCTTTCTTCTTTCTAATGCCGGAACACAAAACAAAGTTACTATGGCGGGATGCTTAAGACCAAAGGTGTCGTCATCCAGACAGGCTTGAGGCCCTACCACGTAGCTAGGGTGGGTTGTTTTGTCGCCTTTTACGACAGGCCGACCCCGGCCGCAGAGGACAGTATTCTTTCTCCGCCCCTGCAAATTATTACAATTTATGTTACAAAAACCAATTAAATTCTTACCAAACTAATAACCAATTAAATAATACATACTTTAAATTTCCTTGAAAATAATAAAAATAAAGGGGAGATCGGCTAAAATTGGCTACCATAAACTTAAAAATGCCCATTTTCATATTATACCTAATATATCCCAAGTTAATACTTAGCATGTATATAAAGGTGCTTTTTATTCATTAAAAAATGCATAACTACAAGATTCTCTTTCCCTACAATTACGCGATTACCGTAATCATTGTATATGAACCTATAAGTGCACGACTTTATAACACCTGTCAGTTTCACAATGTTGCGAACATGCAGTTATAAAGGGGAAGGGAGACTTTTAATATAAAAAAAGTTGTTCAAGTAAAATATTAATTCAAAACATTTTTATGAATTGCTTATAAAATATATAGAACTGTCATATTGTATGGATCTGAAGGCTGGGCCACAAGGGGATGAAAGGTTATTGCATGCAGCAGAGATGCGAACGTTGAGATGGATGAGTGGAGTTACCAAAATAGATAAAATTTGAAATGAATATTTCAGGAGAAATTTGATTCGAATAAATTAACGAATAAATTTCAACTAAGTTGAAAAGTAGCAAGGCTATTAAATGCGAATATAAGAATGTCATGTAACAAGGAAAATGCTAGTAATAAAATGGATGACAAATGAGGGGTAGATCGAAGAAAAGATGGATGAATTCTGTAAAATATATGGCAAAAAAGGTATGAAGGTTAAAATGATGACTAATAAAGAGTGAGGAGAGAACGTGTCGTATCGATACTATATAATTGGGATAAGGGCAGGAACAAGAATAATCTTACCAACGCAGAAGAATAAATGGTTCGTAAACAATGTTCTTACCATCTTTTAAATCGGGCGATACAAATGTATAATTTATATGTAAAAATATAATATGTAAAAATAAAAACTCATTACGTTCCACTATGGGACTTTGCTTTCAGTTTGGAGAGAACAGACACGCTTGTCCAAGGATTAGCGATTTTCTCATTTTCCTTCACCGTGTGAATCCGGAATGCATCGTTTAGGCAATATTTCTCGCGTAATATTCATATCGCACGCTTTATCATAAACTGACCGATTACGATTTAGGTCTAAATTGAGTTAATATAACGGGCAGCATTGTATCGACGCCCTCTATCGGCCAAACTAAGATTTATTTCGATATCTCTTTCCCACACTGAGTTACCACTATTTAGTTATAAGTCAATATATGGGATAAGTAGTAAATGACAAAACGTTTTTTGCGATTATCCAAAAAACAGGTTTTTTGAGTTAGGTCAGTTTATGATTAAGCATGCGATATTTAATTCTGACGTATTGAAATAGAAAACCATTGTTACGTTGTACGCGAGGAAACCTACATAGCCAGATCACATGTAACTCGCCAATGCGCCTTGTCCATTTGAGCCTTTGAGAAAATACCCGATCCCAACAACGCTGTAATTATTTACTTTAATAGTAATATAAATAAATTTTCATAATTGTTAATATATTTGATTGATTTTATTGAGTTTGTTTACAATGGATCATATTGATCAAGATATAATTTTTATAAGAAAATAAATAATTCAAGTCATATTATTTGGTCCAGTTTAATCAACAACCCACGCTTGCGAATAAATGTGGCGAGCCCTTAAAAATAAATGGCGTCTTGTCAATTTCGTGTACATATTTTGACAAATGATACGAACTGTTGGAATTAAAAGAAATTACACGATATAAGAATGGTTGTGCCCAATTCGATGACGGTCGTGAAGTGATTATACATTGTAACTTTCAAATTAATCATTTGAACTGAGATTAATGGAGGGTTGATGTAAATATTTATTATAGTATCAATTTTTATTTTAAATACAGTAAATTTAAATGTCAGGTACCTTAATTAGGAAGCTCAGTGACACACACGGAGTAAAACCTAGAGATTTGAGGTTTGAATCCCACGAAGGCATGCATCGCTAAGGTAGTTTATCTCGTCTAATATTAAAACTGTCACGTGCGACGATGAAGAAAATTATTGTTAACAAATCTGCATACAGAGATCCTCAATATGTGTAATTGCCCAATGGACTTTGGTCTCTAATTATATAGTAATAAAAGTCTTTTATTCGGACATCATCATCTAAGCGCCGTATCCCGGTTACAACCCAAACTTCCGTTTCGGTGCCCGGGGTCCGCTTTCCGATTTTTTCTACTCCACTTCGCATGGTGTTCAGCATCTCTGGTAATGAATCCATTGGCACGCATATCACCCTTCACGACGTCAAGTCATCACTTTTTGGGTCTACCCCTTCTGCCGGGGCCCGGCGGAGGTGGCATGGCCAGACGTTTGTTTCCCACGTAAGCATCCGGTTGCCGTAAAACGTGGCCGTACCAACGGAGCCGACACTCCTGCAATTTATCCGCAACGTCACGGACATGAAGACTGCCGCGAATGTGGGAGTTCCTAATGCGGTCCTTCCGCGTCACTCCACACATCCACCGCAGCATATTCATCTCCGTGACACGCAGTTCTTGCTTGTGTCGCTCTAACACCGGCCACGCTTCACATCCGTATAAAAGGACAGGCCTAATGATAGTCTTATAGACCTGTCCCTTCAACTTTATCGGCATCTTGGGGTCTTGGGATTTATTCGGACAACAGATACACAATTATGCTTATTATACTACTGCATATATGTATTTTCCAAAATTAAAATAATTCGTGTATTTGGTGTTTCTTTCTTTTCTTTAAATTCCTTTGCCAGTTGGCAAAGGCCTCCTCCAACCTACTCAATTCTGATCTCTGGCTACTCTACTCCATGTTATGCCTGCAACCTGCCTGATATTATCGTCCCATCTTTTTTTTTGTCTGCCTCTGCTCTTTAAATTTGCCGCCATAATAATATTGTGTTGCTATCATAGCAACATCACAAAGCACAATATTGTTAACAGCACGAGTGTCCTAGTTCCTCTACGCGGACGCAGCGTGTTAGCGGTGCCCCTGGAATCGCAAACATCCATAGACGACTGTAACTGCTTACTATTATAATAAAATTACAAAAAGCTTTAAATCATGTGACGTTTTTGAGTCAAAAATAAAATGACGTAAAAAAAATTTTTAAATACTAACCTCTGCGGCCGGGGGCGGCCTGTCGCATAAAGCGATAAAACAACCCACTACGAGGTAGGGCCCCAAACCCGTCTGGATGGCGACCACCTTTGGTCTTAAGTATGCCGCCATAATCACTTTGTGTTGTGTTCCGGCATTTGTGACCCAAGTTCCTGTACCCTTATGGGACAGCAGTGTGTTCGCAATGCCACTGGCGTTGCAAACACCCTTAGGGGCATAGCACATGGCGTATTTTAAACGCGCAGTCGACGCGCGTATACGCGCTTCCAACGAGATTCGAACGAATCTTGTAACCCTAAGCACACGCGGTGATCGTGAAGCGCGCGCAGTGTTGCCGCTTAGGAAAAAAGAAAGTCCCCAGACCTCAATGAAAATGTCCCTAGATATTAAGAAAAAAGTACTCAAAAAAATCCCTAGAAGTCGCTAAATATTTTAAAATCTTCAATTTTAAAAATATGGTCTAAATAAAAGCAACTCTGTCATTTAAATTTGCGAATATTTCACTGTGACAAAACGAACAAAAAGCTTTAGTTGGATCAGCCATAACAGGTTTGAACCACATTTTAAAGTCTTCTTGTTGTTCCCATTCTGGTCTATACTTTTGAGCGTATGCCTTCTTTTATAAAGGAATTTCCATATCCACAATATGATTTTGATATTAATGACGACAATACACACATAGACACTATGTAAAACCGGTTTGTTCTGCGAAAAAGTAACAAATAACTTAGAAACCGGGCATTCCTTCCTTTAAATAAACGGGATGATGAATGAATAAGAAAGAAATAGCTATATCTGTACATCTTTTGATAGAGTAAGACGCATAAAACCGATCGAATAAAAAAATATCGAAAAGTCGCTAGAAGTCGCTAAATTTATTTTTGTCGCTAGATGGAAAAAAAATGTCGCTAGACACATCCAAAATCCGCTAAATCTAGCGACAAAGTCGCTAAAACGGCAACACTGAGCGCGCGTCTACTGCGCGTGTACGCGCAATTAAGCGATACAGACGCGTTGTAGTCGCTCGCGCGCGCCCCTCCTCTGCCCGTCTTTATACCCCTTCGTACGCGCTTCAAACGAGTAGCAAGCGCACTTCACACGCGCGTCGTCTGCGCGTTTTAAATACGCCGTGTGCTTAGGCCCTTAGGTGACGGTAACTGCTAAATTCTAAGCGGGCCGTCATGTCAGCCTGTCTGCTGTCCTGCAGTAATAAAAAAAAATTACGTGAATTCCTAATAGCAGTCATGTTACTCAATTAATTTATGGCATACATATTGTTGACAGATTTGAATCATTTTATTTCCTTTATATTTTATACTCCTTTTTGACATTTCATTATTCTTATTTTATTATATACTCCACTCTTTTGTGTTTGGTAAATTATAGGACTATGCATAAACTAGAAGATTGTAAGCTACTGTATGTGGCAGGATACAGAGAAAAAATTTGTAACCTGTGTTCCTCAGTTTATTATGAATATACTATTTGTACTTTGGCGCAGCCTCTCTGCTGTTACACAACATTAAATGATATAAATAAATAGTCAAAGCCTCAGGTAAAGGCATGAATATGGTATTCAATACTAACGACATAAGCCATCCCCAACTCGGCCAGTGAGATTTATGATACAAGAATATTTCTCAGAACGGACATGTCCCTTCTTTCACCTTCAAATTTCACCTGTCAAGGGAATCGGCACACAAGATAAATCGTGAACAGTGACGTCATATTGCAAATATTTTTAATGGATTGGGTGTAAGATTAAAAACGATATTACTTAGCTTTTATAAAACATAAAATTAATTGTTAATTAAATAAGAATTGTAATATTTTATTAAACATTCCTTAAGTGTTTAAGGAATTCGGAATTAGACCTTCATGTAAAGGCTAAAATATTTAATATCAACAAAGATATACTACACGTTACATTAAACATTTTATAAACTATCCGCTTTGTCACACCCGCTATGTTGGCTGTCAATTTGATAGTTAAAACGTCACTGTCACTTCAGGGCGTTCAAGTATTACGAAACGCAATTTTCATAGATTTTTTAAGTGTGACGCGCCGTAAAAATCGTTGCATAAATTACTGGAAAGTAGCTAAAACACCTTTCTTATTTTTTTAATTGCTAGAAAATTTTAAAACAAGATAAAAAAACTTTTCTTAAAATAATCAAACTTCATCGTTTAATTATTTTTATTTAAACGATGAGATTTACGAAAGAATTGTATGGGAGTTTTTTGTAGAGCGTTCAATTTCCTACAAGTATACGAGAACAGATATTTTTAATGCACAGTTGGTAAATTTTTGACTTTTTTTTCTAATACTGAAGAAAAAATGGAAAACTGTAAGGCGGAGCGGAGCACCTTCCCATTAAAATTAAGAGCTCATATTTGAAGAGTATTTTCAAGCGGTGTCTAGTAACCTATTTTTCAGAGTACAAAGTAAAAAGAAATAGTCGATTTATTGATCTACTCTACGTGTAATATATATCGTTTTATATTACAATAACTTATTTAAAAATAAGGTTGATTTACTTTTTACTTTTTGTCTAGCAATTAAAGTTCAACGAACACCAACCGTTTGATATCCGGTATAAGGCCTAGACGTAAAGCCTCAATAGATAGAGACATAAATATATGTAAAACAGAGAGTGAAAAGGAACACTGTACTTCTGATGCAGCCTGATGAAGTGCTAATGATGCGGGAGGAGCTCTAATTGCGTGTGAACAAACAAACGACGTGATAATACCTTTTCTGTGATGCATTGTTCGAGTAATATATTGGGTGGAACAACTTATTTTATCCAATCACAATTTTTATTAGACTTCGCTTAGTAATGATTTAGATATTTGAAAGAAAGAAAATTTATTTATTTAGAAACTTAAATACGGTGTAAACTCTATATAACGACACGTAACGGACTGAGAATATTTGGTGTTAGAGATAGTGGTCTTTAAATAGAGAGAAGTAAAAGATATTATTTTACTATTCTATAATAAAATGTATGTATTTAATATAGTATATTTAATTTATAATTTATTAACATTTTTTTAACATTTTACACACGAACAATATATTATAATAGAATATTCATACAAATAACAACATTTATTGCGTACTGTTATCTTCGTGTGATGTTTTTTTTTAACTGTATTTACTCATATCTTGAGTTACTGCCGGATCAACTTGTTTATGAAGTATTATTCTTATAGTTTCGCTGCATCATCAATTAATGCTTGGTGGAAGAACAGATTGTCTGTTACAATGCCGTATTCTTATCGTTAAATAGTGAGCGTGACACTATATAGTGTATTATAGTATAGAAAACAAGCTAAACCAACCAGTCAAGTAATTTCGACGTTTTAAGAAGTTTGCCTTTAAATGGACGTTATAGATTTTACACTGTATATTTAACAATTTATGTAATTTTATTTAATACTAGCAGCCCGTTCCAGCTTCGCACGGGTATTTAACAAAAAATTAAAAATTAAACCCTTCTATTTTTTTTCGGTCTCGGGGAAAACCTCTCTTGACGGGTTATCCCGGCCCGGGGGGACCGAGGGATATAAGGGACTCCGGAAAAGATGTTCGACCCACTAAAAAACCCCGCTGTTCTCCTATTGTCTACGCCCGGGCCCACGGATATATGGCCTGCCGATCTCGTGGCCCGGGCCGGCGCCGGCCCACGCTTTGTCTTAAAGCGGGCCCCTTCTAAAGTGCTGGCGCCAGGTGGTCAGGGTTTCGTCCCCCCGGCGCTCTCTTGTAACAACTCTAGGAGTTGAGGGGGGCTGTGGAACAGCACGCAGCCTTCTCCCTCGCGGCAATAGTGCGGGCGGCGGATCCTCCCCCGAGGGGCCGCCCGCGGCCGTTTTTTACGGCGGCCGGAGATCGTTGCCCGCCCTCCGGCGCCGACGACGCGGCCTACGTTGGCGGGAGGGGAGTGCGGTGGCGGACTCCCGCTCCCGTTCCGCCGCCTCCCTTGCAGACACTACTGCCTCGCAAAAGGAGGCGACGGCCGTCCATCCAGGATCGCCCCCGACCATGGACAGAACCAGGGCCGGGAGTGACAGGTCCGCGGCCAATTCCGGACGGGACTCGCATCCCCGTCGCGTGCTAGTCAGGCGTGGGTACGACTACCAGACGGCACTCCAGAAAAAGCAGAGTCGCCTGACGTCGTAGCCGGCCCAGCAAGACCAACCGACACCGAGGATGCAATTCCCGCCCCGGGAACACTCTGTGCAGGCGCAGTCGAAATAGGCATGGTTTCGACTACCAAATCAGGTCCCAGGGTAGAACCCGGGACACCAATCAGTATTCGCAATCATCCCACCGGGGACCACGCCACGAACAGAGAGCTAAGTTGGAAAGGATGTAAGAGGTAGACGGAAAGAAAGGTAGGACTCTGTCGCCTCGAACGGAGAGGGGAGTGAAGCGACGGATGCTCGGGCACCTCGGGTACGCACACCCGTGCACTCCTCGGACAGAGGAGCGCCCCTGAGGGCAAACCCTTCTATTTGCGTCAGGTTACTAAAAAAATAAAATTATAAAGAAAGTTTGAATATTATTATTTCTATGAGCTTTTATTTTAATGATTTTTTTTGTTATTACTTTTTATTTATTTTTCGTTATTTTTTAATAAGTATTCTAATTTTTGTAAAAACCCCAGTGACGCACGCCTACATTGCATAAGGTACTGCCTAGCTAGCCGAACAGGGTGAGCGGCTACCACGCAACATTTTTCTAATACTTACATTTTTAAACTCGTGATATCTTTCGAATGGAATATCCGAATTGAATAATTCAAAAAGTTATATAAAGGTATTGAAACAGTTTTGAATATGAAGTAATTTATTTTGATAAGGATTAATACCAAGATCCAAATAAAGAGTCTTTTCTAGGGGCGGCATTTCAATTAAATTTTTAAAATAAAAGAACACTTATTGTGGCATAACTATAATAGTTAGACATATGCTGTCGCGACACTTTTTGTAAATAATGATGTGTTCTGCAAAGTTATAGTACATTATTTTATTCTATCATCAATAGTTTTCGCAACGCACGCGATTTAAATAATATTTTAGGTAATTTTTTTACACTTTGGGTTACATTATTGGAGTTTTAGTAAGGATCCCTAATTTTTTTGAAAATATAATATAGCCTATGTCACCCGGGGATAGTGTAGCTTCCCAACAATGAAAGAATTTTTTAAATCGGGTCAGTAGTTTCGGAGCCTATTCAAAGCAAACAAACAAACAAACAATCAAATCTTTCCTCTTTATAATAGTAGTATAGATTCGTGTCCCAAATTGGTACCAGCTCAGCATTTGTTGATTTGATTTCATATTTGTTTCATGTATTATATTGTTTAGAAGATACATTGCTAAATTATTTTGAATGTGTCATGTCATTCTAGTAGGCCACCGTGGAAAATCAGCGTTGATCTACAACCCAAACAACTATGATGAGCAAAAACCTTATATGTAGATGGCACACAAATTGGAATTTAATAACCGTTTTTTCATGTATACTTTTTGTCGAAATAAATACGTTTTCTTGGTTTCTTATTTTTTTTATGTAATAGCACTAAGTAAGTAGCATAGCACTTATTTATGGGTTACTAGATAACTAATATACTAAATATATACTTTTGTAAATAAATACATAAAAACTTCATCGTGAGAAGGGAATCGAATCTGTGACCTCCGCAATACACTGAAGTGCGTTAGCCTTACGCCGCGGTCATCATATAGCAATAAATCTGTAATTTATCTTAAAATAATTACGTTTGTGTTATGAGTCACGTACAAGGGCAGTCTCGGATTGCCAGAATTCAGATCAGTGTAAATAGTGGAAAATTTGTTTCCTGTCCATCTATTTTCGTTCCTTTATAAAAGAAAAATCTTTCCGAAAGCTCAATGAGAAATCGCGCGGTTAGTTTTGCTGTGATTCCCAACAGCAGATCCTGAACACCGATAAAATTACATAATTTACATGTCTCCCTTCCTAACTCCGTGACCCGTTAAGGAGGGAGGAAAGTATATACTTCGCTTGGTCACATGCTTACGTTTTCGTCACGTCAATATCCTCTAAAGCACTGTTTTTCAATCTGTGGATCGCGAAGCCTTACTTGGGGGGTCACCGGCAAAAGCAAAAGCTCTCGCCTGCGACGACAATGCGGTGTGGCAACGCCGTGAAGTTAGGTCCACGCAAAATGGCGTCTAAATGAAAGCCGCACGCAGCCGTACCAACTTACCTCGTACTTACTTTTAAAGCTGTCGTGGCTTTTTACAGAATGTAGGTCTTAATAATGAATATACGTACCAAAATAGAGAAAATCATAAACATAGACTTATAATATCATATACTTACTAACTTTTTGTCTCTCTATGGCCCATGGGGGTCGCAAGAATTTATCAACCCTTAAAGGGGTCGCATATTCAAAAAGATTGAAAAACACTGGTCTAAAGGAAATCTTGCGCTTTCTCGGGCTATATTCAAATATGGCGCGAAGCGTTCAACGCTGTTAATAAAGACAAATATGAACTTTTTTTTAACTTTCTGTTTGCAAATAATGATTAAAACTTGCATTTATTAATTGCTACTAGAAAATTAGAGGCTCCTCTCATATACGACGCATGTGAAAATTCTCAATGCTTCTATTTTACAAATGCAGTTCATGTAGAAATTAAATAAAAGGGAAAGTAAACTAAAAATATTTAACAAAAAATTAAAAACCTACCTAATCGAAAATTGTTATTATTCTATTTCTGATTAAATTAAAAAATAATTAAATAAAATAATTAAAGATTAAATTAAAAATAATAGTAATATAACAATAACAAAAAAAGGGAATCTAGTCCTAAATACAAACTCAATCGTTAAGAATAATTAATTTTATTAAAACATTATAAATTTACCATTGGGATAATACAATAATACAAATACATGTTATTTGTATTGTATGACAATCTAATTAATTGTGTTTTATTGATTTTTATTTTTTATTATTATCATTTCTTGTTTTGTAGTTTTTTTTAGCTAGAGTTCAGCAGACAGGCAGACCTACCTACCCTGGCAGGTGGTCACCGTCGCCTATGGACGTTTGCAGCATTCTCATTCCTCCTCTTTTATTTTTTATTATAGTCTACTTTCTAATAACAATGTATAATTTTATTCTATTTTAATTTAATTAATATTGTGATCACTAGTTTGCAGTGTTAGAGGATGACCCTCTAAGTTTTAAGTGCTATATGTTAGTGTAAGATGTTATTGTGTAAACACTTAGATGTGCAAATAAATAAATAAATTATAGTTTTAGGGACTGGTTTAAATATAAAAACAATTCGTCAGCCTTTCGTTCACTACTGGACGCGGTCTTCTCTAAATGTTCTAAACGGTATACCGGTATTAACTACCAGCTCTTCGATCCTGACACGATTTTCGACCCCAATAAATCCAAAAGTATAATAAGATGCAAGAGGTGATACCACCATCTTAGCACCATAAGCTTTATACCACAACATAATATATAATCACCCATTAAGACACGTCCGGGCGTGTTTCAATAAGCCGTGGAGACGATAATTCGCTGTTATTATCCTCAGTGACCCCGCGAAACACCCGATCCACACCGGTCAGGCCGTCGACCAACAAAAAAGGACCAAAAACAACCGCCAAAATCTCGTGTGACCAGAAAAAAAATATTCACTAACCACCATGTAAATTTAAACTATTTTATTCACACGTTACGGTTGAAATTCCAATGAAATAAACCAGTAGTCAAACAAAGAATATCCGAAAAAGGAGCTTTATTTCAGGTGTGAGAAAGCTTAAAGTGAATTATGGAAATGACTTGCTTGTCCTACCAAGCATAATTCAACCATATTAAGTAACAAGTATAATCGAAATTCAAAATGAAGCCAAAGCTTTTAAAAAAAATAAAGAATGATCTCGTTTGGCAGGCGTAGTACCTGCGCGGGCGCAGACGAGCCCTGTACTTATGGCGCCTGACTCGTGGGTATGATTGCCACTTAAGAAAAAATATTTCTATTACATTCTTTACACATCAAACTTATCAGGAAATATTTTATCTTTTGAATTTTTTTACGTATGATTCCGATGTACTTTAGTGTTCTATACATATAAATTTATTGTTTAATTTTTTACAAAAAATATACTAAGACAAATCACTTGTTATTTTTTTTCTCTCTTTTCTGCATCATGGCAATCTGTTTTAATAAACAATAAGCCTTGCATTTGTCCGATTTAAGTATCTGAGGTGATTTCAGTCTCAGTGAGCCTTCACTATACGGTATGGTACGGGCTTTCACTTTGTCTGTTTAAATCTACCGAATAACGAACAACTTGTTATTAGTATTAGATTATATATATCTAATATACTACATAAATCCTTTTCTTTAAGGTGTTTATTTATAAGTACTTATGTATCGAATGGAACCCGTAATATCCGTAAGCGTACCGAAGAGCGTTAGCCGTTACGCCACGGAGGTCGTTATAATATAAGTCGTTATCTTCGTTTATGACTGCCCGACTTACAATACGTTTTATTCTTCGAAATTATTGTCAGCGTATATATTATGTCTGAATATTATGTGAAAATTAACAAATAGCCTCTATTTATTAAAACTATTTATTATGTACTTTTCTTGATACGATGACTTGTTGCGTTGTAAGATACGTTCAAGATATTATAATAACATTGTGTTGTACGATATTAATTAATTCCAAATAGTAAAATACAATCCTAGATCTGGCAACATTAATGGACCATTCGAAATTGACCACGGGGTACATGATTCTCAAAACCTTGTTAGTCCAACAGTTAGTGCCCCTTTATTATGGTCAGAGATTTAAATGGTTACACTGTTAAGTGTTTTTGGATGTTTTCACTGTTCTTCTAAGGCTTTCAAATCTAAAGAACGAAACATATAAGTCTTCTTGTGTTGCTACTAATAAGCTTTGCCTTAAATATATTTAATTTATATGCTGAAATACGTTTTTTTTGTTTTCATCACAGATAGCTGCCGTATGGCCAACTCAGTAGAATAATTGAACGAGGTCATTACTTTGCGTTTTATGAGCAAAATAAGTTCGTCCGTAGCTTTAAATTTAATTTCGGAATTATTTCTATTACGTCTATGGAACCATGTATTACTAATATAGATTTATTTGCATACGTTTTAAAAGAAATTCAGCTCATAAATTTACTTGATAATAGATAAAGATGTAACAGATGAGAACGTACACAAGAGGCTAGATATACGACAATCATCAATCAATTGAAGACCTGACCTTGGAAATTTAGATTTCAAAGGTCAGGCAGCGGCTGCCTTCCTAACACGGCAATAATACTAACTACTAACTAGACAATAATACAAGTCGAAAATTTCCTATATAGCATAAGCAAACAGCGGAAGAATCTTGTATACAATACAACTAATTTTAAAGAGCTTTATCAGTGATCTATTTCTAAAAATTCAAATCATTATATATTATTATTTACACAAAAAATCTAGTACATTAATATATACTTAATAATGATTTATAGTTACGCCTAAGGTGTTACCAGTTCTTAAATACGATCTAAACTGGTTGTTATATGGGCATGCAAACGTAATAGAAAATAATTATAGGTTGGATTTAGGATCTACGAGATGTTGATAAGAAACGGCGGTTTATAGCTATTTAAAGAGTATCAATATAACGTTTTTTATCTGTAGTATATTATTTTAATGTGTGCAGGGGCGGAGAAAGAATACTGATCCAGGGGCCGGGGTCGACCTATCGTAAAAAGCAACTAAAAAACCAAAGCTAGGTAGGGATCCAAGCCTGTCTTGATCGCAACCAACCCTGGTTTGTATCAGCTGTACCGGAAAGTTATTACCGTATTTTCGGAAAATAAACTACACAATTTTCAAGAAAATGGAAATATTTATTTATTCAAAGATTTGGCAATTTATGGACGCCAAAAACTGTGTATACTTTGGGCAAAACCATTTATCGAGCCAAAAACAAGCAATAAATTTTGACACTGAATAGATAATACAAGCATATTATTCTACAATCACTCTAAATAAAAAATCTCAATTCCCAGAAATCTTAAGAGCCGCCATCTTAAATTTCTCTAAATACCGGATGGACTCACTTTGCTTTGTTTACATTTATTTGTCGTGAAATTATTCACAAAAAATTCAACCCAAACCCGATGTAGTGATAAGCCATATAAAATAAAGGACATCGAACAAAGATAGGAATGGCGGCTTTGTAATTTATATCCACACAACCTTACACAATGCGTTTCTTCTCGCTTGTAACTAACTACATCATGGCTTACAAATATTATTTTAAAATCTGATTGAGGCAATTTATATATTTTTTTTATTGCTGAGGAACAACAGACAGGCTGACGGCCAAATTAATAATAAGCAGTTACCTTCGCCTATAGATGTTTGTGACGCTACGGGCACCGCGAACACACTGTCGTCCCATAGGGGTACAGGAACCTGGGTCACTACTGCCGGAACATAACACAAGGTTATTATGGGGGCATACTTTAGACTAAGGGTGGTCGCCATCCCGACGAGCTTGGGACCCTACCTCGTAGAAAATATAGAATATAAGTAGAAATTATCTTTATATATTTTGCATCTGTTACTAATATTTAACTTTATAATAAAAGGAATAGTAAGTTAAAAAAAAACTTCTCCATTTCCCAGAAAAACAAAATCCATGTGCCCAAATATTGTTTTTGAAAGACATGCGCAGACGCATGTTGGGATTTGCGCAGGCCGACAATATGCAGACCCACTGCGAGAACTGTCACGGCAAAAAATAATGGACGCATAATCTTAATCCTTAGCTTGAGTTATTGATTGAAAACATTGTGTTAAAATAAATACCAAAAGAATTGATATATGGTTCTGTTTCACACAGGTAAAAATATACGAGATTATAATATATAAAATAAAAATAGTCTTTAATGTTGAAATTTTAAAAAAGAATACTTTTTCATTTTACATCCGTGATTTTCGTATACAAGATATATATCTTGATATATCAATAGCTATTAAATTCAACACCTATATAAACGTCTATAATTGACTATTAAGTCGGATCCGAGGTCTGCTAAATCCAGCCCGTGTCTGAAATCGTTCGAAAGAAAATTCAAGATGTCAAGTTTATACCGATATTCGGAGAACAACTGAAAGTTTTCATCGCTTCATCAACATAGCTGACCCAATGCCAATAAACTTCATACAAGTAGAACATAGGCCTGAGTAATATTTTTTTATTGCTGTAGGACAGCAGACAGGCTGATGGCCCACTTAGAATTTAGCAGTAACCGTCGCCTATGGGTGTTTGCAACGCCAGTGGTATCGCAAACACGCTGCTGTCCCATAAGGGTACAGGAACTTGGGTCACTAATGCCGGAACACAAAGCTATTATGGCGGCATACTTAAAACCAAAGGTGGTCGCCATACAGACGGGCTTGGGGACCTACCACGTAGTATACTAATATTTTCTATTAAGCAACAACTGTGTGGAAAACATTATATAGGGGACCGCAGAAAATGGGAATATTTCCGTTATGATAACTCATATTTTTCCAATTTAATTTTTTACACAAAGTTATATTATATATATTTTAAATAAGATTTAAAAAAAATTGCTTGGGAGTTTGGTCGTTCTTATCTAGTTATATTGGAAACGGTTATAGCTCCTACATTCAATAAGTAATCATATGTGTAATTTAGTTATTTTTAATTGATTTAAATATAGATAATAAATAAATAAATATATTTGAACATTTCATACAACGTCATCTAGTCCCAAACTAAGTTCCAAAGCAGGAGGTCGTCATTATAATAATAGTAATATTTATATTATAATAAATAATATAAATGTTTCACGTAAATGAAAAAAAACCCAGAATCCCATGAACGTAAAAACGATAGAACTTAGGCTGTAAGAATGTAAAAGCACTTGACATACAAATCACAAGTGGACTTTTTTACGATTCGTACAACTTAAGTCCCCATACGTTCAGATAAAAAACAAATACCAGCTACGTTTTCATAAAGGCATGTGGTATAATTTTCATAAAAAATAATAACATAACTATTAATAGCAATTGCGCGTGTCGTCTGTATATTCCGTAGACATCAAAGTGCTCAGCAGTTAGTAAAATATTGTGTAAAGATTTCAAAACGCTAAATTATCACGACGTGAGCCGTCTGTAAGTTTCACCGAATGCTTCCAAGCGGAAGATCAACGCCGTTTATGGCTAGCTGGCACAATGCTGAGCTTATATCCAAGTTTGGGATATACTGAATGTATTATCAACTTAATTTATATAGTTTGTTGTCTTGTATATTTTTTAGATTACGTCCCAAATAAACTTTTTTTTCTTTTCTT
The DNA here is from genome assembly GCA_963693495.1 of Malacosoma neustria. Lineage (NCBI taxonomy): Eukaryota > Metazoa > Arthropoda > Insecta > Lepidoptera > Lasiocampidae > Malacosoma > Malacosoma neustria. The sequence continues at coordinate 4,682,868 of OY856395.1, read as the reverse complement.
TTAGTTCCGTGTTTTTATTTTCCAAGCTTGGAGTGCACAATAAACAGTATAAATAAAAAAATCAAATACCAATTCACCTCAATAAAGTTTCTTTTAACAACAAAATATTAATACTAATTAGCTTTCCTTTTATTATTTTAATTAAAACATAGCTCATTCACCGTCCCACTCAATAGAACAATAAGTACAAAGAATATTTTGCAACTACCCTCCATTTTGTAAAGAAAACTTTTAAGTCAAAGGGAAACCTATGAAATGTTACCAAAATACCGACCGGAGCAAAACAAACAAACGGAATTTATATACGTTTATATATAGATTGGTGTAAAAAAACAGGACTGCTGTTCGTTAGGGTGCATGACTGGCAATCCGATCGAACTTGAAACTGGTGATCGAATTTGGGATGGATGTGATAATTTAACACAGATTTTACGTTCACTTTATGTATTAGTAAATATTTTTACATATAAATACCACGTGACCTGCTTTTGACAATTGTTTACCCCCCTCCACTTCTTGGTGAGCATCTGTAGTATAAGAGACCTCCCCCCTCCCCCTCTAGTTTTCAACGTAATTCACAAATACGGTTTTCAATCTATTTGGCAAACATATTAGAAAAAATATTTGGCTCTAGGTCAAGTGGTAGATTTTCTTTAGAGGATATTGACTATGTAACAAAAAGCTAGGCCCCTGCTCCTTATGACCAAGCGTGGTATTTTATTGACCTCCCTTTTTTTATTGCCGTAGGACAGCAGACAGGCTGACGGCCCACTTAGAATTTAGCAGTTACCGTCGCCTATGAGTGTTTGCAACCCCAATGGCATCGGGAACACGCTGTTATCCCATAAGATACAGGATATTGAGTCACTAATGCTGGAACACAACACAATGTTATTATGGCGGCATACTTAAGATCAAAGATGGTCGCCATTCAGACTGGTGGTTTTGTCGCCTTTTACGACAGACCGACCCCGGCCGCAGAGGTCGGTATTCTTTCTCCGCCCCTGCACGGAGACTTCCGAACGGACGGATCACGTTACATAGGTATGTTCCCTTTCCTGAATAGGTACCGACCGATACTGCGAAAAATATCATTCCATATATACTATCTATCCTAATATTATAAACTAGCTGACACCCGCGACTTCGTCCACGTTGCTTGATATATTAACAAAGTTTTCGTCATCAGGCAGAGGTAGAAGAGACTCCCCTCTCCTACGCATGCGCGTCACACCGCTTGCCCCACTTCTTCGGGGCAAGAAATCGTAAAAAACCGTTGTTTCTTAAAACTTTAATAAATTTATATTAAATGAAGATATCGCAATATTTTTTTATATATATGAGCAAAGTGTAAGAAATAATAAATTTAATTGAAATCTATACAGTAGTTTCTAGATTTGAAAGTAACTCTGTTACGTTTTCACGCCTAAACCACTGAACAAATTAAGATGAATTTCGGTAAAGAGTTCTATTATTATTTAATTTAAATATCAGAGCAACATTTGCCGGATCAGCTATTTACGTAAATGTAACCTTAATCAAGCACTCATAAAAGCACCTTAAATGTCTAAGATACGATTTACATATACATTGCATTAAGGCTTCTACTTACTCCCTAATTCGTACTAATACATATTGTTAAGCCTCATTATGCGAATAAGCGACGTTTTAACGACAATATTAGAATAAAATATCAGACATCAAGTTGCCGAAGTTGATTAATATTCTGGACAGATATCAGTAGGCATTGTTTAAGCTTTAACATGTTCAACTAGCTTGATATAGAATATGGCGACCTTCAAAATATATTTCATTGTTACAATTATACGTTCAATCACTTTTTGGCAGGTCTTTAAGTTAAGTAAAGTTTGTGTAAGATTACTGAAGGATTCAATAAAATTGAAAGTTCGATATCTATAATCATTGCGACGCCTGGGGCGTCGCAGAGTAATGGACCAAAAGTCGATCCTGCGACCCTCCACATAGGCTCTAGGTGACGACCGACGTTTTTAGTGGGTATGCCACCGCGACCAAAGGTAATAAAAGGTGGGAGAACTCCACATACCCACGTCGGTGTCTCCCCGGAGCTCTGACACGATACTGTTAAATTAGTTTTCCTCTGGCAAAAAAAATGGGGCATCGCTAACACGGCAAATGAAGCTTGAGTCACTTATGCTAAAACACAAAGTTATTATGGCGGCACATAACAGGGTTGGTTGCCATGGCTCTTTGAGGGAACCGTGCGGTCGATGGCCCTTTACGGGGCCCCGATCTGGGCGGATCGCCTGACGGCCAAAACGACGGCGCTGCTTCGCAGGTCGCAGCGCGTCCTGGCCGTCAGGGCGATAAGAGGATACCGCACGGTGTCCTTCGAAGCGGCCTCCCTGCTGGCCGGATCCCCACCATGGGACCTCGAGGCCCGGGTCCTGGCGCTGTTGTACCAGTGGCGCCGGGGCGCGGCCGAGCGTGGCTCTCGCCCCACGCCTCGTGAAACTGAGGTGAAGCGCGCGGAGCTGCGCGACGAGGTGCTCATGGTGGAGTGGAAGGAGCGCCTCGCGCACCCCAGCGCGGGCCTCGCCACCATCGAAGCGGTGAGGCCCGTCCTGGCTGAATGGTTGGAAAGGCGCCACGGCGCCCTGACCTTCCGCCTGACGCAGGTCCTCTCGGGGCACGGTTGCTTCGGGAGGTACCTGTGTCGTATAGGGCGGGAGATGACGTCAGGGTGCCACCACTGTGGCGCGGGCGACGAGGAGGACACGGTGAACCACACAGTCGCCGTGTGCCCTGCGTGGCGCGAGGAGCGCCGCGTCCTCGTCGCCCAAATCGGCGTGGACCTGTCGCTCCCGGCCCTGGTTCTGTCCATGGTCGGGGGCGATCTTGGATGGACGGCCGTCGCCTCCTTCTGCGAGGCAGTCATGTCCGCAAAGGAGGCGGCGGAGCGGGAGCGGGAGTCGACCACCACACTCCCCTCCCGCCAACGCAGGCCACGCCGGCGGCGCCGGAGGGCCAGTAACGACCTCCGGCCGCCGTAAAAAGCGGCCGCGGGCGGCCCCTCGGGGGAGGACCCGCCGCCCGCACTATTGCCGCGAGGGTGAGGGCTGCGTGCTGTTCCGCGGCCCCCTCAACTCCTAGAGTTGTTAGGAGAGCGCCGGGGGGACGAAACCCTGACCCCCTGGCGCCAACACTTTAGAAGGGGCCCGCCTCAAGACAAAGGGCGGGCCGGCGCCGGCCCGGGCCACGAGATCGGCAGGCCATATATCCGTGGGCCCGGGCGTAGGCGATAGGAGAACAGCGGGGTTTTTTAGTGGGTAGTCGGAAAAATCCCGGAGTCCCACATATCCCTCGGTCCCCCCGGGCCGGGGGAACCCGTCAAGAGAGGTTTTTCCCCGAGACCAAAAAAAAAAAAAAAAAAAAGGGTTGGTTGCCATCCCGTCGGGCTTGGCACTTAGTGAAATATTATCACAAGTAAGGAAGTTATAAGACACGGCCAGATACGTAACTGGTTTTGTCAGGACTGCCAATCTCCATATAAGACAAAAATATATTGGTATAATATGCTAATAGTCTTTTTAGTATGTTTGTTAAAATAGTCTATTTGTAATAAGAACTTATTTAAATAAAATATGTATGGCAGATCTTGATGTCCTTATCTCAAACTATGTGAAGTCAGCACAACATGCTCTCTCCTTCCACTTCCGAATAATAATTCGTCATCTCAACATGTAGGACCTTTTTTCGGCCAAAATCTATCTTTTCTTTGGTCTACCCCTCCTTTTGTATCCATCCACTGTCATTTCTAACGTTTTCCTTGTTAAATAACAAATACAGACATATTAACGGAATATGTGTGGAATGGTCAGCCTTTACCACTTAAATATATTGCCGTATCCATTTCACGGAGGTATCTTCTTCACTCCATGGCTAATACAACGAATGACTTACGTATATTACACAGAGTAAATACAAAAATTGTGCTTTGTCATGGTAACTATATCCTTTGAGACTGATGCTGTGCGCATATTTTATAGACACACTTTGAAAAAGTAATAAGTCTTTTCGTTTAAAATATTCTCCACTTATTAAAAAAATATATCGTCGTTGTCAAATCAATATCTGCTATGTGCAAAACGTTATACTTTGAGATATGGAGTGAAAACATTATCTTTTTAAATTTTATAAGAAACTATTTCTTTTAAAGTGATTTATTTTAAAGTAATGTAATGATTAGAATCACATATCGGTTTTAATATATCAATGTTTGGATGGAAAACTAGACAATAGTCTAAACGTTGAAATCCCGTAGAATAGATCCCGCATACAGTAGATATTGGTTTATTAAAGAATCAAGAAGAAACCAATAAAAGTGTCGCTTGAGGATATATTAGATGATTGACAATGAAATTTCGTGTCCTACTTTCAATGTGAAACGAGAAAAACAATTTAAATAAAAAGGATGACAGAATTTTCCCCAAAAAGGGATTGATGTCAGGTGGGCGGCCGGTTGTAAAAAGTAAGCCACAACTATTACAACATGTAACATGTTGTACCGACCACATATAGTGTGGAATAATGGCAGGAAGAAGAGGTTTGATAAAGACTATATCTTAATAATAATCGCATATATAATAATAACCGTGCTGGCTCGATGCGTGCCAATGGAGACACTACCAGAGATGCCCAAGACCGTGCGAAGTGGAAAAGAAAAAGTGGAACGGCGTAACCGAGCATCGTTTAGAAGATAATTTGGAAGATTCTAGAAGTAGTGTGTTATCTTGGTAAACAACCCGAAAACAACGACCTTAAAAGTAACGAGAAATATAAGATACCTTTACACACCTTTGTAAGCATAATAAAATATTAAATTACTTCTACATCGTTTACATTATGTGATAGATAGATAGATATGGATAGTTTTTGAAGTGATAACTTCTTATCGGAGGGTAAACCGCTTCGTTACGTAACGCGTTACGGCGCCAGTCTGGCTTCCCTTTCTCTTACGCAATACGGCAGCAGTAGGCAGGCTCCTCCTCTCTCACTCTAACCCACAGCGCTAGATCTATTCGAATTACGACTTTACCACAATGAAATACAGTTGAGTTTTTTTTTCTTTACAAAGAATCTACATTAGGGAATAATTTAATTTAATATAATTTTGTAACAGTTTTTGGAAAATTTGGAAATTCGTAAACTTAGTTATTTTTGGTTTTATTAATAAATACCCTTTCTTTACATTATCATATTAATATACATAAAATCTAAGTAATAACCTAAGCTTTTCTCAAGTTAAACAATTTCAATATAAACTTAGATTAGTTTAAGTTATCACTTCTGTCGGGCGTCCCAAGACGCACACGTTTATTTTATTGCTGTAGGAGAGCAGACAGGCTGACGGCCCACTTAGATTTTAGCAGTTACCGTCGCCTATGGGTGTTTGCAACGCCAATGGCATCGCGAACACGCTGCTGTCCTATAGGGATACAGGAACTACTACTTGAGACCAAAAGTGGTCGCCACGCAGAGGGGCTTGGAGCCCTACCACATAGCTAGGGTGGGTCGTTTTATCGCCTATGACGACAAGCCGACCCCGGCCGCAGATGTCAGTATTCGTTCTCCGCCCGTGCACGAATATGTATGAATTAAAGAAATAGAGCAACTTAACGACCAATAAATTGGTAATTTATAACATAAATTAATTAAAATACCAATCTGAGATATCATATTGGGGAATGGAATCTAGTTTAAAAGCCAAACTCAAAAGGTAAGATATCTTAATTTATTAGATTATAATTTAAAAATGATGATAATATAGCTGTTAGTAGCTATGTTTGTATCTTATGTGTATCTTTAGTTCAATCGTCAGGGGGACTTTTAGGATTGCTTGTATTAACACGCTTTTATTAGCTTGGTATGTATCTATGTAACGGAATCTTTGAACGTGATTTTCACCCCTTTCAAAACGACAGATTGATTTGAAACTTTGCACACTTATCAAGGACCGATGACAATGCAATAGTTTGTATCATTATCCTTTTCAGGATCCTCAGGATTAATGAATTTTCGGACCGGTTCTCGTCCGATCACCGAAGTTAAGTAGCATCGGGCGCGGTCAGTACTTGGATGGGAACACCGCGTGTAGTTAGCCTTTTGCTCTCTTTTTATTCTTTTATACGATTATATATGCTATTTAATTTTGTTTCTTTTTTTATTTACATCCCCTTAGAGGGAACGTACGGTATACCCATCACGCTTGTCCAAGGCAGAGTAGCGGGTTACACACACCATTGATCTCGATATGCAAATTTCTGTGTTTTCCTTCACCGTTGGTACATGGCAATTATGCTATAATATGCACGCTAGGAGAGAAAAACTGGCTAAATAGTGCATGCTACAATGATATTTGAATCGGAGGTCTGATTGGCCTCCGAGTGTAAAACAATAATAATTGATCCAGCAGGTACCATTTGGTCTATGAATCAGCATTGATCTCCAAGTAGATGTATATAATTTAAAAAAAAACTCAAAAACGTGTCATTGGATAGTTCCCAGTCGCGTAACAGTGAAGAGATAGCGATGCGCATGCGCTACTCAAATATGGAAAATTCTCGGACAATGCACAATCAACACGGCGTGTTTGCCCATGCTACCGGTATTGGCCACACACGCGACTCCTTTATACCCAGTGTTGCCAGGACGAAATATTCACATAGCGTATATTACTTTCGTTTTTCACGGCAAATGTGAAAACTGCAAAGATTTGAAGCGCGTGATTTTACACATATTAAAATAAAATTAAAACAAAAATAATTTATTGAGGCACTATACAATTAAATTTATAATTACAAGGAAATCGTTGTAAATTAAAAACATACGCTTTTGATGCAGTCGCATTCATTAACAATATGACCTAAAGACATTTATTAATGATAGTTATTCTACTTTAAGAGATCCGTTTTCATAATACGAACTTGAAGATATTTTTAACCATATACAAAAGGTCATGTCCTAAAAACCTCCCCAGGTAAGAAGTTCTTCCTGATTCTAAGGTAGAAAGTGTGAGATTCGGACATTTTCTTTTCGCGATTCAAGAATCAGGTATATAAATAATATTAACGACATAGAGGAGTCTAGTACCTGGCAACACTATTTGTATAACACGACACGCGCAGACGCAGTACAAATATACCACTTTCCTATGGATTTTGGGATATAATACCGTCAACACCACTATCATCAAAAAATCCGTAACAACTGTCTTTTAAATTATTTTTTAACAATTGCGTATTAGATGACTCTAATACGTAATTCTCAATCAAAAACTCTGCTTAAAGTACTTACTTCGTCATTTTCTTACAAGCATTTTGTCTCAAATGCGTTCGAAGTTGTTCCATCGCAGAGAAGTATATATTTGTCTTTTTGCATCGATACTCTTTTGTGAGACTTTCTTTTCTCGGCCAAAGAGGCACAAGTAAATATAAATAAATATACTGAGGCAATACAGTCCCGAAGTAAGTAGAATAGCATTTTTTTTATAGTTTGAGTTCAGCAGACAGGCAAACGGCCCACCCTGGCAGGTGGTCACCGTCGCCTATGGAAATATATAGCATGTGTATAATGGGTACTAATGAACTCATGTATTTTTATTTTATAAATAAATACATATTATACATAAATACCTAGACCTGACCGAAGGCGTTCCGACGCGCGCTATCAGTTACGCAATAATTTCTTATTAAAATGCACACGAAGCGAAAAGATAATTAAAAAATCAAAAATAGGACAGGAAGATAAATTAAAAACATTTTTAATAGTAAAGCAACAAAGAGGAAAATGATACAGGAGTGTTAAAAATATAAAATTGAAAACAGTTGAAGATTTTCGATGCTGACGGTACATGCGCCAGCGCATCGCCTCGAGACATTTTGTGTGCCACGCATAGCTTTTATTTTCCCAGTTAGCGGACTCGTTAGGAGCTATCGCTTCTCGGGCTCATAATTTATTTGTGGTATACCTTCTCATATTTTTTATGTAATGAGATTCATTACGTGTTGTATGATGTCACTACTGTAAGGTATTTACAACGTATTATAGAAATAATTATATATTTCGTTTGAATTTGACTTACTGAGCAATTATGATTAACCTCTTTTTCCTTGCCGTAAGTCTTTTTCCTTGTAGTAGACAGGTCGTATGGTCCACGTAATATAACAACCAATAACGAACCGATAATATATCCCCCACATTTGTCCAAGCCTGATTGGCGGGTTTCACGTGGTGATCCAGTAAGTAGTTTTCCTCACTATTTTTCCGTCATCTGTGAAGTCTTGAGGAACGAACCTAATCTCTTATAGTTCCACCCAAGCTGATGATAAAACATCCAACATTTTCATACATGTAATTCGGTGGATAGACAAACAGCCCACTTAACAGCAATTGGTCACCGTGACGTGACCTTGAACGTTTGACACAGGGGCATCACCAGCACGCTGCATCGATGCAATTTTATAACGCATTTTGTTAAAAACCCTTTACCATACTACGATGGAAGACCTCAGCCGGAAGTTTTTCTAAATCCATAGAGCACGCAACATGCACGATGCAAAACACGATTTTAATAAATGGATAGTGAATATTTCATTCAACACATAATTTTCGCGTCAGACCACCCACGATTTGGGAACCAGTTTCGTGCCACTATTTGTTAGGGTCCCAATTATATGGTCATACAGAACGTGATGGGGTGTTTAGTGGTTTTGGGGGTTTAGTTTCGTGAAGTGTTGGGATTTATTAAACTTAAGAGCAGTGGAGGTGTTAATTATGGACTACACGAGTAATGTTTGCATGGAATTGTTTAAGATGTTTTGAATGGGGTGGAAATAAACATGGTAAAGCGTTAGAGATACGATTCTCAATTACTTATTATTTTATTTAAGAGGTTTACTGGTGAACCAGACGATACATGGAAAGATCTTTGAGACTGTTCTCAGAAGTAATAGTAACAGATAGTGTAACTTGTAAAAAGAAAAGGGTTTTGACAGATACGTCAGTTGTTGTTATGGAGTTGTGAATTGGTGTAGATTTGGATAAGTTAATAAAAGTTAAAATAAAGGTTAAAAGTAGCGCAAACATACAATCTAAAGGTCCCCGGTTCAATCCCGGGTTTCCATAACGACAACTGACACATATGACGTATCTGTCAAAACCCTTTTCTTTTTACAAGTTTAGACAGATAGTATCTTATTAAGTTTTATTTTCGAGGACTATAAAACTCCCATTGACAAGTGCCCCTTACCCGGGGAACTGGACTATGTGGGACTCCGGGAAAGATGTTCGATATCTGAATACCCTCTAAAAACCCCGCTGTCCTTCTATCGCCTGGGCTCATAGATAAATGGCCCACTTACCGCTTGGTCAAGGCCGGCTCGCCTTTTGCCTAGCCTCTTCCATGGACGGGAACGGTCTGTCTTATTTAATTTTAATCAAAAACATAAGTATTTAATTGCTAAAAATTTTCAATATCATATTTGTGTTAATTTTATTTATACAAGTGTATAAATTTCGTAATGTCGATGAAATGTTTCTTACTACGATAATATTTAAAATGCATATAAGTTTTTATCGATCTCCCCACTTTACATGATTTCCAGCATATTTTATAAACCATTAAATATAATGCTCCCTAAAATTACTTTAAATACAATCATAATTGGAACGTTTATAATTCGTAGGGTAACATTATTCCTTATAATAGGGGTAAGCGTGCCCGGAACTCGGTAACGAGCGATTAGTGTTACCAGTTCAGGATTACACGCCTAATAGATAGGGTGTGTAATCGTTTAGTGGGGTCATTTGATACGAGCACTTTTTTGGGGAGATATTTAATAAAAAATATTTGTATGTGAATATTTACCCTAATTACTTACTATACTTTTTGACGACCTCCGTGGCGCAGCGGCTAAAGTACTTCGGTACGCTTGCAGAGGTCACGGGTCGATTCCTGTCTCGTGTCTGGGTGTGTATGTATAACATGTATTTACAAAATAAAAGTATATGTAATATAGCAGTTATCTAGTACCTATAACACAAGTGTTATGCTTAGGATTGCCAGACGTCCTTTATTTTAAAGGACGTCCTCTTTTTCAGACCCAAAAATTGATTTTGTCCCCTAATTTTAAATATTTAATAGATGACAATACTTTGGCCTTTATTTTCATGGTGTCAAAACTACAGATACCTAATATTAACCTTGATGCATTGTATGAAGAGTTCTGTCTAATAAAGCCTCTTCTGACAAAAATTATAAAGGAAAAGGAGTGTGAAAGTGTTCCTGAAAATTGGATTAAGATTCTAAAATCGATGGATGAAAAACAGAATCTGCTGAAAATAATACAATACGTATTTTCCATCCCAGTTTCTAACGTTCAAGCTTAAAGGGTTTTTTTTTTCTTTGTGTAAGAATACGTGGACCATAAACCGCAATAAGTTAGATATCAACTCTGTAAAAGTAGAACTACAAATAAAATCAAACTTCAACATTTCATGTAAAGAATTTTATCATTTCATTATAGAAAACGAAGAAGCTCTTAAAACTGCAACAAGTAGTACCAAGTATAATTACAAAAAGACTAATAATTAGCCACTACTTTGTTAATACAAGTTATTACTTCGTGTATTTTTATTATTAAATATAGTGATGATGTTACTGATAGTACAACAGCATTTTATTTAAAAAAAAAATTATGTCCTTTATCTACAGCTCATATCCTTTATTTAATCCTACCAAATCCTCTAAAACATAAAACTGGAGCTGGCAACCCTAGTTATGCTACTTACGACTGACTTATGACTAGATAGTGTTGTGTGAATTATCTCAGTGTATTTTATATTACTCAAAACATTGATTAATGCTACACATAAGTACATCGACTAATACATGATTTAGTCTCTTTTAGGCATCCTGTCAACTAATGTATAAAGGTAGTAAACCATAAAAAGTGCAACAAATTTGATTTTTACAAAGGCAATAATCTGACCTTCCAACTGGTAGGACAATGGGGTCAGAGCTATGTATGACTTGCTATAGTTTCAACTATTCCTTTCAAATAAATAAAAATAACCATTTTAAAGAATATAAAGAATTGTATTAATAAGTTCAATTTTATAAGCACCTAGCCGACACGGTAAACGTTGTTCTGCCATATAAATTGAAAAAAAAAAACAGAACTTAATTACGTTCACCACTATTTCGCCCCCTTCAATTTTGATTTTCGCGACAAGTAGCCTGTCCTTCTCCAAGATCCAATCTATTTCTTACCGAAATTCATCAAAATTGGTTAAGGGGTTTAGGCGTGTAAATGTAACAGACAGACAGAGTTAATTTAACCTTTATAATAATAGTATGAATTGGTAAAAAAAATATCTCAAACGTAACAGAAAACATTCAAAACAATTAAATATCGAAAATGCGTTCGTATTTCGAATACGTTGCGATGATTGGCCAAACAGTGATTCTCAGGATTGTAATGGGCAATATATGGAACGAGCTTTTTACAACTGATGGCGACCCAAAACCAGTTTTTGATGCCTTTCAAGTCCGTTTACTTTTTAATGCTTAGTCTCATATTTATTTCTTAGTCTCATTTCATATTACATTACGTTCTGTACGGCAATAATTAGTTTTATTCTCAAAAGAGCCACGCGAGATGAAATAGCTGTAGCTAATTTTTTCACTAAAAGGCGACTGCCTTCTTCTAAGCTACGTAGCTCAGATGTACTTTGAACATAGTACAGACAGAACAGTACATAGTACAGCGTGTTCAAAGTATGTACTTTGAACACGCGGTAAAAAGACATACCAATGATGTATATGAAATCTTGAAACACATCCGGGCTCTGCATCTAGGCATTTAGAGATAATTAAAAAAAAAATACGCGTTGAGAGATATTTTTTAAACATAAAATTATTTTAGTAATTTGAATGTATAAATGTTATGTATATTAATTGTATATTTGTAGTATTATAGAGTAAAATAATATATTTTAAATTTGTACAATATTTTATGGTTTGGAAAAATGTGCAAATTGATAGAAGAATGTGAATTGTGAATGAATAGAATTTTGAAAATAGAATGAATTAAAAATAAAATACAAAAAAAGGTTTGGTATGTTGGCACGTTTGCTAATAAAATTTTCGGCATTTTTGGTGAAAACCAAAGAGGACAGCTCTAAACCAAACGTGAGCTGCTCTCAGTTCTCTGCAGAAGGTATTATAGGCTCGTAGTGTTTTGAATAAGTAATGTTACTTGCTATTTCACTTTCACGCACGACAGCGCAGTTTGAAACACTCAAGAACAATATGTGATAAAATATTATAATTTCATTGTAAAAAAGAACGTAATGAGTTACAAATACAACTCTTGACCCATTGAGGTCAGAGCTTGAACGTTAAATATTCAAAAGCTATGGCAGTCCGCCGTAAAATTAAAGACAAATTATTTGACGTCTTCGTGGAAGCAAGCCTTTGTCATCATCACACAAGTGTTTTTAAGAGTCCTGCTCATATCTTGGCCCTTTTCTTCTCCCAATAAAATATATAAGTCCGTCTTTATCATCTCGTTAACGCAAGGCGTTCGAATAGGGCGTAACAGGCGCCTCTCGGGTTACGTAATTTCGACACTTTCGACTTCAGTAACAAGATTTGTTATTGTATAAACAATATTCGATTATTCGAATCGAATTCTTAGAGGGCGTAACTGTTACCTACTGTGTATCGTAATATCGATTTATGTCGCACGGAATAAACGTTCGTTTGCCTTAATTGGCGCTTATTCGATACATCATTTCGATACGGTGTTTTAGACACTGTCGATAGATATTAAACTCAAACCAATTACTTTTTAAGTTTGTTGTCGAGTGTCATATTCGTTAGATAGAGCAGGTGTCGTATCGGTTTTTATTGTAAAAATATTATTATTATACACAGTAGAGACTAACCGAGAAGGTTGAAAAGCCGAATGATATAGATAATATAAGCCCGATTAAATATTTGTACCGTATAGATGAAGCTGGCAAGCTCTACATTAAATTGTAGGAAAAATGTATTCACACATCTGATCGATATCGTGCGAACGACTGTCGTAAAGCTGAACAAGGAAATGATTACATTTAATCTAATTTCAAGGAGGCCATATCGGACAAATGACAAATGAGAATCATAATAAAGCCTAATATTTTGAAATGCAAACGTAAAATTACTCTTCCTAAGAAAGTATTATAACAAACAATTTGAATAACGAATAAAACAGAATATTGATGCCGAATTTTCGTAATTCAGCACAAACTTAGCTCATCCCTAATATACGTATCATGTCTCAAAGTTTATGAGATAAAACGCGAAGGTAGAATGACTTTCGGTTAATTAATACAAAAATTTCAAAACAATTTTTAGTATCTAATTTTATACGCGATGTTATCTGTTTATAATTTTTATTGCAGTAATTCTAGATTATGTTAAGTTGTGTAAGCTTTTAGTTTTGATTGCGTGCAATGAACGCGTAAATAAATATTTGCTTTAAAGGAATATGAACTTTAACGCTCATATCATGTAATGCTAATGTTAAAAACATTAGTTACATTTTCATACTTAACACGGATGCTGAATGGCTACCACCCTTGGTCTCTAATTACGCCACCATGGTTCCATATTCCAGTTCCCCTATGCGGCAGCACGCTATCGGTGTCCATGGCGTGGCAAACGACCATAGGCGACGGTAACTGCTTACTATTAAGTGGGCCATCAACCTGTCTACTGTTCTTCAGTAATAAAACAAAACAATCGTATGGCAACCAAAACCTTCACTAAATAACCAAAACCTTTGTTACTTATAAGTGAGCCAGGTTCCAGTTCCCCTAAGCGCATGGCAGTGTTAGCGGTGAGCCTGGTATCGCAAACATCCATAGGCGACGGTAAATGCTTGCTAAAATGAGACCTATCTTGTGCTATTCCATAGCAATAAGAAACCTAGAATGCAATTTAACTGGAAAATTTTTGTATCCGTGCAGGAGTGGAGAAAGAATATTAACCTTTCTGTCGTAAAAGGCGACAAAACAACCCATGATGGATGGCGACCACCTTTGGTCTTAAGTATGTCGCCATAATAACCTTGTGTTGTGTTCCGGCATTAGTGACCCAAGTTCCTGTATTCTTATAGGACAGCAGCGTGTTCTCGATGCCACTGGCGTTGCAAACACCCATAGGCGACGGTAACTGCTAAATTCTAAGCGGGCCGTCAGCCTGTCTACTATCCTACAGCAATAAAAAAATGGGTTCAATGGCTACCTCAGTTATCTTATACTTTCATATCTGTAGACTCGATACCCACTAGACATCGTCTGAGTAATTAGATAATAGGATCCTGAATAAGTTCTGGATGTTTCTTCAAAGATGGCAGTAATAGCCGCGTGCATGGATTTTTGAAGTGAAACTTCTCTGCGCGCATGAGGGTAATTTTTTTACAGATGAAACGCAATATTAGCGTCACGAAGATGTGAAACGTTTTTTTTTTGCTCCAGTAATACTAACCTTATTAATAATGGCTTAAGGATTATTGAAATGTTCTATAGAGTAATTTTAGAATGATTGCATTGCGTTACTTATACATATCTATTCGAATTGCGACTTTATTGCAATAAAATACAGTTGAGTTTTGTTCAATAAGATATAAAATAATATTTCATAAATTCTCTTTTCTAAATTTATTAGAAGATTTCAAAATTAGTTTGCCAAAAAAGTTTCACTTCCGACATGTGTAAATTGTACGCACGCACTTTTTTTTATTACTGAGGTGCAGCAGATAGACTTATTAAATATTTACTATAAGAAGCAGGTGGCGTCGACTCGCATCCTCACTTTCTTTGGACACGTATCACGGCGCGGAGGCGAATCCATTGAATGCCTGGTAGTGCAGGGCAAGGTTGAAGGCACCCCACCACGCGGGAGAACACCGATGAGGTGGACGGATCAAATAAAAATCACCGTCGACGTTCCTATGCATGAATGCACAAGGAGAGCGGCAATTCGCGAAGAGTGGCGTCGTATTGTAAAACAGGCTACAAAAACCACTCTGGCAAGAGTGTAACGCCAAAGAAGAAGAAGAAGAAGAAGTTGCCGTTGCCTATGAAGGTTTGGTTATCCGATGCTAATGCCTAAACAGAACACAATGTTATTATAGACACATACTTGTAGACCAAGGGTTGTTACTACCCCTACTATATAGCTAGGGTTGTTTGTCGCCATTTACGACAGGCCGACCCCGACCGCCGACGCCGTAGAGTATTCTTATCTTATAATCAGCGTATTAAAGAGTAAACAAAGTGATTTTTATTAATTTTGAAACTGTCCACTTTTGGGGCAATGTTAGTATTTGTGGGGAATTTTATTACATAATTTTTATATTCGTATTATTACTAAATATATAAAAAAAATCACACGTATAATCTGATATTAACGCGTGACATGCAGTCTGCATTTTATACATATGTATTAAAAAGTTTTTAATTATTTATCTGAAAACCCTGGAGCTGGCAGAATTAACGGCCAAAAGTTGGATTAAGTACGAAACAAATTACTATCATCATCATCATCTAAGCGTTATCCCGGTTGCATCCTAAACTTTCGTTTCGGTGCCCGGGGTCCGCTTTCCGACTTTTTCTACTCCACTTCGCACGGTCTTCAGCATCCCTGGTATTGAGCCCATTGGCACGCATATCATCCCTTACGACGTCAAGCCAGCACTTTTTGGGTCTACCCCTCCTGCCGGGGCCCGGCGGGGGGGGCATGGCCAGACATTTGTTTCCCACGTAATCATCCGGTTGCCGTAAAACGTGGCCGTACCAACGGAGCCGACACTCCTGCAGTTTATCCGCAATGTCACGGACATGAAGACTGCCGCGAATGCGGGAGTTCCTAACGCGGTCCTTCCGCGTCACTCCACACATCCACCGCAGCATATTCATCTCCGTGACACGCAGTTCTTGCCTGTGTCGCTCTAGCAGCGGCCACGCTTCACATCCGTATAAAAGGACAGGCCTAATGATGGTCTTATAGACCTGTCCCTTCAACTTTACCGGCATCTTGGGGTCACAAATGACACCAGTTACCTCACGCCATTTGGCCCACGCGGCAGCAATGCGTGCCTTGACGTCACAATCGATGTCACCAGACGCATGAAACACAGATCCCAGGTATTTCACTTGGTCCGTGCGCTCGACCGTGTCGCCGCCTATGCGTACGGGTGTGGGATCTGTGGAGTTACAGGCCAAGTACTCGGTCTTCGCCACATTGAGCTTCAGACCACCGTTCTCAAGCGACTCCTTCCACGCCTTCACACGTCGCACCAGCCTACCCCTGTCCGAGTCTGCCAGCGCGATATTATCAGCATACATAAGCAGCCACGGGGGCTGCTCATGTGAGTTTCTGATGCTGTCTGACAATACGTCTAATACCACGCTAAACAGAAACGGACTAAGGACGGATCCTTGGTGCACCCCGACGGTGATAGCGAAAGGTTTTGTGTCGCCAACAGCGGTCCGAACTACAGAATCGGAGTCGCGGTACATGTCTTGGATGATGTCAATATAGGCCTCTGGAACCCTTTTAGATCGCAATGCCCACCAGATTATCGCGCGAGGAATACAGTCGAAGGCCTTCTGCAAGTCAAGAAACAGGCAATGCAGAGGCGTATTCTTCATCCTGTATTTCTCCGCGACAATCCTTAGGGCAAAAACCGGATCCATAGTCCCATGACCAGGGCGAAACCCATACTGACATCCCGAGACAGTGCACTCCTGCCGAATCCGAGAGTCGATAACCCTCTCTAGGAGCTTCATGGTGTGGGACATGACCTTAATCCCCCTGTAATTACCGCACTCCTGCACCGACCCCTTGCCTTTGAAGACTGGAGTAATGATACTCAGTCTCCATTGGCTCGGGATCGTACCGGTGAGGAGTATCCGATTAAAGAGGTCGGTTAAGATGCCCACACCACGAGAGCCCATCGCCTTCCAGGCTTCGATGGGGACTCCATCGGATCCAACAGCTTTCCGATTCTTCATGCGGCGAAGACAATTTTGGACCTCTGCAGGCGTTACCAGTGGCACTAGTCCTTGATTCGGAGGAAGATCTGGCGGCTGCACCTCTTTGTGCTGCGTGTTCAGCAGCTCGTGGAAATATGAGCGCCATCTCTCCTTCACCGCGAGGTCCTCGCATAGCAGGTTGCCCACAGGGTCTTTTACACAGCGGCACTTGGAAATATCCTGTGCCGCTTTGACCCTGGAGCGCGCCAACTTATAAATGAGCTTCTGCCCCTCAGACGATTCCAACTTGTCGTATAGTGGTTGTAAGTGGTCTCGTCTGGCTCTGGCTACAGCTCTCTTAGTGGCGCGCTTGGCAGACCTATATGCGTCGCGATCTTCAGGAGATCTGGACGCTTGCCACTTCTTAAAGAGGGCTTTCTTCGCTCTAGTCTCCCTCTGGACTGTGTCGTTCCACCACCAAGTCTCCTTGTCACATTTGCGACCACCCTTAGACACACCAAGCACCTCCCTCGCCGACCCAAGGATAGCCGCCTGAATCCTATCCCAGTAAGCTTGAACCGGTTCGCCCTCACCACCGACGCACTTGTCGCCGATGGAAGAGGCGAGCTCCTGGGACTTGACTTCATCGAGCAGCCACCACCTGATTCGACGCTGAAGGCGATCGACACGTTTGCCTTTGGGCTTCACGCAGAGGTCCATGACAAGAAGACGGTGTTGTGCAGTTAGACTCTCACCGGGTATGACCTTGCAGTTGGCTACTTTGCTGATGTGGTGTCTCCTAGTGAGTAGGAAGTCGATTTGGGTAGCATTCCTCCCGCTCTTGTAGGTGATGAGATGCTCGGGTCTCTTTTTGAAATACGTGTTCACGATGGCAAGGTCGGCAGCCGCACACGTATTGAGGATATCCTCCCCTTCCGCGTTGCGGTTACCATACCCAAATCCACCGTGAACACGCTCAAATTCCCCACATTCATCACCCACATGACCGTTTAGATCACCGCCCAAAACGATCCCATGTGACAATGGAATCCCACGAAGCACTTCTCCGAGTAGGTTCCAAAACGCTATCTTGTCGGCGTCGCTACAACCGGCCTGTGGCGCGTAGGCGCTTATCAAGTGGGTGACTACCCCACCAACAAGCACCCTCACAACCATAAGCCGATCGCTATAGCGCTTCACCTCTAAAATGTCGTCCTGGAGCTCCTCCGAGAGCACTATGGCGACCCCATTTTCCCCACCAGGTGCACCCGTGTAGATCAGTTTGTAGCCATTCCCAATGAACCGGGATCTGCTGGCCTTCCACCGAGTCTCCTGCAGGAACGCCACGGCCACCCTCCGCCTGGAGAGTACATCGGCCAACTCTCTCGCGCGTCCAGTCAGCGTGCCAATATTCCAAGTTGCGAAGCGGAGTTTCCTTTTGGATAGGGCTAGTGTCTTTAGCCGTGCTCGCCCACGGCACGGCAGCCCTAGTCCACTTGTCACAGGAGTCGGGCGAAGTTCCTGCGCGTCGTTATGCGGCGACGCCCTATCCGTGACAATTCCCTTTCTTGTAACGACCATGTTGTTTGGCTAGGTTTTGGTTTTTACGGGAGCGACTGCCGTCTGACCTCCCAACCCCTAGAGGAAAACCGAGAGGTGCACTTCCTTTGCCGCATGCAAGCTGGCAAAGGAGTAGTCCATCAGTCGCCTTTTACGACTCCCTTGGAATGACCTGGGGTGACCCTATTCTTTTCACTGGCCGGGGTCACACGGCACTGTCGAAACAAATTACTATACATACGTGAATATAGGCGAGTTTCTCTAGAAGTCATGTTTGTAATGCTTACCTGTAAAGATAAACAAGAAAATTAAAACATATTTTCATCAAAAATAAAATTATTATAATAGAACGAAGTTTTACGGGACTGCCGAAATCATATAACGCCTATACATATATGCCATCCATGCAACTCAAGGTTATTATGGCAGCATAATTATAGACCAGGAGTGGTAGTCATCCAGACCAGGTTATACCACCTAACAAAATAAATAATCATATCCATAGATTTTTTTTAAAACTGCTCATTCAATCAAAAATATGTAGAATTTATTTCAGAATATTCACTTTCTATTTTTTTTATTGCTGTAAGACAGCAGACAGGCTAACGGCCCACTTAGAATTTAGAAGTTCACGTCGTGTATGAGTGTTTGTAACGCCAGTGGCATCGCGAACATGCTGCTGTCCCAGTTCAAACTTGAAAATTAAATGCATTAGGGTCGAATTTCGACCCCTAGGCGACATCTAGTTGTATTTTATTCTATACAGATCAGATTCCGTTTTATTTTATAATAAAATTTGAAGACTGATTTAGTATGTTACGACGAGCGGGCTTCATTCATGACGTACGTCAGGGGTAAGGATTTCAACTTTCAACACCCTTTTTTTTTTGTCTCGGGGAAAAACCTCTCTTGACAGGTTCCCCCGGCCCGGGGGGACCGAGGGATATGTGGGACTCCGGGGAAGATGTTCAGCCATCCGACTACCCACTAAAAAACCCCGCTGTTCTCCTATCGCCTACGCCCGGGTCTACGGATATGTGGCCTGCCGATCTCGTGGCCCGGGCCGACGCCAGCCCGCCCTTTGTCTGCAGGCGGGCCTCTTCTGAAGTGTTGGCGCCAGGGGGTCAGGGTTTTGTCCCCCCGGCGCTCTCCTGTATTGTAGGAGTTGAGGGGGGCCCCGTAACAGCCCTCTCCCTCGCGGCCCTCTCCCTCTCGGCAATAGTGCGGGTGGCGGATCCTCCCCCGAGGGGCCGCCCGCCGCCGCCTTCTACGGCGGCCGGAGGTCATTAACACCCTGGCGCTCCTTTATCAATCCAGAATAGAGTAGGGGCAGTCAGCGGGACCTAACTCAAACAGTTTATTGTTTGTGTTTAGTGATTTTACGTCAAAAATTCAGTAGTTCTAAACAGCCTAGCTACGTCAGAATACATTCTAATAAAAAAAAATCTAACACATTCTAAATATATGATGAGCACCATTCACACTAAAACGATTCGATGATACGATCGATACATCAAATAGTTAATCAAACGTGTTTTAAAAAGCTAACATTATCTTATCGACGCGGATAAATAGTAACAATTTATCTTCCTTGTCTGCATATTTAAAAGCTATCATCAAGCTTTTTATAATATAAACATTTATTAAACATTCATACGCTCGCGAACTATTTATTATATGTTATACACTTTCTCCATTTATCCATAGTAATATTATATGTTATAAATAGGACATGTTTGTTCTGATGAATAAAAAACAATTATGTCTATAGTATGGAAATGCATACCGACGCGACGCTTGAAAGACTACCTTCACTAAACGACATTGTGTTTACAGGAAAGTGATTTGAAGTTCAAATATTTATAAAAAAAAATAATATTATAATAAACTCATTTAATTATTGGATTGAAATGATCCAACAGAAAATAATCATATCGTGCAATAATTAGGTGTTATATTTTTTTTTTTTAATATTGGAACTTCATATCACTTTCCTGGAAAATTCACTCAATGTTTAATTAGTAAAGGTTGCTTTTCAAGCGTCGATACGTACGCCGCGTTGTGTGTGTATGTATGAAGTTGTCACTGTCACTGAAGACACGAAAATCCTGGGCGATTGTGAGCGACACATGGCGGGTAGACGTAAGAAAAATCAGCTTATAAGGAGAAGCCGAAAGTGTCCAGCTGAAAGCTATTTTTGAACTACAATTTATGCCTTTTTCGACAAGTAGCTTTCAAAAATGTCTCTCATTTGACATGTACGAAAATAATGAGTGCATCGCTTTCGATTTCCGCTACTATAAGAAACCAAATGTTAGTCTCTTTTTTGAAAGAACGTATTCACTATGGCCATGTCAAACGCTGATGCAGCTTGTAACAAGGATTCCCCTTCCTCTTTTCTATTTCCAAATCTTAGACCCCTGTGCACTCTCTCGTACTCTCCATTCATCTCCCCACCCACGTGTCCATTAAAATCACCATCCACATATACACCCGTCTTCCTTATAAGGTATATTGACCATAACTGTATCATAGTCCATCCAGAATCTTTCTTTCACTCTGTCGTCACAACCAGCTTGCGGGGCATACACACTCACCATGTTAAACGTACGATCACCTAAAGTCCGGACGCCGAGCAGGAAGAATTTCGTACGTTAGGCTGTCATTGCTCTGTGCGAGCGAGGCCTCATTATGTTTACGCGGGAGTGACAGAGAGAGATAATAACAGTTCAACGTACGAAATTCTACCTGCTCGGCGACCGTAGTTTACCAACAACTTTACTACTATCATCCTATCATTTATTCTCTTGTACAATAGTAGAATTTATACCTCGCCCCGATCTATCGAGCTCGCGAACCGTTCCACTTCGTCTCTTGCAGGCAAGCTATATTTATTCGTCTCCTTTTCAACACATCTGCAATCTCTCTTCTTCTTCCAGTCATCGTACCGACTTGCAAGTCTTATTTTTATTTCACGGACTCGCGTTCCCCATTCATTCGAGTACATGTTGTACTCAAATGTAATGTAATATGTTGAGATTGTGTTTGATAAATACGAAAAGTCGTTGACAACCGAATAAATTAATCGTTTTCAGATATGATCTTTAATTGAAGAGACTTTGCCGCGATTTATCGTATTCGTAAAATTAATTATAGGATTGTTTCTAGGAATTGCTTAATCGGGGCTTTGTACTGATTTAAATATGTTTGATAACATTCGGTATTCTAATTATAGTAGCATATATATTTCTGTGAAATACTTCGATTATTCCATCACCTAAATAATTTATTTCCGAGTTGTCAGCGAAACGATTCCCATAGAAGTCATTTTTTTTCCCTGTAGGGGTGAAGTAAGAAGCCTAACCCCTGCGGCCGGGGTCGGCTAACTACGTGATAGGGCTCCAAGCTCGTCTGGATGGCAACTAGCCTTGACCAATAAGCATGCCGCCATAATAACCTTGTGGTGTGTTCCAGCTTTAGTGATCCAGGTTCTTGTACCCCAATGGAACAGCAGCGTGTTCATGGTGCCCCTGGCATCACAAACATCCATAGGAGACGATAACTGCTTACTATGAAGTGCGCCGTCAGCCTGTCTGCTGTTTCTCAGCATAAAAAAAATTATATAATAATAATTAATATACTGGGACAATTCACAAAACAACGTCATCCCAAAGTAAACAGCAGAGCGTTTGTAATTATCATTCGTAAATTTTGTGAAGGAAAAAATATGTTGACGAATTTAGCTAAGTGTTGTTAATTAAATTGGAGCAAAAAATAGTACCAGTGATTACATTATATTGACGTAACCCGCCTTTATACTTTGGAAAAGCGTGGCAGTTATACTGTTCGTTCCTCTAGGCCCTAACTCCCTCTAGGGGGAGGCCCGAATCCAGTGGTGAAACGCTGCGGGCTGTTATATACATACATACATACATATAATCACGCCTTTTTCCCGTAGGGATAGACAGAGACCACTTCTTTCCACTTGCTACGATCCTTACATACTTGTTTCGCTTCGTCCACTTTCATTATTCCCTTCATACATGCCCTTCGGTTTAGGGTACTCTTGACCTGGCCTTTTTTCAAGACGTCCCTGATCTGGTCTCGAAATGTCCGCCTAGGTCTACCCCTTCCAACACTTCAAATTACACTCGCCTTATACACTTTTTTCGTCAAGCGTTCTTCATTCATTCTCTCAACATGGCCAAACCATCTCAGCATACCTTTCTCAATTTTTGTCACTACATCTTTTTTCAGACCACAACGTTTCCTTATCTCACTATTTCTTATCCTGTCACTCAGTTTAACTCCTATCATACTTCTTAACGCTCTCATCTCAACTGCATTTATTCTGCTTTCATGTTTCTTCTGCCATACCCACCTTTCACTTCCGTACATGAGTGTCGGAACCAACACCCCCTCATGCACAGCCAGACGAACCTTGTTAGACACCTTCCGACTGTTCATAAAGGAGTGCAAAGCTCCACTCACCATGTTTCCTGCATTCACTCTTCTTTCAATATCACTCTCACACTTTCCATCTCTTGTAAACTTTGAACCCAGATACACAAACTCATTCACCTGTTCAATTTGTTCATCTCCAATCACAATATTGCAGTCTGTCACTGTTTCATCTCTTTCAAACACCATCACTTTCGTCTTCTTTACATTCATCTTCATTCCCTTTCTAGCAAAAGCTCCACTCATAACAGTTACCATCTCCTGCAACTCCTCGGCCGAAGACGCAAGTAATACTTGATCATCAGCATAGAGAAAACATTTGACGAGTAACTCATTCATTCTCAACCCACTTTCATTCTCTTTTAAATCTGTCAAGCAATTGTTCATGAACAGATTAAACAGCCACGGTGATGCTACACATCCCTATCTAACACCTTTTTCGATATTAAACCATTCAGTGTGTGCCCTGTTTATCCTTACACAAACACTAGAATCCCTATAAAGAGATTGCATTGCTCGTATGAGGATACTGCTCACATCGTTCACGGACAATGCTGACCACAATTCATTCCTCACCACTCTATCATCGCACATATTCTCTCCATGCAGGGGCGGAGTAAGAATAAATAAATAAAAAGTACGATCAAAAAATATATAAATTATATGGTAGTGTGACCAAGTATCAAATTTAAGAGCTAAAAATAAGAATTCGTAAAATCTAACGACGCAGCAATTCCATTTTAAAAGAAAAATTAAAAACATAAAAAAGATCTCTTAAATTCTGCTGAGATGCAATAACTACGATTGATGTAACCAATGTAAAGAGGCCTTTGGGGAACTAAAGAAATTATCCTGTGTAACGGAATATTGTTTGAGAGCAGGGAGGAGCGGGAGGCCATTGTTGCTGGACACGCGCGCCCTGCGTAAAATGTTGCTAGTATCCAATTCTAAACAAACTGTTTCAAATTATCAAACAATATAAATATTTTGATTTAAAATTTGAATAAATTTATTTTTACTGAATTTAGAAATTCTTTTTATACAAGATTAAGTCCTTAAACGAGGTCACCAATACATAATTTTTATAAACTTTGCTTTATTATGCTATACACATATACATATATTGACTAGTCGTTCCCGCCCGCTTCGCTGGTCGAATAACAGAAAAAAAATTTTCATTGTATCCTATTTATTTTCTATTTTTTTTTCTAAAATAAAAGTAGGCAGTTACTCCTTGTTACATCAGCTATCTGCTAGAGAAAGTTACGTAAAATCGGTCCAGCCATTTCAGAGATTAGCCGAAACAAACATACAGATAAAAAAAATGTACCGTGTATACATCCAAATACACTTAGTAAAAACCGGTTATTTTAGTATTATAATCAGACACTCCAATTTTATTTATTTGTATAGATTAGATAGAAGAAACACAATTATTTAATTCCAGGACAAAATTTAACTGCTAACATAAACTGTCCTTTTAAACGGCTGTGAAGCATGGCCGGTGTTAGAGCGACACAAGCAAGAACTGCGTGTCACGGAGATGAATATGCTGCGGTGGATGTGTGGAGTGACGCGGAAGGACCGCATTAGGAACTCCTACGTTCGCGGCAGTCTTTATGCCCGTGACATTGCGGATAAATTTCAGGAGTGTCGGCTCCACTGGTATGGCCAAGTTTTACGGCAACCGACGGCTTACGTGGGAGGCAAATGTCTGGCCATACCGCCTCCGCCGGGCCCCAGGAGGAGGGGTAGACCCAAAAAGTGCTGACTTGGGGTCGTAAAGGGTGATGTGTATGCCAATGGGCACTACCAGGGATGCTGAAGACCGTGCGAAGTGGAGTAGAAAATGTCGGAAAGCGGACCCCGGGCACCGAAACGAAAGTTTGGGTTGCAATCGGGATACAACGCTGGGATGATAATGATGATGAATTGTAATATTTTCACGAAATATTTTAACTCAAACATTCAAAGAACGTCTTGTTTGCTTTTCGTTTCAAATGGCAATACTAGCACGAGTAATTAAAAAAAAAAATATTCGTGTCTGTCAAATGTATTAGTTCTACTAGTAGAATTTCTCACAAATAAAAAAGGTAGCACGGCAGTCACTCACGTAAAATAATAGCGACGTATAGTCCATTTACTATTACAAGAAAAGAAATAGTACCTATACAAAACAGCGTAC
This sequence comes from Malacosoma neustria, assembly GCA_963693495.1. Classification (NCBI taxonomy): domain Eukaryota; kingdom Metazoa; phylum Arthropoda; class Insecta; order Lepidoptera; family Lasiocampidae; genus Malacosoma; species Malacosoma neustria. The sequence goes on along the minus strand of OY856395.1, from coordinate 4,657,592 downwards.
ATGATTTTTAGTAGGTAGTACTTGGAAGAATCAAAAGAACGGCTAAGTATTCGAATTAAAACTAAGGAAAGAGTACATATGCAGAGATACGGAACTCTGCTGCATATTTTAAAACTGGCAGCACCATCTCTCAGTATGATATTTGAGAAACAAACAAAAGAAGACAGATAACATTTGTTCGAGAACATGAGTCAACGGGTCGGGTCGGTTGTTTGCGCGGGAAAATTGAATGAGGAACATGGGTGTGATATATTTCGAATGTACTATATTCATAATGATAAGTATAAATATGGCATGGTTTCCAAGTCTTATAGAGCAGCAGCAAATAATATTAATTATAAATAAGCATAATATGATTCGACACTAACAGTGATACATAATTTACCGACCGTAAAGTATATGAAAGATAAAGAGTAATGTATAATAATTATGAACTAATAATTAATTAATTAGATTCACAATACTAAATTTTTTCATACTTAAAATACGGAACTCAGTGAATACTCCAACATAATGTATATAAAATATAGCCTATAACCAAAAATAAAAGGCAAGTAGAATCAGGACTAAGAATCCTATGTTTAGGAAATAAGAAGACCCTGTTTAATTTAGTCAGTTGACCAAAGTGTAGTACTCCATGTTTTGGTCTATTGATTGAACAAGTCAGCCGAAACAAATGATTACGTTATATTTTAAAATGCAAAGAACAGCTTTTATAAAACCATAAAACGCATTTCATTCAACGGAAACATTTAAAAAAAGAACACCCATTCTCTATTCAACGGTTTTCGCAGAAAAATATATTATTTTCTCTATTCCTCTAATAAACATACAATAAATTACCCTGAATTGGGATGTATGGATGTAATTAGGTTAACAAATGTGTAATTTGTTGAAAAACAACCGTATTATGTGTTAATCTGTCAACAAACGGCGGAAATATGTTGAGAATGAATGCGATTTTTTAACTTTTTTCTCTCCTCATTGACTTGTACGCATTGAAATATTAATGACATATCTCTCAGCAAGCGTTGCTAGGTTTGATTTTTAAATATCCAGAATTATAACGAAAATTAATAATGAAATAGAACTGCGTAACTAGCTACAATATTAATATACCTTTATATTGAGTTAAATACGTAGATACTTAATGAGAACGATTCTTCGAGGCCGGATATTCCGGATCCTGTGTCGCGATTTTCAGATTACAAAGTTCACTTGCTTAGTGTCTGTCTGTCTGTTTGTATACTAGAAAAAAAAGGGATTCTAAAATAAATTCACTCTCCACCAGTTTATATTCGCTAGTTTTAATATTGTAAATACGCCCAGCCGTTTCGGAACTTGGAATTGTTAAGAAACGTTACACTTATCTTTAAATTAAGTAAAAATGCTATTTTAAGATTACTAACCAAACCTAGTTTTATGTGTATTTATTTTTATTCACATCGTCACAAACACAAATCTTCTGTGTGAGTATAAAAAATTATAATATTCTATGCATATTGTTGCATCTATATGGCAACACTAATAGCACAGATTTAATTTTGTATTAGTTTAATTTTTTTTACAAACTGAAACATTGAGGCTAAAGATGTAAAATTAAATTATAAAAGTTTGTTTGTCATCTACGCAATATTTGAATAGGTATTAGAATTTTTAACTACATCATTTGTGCCCATGTTATATTGAAATTTTAATTTAGTTTTTTAAATCAATCAACCCGTGGGGAATTAGAAAAAGAAGCATGTCAGCATGTTCTCATCTGTTGACGGTCATGAGTTGATATCGCATGCCGTGGCCATAAATGTAGAAAGCGGCAAAGCCAGGTGGTAGAGTCCCAAGCCCGTCTGGATGGCAATTATCTCTGGTCAATAAGTATGCCACCATAATAACCATGCGTTACGTTCCAGCATTAGTGATTCAGGTTCTAGTATCCCTATACGGACATTAGCATTCATAGCGCCTCTAGCATCGCAAACTTTTATAAGTGACGGTAACTGCTTGTTATTAAGCATGCCGTCAGGCTTTCTTCTATTCCTGAGCAATAACAAAGCGGTAATCCAAGTCGTCAAGCAACTCTGAGATTGCTGAAGACAATACCGCATCGGAGTCCAGTTATCCCATTTCAACTTATTTTTATCCTGAGGGAAGCTATGCCTAAGCTATTAAGAGTGTTGCGAAACTTCTGATGCGAACCGATGCGGGTATATGGGTTTTCTGCACTCCCATACTCCAACAGCTACAAAACAACAGCTAGAAAATGAAAGCCAGTGGGGGTTATGGCAACTTACCCCATAAAAACCCCGGTAGGATCAACTTTTAGTGTTTACTCTTCTACACTTCGAACAATAATCTATTTGTGATTGAAGCTTCTACAGCAAGTTTAATTGTGGGAAATTTATGTTTTTTTTTTTTGTAATAAATAAGACGTGAATATTGGTAATATTTTTTTTCTTACATTTTACTAAGATAGGGCATTGTTGAATAAGAAAAAAATATACGGGCACTAAGGTCAGCGATGCTGAGGTATATTAATATATTAAACGAGTATTTTCGTAATAGTTAATCCGCGTTGGTGTCGACGTCCTGGGACGCCATCTCATGACGCATAAGGAGATAACGCCGGCATTCGGACTAATGATTTAAGATTAATTTCCAGTGACAGCTATAATTTTTAGGAACTAGGAATTATCTCTATACTACCGGCACGCCATGATGACCGTTTTGACGTTTGTCCACTCATGAAATTTTGTATTAATTAGTAATTACATTTGAAGGAGCAAATTGCTGTTCTTTATTGTCAATAGCGACGTGCAGTTAGTCATAAAATTTATCAAATGTATTATTTTAGGACACAAAATTTATTTTTTACGTTGATTTCTAAAACTATACAGGGTGACTGACAAAACCGTCCAAATTTTTTTACGCACTAAACATCATTTAAGGAACCCATTTTCGCAAAAAAAAATTGTATGTCAAATTTTCATCATAAAATATTTCATTCCAAGGAAAATATGATCACTAATTCAATCGTACAGAATAGTCATATGGTGCAAACTTCGTACGTTAACCTGTTATTACCTGTCTCTGTCACTCCTGCGTAAATGAGTAATGCGTATTCGCTTGCACAAATGCAATGACCGCCGTCCTCGGCCTCATACTAGGTCATTGCCAGTTTTTTGCGGTACCGATGGAGAGGTCATTGGCACTCTCTTTGTGATACTGATTACTCAACATTTTTGTACTATGTGATACTAAACTAAAATACATGTTTCTCATAACTTTTACTAAAGATTCTTCTATGTGAATTTGAACGGTTTTGTCAAAGTCACCCTGTATATTGTATATTAGGGTCCCGCAAACATTTATTTTTGATTTTTATAAGATTATGATTATTGGTGTACTTATTTACCACACAAATCGGCATTTGTTTTTCGAAATTCAAAATAAAAAAATGATATTTAATACGATCGTCACATAGGATCGCTGGCCACACAACTACTACCTCCGGCAAACTCGCGTCAATGCTCTATACAAAACAAAGCAGTTTCGTCTTGACGTTGCTTCGAAAAGTACAAACTGTGAGTGCACTGCGATTGTGACATACTTTTGACCTGGCTTTGGATTTCGGATATTGATAAAGTACTGTTGAAACTTGCTCGTTAATTTGGACTCTGTTTATGCCTTCTGTTGTGGATTTAGTCTATATGGCCGAACGTACGCACAGAACTTATATTTTTTTTGAGAATAAATTGACATTTCTCATCACTATTGCAATATGTCAAAACGGCCATCATAGCGTGCCGCAACTATAATCTCGGTTTACTTGATAAGACATAATCACCCATTCTATTCGCATAAGCTGTTGTGCTCGTTCCTAGAATCTTGAAATTTGTTGGAGCTCTTAAATCTTTTGTTTTCATACATTTTTAACGACTTACGAGAAAACATAACGGAACAACTTGATCTCTCATTAAGGGTTCAACAAACAAGCCGTTAATGTGTGATTATTCATTTAAACTAATTAATAAATACACTAGGATAATTCTCAAAGCGCCATATAGTCCCAAAGTGAACAGCCAAGCGCTAGTGATATGGGTAATAAACAACTGAACCTTTCTTATTAAGTTCCAGACGTGAATTCTTGACCCATGCAAGCGTTCCGACGTGCTAAAGCCATTGTGCTAAAGAGGATAAACGTATAAAATAATCTAACAATCTTAAAAAAAACATAGCTTCGCTAACATTACACAACTGCCTTAAACCCCGGGCTCTGGCGACATCCGAAACGTGTCATGATAGTCGGAAGCTAATATTTGAGGAATTTAACTCAAACTGCTTCAGAGATAAATTCTGAATGTTGATAAAAACAACTTAGTAACACTTTTAAGTTAGTCAAGTCAGTAAACAAGCAGTCTGTTTTAATTGTTCTTATAATATATTATTTCTTATCAGTGTTGTGCCGGCTTTAAATCATGTAATAAGGAGACTCTTTTATATTATTTACAGGTTTTTACGACCTTATGGCGTAACGGCTAACGCACGTCAGTGTGTTTGCAGAGGTTACGGGTTCGATTCCCGTTTTGCGCCTGGGTATAATATTTATTTACAAAAAAATATATAGCTGTTTAGTATCCATAACACAAGAGCTTGCTACTTTGGAATGAGCTGTCATTGTGTAAAATGTTCCAATATAATTACTTTACAATTTATTTATATTATTATTTAATCTTTTTGAACAAATAAATAAAATTGCATTCAGTAGTCCAACCAAACGGCACAGTAGTTTATAAGCGGAAAAAGGTTCGTCTTGTAAGACGAACCTTTTAATACACGTCATATTTCAAGTAGTAAGTATACTTTTAAACTAAGGAGGACCTTCATTAGAGCTCATTATATATCTATATAAAATATAATAAGCTATCGTTTGGGCGTATATCGGATCAGAAGGGTATATTAGTATATACGGAGGCATGTGTGTGTTTTATATTATGCGGATATGAGGTTGAATATTTGCTTGTATTATCTTTGTTTTTATAATCACGTGTTTATGTGTATGTGTATATTTATGTATAACATATTATGCTAATGCAAGTAACAGTAATATATGTGTATACGAATTATTTGTGGTCTTCTCCTCTTAGCAAATTGAATTTTGTTATCTTACGATAATTGTTAACATAGTTTAGGTTACCCTTTTTATTGTTACTAGTTTTGTTGAAAATTGATTATGATAGTTTAGTCATATTTGAGTTCACCCAAATGGTCCAGGCGGAAGAACAGCGCTGGCCTTAGTTGGCTAGCACCATGCTGAGTCTGGATCCAGTTTGGGACAATGATGCTTTTTTGTGTTTTTTTTTTTATCAGAACGGTTGTTTATTTGTCCTAAATAAATGTTTGTTCGTTTGTTAATAATAATAGGCCAATTAATGTATAATGTTACTGATAATAATTAAGACACAATCAAAAAGCAGTTTAATACATGCTAACCCCGATATTATGAACAATAAGAATGATGTCGATGGGTGAAAGGCTGATTGTTTTAAGCGACATTTTGGGCAATATTGAGTTATATACATATTCGGAATTAGCTACTTTTTCTAAAAAACTTTAGATTGGATCTCATGTAAAGTTTATAAAATATCGCTTAAACCTTTCACTCCTCGATATAAACAATATTGTAATGTGTTCTTACTTCATGGCAGATCGACATAATTACTGCTATGTATGGGCCCGAATGGCCCAAAATCAAAATACTGGACCACAAATGGGTGGGATGAAAGGATGTTAAAGCTACGAAGATGCGAATGCAAAGATGGATATGTGGAATTACAAAAAACAGACAAAATTAGAAATGAGTATATTAGAATTAGAAAGGAAATCATAGTGAATGAATACAGCAGGAGAGATAGACCAAAGAATAGATGGATGGATTGTGTAAAAGATGATATGGTGAAAAAGGATGAGAATGTTGAGATGACGGCTAACAAAGGAGAGTGGAAGGAGAGAACATGTTGTACAAAACCCATGGGATAAGAGCAAGAAGAAAAAGTACGGCTCCAAATTTGATCTCCCAAATACGTGCAGTTCTCATAGATTTGCAAAATGACAGTAATTCAGAATTAAATCTCTGTTACACGACGCCTGAATACCGATGGCGACGATCCACGATACGTCGACACGTGGAAAGTATAAAAATAGCCGTAACCAATGGACTGTGCCGTTAAACAGTGCATGAACGCACTTTATTAGTTTACCCACATTTCCTTGTAGGGGATCGTTGTATCGTGTGCTAATGAAATGTATTTCATTAGTTACTATTAGGACGCTTTGGCGAAGTGAAGACAATTTAAGTAAGTCTTATACATCAATAGGTCTATCATTGCTTGCGGTTTTCTAAACAGATATGCAATTGTTTGTTAGTTTCTTCTAGGTTATCTCTGAAAGAGATAGACTCATTATGTCTTGTCTTTAGTATTTACCAAATAGCTATTTAGCTATTATCCGTGCAGGGGCGGAGAAAGAATATTAACCTCTACGGCCGGGGTCGGCCTGTCGTAAAAAGCGAGAAAACAACTCACCCTAGCTACGTGATAGGGCCTCAAGCATCTGGATGGCAACCACCGTTGGTCTTAAGTATGCCGCCATAATAACCTTGTGTTGTGTTCCGGCATTAGTGACCCAAGTTTCTGTACCCTTATGGGACAGCAGCGTGTTCGCGATCTCACTGGCGATGCAAACACCCATAGGCGACTGTAACTGCTAAATTCTAAGCGGGCCGTCAGCCTGTCTGCTGTCCTACAGCAATAAAAAAAAAGTTACTTAATAATAATAATAACAATCCGCTATGGATTCAGTCCTACTGCTTGGCTTAGGTCTCCCCTTATAAGGAAAGGACAATATACCCACCACGCATGCCTGAGAAGGATTGGCCAATCAAGCATACCGGTGACCTCGGTATGCAGGATTTTCCTGACGAAGTGTTCGATATAGCTGATTTACTTGGAAAATATATCTTGTCATCATTTGTGTTATTCCCGTCAGGACATAATTGTTTGTATAGCAAATAAAAGATTACAGCTTGATTTTGCTTGATTTTAAGGAAGCCCACTTTTAAGAAGAAAAGTTGGAAAACAAATTCAAGGCATATGAGAAAATATTTGGACAGGCTAGATTTTATATAAGAATACTTGATAATACATAAATATAATAAGGAAAATAGGGTTCCTTTGATGTACCATCACTTTAAAACTACTGAACCTATCGGGATGGGACTGCGAATTTGCGACGCAGTTTTTCATAGGTGGTTCTAATCAACTTACTTTTTATATTCCATTGACTCTTTCTAATATATTATTTCGATTACATTTTTCCTGTTATTCGGCCAACCGAGGCGGGCGGAACGGCTAGTGTAAAATGATTTTGAATTCGAAATTCATACAGTTCAAGGAAGGGCGTGTTCACACGCGCGTTATTTAGACGTACATAAATCGCTGCATCCCGTCAATTACGCAGTGCATCTATTTTTGTGCGTTTAATTGCCTTGCCCAAGCGCATGGCGTTACGGACGTCGAAATTTTTAAATATACCGATCAGATATAAATAATATGTATCGGGATGTGGAACCGGTGCACATGGAATTTCTGTATTTTCAGACGGAATATATTAATAGTATTTGGACTAAGCCTTATCAATGATTTTAATTTGATCCTACAAATCTTATTCTAATTATATGTACATATCTTTTCTTTTCCAAAGAAGTACAAACCCGTCTGATCATTTTATCCCAAAAGGGATCGAATCGAAACCCTTCCACGAAAGAAAGAATAACTGAATTTCGTCTTTTTAGAGCTGGACTTTAGGAAACAAGCAAATGACCTGATAGCAAATGGTCACCGTTCTCTATAGACGTTTGGAACATCAGGGCATCATCAACGTGCTGCAGCCTCGAAAAAATTAGGAACTTAGAGCGCATTAGGAACGAGATGAGTTCCTCGTAGCCGTGACAAAATAATCATTGAATAAAAACTATTAAACACGTATAAATACGTTTGAGAAATATTTAACTAGCCAGTACACCGTCTATTAAAAAACGTAAAAACAATAATAAAATTAAATTAATCGTAACCTGCATTTATTTACAGGAATCGAATGTTTTTATTGAATTAGCGGATATATTGATTTTATGTCTTAATCGCTTGGAGTAATCTAGCGAAATTTGTTTTTGTTTCGCGCCTTTAGTATCTGAGTCTGGTTCATTTATTTTTTCTACAAATCAATTGCGTTTTTGATTTGTTTATTGGCTACTGGTATCCAAAAACCTCTAGCTATCCGTAGAAATAACTTACTAAAAAAATTCGGTAGATTTTATCCGTGCAATGGTGGAAATTACTGACCCCTGCGGTCTGTCGTAAAAGGCGACAAAACCCTAGCTATGTAGTAGATCTCTAAACCCGCCTGGGTGGCTACATCTCTAAATATGCCGCCATAATAACTTCGTGTTTATGTTGTGTTCCGGCATAATTGATCCAGGTACCAATTCTTATTCGAGACCGGTAGTGCGTTGGCGATTCCTTTGTTGTAAACGTCTATAGGCGATGGTAATCTACTATCAGGATGGAAGCTATGAAAAAAAAAGTTTTTTTTGTAGGAAAATACTTATATATTATTTATATAATACATATTTTTTACAGACATTACATTACATTATTTACAGACAGACAGGCTGACGGCCCACTTAAAATTAGCAGTTTCCGTCGCCTATGGGTGTTTGCAATGCCAATGGCATCGCGAACACGCTGCTGTCCCATAAGGGTACAGGAACTTGGGTCACTAATGCCGGAACACAACACAGTTATTATGGCGGCATACTTAAGACCAAAGGTGTTCGCCATATAGACGGGCTTGGGGCCCTACCACACAGTTGTTTTGTCGCCTTTTACGACAGGCCGACCCCAGCCGTCAGTATTCTTTCTCCGCCCCTGCACGTATATTTTATTATTACAGTTTACGTATCATTTAACAATATTAGTGTTTCCCGCAGATAATGACCACAGGACTCCGCTGTAGTTTATTCACAGGCACATATGTGGCCGCGGTTGCGGAATTTCTAAACATGGCCTTGTAAACACAAAGGCACAAATCATAAAATATAGTTGAACATATGAGAAATCTGTTTAACTTCTTTGAAGTTAGACTAGCATATAAGAACAGGATATTTTAAAATATATATCCTTGACAATATCTAGCTTGGTATTAAATAAATATGACATTAAATTTCATATTCCAATAAAATCTCCTGGTCTTTTGATGAAAAATCTCATAAGACGAACTTGACTCGATTTTTTTTTACAAACTTAATAAAAAAAGCAATACTTTTTCTATTGTTCTTCTATTTTTAAAAATTTATGTTCAGCCCAGTCGCTTCATTAGACAATATAAACTTCTTTTAGACTACAATAAAAGTGTTTTTACGTGTTTTTCTACTAAGACAATGTACCGAAATTTACGAGTTGAACAAAGCTTGTTAAAAATAGCTTAATAATGACTATAGACAACGGTTAATGTTTAACAGTTAATTTTTAGTGTTATGTAGTTTATAATATATTCATCAAACAATACATCGTTTAACTAGCTTAATCTTGGATCAAAGATTTTTTAATGAATAAATTGTATTCTGATGTCATAAGCAGGCTTGCTTGTTATTGGTAGATTTAATTAGAAGGCTTTTTAAACTGACCAATAAGAATTCAACTGTGACTTTATTGATAACTATTTTAAGGTTTATAATACGCTACTTATTAATATGAATTATAATTATTTATTAATTAAAAATGTAATGTTCTATTTGTTTCCTAATAATTTTACACAAATTTTTATACACTAATCCCAATCCGTAAAACGTGACTTTGATCAAATACACGAGCAATGGCTTAGCCATACATTAAGAATATGAATGTAGGCAAAAAACAAAATGTTATTTTAAAACTTTTTACAATGATATTATTTTTCTTCTCTTAAGCGTTATGGGGGTTTCGGAATAAGGCTTTGAAACAAGAAACCCTGAGGCGAGTGCTGATAATTATTATAAAGCCACCTTTTCATTATATTCCTTTCCGTGACACTTTTTATAGTTAAAAATAAATAATCATCAATCATCTTTTTTATCCCAGGAAAACCGTATTATCAGAACCAGGTGGGACCAGCGGGAGGAACCTGAAGTGGTTAGGAGTTACATACGGCTTACGTCCTGTGTATGGTATAATGATCGCATGAGCTAAAATGAATAACCACACTTTTAAATTACAGACAGCCCTACTCTTCGCGTGGAATTAAGAAGACACTAAGTGATTTTCACGTCTCAGCTTCCGCTTTTCCTATTCCCATATTATAGCAAACATTTTTTTTTATTGCTGAGGAACAACTAACAGGCCAGCGGCCTACTCAATAGTAAGCAGTTACCGTCGCCTATAGATGTTTGCGACCCTAATTTACCTCCTTAACTTTCCTACAAAATAATATCTAAATACGTAACCCAGAAATAATTTTTTTACATACTTAATGATAACAAACATTCTTAAATTTACAAGAGCAATAAAATACAGAAAAAATTGCATGGCTTATAAAAATCACCGCATCAATAACGAGTGCTCGTTGTTATCAACGAATCAATAATGTTCCCAATATCCCTGATATGTTATCAACCTAGCTGACAACTCTGAACAATGACCACAGAGTAGTACAACATAGTGGGTTACTGTGTTGAACCACTGTAGGCTGTGGCGTTAGGGCTGCGGCCAATATTTAAGCAGGAAGATAAGCGTACTCTTAATGCAATAGTAAAGTAGGATTGAGTAGCTATTTATGAAATTTCTAAATAATATTTCACACAAAATATTTTAGAAGAAATAAGGAAGAAAGTATTATTTTTATTTTAAGACTATATAATAAATATATATAACAATGAATCTTATGTGTCGTTTAACATAATATACATAACATGGTTAGATTTTAAATTAAAATATATGACTTCCAGATGACTATATTGACTTCTACAATTAAATTTGTGTTACGTACATAAATGTCTAACTTATCTCCAGTAATATAATTAATTTCTATTCAAAACTGAGGAATGATTTAATTAAAATAAAATAAATAAATCACAAACACACCATAACATTCATTTAATGAACCCATTTTTTATACCACATTGGAACTCCGCGTGGGAAGCCAACGTAGTTACGTCGGCCTCAGTGCCTGGCTTCAGCGGAATATCAGCGCTGGCAATATAACCAGCAAGTCGCTGAGCTGATGCCAATTTAGGAAAATAATTAGTGCTACCAATAAATTTTTACCAAATAAAAAAATATTATTTTTCTTATCTTTTATATATCTAGAGTTACATAGACACGCAAATGGCCCAACCGATTGCAGATGACCGTCTCTTATTCATGTTTGCAAGACCATTTTATATACATAATACCGCTTTTAAACTCATCAGTAACGCTCCTTATTTGATCGCAGCTCAAACATCGTTTATCTAATGTCCAGAAATATTTTATCCCTCACGTTATCAGTACACGGGTTGACAGCTCAGTGGATTATTACGGATAATGGCGCCATGTTCATAATATTTTTGTTCGATCCTTGGTTGCATAAAGGGTATTTGAAATCCCGCCTCCTGATTTTTGTTACCTACCCTCACTTTCGATGAGGTAAATGCTAAAAGCGAGGGTGGGACGGAAATAATATGATAAAAACGCGCAAGCTTCTAAACGCGCGGGACGCTCGACGTTCGACCTCCCTGATAGTTACTCCAAACCCTCATTGGCCGTGCCATAAAATTGTTTGTTCAGTGCGTGACATTTAGCTGGTGCCATACAACAGATCCTGCACGACCTTTACCAAACCGGGAAAGGGTGGAATCAAGGTCAGTGCGAATTTTTTTGCCCACTGCAAGGTATCGTGTATCTCTAACCACCGCTTCTCTCCCTCTTCTCTCTCTTATAGTCCACTGCTCTCGAGCTATCCTTCTCATTCCTATACGGTGCAATCTCGGTCCGCGACCGGCATCGTACAACTTTATACCTTTCAAGAGATATTCCATAATCCCTTATACTTAAAAAACTTCATTCTTAAAAATTAAATAAGAATAAAGAACCAAGTTTTCTTTCTGTAAATGTCATATAATCAATGGTCGCCAATGCAAGCAGAAGTGGCAATGGTCCGGTCACGTTTGTTGCAGGACTGATGGGCGTTGGAGCAAACGTAGCGTAGGACGCCCCCCAGCCCGATGAACCGATGACCTGCGCAAGGTTGCCGGTCGGGACTGGATGGGAAAAAAGGGACTGGGATATGTGGCGCAAACTTGGCAAGGCCTACGTCCAGTAGTGGACTACGATTGGCTGATGTGATGACAATGGTCGCTTTTTATTGGGTATATATAGCTCTCCTTCGAAAAAAAAATTATATAATACTAACCCTACTAACAAATTTGAAATTAAGATTCTTCAGTACAAACGTACTCAAAACAAACACGTTAATGATATGAAAATAAGAAGGCTTCATTTATTTTAAATGCCGCATACCAAGTTATTAAGCATATAAAGTTAATAGTCGTTATCCTATAAAATTTGCTTCATAATATATACGTACGGTAATTTACCATATTATATTTTTAGTATTAATCTTTTAAGTATATACTGATTTTAGGATTATATTTATAACGTTTTATCGATTATTGATAAAGATTTTAAGTATATTACGAAGTAATAAAACGGTCTCATGATATTTAAATTTTAGATTCCAATTATGTTTATTAACAATGTAGCAGAGGCTCATTCAATAATAAGAGGTTACATTCGCTTACAGATATTTGTGACGCCAGGGTCACCACTGCAACTGGAACATGGGTCACTTATGCCGAAACACAAAACAAGGTTATTATGGCGGTTATTTAGGGACCACGGGTGGTTGCCATCCAGACGGGCTTAGATTTCATCTAGCTAAGTTTGTGTTGTCGCCTTTTACGACAGGGCGCCCCTGGCTGTAGGAATCAGTATTCTTACTCCGTCTCTACATGGAGAGAAATTATTAAATAAGACATATTTTGGAATAAGAGATATTTTGTAATTATCAGCAAGCACAACACACAATTCTTGTTGTTACGTATTTTAATCAACAAAATTAATTTGCTGCGAGTATTTAGTATCCATTTGACTGGATTTAAGCGAGTGTTTCTGTTGCTACCCATTCATTGATGGTGCTATCCTCTGTGTTGTTGTTGTGTGTTGCTAGTGCGCACGCGTCGCATTGATTCAATTGATTTTCGTTTTAACTTATAAAATTTTATCCAAATAGTGCGATTGAAGGTTGTTCAGATCAGTGCTTCGTGTAGTCGATATTAAAGTGTTCCAGCCGCATAAATGCAGGGTACGTGGTTATGCATTTTCATTTTCCAAATTCCATTTCAAAACCCGACAATGACCTGTCCATCATATTTCAGCGTACGCAAGTAAAAAAGACCAGCAGGTATGAAATTCTGCTTACATTCTCTGTTTACCTTCCCGCTAGGCTTAATTTATTCGATTCCACACCCAGACTTCGCCTGGCACACGACGCAACTTCACCGTCACAAATGCATTTGTTATGCAGCTTAGCATTCCACAATTTCGTATGTTTATGATACACTGTTTCCGTTACTAACAATACGTAACATATATAATATACTAGCTGACCCGGCAAACGTTGTTCTGCCATATAAATAATAAAATGTTAAAAAATAAAAAAAAATATAGGGGTGGACTACCGATTCTCATAGATACCGGATAGGCACAAAAAATTTCATCAAAATCGGTCAAGCCGTTTCGGAGGAGTATGGCAACGTAAATTGTGAGATTGTGATAAATTGTCCATTCAGAGAATATTATTACATTGATATGACTGATCCATTTTAAATATGGTCTAGTTCTACTATTGCTTATGTATTAATTATATACAACTACCAGCTGACCTGGCAGACGTTGTTCTGCCATACAAAAAAGAAAATGAACTGTTTAAAATTTTGGGGTTATGTTCTGATATGCGAAAAAAAAAAATATATATATATAATATAATATTAGCCATAAATCCCACTGTTGGGCACAAACTTCCCCCCTACACAGGACAGTATACCTGTCACGTTTATCCAACACGGCAGGTTACACATACCGGTGATCTTGGTGTGCTACCTTCGCCGTCGATATATGGCCATTATGCTATAATACTCACAGTAGGCGAGAAAAACTGCCTACGCGGTGCATGCTACAATGGGATCTGAGGACTTCTAGATTATCACCAAGTGTACTGAGCTACCAGGTACCTAGGACATAACGCATAAATATGCAGACAAATGCAAAATCTCCAATCCCAATCCCACGTGCGGCCGTATATCGTAATTACGAAGAACACCCACACATGGTAAGGATCGAGAAATTAATAACATACAACTGCGATCCGTTTTGAATTGTAGATGAAGCCAATCATAATATTATGACAGGGTCATGAATTATTCTATACATAGTGTTTGTACGTAGAATTCATGAGATATAACGGCCTTCGGAGTATTAGTTTCGATAGACCTCTATTATGTAGATAATATTAGAAATTAAAATAAAAATGTATATTGAGGGTAGACAAAAATGTTTTTAAATGTACTACCGCCAACTATTATTTAAAGAACGGTGAGAATAAACTCAATTATCAGACCCTTAACGTCAATAAAAAGTTGTTTTAACAGGATTCCTTATTGGTCAATAAGATGAATTCATCAAGAAGTATGGACGCAAAAAGAAAGATCGACAAGTCTCGCTTACAATAGTGAACGAGGGAATGAGTTACTCGGAACTAAAAAGCGACATATCCGAGTGCGTAATCGTTATTTATGTTACTCAAAGCAAGAAAACGATATAAAATCATTTTATTTGCTATTGAACTACAAATAGGCATCAGCCTATCAAGTCCACTTAATAGCAAGCAGTTACCATCGCCTATAGATGTTTGTGATGTTACGAAGTAACGCACGGTGCCGTCCGCGTAGGAGAACCGGAACTTGAGTCACTAGTGCCGGAACACAACAGGCACATAGTCCAAGCGTGGTTGTCATCCAGATAGGCTTAGAGCCATACCACTATACTTGTTTTGGACGTAGAGGTCAGTTTCCTTACTTCGCCTCTGCACGGAGAATTGAATGTGACAATAAATTAATAGGGGTAACAAGACCATCTACTTGCTCGTAACCCTAAAAATGGTGTCAGTTCAACAAATAAAGACACGTCCACATTGTAACATAAGCAGCATGAGCAAGAATCCCGTTAGTGGATCCTGTGCTATATTTAGCGAACAACGCGCTCTTGTCCCGACCCATCCGCTTCCGTCCGCCATATTTCTCAAGTTTAACATACGATTGTGTTTATCTTAGGATTTCAGACTGGAACCTGTTTATTGGAGTATTCAACAATCGTCATTAAGTCCTGTCAGTGAAGTCATTACCTGATCTATTGTCTACAAGGGTATCCGGCAAGTTATCCCTTACGATATATCTATTAAGTAAACTCTACAAGAGACATTACTTGTTTTGAGACTCTTCTGTTTACTTCTATCGTTAACTTAATATGATACTGTAATTTCGTATAGGTTTCAATAAATAGCTTATGAAGTGTCAGAGATAGAATGATAATAATAATAATAAATAAGGCTTTTTAAAATGTAAATGCTTAAAATGCTGTTGGCCACTTTTCCAGGCTAAGTAGGGTTGTCGAAGTGCCTATTACGATGGTTCCATGGATTTTATTATAAATAACGTTTCACTGATGGGCCGGGCTTCCCTTTAGAGCAAACAGGCAGTTTATCCTTCACCCTTGTCCAAGGCAACTTGGTTTATACCGGTATGCAGACCTAACTACATTTTCTTTCTCCATCAGTACGTTGTCATTGTTGCATAATATTCACAGGCGTGAAAAACTACCAAGTAGTGCATGGCACCGTGGGATTGGAATCCGGTACCTCTAGTTTGGTTAGTGTGATTTCACTTGGGCACCAGGTACCCATTAAAATTTACTTACGAAAAACAACAATACCACATTGTTTATATACTTCAAATTATCACTTTTAATGTATAATGCTCCCGAATAGCTTCTCCGGAGCTCGAAGTATGCTGGTGAGTATTGTCACAGGGTTAAACATCTGTGCGCCCGTTTGTGTCCATACGCTCTTGCTTTAGGATTTAATTTAGATTTATCTATTTTTTTCTAGGCAACTCCTATCTGACCTTGCAAAGGATATACGAGCGATGTCATCCCATTCTAGTAGACTTCAACTATTAGTCTCCATTTACAACTTCAACGGTAAGTAATGGGGTAGACATAATCATAATTTTGATATAGAGTTTACTTAGACCATAGTTGCTTCCTTATGGTTCAAGTGATTTATTTATGCAAAATACTGCTCCCCACCGATTGGGGATGGCAGCATAGTGCGACGCACATCGCTGGTATAACCACTAAAATTACTCCACGTTTCCTACAGTTTCCGACACGCGGGGTGAGGGCTTTCGCGTGTGCTTCCAAGCCAGCGGAACTACAACTAGACAAATACATTAATCATTCATCGAGTATCAACCCTATACTGATACGAGTTTTAATATCCCGTCCATTAGGGATAATTTAATCAACAGCCATGCCAATATGCCATTCAGATGGCACATGTGATGCTGAATTAAAATTTACAACACTATTAAACCAGACATCGACTAATGGTGGCTGAATGCAGATGGCTGACCGAAGTTTCGAGCATTTACGATTTGTTGATACACTTTTTAAACACACTGTAAATAATATTTTAACCACATTATAGCAATGTTCAACTATTCGATAACTGCTTTTACTTCGATTATTCAGCACGTTGAATCATCAAATTAAGAGTTTAATCGCATCGTCATCAAAAGGCTAGAACCTATTTCTTACGAGTTGAAATTGGTTTTTACACCCGCCGCGTAGGAAGTCACAGCGATATAATGTGGGATTCCCCGTGTTATGTGCTCCAGCATTTTCTTTAGGAGACGCGCGTCGCTGTACTAATTAAAAACTGCCTTAATGTTCCGTCGTTCACCTTCAACGCTGGGCCCGCGAGATAAGACAACTCTGACAGCGAGACCTAATGGGTCTCTTCAAATGACTGATGAATTGTGCATTATTTTCAATAAGTTTCATCCGTCACTCATTACGTCAGTACTGAGGTCAACGTGATAGATATACCTAATTTGGTTGAAGTTTTATTAGCAGAATACTTTTGGAGTCCGAGTCCACCTGACTTGCAAGCTGGTACCGTGCTAAGCAATGGACCAGGATCTATTTGTAAACAATTACAAAATTATAAAGCAATCGGCAGTTTATCACTAGCAAGCGATCCCTAGACAAATTAATATAAATATATAGTGTGTAACATACTATTGTTACCGAATACACCCAGACTTGATCAGACTATGTAACGCATTTGCAGGACATATAAATTTTACACCATGACATTTGGTCACATGCGCAGTGACTAAACTGTAGTACCTAATTTTGAAACCTGAATAAATGGAATTTTAATAAAAATAATTATATATATTTCAGAACAGGCACAATTATAAAATTAATTCCTTAAAAAACAAATTAGGGTAAATGAGAAATGATATTAAAAATATGAACTTCCCAAAATGTGACTGTCCTAAAATAAGGTAAACCTCAGCATTTGCTAGTGAATAAGGCCAGCAGGCAGATCTTCCGCTTGAATCTCATCAAAATGATGTCACGGCATATTATACATATAAAATATGTACCTATATATAAAAATAAACGTTAATTTTGAAACTTTAACTGCAATGCAATAATATAATAATTAAATTATATTAACTGTGCCTAATAGAACAATAAGCACGAATCAGTGAATTTTATTATAAATATTCGAGAACTCAAATCCAGGGAAATCAAAGTTCCGTTTCGATTTCCAAAATCCGCTTTCCGACTCGTCTCCTCAAGGAAATATCTTCAGCATTCCCGGCGATTACTACCTTTAAAACGATTATCATAAATTACCATTAAACGCATAACTAGCTGGCGGATATATTTATAAAAAAAACATTCACTAGCATATCAAGCTCTCCCTTCCTTTAATATACGAGAAGTAACCACAGCGGAAATGGCCTAGCCATATCCAGCGGTCCGCTTTTTCTGTGATCAGTGAAAGGCATCCCGAAGTGGTATATCTAGAATCTAAGTATAATGATCAGAAAAATAAATTCTGTGTAAAAATACTACTATTATAAACAACAGATTTATGCCACAAAACATTGTGGATATAGAAATTAATCTTCATATCACGCGCACAGAAACAAACATGTATAGATAGATATACGAAATCCGAAAATATGTAAGAACATAACTAGAAGTATAAATCTAGTACGACATAGTCGTGGTTACTGCCCATGAGCTAACAAATAAAGGGTGTCTCAGTAAGATTCCGATTATTAAAAATGGAGCGCTTTTCGAAAGAACAACGCGTTATAATTGTGAAAACTCATTACAAAAATGCGGAAAGTTACGCTGAAACCGTTCGCAAACTTCGCTGAATTTTCAGCCCAGAAAGTGCACCTAATGTGTCAACCATTCGAAGAGTGGTCAAAATATTTGAAGAAACTGGATAATACGAAACTGGATTATGGATAATAAGAATCCTTTGCGTCAACGTACCGATCGGTCTCTTGAAAACATTGCTGTTGTAAACGAGTGTCGCCGAAAACCCGAAAACATCAATTCGACATCGTTCTCAACAACTTCAAATTTCACGAAGCACTACGCAGCGAATTTTGACTACAGACCTCCACCTTCATGCGTACAAGATTCAGTTAACTCAGGAGCTCAAACCAGCAGACCACGGAAAGCGCCGGCAATTCGTTCAATGGGTAATGGAGCAAAGTGAAGTCGATGCCAATTTTTCGAAAAAAGTCATTTTCTCCGATGAAGCGCATTTCCATATGAATGGCTTCGTGAATACACAAAATTGTCGAATTTGGGACTCAGAAAATCCTCATGCAATCCATGAGAAACAAATGCACCCACAACGAGTAACTGTCTGGTGCGGATTTTGGTCAGGCGGCGTGATTGGACCTTACCTTTTTGAAAATGAGGCCGAAATTGCAGTACTGTGA
Source organism: Malacosoma neustria (assembly GCA_963693495.1). Classification (NCBI taxonomy): domain Eukaryota; kingdom Metazoa; phylum Arthropoda; class Insecta; order Lepidoptera; family Lasiocampidae; genus Malacosoma; species Malacosoma neustria. The sequence continues at coordinate 4,638,367 of OY856395.1, read as the reverse complement.
ACGGCATTCGTTACAGGAATATGATAACGGACTTCTTGTGGCCTCAACTGGACGGCATGAATCTGGTCAACATGTGGTTTCAGCAGGACGGCGCAAGCTGCCACACCACGCATGAAACAATCGACTTATTGCAGCAACGATTTCCAGAACACATTATCTCACGAAATTCTGATGTCAACTGGCCACCAAGATCGTGCGATTTAACGCCGTGCGATTTTTTCTTTGGGGTTTTGCGAAATCTCGCTCAAATTGGAAATCCAACGCGTCATCGGTGAGATACAGCCACTTCTTTGTGCAAAAGTCATGGAAAATTCCATGAAAAGAGTAATGGCCAGTCATCGGAGCCGTGGGGGTCATTTGCCGGATATTTTATTCCATACTTAATCGGAACACGTCTTCTTTACAAGACAATAAAAATATCACAACTCTGTCATAAAATACTTGTTTTTATTTTCAAATGAAAAAGCGCACTCTTACTGAGACACCCTTTATAATTCCTAGTCACCCATAACGACACAGAGAGCTTACAGACAAATATTAGACACGAATGTATTTTTATAATAAATAAAAATCTTATAGGAAATGATGTCTTGTGTCCAGACTCAAATAAAAATAATAATAAGAGAAATGCGTTTGTAAATAACTCTGATATCCTTACAAACGTAAATCTCGGCCCACATCAAATTTGTTTTATAATCAAAAAGAAATCGAATATGGCGGACGAAAATTGTTTGTAACCATTGTAATGGCATCACGTACAAAATAGCTGTTATTATGACATACTAAGAATTGCACCCATAAGTATAATCCAATATTTATGAACATTCGTAGTTTTTGACGCGTCTGCTTTGGGGTGTGGCCGGCTTTTAAGCGATTAAAAGCGAAATAAACGTCCCTACACGTTTTCTACAAAATGAAAATAATAGATAGGTACTACTAGTAAAGGAACAATTAATTTATTTATAGAATTCAGTAATCTTAATTATTTTTAGTTGCATTACATCTTATATGTTTTAAGTTATAACTAGGGGACATCCATTAATTACGTGAGCTCAGAATGGGGGGAGGGGTCCAATGATATCTCACCAAATCTCATTTAAACCGAGGGGGGTTTAATCGAAAATCTCACCTCATCTTCAAAAAATATAAAATATTACAGATATTAAAAAATATGTTTTTTCTGTTTTTTTACTTTAAATATAATTTAATTTAAATAAATTAACTATAGTATATCTGAACGTTTTATTATTTTCCCGAATAGTAAAACTAAATTTAGTTTAAAATATTTTTAGCGCCAATCTCACGTAAGGGTCCAGGCAAATCTCACTAAATCTCACCTAAGGGGGGGAGGAGTCTAAACTGATCGAAAAATAGCTCACGTAATTAATGGATGTCCCCCTATGTAAGTATCGTAGAATAGACTCTTTTTACTACGCTATTAGTATTTGTACAAAAGGGTAAGGTGAACACTTTTCGGCCTAATACAGAAAGTGCATTCCAATCAGCGGAAATTTATCATTCCTGTCTGAGTGCATATCTCACTAGTTCGTATAATAAGTTTCAACTTGTCCTCTCAAGTAGTTTGTTTACACGAATTTCTACAGTAGACGTCTTGCATGTTTTTCATTAAAATGGATAAACTTGAATATAGTGCGGTCAAAAAATTCTTCGTTTTTATTAACCCCTAAGGAAATTCATCCGAAGTTGACAAAAGTTTACAAGGACTCTGCTCCTACAATGTCAACCGTTAAAAAGTGCCACGTCTCTCGAAGATGACCCACGTGAAGGACGGCCAAAAACCGCAATCATACCAGAAACCATTGAAAAGGTGCACGATATCGTGTTGGACGATAAGTGTGTTAAGGTGACTGAGATAGCTGCGGCCGTGGGAATATAGGAAGAGTGCGAAACATCTTGCACAAAGAATTAGGGATGCAAAAGTTCTGCGCAAGGTGGATCCCGCATTTGCTGAATAGGGATCCGACAGATTTTGTGCGGCGATTTGTTACCATAGATGGGACATGAGTCCACTACTACACGCCAGAAACAGCAGTCGAAGCAGTGGGTAGAAGCCGGTGGTTCAGCACCAAAGAAAGTGAGGTCGATCGCATCTGCCGGAATGGTCATGGCCAGTGTATTTTGGGATGCAAAAGGGATCCTGTTAATTGATTATCTTCAAAAAGGCAAAACAATTACAGGCGATTATTACTCTAATCTTCTTGACCGGCTGAATGTCAAAATTCGAGAGAAGAGCTTGAAGGATAAAAAAAAAATATTTTTCACCAGAACACGCTTTACTCACAAAGGTGCGTTGGTAATGAGAAAACCGGGATTTGGGCTATGATTTGCTCGGCCATCCCCCTTATTCTCCTGATTTTAAATAATTTTTTAAATTTGTATCTGGGAAGCGCTTCGCGTCCAATGCTGCTGACGTTGAGAGGACCGAAGATGGATATTTTCACAGCCTTCCAGGCTCTCACTTCAGGGAAGGTAAACTGATGTTGGAGAAACGCCGGACCAAGTATGTTGATGTCAAGGAAGAATATTTAGAAAAATAAAATTATTTTTCAACTGAAAATTGCAGTCTCATTGACAATGAGACGGCCGAGAACTTTTCACCTTAACCTAGTGTAATCACTATTTACAATTCATTAAAATAATTATATATGAAAACTAGATCCCAAATCGTGCTGCTGAAACTAAATCAATAAAATTATATTGACTTACGTATGAGAACGCTTGATGAGAGCGCACACGCAAATGTGTTTAACACACACAACTTGATGGAAACAAATTGTGTGTCATAGAAAAAATAATTTACAAAGCATTTCAAGCAGTAAACGAATTGTTGTCAAAAATAGGATAATAATAATTTTTTGTAATCCATTGATAAACTTTACGTGACACACTAATCTTTTATAACAAACTTAGGTATCACTTCATTTAAAATTTTAATAAATCACCCAGTTGGAGGCTTTGAGGATGACTCAAATTTTACAACGATGGTCCCATATACATATTAACCATTTGCTATGTAAAGACGTGCCACGCACGCCGTCATGCGTTATCCCAGAAACAAAAGATATTAAGAGATATACGAATTGTGATGAAATTACGACCTATTTTGTTTTATGCATTTTCATGTCACAAGAATAAAAACAATATTCAATTTTATTTCAAAGCAGCATTTTTTTTAATGCTGTAGGACAGTAGACAGGCTGACGGCCCGCTTAGAATTTAGCAGTTAACGTCGCCTATAGGTGTTTGCAACGCCAGTGGCATCGCGAAGACGCTGCTGTCTGTCCCATAAGGGTACAGGAACTTGGGTCACTAATGCCGGAACACAACACAAGGTTATTATGGCGGCATACTTAAGACCAAAGGTGGTCGCCATCCAGACGGGCTTGAGGCCCTACCACGTAGAAATAAGCATAATCTAAACTACGATATTTCGAGAAACTACGGCGTTTTGGAGGACTGTATTTTATCCAGCGCAAGTAATTAATGAAGGAATAGTCCCAAATTAGTTTTTACAAAATTAACTGAAGTAAATATAATAATAATTTCATGCTACTTTTTATCAAAATATGCTTTGATTCAATTTGAACATATTGTATAGTTAACGCTATTAATGTGACCACAACCTGTGCCAGAATAGTTGCCTCTCACACCATATTTACATTACACGTGTGTGAATAAGACGGTGTCAGGCCGGTAGGTGTTCCGTGTTTGCTTACCCTCTACAGGTAAATTTTTCCAGTGGGAGTCATGTTTATTAAAAGAAATACCAAAGCAGGTAGACGCTCTTTGTAACCCCTATAACATAATAGAGTTTTCGGAACTAACACAATACCACCAATAATTTATTGTTGAATTCGATTTTCGGAAACAGCTTGTACCTGTTATATTTTTTATAAGCGCTTTAACCACAAAACATGTTTGTGATTGTTTGCTTTACGGGCAATTTGCGATTTGGTTTTTGAATTTAGTTTTTCCACCATCTTGATTTTATCTGGATTATTTGTGGCAACGAGTTAATTGAGCAGTTGTATCATTACATCCGTCGATTATAATCTAACCATCGAATTGTACTAATGGGTTCGTTTGCCGCGATATGCTCTATGAATATTTAACATTCTCACATTTTAGGTGTATAAGGTAAAGTTTTGATGGGTCCAGCTTTACGATCTTTTTATTAGCGTGAAACGGACCTTATCGAATACGCCGTAAAACTTCCATTAAAGGCAGCTCGGACTTGCATTTGGCGTGTTAAATTTTATAATATAATCGTGTCGTAAATAAACTCTGACCTAAGGAATTCAATGCGTTTTACCTTGTTTATGTCCACACGATTGTACTTATCTGCACTTTTTATTATTATTATTTATTTAAAAAAGAAAAACGAACCTCAGTCTTTACACAGAATGAGTTAATTTTTTTTATTGCTGAGGAAAGCCGACAGTTGCCTATGGATGCTTGCGAAGCTAGGGACCGCTAGGGACAGCACCGCGAACATGCTGCTATCCCATATGGTTCGTACAGGAACCTAGTACTCTAATGCCGGAACACAATACAAGGTTATCATGGCGGCATACTTATACACCAGGGGTGGTCACCATCCAGACGGGCTTGTGGCCGGCCCTACCACGTAGCTAGAGGGTGGGTTGTTTTGTCGCCTTTTCCGACAGACCGACCCCGGCAGCAAGGGTTAGTATTCTTACGCCGCCCTTGTACGGATATAAACTGTCAAACTAACTGTCAAAAATGACTTTAAAAACACTTGTAATATCTATACTTGATATTATAGTATAAACGAATGTACTTCTTTGTTCAGGATAAACCCAAAAAGTACTGAAGAGATTGTAATAAAAGCTACCATAGAAATTTCTTTAATAAACGAATAAGATAGGTATAATAATATTTAAGCAAAGTCAGGCTGGTTGGCTAGTATGAGACTATATCAATGTATTAAAAATCTATGTATTAAAAATTATTATTTACCCATTAAACGCCATGGTAACTTCACTTTGTGGTAATTTTTTCTTAGTAATTGGGAATTTATATAGGAAATTTAGGAAATTAAATTAAGTTTGCATTCATCGGCAACGTGTTAGATTTAAGTGAGCCGTCAGCTTAGTGCTGTCTACAGCAATGAAAAATTTTTTTTACGCGCAAGACAAGATCCAATATCATGAAAAATATAAACTCAATACGAAATACTACACATACTCGCCAAAATGCTTGGCAGTTAATGTGTTAAGGCATGTTTTAAAATTAATCAATAAAAAAGACAACAAAACGATATACACGCGGCTTTTTATAATACAAATTAGTCGTGACCGCCCGCTTTGCTGGTCAAATAATAGAAAAAAAAATCGTGAGATCTTATGTTTTTTTTCTAAAACTATTTTTTTTTTTCAAAAATAAAAGTAGCTTAAGTTACTCCTTGTTATATCAGCTATCTGCCATTAAAGTCGTATCAAAATCGGTCCAGCTATTTCAGAGGTTAGCCGGAACAAACAGACAGACAAAAATGGTAAAATATGTTGTTTTGGTATATGTACCGTGTATACATCCAAATGCACTTAGTAAAAAGCGGTTATTTTAATATTACAAACAGACACTCCAATTTTATTTATTTGTATATATAAAATTCTATGCAGTAAGGTATTGATAAAATCCAGGAATCACGAAATCTCGATTGCTCAACAATACAATCACTACAATACACATTAAAATCTGCACATCTTTACAATACCAACAAATATGGGGGTGTGAAATCCTGTAAAGCTCAAAAATGGTCCGACGGGAATGAAATCTTCAACACTTATCAAAATAAATCTATATACAAAGGAAGAGAGTATATTTTAAATCAGCAGATTAATATATAAATAAATACAATGCATTATAAAGTACAAGTTTCCGAACATTATAATAGAGGTCTACCTGGCAGTCACCTGCCGGAGCACAATATGTGTAAACATTGTCCTGATCCGCATGCTCTTTTGCAAGTAATTGTAGCGCCGCGTGAAATCTTTATAAATGTGGGTACTCTTAAAAAATGTACACCGTTTTGCTAGACCACCTACGTCAGAAATATATTTTTATAAACGGAATTCCTAAACGGCTGCACCGAGATGAATTTTATTGTGTTTTTATTTTGTGTTTTTTTTTTTTACAAAAAGTTTTTCTTTTAATTTACATACCAAACAACGTTTGCTGGATCAGCTAGTAAGTTTAAAATAAAGAAATATAAACACAAAAATAATAAAAATACAGACATTTGTGGAAATGTATGAAAGAGTTTTCAAAAAACTAAATAGCAGTTTCAATGATACAATACGTCTATAATTATGTCCATATATTTAAAATGTCTCTGCAGGGGCCCCGGCCCCTATCAGGGATAAGGATTTTGTTATTGTACTAACATGGAATGTATGGAATAGACGGGATTTGTTGTGACTTACACTGTCCTTGCCTCGTATAATTTTTAATATTATTTTTTATTCGACATGATTTTTGCTATACATGTATTTTCGGTAAGCTTCAGGGACATTCTAGCAGATGCTATACCGTTTCGCTGATACCACGGCTACAAATACAGTCAAGGCTATGTTTGACCTTGAAACGGTGGAGGTAAGCTTAGAAGTCGCCATGTCAGCACTTGTACCATTTGTAGTGTCATAAGTAATATCCTTCGGATGTAATTTACTTCTTGGACTCATGTAATTTGGTTACTTCGGCGCTCTGACAATCTCGGTAACGCTCATTGCGTTCATTTCTATTTTCTGATATCGCGTTCTGCGCAAAGTAGTGGAACTAGATCGTATACATATAATATAATTATATCGACATGTACGGGCTTAATTAATTCGTCGGTACATTTAAATTAATTTTACAGAGAACATACACCAAAATCTACGCAATCTCTGAGAATTTGTGTTTCTTGTATTTGAAAATGGTTAAAGTTAATATAGTGGTTTCATCTTTGCGTGTTTATTATATTGATACAGTATTAGTTCAAGTTCCTTGAATACACGTTGAAACACACACACACACACATGTTATGTTGATAACTAAGCTTTGTACGAAGTAACCCGATACAAAACTAGTAACTTTGTAAACAGTAGAACGTGGTAAGGTCATCAACAAGTTTGTTTATACAACTAAGAATAAAGCTCATTATGTGCTATTAATTAAAACAATCCCGTCTATTTGTCGTTTATTTGGTATAGGCGGTATATTTGTAATAGTTTCAGAAGAAGAATTAATATAGAAATGATCCTCTGAAGCCGGTGGGAGGCATATATTAGCATATCTCTTCCCCGACCTTCATAATAGGGGAACACTGGGGTGGTTCAAGTCGCTGGTATACTCAACCAGCAACTGGCATCTCCTTGTCGACTGTGGGGAGCTTACGGCACATTGCAAGGGAGGCCCACACTACCCCGCCGCGAGCCAAGCGATGGAGGGTGTCTGAGGCATTTCAACCTCAAGAACAAAAAGGTGGTTATGTTTGCCAATAAGTTGATAAGCGTTTGGAAGGATACGGTTAACGTATATCAAAAAGAAAATTCTCCATAGCGTAATTAAATTTATCAGGTTTGATAGCGATGGAAAAAAAATTTTTTTTTTTTTTTTATTGCTGTAGGACAGCAGACAGACTGACGGCCCGCTTAGGATCCAGCAGTCACCATCGCCTATAGGTGTATGCAACGCCAGTGGCATCGCGAACACGCTGCTGTCCCATAAAGGTAAAATATGTGCTCCTGATATAGGTTTGCGAACTGACAGATGAAGAATGCCAGGATAGATTATAATGGAAGAAAAATACATTTTTTTTTGTCTTGGGGAAAAATCTCTCTTGACGGGTTCCCCCGGCCCGGGGGGACCGAGGGATATGTGGGACTCCGGGAAAGATGTTCGAACATCCGACTACCCACTAAAAAACCCCGCTGTTCTCCTATCGCCTACGCCCGGGCCTACGGATATGTGGCCTGCCGATCTCATGGCCCGGGCCGGCGCCGGCCCGCCTTTTGTCTCAAGGCGGGCCTCTTCTGAAGTGTTGGCGCCAGGGGGTCAGGGTTTCGTCCCCCCGGCGCTCTCCTGTATTGTAGGAGTTGAGAGGGGCCCCGGAACAGTACGCGGCCCTCTCCCTAAGAAAAAAAAAACATATTGTCTCGACACTAAATGATTGAGACAAGACCAAGCTAATGAATGTAATTTTTTTTTTTATATTATTATATTACGTGAATTATTTTTCTAAATAGTTAAATCCTTTGATTATATTTGAATTACATTTAAGTCTTCAATTATCAATCAACAGTAAAAACAAACATGCATGCATTTAAATGTTGTGACTACTTCAACATATTTTTTTTTTGTTGACGCTACAAATAAAGTGTTCATTCTATTTATTAGGTAATTAAAAAAATATATTTACTGACCTCACTCTCAGTCCAATCGATGAGACTAGACTTCTCCTCTAAAAGGTTCTCTGAGCTGCGCTTTTCGTCTTCTCCGTCACCTTCGTCTTTAAAGACCTTGACCTCATCCGTGGAGCCCAGGTCGTCGCCGCCCGAGCTCGCTGCAGAACTCGAGTGCGCATGCGGCATCTTCAACAACCCAACACCCTAACATCCATTATCCCATCCTCTAAACCAGAACACTATCTGTCATCCATGACCGTTAACACTAAATCGCCATTTTGTCTTTTTAAATTTAAAAAATGGTCCTTCGCGCCGGATTGCACTTACATTGAAAATCTATTGCAATGTTTCACTTACACTAATTTAGGCGATTGTTTAATTATTTAAATTTACTAAACTAAAATGAGATCACAGATAACTTGTCGGGTTGAACTTAAAATGCCTAATGTTACGGTGTTCCGTTTGATTTTCTGCCGGGTTGTATCTGAAAAGAAGAGAAAACACTTTTAATATTGTTATAAAGTTTAAAATTGATTGTATATATCTGTTAGTAACAATCGTGGTTGTATTGCATGCCTGACACATCTTCTGGGTCAAGCTCCTCGTCGAGTGTACGTCAACAGGCACTTTTGGCGACCGTCCAAGTACAGGCAAGATCTTCAGTCATATTGAGTATGAGACAATATATATAAATTACGTTTCTCTAATCGCATGGCTTCGATTTAGATTTTGAATATAATTCAATTTCTTGTAATTTATGACGAAATTCTGCGTATATGCAGTTTGATTTAAGCCGGAATTGAGTATTATATTTAATTACCCTGTTTCTTTCTCAGTGAGCCATAATGGACTACTTATGAGGACTTGTCACCTAACTATCACTAAATATGTTTTTTCTTTAAGAGTTAACCAGTCTGAATCCCCAATCAAGAAAAATAAGCACTTCAGTTTAGTCTCTATTATATATAATTCAATTTTCGCCTTACACTTTCAATTATGTGGTAATATTACATTATTTATCAATTTATATGAGCCGGTGAAATGCAATTCAAGCTCATAGGAAGGGTTTCGTACCACCAACTGTTTCTATCCATGCAGGAGCGGAGAAAGAATACTGAAATCTGCAGCCTGTCGTAAAAGGCGACAAAACAACCCACCCTAGCTACGTAGCTAGGGTGGCTTGAGGCCCTACCACGTGGTAGGGCCTCAAGCCCGACTGGATGGCGACCACTTTTAGTCTTAAGTATGCCGCCATAATAACCTTGCATTGTGTTCCGGCATTAGTGACCCAAGTTCCTGTACCCTTATGAGACAGCAGCGTGTTCGACCACTGGCGTTGCAAACACTCATAGGCGACGGTAACTGCTAAATTCTAAGCGGGCCGTCAGCCTGTCTGCTGTCCTACAGCAATAAAAAAACATCATTCTTTTTAATAATAAAGGACAAACGTGGTGATCAATACCAGTATGTTTTTGTATATCTGGAGTTCAGCAGATAGGTAAACGGCCCACATGATAATAAGTGGTCACCGTTGCCTTTTAACGCAACACCAGACTTGAAGAAATTTTACAACGCCTGTTTTGAAAAACCCTATATTATACTGCGATGAGATAACCTTAGCTGAAAGCTCATTCCGAATCCAACGCGTAAGCAACACAAACTTGATGTAAATTCTAGGAAACAGTTCCCAACAGGCAGAAGGGGTAGACTCAAAAAGAGTTGGTTTGAAGTCGTAAATGCGTGCCAATGGACTCACTACCAGGAGCGCCGAAAACCGTGCAAAAAAAGTGCAGAAGAAAAAGCTTAGGTTACAACCAGGATATAACGCTAAGATGACGATAGTGAGAAATAGTCCGTCAAACAGATAGCACAGACTTGGTACCATGTACGGCACCATAGAGAACTTTCTCGAATACCTTGGTAATCTAAATAGAATCCAAATGAGGGTTATATCAGTAAAATCGATCCAGGATATATGACTGCATTCGTGCTTGTGGTTGGTATGTTATAGGTGTGAACGGCGCATTATGAATAATGTGAACCGGCACGCATGCGCCATGCATTATAATCAGCGTGGAAGGGATAGAAGGGACATTTCATGTAAATGTATTTTTTTATTTGATCTTTATCTAGGCAAATCGATCGATTGGTTGACATCCTGTTTCGGACTATTTTTTAATCCATGTTAATCTTAGTTGTGTCCAAAGCTTCTATTTAATTATTTTTTTGAGTATTTTATAAAGATACTCTTACATTTGTACGGTATTTAGTCCCAATTTAAGCATCAGATTACTTGTGTTATGGATACTAGACAACCGATATACTGATAATATACTTTTTCTATTCATAAATTAATAAACACCCAGACTCGTGACGAGAATCGAACACATGACGTAGACGTTGTCATGTGCGTAAACTGCTGCACCAAGTCGTTTTCGTTAGATATGATCAGCATAAAAGTTGAAACATATTTGGATTTTTTAACATGCTTTTATTTACCGTACGATTATTGTCTGACATCCCCCCTCTAACACCCGACAATCACGAAAGATCTTTAGCTGTCAGGTGGCCTTTGACAAGAAAAGTTTTGGTAGGACTTCCAAAGCCCGAAAAATACAAACATTACACACAAAGAGTTACTTCGTTATATTAATTTTAATTAGTTTAATAGTTTTATGATTTGAAGATTATACACCATACAGGTTTTACGGCAACTATTTAAAAATTTAAAAAAAAAATATAACACTATAATACGTTGAACATACGAACACAAATATTTTATGATCTTTTCTGCATTACAAAAACATTAATAATTATCTTAAAACGTATTGTTACATTTTATAACATATTGATTAATTTAATAAAAAAAAAACTTTTAACTATTAATTACAAATAAATAAATATATTAGGACAACAGCTTCCTGAAAGCTATTGGTGCGAGGTTTGACTGCGCTATTCACTGTGGATTATTGTAGTTAGTCATAGTACTAGAAAGAAAGAAAAACTTATTACTAACAATTCTAACTAACTAAAAGTAAATGTTAAATATTATTTCTGTAATTCAGACGCAGTTAAAATTCTAAATAAATTCACGCAAGCATCAAGTTGCTCACATGAGACTTAGTTGATTAACATTGAAATCTTTTAAAACGCCATTACAGTTTATTAACCCCGCCTTTAACAGTGCGCAAATTAAAAAATGCCTGATTTTCATAATTTCTTGTTGCCACCGTGTAAATCATATTTAATTAAGACATTTTTATGTATATATTTTTAAATACTATTCTACCAACTCTGTGATAACAACTGTTTATTTTAATAAGAAATCTCCAAAAGCCTTATAAGAGAGATATTTATTTGTTTTGAAGACAGTGAACAAATATTAACAGAAATTAATGATTCTTATATCCTCTCGACCGTTACAGTGAAAAATAAATGTGTTTTAACTTCACTGTGAAATTTCACATCAGGCGTATATACTACACGAGTCATGAATCAAAAAGACTAGACCAGTGGTCGGCAACCCGCAGCTGACTCCTCGGTTACGCGTCTTCCGCAAAATGTTAGTCCACGGAATATTACTTATCCTAACTAATATAATAAATGCGAAAGTGAGTTGGTTTGTTTGTTACTCTTTCATGCCTAAACCGCTGAATCAATTTTGATGAGTTTCGGTATAGTCATAGGTTGGACCTTGGAGAAGGACATAGGCTTTTTAAAATTCATATGGCAGAACAACGTTTGCCATATTAGGCGCTTTTGGATGACAAGGCTGCCAACAGCTGGATTATACTAATGAAATTTTCCAATAAACCAAGTGTCTCGTATGTAGTTTTTATCATACTTCATACTATACTAGTAATATTATAAAGGTGAAAGTAAGTTTGTTTGTTTCGCTTTCACGCGAAAACTACTTAACCGATTATCATGAAAATTTGTAAACATATTCTTGGAGGTATTATAAGTAGCATAGGATACTTTTTATTTAAATAAAAAAAATTACGAAGATATTATACCCTTTTTCATTTTCCTTCGATTTAATTTTGCCTGTTAATCGCCCAGCGGAGCAGATGTGATCGGCTAGTATGTTACAATATTCTTTTACATTACAAATGATAGTTTGCGATTTTAACAAATATCGAAGTTACCAAAATTCAAATAGCATTATTTAATTTTTATGATCCAAACTATACGTTTTTGTATATGTTTGTGTTTATAAACACTCGACTTTATATTATTTTCTATATAATAACATACTATTTACAGTTTATTAATTTAATTAATTTTTATTTTATGTTTTAAAACAGCAGACAGGCTCGGCCCATTTAATAATAGCATACTTGCGTACTATAAGCATGGCTTATTAATATTTGCGATAGACGAACTGGGGCTTGTGTCACTTATACAAGAACACAAGGTTATTATGGCGGCATCCTTAGAGACCAGGAATGGTTGCATTCCAGATGGGCTTGGACCCTAGCACCTAGTTGTTTTGTCGCCTTTTATGACAGACAGCGTAGGTCAGTATTCCTAGTCCACCCCAACATGGAGAAAAATCTTTATGTTTAATATACATTTATTGTACCAACATTTATTTGATAATTAATTTTTTTTTAATGTTTAGTCTAATGAATTCTTTACAAATGTCATGATGGTTAAATTAGATTGGCATTCAGAAAAAAAATAGTTTTATTTTATTTGGCGATTCTAGTAGAATTATAGGCCTTTGGTAGGCCCGTCCATATTCATTGACAACGTAACGGTATTCATTAGCAACAATTCGCTTTGTGCTTGCACAATGCAAACATTATCCTCGTATGTTGATTAGTGTGACGATTTAAAGTTTAGTCTATATTAAATATCTCTATCACTCTCTTCGTAACTCTTTTTTATAGTTGAGGAACATCAGACAAGCTGATGGCTCACTTAATGGTAAGTAGTTACCGTCGCCTATGGATATTTACGATGCTAAGGGCACCGCGAACACGCTGCTGTCCGCATAGGGGTACTGGAATCTGGGTCACTAATGCCGGAACAAAACACAATGTGATTATGATGGCATACTTATAGGCCAAGAGTGGTTACTTCCAGACGGGCTTGGAAGTGTCCCAAATTTCAGTTCTTATACGCGAACGGCTGTGTGTTGACAAGCCTCTGGTATCGCAAACATATATAGGCGACGGTAACTGCTTACTATTCAGGACTGTCAGCCAGGTCAGCCACTACTGTTTCACAGCGTAAAATGCATCTTTTGGATCTTAAACTCCTACAATACCTCCCCAAAAGTAACATCCACAATTTCTTTAGGTTGTAAAACGGTTGTAAAACGATATTGGGATAAGAAAGTTTCGTTATTTAATAGTTCTTTTAGTGCTAGTTATATTAATAGCTTTTAATATTGGATTTCCATTATCGGTTTCGAGGATTTCTAGAACCTTCGTAATATTTTAATAAGTGCGGTTATTTAGTGTAGCCAAATTCCACGATGGCATGCATCGCCTTTCTACATCATCGTCTTCGCCTACATACCGAGATGCCTTCGTTGGCTGATGGGTATACTATGCGTTCCCTAGAGGCCTGGGCTTCACCTGGCAAGCCATATGTTTTTTTATTGCTGGGGAACAGCAGACAGACTGACGGTCTACTTAATAGTAAACAGTTACCATCGCCTATGGATGTTTGCGACGCCACGGGCACCGCAAACAGACTGCTGTCCCACAGGAGTACAGGAAGCCAAGGTTATTATGGCGGCATACTTATAGACCACGGGTGGTTGCCAGACGGATTTGGGGCCCTACCACGTAGGTTGTTTCGTCGCCTTTTACGACAGGCTAACCCCGGCCGCAGAGGTAATATACATTAGGCGATAAACTGCCTCAGTCAACAACTAAAGCCGAGACTAGATTGGTTAAAATGATAGAGATCTACAGTTGTGCGCGCATCACAGTAAAACTACTGGATAGATTTCAGTTAAATTTTCCAAGTTTTATTTCTTACACGCTTGCCCCTTATCTAAAAAAATATTGCAATATCTTCATTTAATATAAAGTTATTATTTATTTTAAGAAACGATTTTTATAAGTTCTACGTGTTCAGTGATATGTGCTTTATTGCCACGGGCGAGCAGTGTAGAGCGCATGCGTACGAAAACTTCTTATATTTTTCGATTTACTTTTTATTCGACAAGCGAAGCGGCGGGAACGTAGCCGTGTAATATAAAATAAATAATTGTTACAATAACTCGCATTTGAGGTCTAATGTTAATTTGAGTAGACTATCAACGTTTTTATATATATGTATTTAGCTTAGATCCGTAATGTGTATTTAAATTTCTTAAGCGTGAAGAACGGATGTCATAAATAGTTTTTTTTATTATACATATATAATTTTGGAAATAATGTTTAAGTAATAAATTAAATTGATGTATTGTACAACGGTGTAAGGTTACACGGCGGCTCAACGGTAGTAGTGTATTTTAAAAATTAATTTAGCTTTAAATAACTAGTCTAGTCGATTGGTTCTAGAATTTTCGAAGACCTCTGCTGGGGTTACGGGTTTGATCACCGTTGTGTATAGATGTTAATTTAAAAAGTAATAATATATTAGTTGTCTAGTACCCATAACACAAACTGCTGCTTATTTTGAGACTTGATGACGCCTGCTGCCCATGATCGCTCCAACCCGAGAGGATAGGGATAGGAAGGAGAAGGAAAGAATAGGATAGGAAGACTTACCAATGATCCTTCCTAAATTGCAGGAGTGTCGCTGATATGACCACGTTTTACGACAGCAGGCTACTTACATGGGGAACTAATGTCTAGCCATGCAATGTCTAGACTCAAAAAGTGCTGGCTTGATGAGATGAAGTGCGTCAGGGATGCCGAAGACTGTACAAGCGGAAGTTTGTTTAGGATACCGACCGCATTACCAGAAGAATGTTGAACCTAAAAGTAAATGGTTGCAAGGGCCAGGGTAGACCTAAAAAAACGATTGAAATTTGGGACGCAACCACGATTTATTGATGTAATTTTTTACGGGACCCTAATAAAGAAACTGCATAGTTCTATTTTACAGACAACTAACTACAAAAATACTGGTGGTTGAACTGATGGTATTATAGTACTTATAACCGGATTAAGGCAAATCACGAATACCAGTTAGCAAGTCCGGGGTCCAAAACACCTAGCATAGCTTCGTATACTGAACTGAATAGTGAAAATTTAATATCTTAATATTAATCGTATTTATAGCATTCCAACTAATTAGTAATTATGCGATAATTATAATCTATTGGAGCTAATTTAATAATTGATAAGGTAATTACGGGTTGAGATTATCATGAGGTTAAATTAATACGATGATACATTGAACATAATATATATTATAGTATATATACATGATATTTAACACGTTAACTGCCAGAGTAACAATGACGAAAATCACAAAAAAAATTAAAACGTTTCAAAACAATTATTAAACATTTTTCACACATTCACGATTTTGTATATTGCTTCAACATTATCTAGGCAGAAAGCCTGTCATATTGAAATCACACACATGTACGCGCAGTACCGTGCACGTGAATATGATCGTTGACGTGCTTTATGACCCTAAACTTTTCTTATATTTATCGATATAGTCTTATTGAATTCCACTGCTGCTTACCATAGACAGTGCGATGTCATATTAAGCTTCGATCTGCTATCAATCAAGTAACAATCAAAACCGTATATTTTTATGTATTATAGAACAAAATGACTGCGTCCGTATATTTTCCCGTAACTTTGTTAACTATGGCGGTACCAGAAAATAGATTAGAGGAGTCGTTTTTGGCCAAATTAAATTATCATAGAAGCGACTTCCAGCCGATTAGGTTACGATGGAGATTAGGTGCCGGCAAGGAAACTGTAATATAGGTCACCTACGCTATAAGGTTATTATGGCGGCATAGTTAGGGACCTAGGTCTGGTCTGGCTTAGCTGAGGTTATTTTGGCCACAGAGGTCAATATTCTTAATCCGCCTCTGCACGGAGAAAAATAATAATCAAACAATAATGGATCGCAATCTATATAAATTGATGCTATTATTATTGTAGTCTTAATATATATCTCTAGATGGAATATCTTTAATATTTTTCGTGTGCCCCCTCAATCTTGAATTGATGCGAGAGAGCGCCGGGGAACGAACCCCTAAACTTCGGCGCAAAGAACAGGCTTGCTCTGACACAAAGGACGAAGAGATCCGCGGCCAAATCCGGCCTGGTGCATGATATCGGTGGGCCAGTTTCTCCGTTCCCAGGCGGTAGGTTTTTAGTGGGTAGTCGGATAGCGACCATCTTTCCTGGAGCCCACATACTCGGAAGGGACTCGTAAATCATAAGTTTATCCTTAAAAAAAAAATGACTAATATTGCGCAGCGCTGGTCATACGGCCTATGCCTTCTTTATATGTCACAGAGTAAGTATATTTCAAGTGTTGCAATTATCAATAATATTATAATAAACGGGCACTTAAATACGAATTATACTTTAAAATTATTTTAAGTAACTTGAACATAACACGTGTCCATGTTTTTTTTAAACCATTGACACAGGCGCTCATTTAGTGTTGCGTTACAAATTCATTGCATGCCTTGCTTCCTTAAAAACAGTTCACAAGTTTATTTCGTCTCTATTACTATACGCATTAGGTTCAATATGTTAAGTGCAAATCCAGCTTAATCTGAGCTCTATTCCTAGTTTGTCCAGATAGGCTTACGGGTCTGGTTACATCAGCAAATTGACATTCAAATTAGAACTTGTAAACCTTATAATAGGGTTGTATTTTAAAATTTGGTTACAATACTAACCGACCGGTTTGAAAAGAGATTAGATTCCAAACAATAGCGACGATTTGAGAGGTATTTTTAACTGGTTATTAGTATAGACTTATTCCTATGAAAACGGTAGCATATGGTGGGATCATATTACACTGGCAGGTCACGTTCGATTTGATAAATATTGTTTAAAACGACAGTTGAGTTGAATTGTCAACAGTTTTTGGAATTTTTGTGACGAATATTAAGTTAGGAATTTTAAAAGGTTTCATTTTTAAGATGGCCACCCAATATTTGAATTAAGAATGCTGCGCATGCACATGTATACGGTTAGATATGACTATGACACATTAGTAATTATATTTTTTAAGACACAAAATCATTCTTTTCAAACACAAATTCTTGGAACTTAAGCTGTTCGTTATTCATTCTAAACACGGATTTATACATCTGTTTTTCTTCTTAGCATAGACATGTCTTAATACTTCTAACTTGTTAAGAAATAATTTTAAAGGGAAAAAATCATTATACCTTGCTCAGTTCATCGTTGCTCTTCTTATTCTTATGTAAAGAAAGAGACACAAGATTATAATAGATGCTTTAGATATAAATTTGGATGATATAGGATTTCCTTCAAAACTTTCCAAACCTAATAGTGCCTGTTAAAAAGAGGCGATTTGTCACCTGTTACAACACACCAAGAACAAAAAGCTAACTACAGTGAAGCAACGGCCCACAGTGTATATAAGTATATAGCACAACCGTCTAAGTACGCTAGCTCTCGCAAGTAGCTATGTAGCTATGGCTGAGGTTGAGCAGGTCTTAAGCTATTACGTCTTCCCAGGGGTATCTAGGACGTCCAACTGGGCGTCTCCCATTTGGTTGTCCAAAATACGCTCTCTTTACGGCACGACCCTCTCCCATTATTTCTAGATGTCGGAGGCACTTTAGCCTAGCTGCTTGTCTCCGAATTGAAGCGCAGAAGAATTTATAAAAAAAAAAAAAAAAACTGTCGTTAGACCAATTTTAATGCATGGATGCGAAGCCGAATAGAACATTCGATACCTGCCCCTGCACGGGGAAAACTTCTTAACATTTTAAACATCCCCATTTCTTGGAGACTCTTCTTTCTTGCGTTGCGTACTCTCAGGATCTGAAATGAGCTTCCGGCTGAGGTTTTCTCAGCTCGGTACGATACGGCAGCGCGTTGTAATGCCACTGGTGTTGCAAACGTCCATAGGCGACGGTGACCGTTTTCCTGTCTGCTGAACTCTAGCTATAAAAAAAAACATACATACGAATTTGGAATCAACTCAATTGTAATTTTATTGACATATCCACTGTATTACGATTAATTAAATTAATTACCGACATCTGTTATCGCTAATTACTAACTATGAGTTCCTTGTAAAATTAGTCTGTATATGGCAGCCCTGCGCCTTTATTGGAGATGTTTCTAGCTATTCAATTGCCAAAGTAAGGGATATATAATCACCTGTTCAAGCACATGTGACTTGTAAAAAGAAATGTTGACAGCATTTCTAGTGGATTCGGTCGAATGTCGTCCACTGAAGGTAGTTTGTTAAATTTCCGACTAAATTAAATATTCAGTAAGATACAATCCCTATTATAAAGTTAATGTATATAATTTATCTTATTTGGGTATTTGTGTTCGTCAATTGCATATAATTCCAAGCCTTCGATACATATTAACAAGTGGAATAGGGAAATTTATTGTATAGAATAAGATCGTGGTGAGACCCCAAGCCCGTCTGGATGACAACCACCCTTAGTATATAAGTATGCCGCCATAATAACCTTGTGTTGTGATCCGGCATTAGTGACCCAGGTTCCATTACCCCTATGGGACAGCAGCGTGTTCGCGATACCTCTAACGGCGCAAATATCCATAAGCGACGGTAACTGCTAACCATTAAGTGGACCGCCATGCTGCTCTTCCTCAGCAATAAAATAAAAACAAAATGGCAGCCAGCTATTTACGTGGGAATGTCTAGCCATGTCACCTTCTCCGGGCCTATTCGGGAGGGATAGACAAAATAGTTATGCATACCAAAAGACTCGTTATCACGTATGCAGAAGACCGTACAAAATCCGATGTGAAAGTTTGGAGTACTACCGTTGTAATATGATTATCAAATCGAAAACATCACGAACACTCCATGTTGTTTTTATTTTGTCATTTTCAAGATAAGCGTAATGAACTTCGTTATCAAAGAAGATGCTAATGACTAATTTCATTTGTCATCTTATCTCTGTTGCCATGAAGAACAACATAAATATTATCTCTAAGGTACATGAACTGTAATCATTCTATAACTATACTATTAACAGTTTAAAATTAGGTTAATATACGTATCGTTATTTCTCCGTACAGGGGCGGAGCAAGAGTATTGACTCCTCCGGCCGGAATCTTCCTGTCGTTAAAGGCGACAAAACAGTCCTAACTAGGTGTCAGGAATCCAAATACATCTGGATGCAACCATGGATTCATGCACATGGATTCTAAATATTCCGCCATAATAAATGTGTGTTGATTTAATAGGTGACCAGGTTCCAGTTCTACTTGGACAGCGGCGTGTTATTAGTGCCCGTTGCAAACATAGGCGACGGTAGCTGCTAACTATTGTATAGTCGGCCGTCAGCCTGTCTACTGTCGCACAGCAATTCAGTTTTTATGGCAGACTGCCTCTCATCTAAGAGTCTGTTGAATTGATGGACGTACACCTAGATCTGAACAAGCTATTTACATACATATATTATAAATATTTTGTTCTACGTTGAAAACTAATCAATTGAGTCGCCTAATGTTATAGCTTATGGGAATACGTTGGATAAATAATCAGTGTTTTCATACATGCTTTATAGCAGTGTACAGTTTCTAGATTCTTCGAAAGCTAAGTTAGACTACCTAGCAAGTGGTGGTTAGCTATCAGCTATGCGCTTGATCAATACGTGGGAGCTATAGCTGGCGTAACCTGGTGGTTGAAGATTTCCTAATAAATTTAAGGGTCAAAAACAGTCATCATATGATGTTTTTTACGCGTATTGTCATAATATTGAAATAGAAATATGAACGCTACCAATCGCAGCTGCTTTATCGCTGTAAGTCATATATAATCCACCAATACATCCACCAATACAGCAGCGTCAGCCTGTTTGCTGTCTTACAGCAATAAAAAATGGCGGTAAATACAGACCAAACAAAGAGACTGGTGTTGAAATGACAATATAAGAGTTATGAGTCTTTGAGAAATTTATCTGTGGATTCATAAAACGGATAAACGTGGAACTTCGAGACAATCATGATCGTAATGTACAAAAATTTTAATACTGGAAATAAAATCATCAATCCTTCAAGTTTCAGATCAAACCTTCAAATCAACTTTAAAATAAGTACAGAAATACAGATTTATAAAAACCACATCAAAGACTGACCAGATCCTAGAATAAGCGGACAATAGATCAAACGGTGAAGCGTCAATAAAAATTGTTTACAATGAAATCTTTGCAACATTTTCTATTGAAGTGTGTGACTGCATCGCAATTTAGGAATTATCAATATTGCCGGATTACAACAGTCGATACACATTATTCAGTCTAAGTCAGTATTCAATTTAGGCCATAAAAGTGAGAGTAACTGTATTTATTACGTTTTCACGCCTAAATCGTTGAATTTTTTTTTTTGCTGTAGGACAGCTGTCTGCTGACAGCCCACTTAGAATTTAGCAGTTCCGTCGACAATTGGTGTTTACAACACTAGTAACATCGTGAACACGCTGTTGTCCCATAAGGGTACAGGAACTTGATCACTAATGGCGGAACACAACAGTTATTATGGCGGCATACTTAAGAGTAAAGGTAGTCGCCATCCAGACGGGCTTGAGGCCCTACCACATAGCTAGGGTGGGTTGTTTTGTCGCCTTTTACGACAGGCTGACCCCGGCCGCAGAGGTCAGTTCAATTATTTCTCCGCCCCTGCACGGATAAAGATTTTGATAGATTCGGTATAGAGATAGATTGGGTACTTTTTTTAAAATATATATCGTAAAACGTTTGCCGGATCAGGTAGTATAGAAGTTGATACTGAAAAAATTTAGAGCCATTTATATTCAAATACATTACGTGCTTTCTGGCAACCGATAGAAAGAAAAGCAAACAATTTATGTAAATAGCTTTTATTATTTACAAGAGGGACTATTGTCTGGGCGATAATAGGTTTTATCTGAAAGAATGGAGCTTCCTTTTCAGTATCACCTAAAGCTTAAGGAACCATATTTCCTAATTTTGACATAACGTATTTTATCATTCATCACTCTCGGGGCTAGGACCCCATATTTATTTATAATTTACTAGTTGACCCAGCAAACGTTGTACTGCCATATAAATTTCAAAAAATAGCCTATGTCCTTCCAAGGTCCAATCTACAACTATACCGAAATTCATCAAGGAAAGCGTAACAAACAATACAAGGGAAGAATAAAACAATAATAATAATCACAAAAAGTAGACGTAGACAAATGGGGTGTCACCTACAAATACAACATTAATTAAGGATTATGTAGCCCGCAGCACGTGTACGCGGAATCCAGCCCACACGCAAACATATTCATGGTGTCCTTGGCGCTACCCCGCTCCCTCCGCACCAAGTACTACCACACTAAGTTTATAACCACAATGGTAAGAACCACTTGGGCAGTATTTCTTTGATGTGCATATAACCTGAATACCGTTACCTTAAACCAGCACTGACAATGAAGTGATGAAACCAGTGAAGCATACAGATCGCCAGTTTGGACAAGCGTGGTGGGTATACTATCCGGTTCGTCTGGGAGTGGGCCTGAACCCATAAGGATGTTAGTGGTTGTTATTATTATAGTTTAGCAACCTTTGTAACTCAAGTTTTATTCATAGTATTTCATTTTTCATTATCCATGCAGGGGCGGAGAAAGAATACTAACCTCTGCGGCCGGGGTCGGCTTGTCGTAAAAGGCGACAAAACAACCCACCCAAGCTACGTGGTAGGGCCAAGCCCGTCTGGATGGCGACCTCCTTTGGTTTTAAGTATGCCGCCATAATAATCTTGTGTTGTATTCCGGCATTAGTGACCCAAGTTCCTGTACCCTTATGGGACAGCATCGTGTTCACGATGCCACTGGCGTTGCAAACATCTATAGGCGATGGTAACTGCTAAATTCTAAGCGGGCCGTTAGCCTGTCTGCTGTCCCACAGCAATAAAAAAAATTTTAATCGTCAAATTACTTTAAAGTACAATTTATATATTAAAAAAATCTTATGAAATGATTTCCGTGACAATAGACGCAAGTTTCCAAATGACGCAAGCAATAAATCAGACCACTGTGTTATTTAAGTTAAACAGAACAAAGGGCAATAAATAGAATAAATATTAACTCTTGTAAATTTTAATAGAGGTGCCTTAGAACAATGGAGGTTTTCACTTTTTTATATTATGTCCTTGGGAACCGTTAGGTTAGCCAGGTAGCATGCCTTTTCAAGATATTTGGTGACAGTTTCAAAATGTTAAGTCTAGGTGATGAATATTGGTTTGGCTCGTATTCCTTGGGGTTTAGTCTTTTATTACTTTTATTTAATTTTTAGATTTTAAATAGGAAGCAGTTACCGTCGCCTATGGATGTTTGCAACGCAAGGGTCATCGCAAACACGCTGGTGTCCCATAAGGGTATAGGAACTGGGTCACTAATGCCGGAACACAACATAAAGTTATTATGACAGCATAATTATAGATCCAGTGTAGTTGCTGTCCAGGCGGGCTTGGGGCCCTACCAGGTCGCTAGGTTTATTTACGCCTTTTACGACAGGCCGACCCCGGCCGCAAAGGTTAGTATTCCACCCCTGAACAGAGAGAATGATGATGAATGAATTAGCTCAGTAAATTATTTCTTTTATCTATTATAAAAAAAAAAACATTTAAAAAAAAGTTTCCGTAAAGTACGATTACTAATATTTCACATGCATCCTGTACTGGGTTTCACTCCTTAGAACTGACAAAGGAAAACGCCGGGGGGGACGAAATCTTGACCCCCTGGCGCTACAAACATAGAAGGTGCGAGCCTCGACACAAAGCGCGAGCTGGCGCAGGCCCAGGCCAAGAGATCGGCAGGCCACATATCAGTAGGCCCGGCCCGGGCGTGGGCGATAGGAGACCTGAGGGTATTTTTAGTGGATAGTCGGATGGCCAAACATTATTCCCGGAGTACCGCAGGGTTCTTCTAAACGCCTGTTTGGCAGATCTTATACTATTTTATATACACGTACAACTTAGAACTCAAAACATACTTACTG
This sequence comes from Malacosoma neustria, assembly GCA_963693495.1. Lineage (NCBI taxonomy): Eukaryota > Metazoa > Arthropoda > Insecta > Lepidoptera > Lasiocampidae > Malacosoma > Malacosoma neustria. The sequence continues at coordinate 4,614,781 of OY856395.1, read as the reverse complement.
TTGTTAATAATTTTCTCAAATTACAAGTTCTATTTATGTTTTAATCGTTAAAACTCGTACCAAAACAATTAAATCGTTTGTTATTGAACTAATCACGTATTTAATCCGTTAAGACTTAAATAATTATACAAACGTGAACTAGGTATGTGCCAGGGGCATTGCTAGCGTTGTCTTCATCGAAGGGGAATTGGAACCTGGATCACTTATGATGATAACACAATATAAGGTTATTATGGAGGCATACTTATACACCAGGGGTGGTTGCCATCCAGACGGGCTTGCCCGTACCACATAGCTAGGGTTGTTTTGTCACCTTTTACGACAGGTTGATCCCGGCCGCGGAGGTTAGTATTCTTACTCCACCCCTGCACGGAGAAGAGAGACCGAAGTCAATTATTTAAGTAAAGCTAGAGCTGTATAAAATACAACGCAATTCACACTACTTTTGTTTGGTCCCTATAAAACCCAGTAGCGGCAATTATGGTTCTCGCTACGGGCGTGACACACGGCTACCCGACCGATTGCACATGACCGCTCCGCGCTAACGAGTTGTGGCGAACACGGTGTTTTTAAATTAGCCGGTTTCATTACAAGACGCCTGAGGCGATTCCTTTTGAAATTTGAATTTTCGTATATTTCGTAAACGGTTATTTAATATTTTTAACAATGAGAATTCTTTAAATATAATGATATCGTGACATCTCAGCAAAATCTTTTTACTTATTCCTTTAAAAATATTCCTTTCACATTAAAAATAATTGCGCTAGGGTATATCCAAGAACGGAGAGCAGATTTTTTTAAATAAAAAGAATGAGGAATCATTCTTAAGACGATAAGACGCACAACAATAGAATTGAATGTATTGTCCTATGTAGACAAAAATATCGGAATAAAATCTAAAGTAACTATTTCTTAGTAGTATATTTATTAGACTATTAAAATCATTAGACAAATCACGATTTTTAAAGAAAACGACGACTTAAAAGTCGTCGTTTCAAAATACACCGTAAAATATTTCCAAATCAATAAAACGGTGACAAAACATAGCAATCAAAAAATTATCAACCGAAAAGCCTCATCCACTTTTTATTATAATCTCGTTGTTAGTGGGGACCTAACCCGTTTTTGTTAAGTCCAATTTTTATGAGAACATCGTTCTCGTGTTACAATGATACCGCAGTATCTTTAATTTAGTGGGTTAAATAAGAAACAACGCATTTTATACCTTTTAAAGTTTACAAGAGATGATATACGTAAGATATCCTTGAAGGATGTCTATTTATGCAGAAATTTTCATAACATAGCTAAGAGTGATTTCATTCTATAATAGCTGAAATTGCTGTGCTGGTTTCACACAATGTTCTTCGTGTAGAAGCGGAGTAAGAATACTAACCGCTGCGGCGGGGTCGCTACGTAGACCCGAGCCCGTCGGAATGGTAACCACGCCTGGTGTATAAGTATGCCGCCATAATAACCTTGTTTTGTGTTCCGGCATTAGTGCCCCAGGTTCTTGTAACCCGATGGGACAGCAGCGTGTTCGCGGTGCTCCTGGCGTCACTAACATCCATAAGCGAGAGTAACTGCTTACTATTATGTGGGCCGTCATCATATCTACTGTTCCTCAGCAATAAAAAAAAGGAATAAAGACTAAAAATTTATATGTAAATGCTTGAATCCTTGTCTTAAAAAAGTTAAGAGATTAATAATTGATATGATTTCTGTATATGTTTTTTTTTATTGCTGTAGGACAGCAGACAGGCTGACGGCCCGCTTAGAATTTAGCAGTTACCATCGCCTATGGATGTTTGCAACACCAGTGGCATCGCGAACACGCTGCTGTCGCATAAGGGTACAGGATCTTGGGTCACTAAATTCACTAATGCCGGAAGACAACACAAGATTATTATGGCGGCGTACTTAAAACCAAAGGTGGTCGCCATCCAGACGGGCTTGAGGCCCTACCACGTAGCTAGGGTGGGTTGTTTAGTCGCCTTTTACGACAGGCCGACCCCGGCCGCAGAGGTTAGTATTCTTTCTTCGACCCTGCACGGATAGATGTGGACGTACATGTGGACGTACACATAATTAATGAGTGCTTTATATTAACTACTAACACTTCCACATAATTGTTGTGGCTTCACTGCAGCTCTACGTTGGTCAATCTTGGCTTGGCGGACTAATTTTGGCTATCAGTGGCTTTTGTTGGTCTGTCTGTGGCTTGATGGTTCTGCGACCTCAGTTGCTCATCTCCCAGGTCCGTATCAGTTGTCTAGTACTCGTAACACAAGCGCTTACATACTTTGGGGATAGACGACGCTGTGCGAATTTTCCTAGCATATTTATTTCTATATAATACGATCTTTAAGAATAAAATATTATGTTTAATTAACTATCCGCATATGTTTAAGACTTTTCATTTACCTATGGTTGTTTATAAGAACAGTATTATTTTTCCATGTAACTGTCACCACTAATCTACCGATACTGCAACGATGTATGTAAACCGGTCAGAGATGCGCGTGAGCTTGTTGTGGAAATGATTATAATACGAACATACACAAGTATACTTTTATGGTTACGGTATTGGGACTTCGATATTTGAGGGATAAAACTACCTACGCCTTTCTTTTTTGAGGTATAAATTGGCATAAACCTTAAGAATTGTGTTAACTTCAAGTTTTTATTAGAGAGGCTTAGGTTTTCGTCACTTAGTTCCTCTAAAAGAAATCTTGCGCTTTTTCGAGCTGTATTCAAATATGGCGCGTCTTTGCTTGTAATTATAGTTTAATTCTTTCTTAGTCGTTTCTCAGTGCAAGGGCGGAGTAAGAATCTGCGGCCGGGGTCGGTCTATTATAAGGCGACAAAACAACCCTAGGTACGTGATAGGGCTCCAAGCCCGTCTGGATGGCAACCACCCTTGGTCTAAAAGTATGCCGCCATAATAATTCCTACAGCAGCAGTAGTTGTTCGCGGTTCCCCTAACGTCGCAAACATCCGTAGACGAAACTGCTTACTATGAAGTGGGCCGCCAGCCTGAGGAAAGAATTATGTTAACTTCAGATTTAAGTTTTTATTTAAAACTAGCTGTGCCGGCGACTCCGTCCACTTGGAATAGTGACTTTGGGCAGCATTTTTTGGATAAATTTTATGGTTTATTTTGGATTACAAACCCTATAATATAAATAAATGAAATATGCAACAGTCAGTGTTATCGAATGCAACTGTTACGCCATGCCATACAAAGTCCAGCCTAAGCTGAACCCTATTTCATATGATTGATAATATAAATCTGAGATCAACTTAAATTGGTTTATAAATTTCCGAAACTGATAATTTTTACTGATAACTATTTTTTTTCTAAAATAAAAATAGCCTTAGTTACTCCCTGATACATCAGCTATCTGCCAGTGAAAGTCTCGTCAGACAGACAGACAGACAAAAATTTTAAAAAATGTTGTTTCGGTATATGTACGGTACATACAGTATGTACATATACGTCCGAATACACTTAGTAAAAAGCGGTTATTTTAATATTACAAACAGCCCCTCCAATTTTATTTATTTGTATAGATAGTATTTAAAGCTATATATTTCTGATCTGTACTCAAACCTACGTTGTTTTAATCATTTTGTTTATTTTATTTATTTACTTCAACAATGATCATACAGCACAAATTTCAAACTTACTAATATATGTATAATGAACAGGAAATTGGCCAAAAAAGATTACACTTTGAGACTATATATAAAGAAGACATCTTATCTTATTTCGGGGCCGAGAGTTATCTCGGACACCGATTCTAGTCAGCCAGTGTTGTTGTTGACTGCGATCTGCAAAATCCCTGAATGTGGCCTTCACGAGGCTAGTCGGAATGCCTACACATGGTTCTGGACCCATAAAATCATTAGATAAATTCCTTCTAAAGAAGACATAATAAAAAATAGGAAATAGCATTAAACATTAATTTAATATTTTACAGAAAAAAAGGAAAATACAAGTCCAAAAAAAAACATTTCCGGAGAAAAATAAATTAAATATTTATTATATTATAATATTTATCTATCAAGACCTAATATGAAAGTACTGACGCTGCTAGCTCGATATTTGGCTGGTAAATACGATGTATTCCTAACCTTCTTCTTTGCTAACCTTCTCCCAAACTATGGTCGACATAACATGTTCTCTTATTCCACTCTCCTCCATTAGTCGTCTTCTGAACACTTTTTTTTTTCATATTATAACCAGTCCATCTTTTCTTTGGTCTACCTCTCTTTTTATATCCATACACTCTCATTTCTAGCGTTTTCCTTATTAATCTGAAATAATATATTCTACAATTCATACATAGGTATTTAGCATAGCATAGCATTATTAACATACAATCAGATTAGCTCATTTATAGACATACTCACACACACACACACACACACATATGCACACGCACTCTTATTTTATTATTATTATTTTTGTACTTGTAAATTTTGTAAAATATTTGAACAACTGTGGGCACTGGCTTCTGTAACACAGACTTTGGTCTAGCTCAGAAGCCAGGGTAAAAATTGTTATATGTGGATTACTGTATATTTTGCAAATAAACTTATTATTATTAAACTTATTAGTACAACACTGTGCCCTCTTTACCTAAATGGATTTCATGAGCCATAAAGCCTTGTAAGTAATACATCCACAAATTCACGAGTCATAATTTTACTATAATTTCGAAAACAATTTAAGATGCCGTTTCAAGAGGACGAAATCAACTTCTGTATGTGGGTATTTGACAAATCGCGTTGTTAAGCAGAAATGTGGGTGTAAGCGAGAGGTCTGATCATTGAGGTCTTAAGGTCTTATTTTATAAGAGAAAGCGATTTCTAACCAACTTAGGGAGCGTTCAAGTATTACGTAACAAATTTGGGGGAATGGAGGTCTTGTAAAAATCTCGTGCGTACCGTAATATTTGAACGCTCCCTTACCCAACAATGCACTACTTCTTTTTAGAGCACTATCTATTTTCAAATTATCAATATATAAATACACAAAAATAAAACAATAATAATACATAAATATTACTGAGATAATTCACGTAGTGCCATCTAGTCTGTAAGTACGCTTGTGTTATGGATACTACAATAAATAACTGATATAGGTACTACTTGTATACTTTCCTTTCATAAATAAATATACTTACGAAAACCGCTTAAATTTTCGTATAGGCAGTGAGTCGTTTTAAAAGGCGAAAACCGTTGTGCCATGGAGGTCATCAAATACAATATATGTCATGATTACATCCATATTTTAAAGTAGACTTAGCTTTTGTTTTTTTATCACTGTATTATTTGTGTAGCATGAAAACAAAGGCTCCTAAGCATAGGTAGTTTTTATTTGTTTTTTTTTACAAACATATAATGTTTTAATGCCGATTAAAACTGGCGTCAAAGTGGCTGATCAGCTGTTATTTCCTTTACCATATCCTCCTTTACCACACGTTGATAACTTAATTATAACATTGATAACATATCACCGCTATAAGATAACATCTGAATGCAAAAATACGCAAAAATCTGAATGCAAAAAAGGTAAAAATATTACTTAAAAATATGTCTTATTATTCAGTATATCAACAACAGGATGTGGTCTCCAGAAGTACTTCGACAGCGTATTATTTTGAAATCAATGTGTAAAAATTTATGAAAGCATAATGGTATAAACGTGTTGTAAAAAGAATAGGCTGAATTTTATGCGCGCAAATCACCAATTAAATGAAAATTTTCAGCATGAAATTAAATTTAGTATCATATATTTTACATAAAAAAACCATAATTTCAATCGAACAAATTTCAAGGTCAATTAATCGCTTATAACTTATACCACACGTGCCTCCAGGCACTGTCGCCTGCGCTTGCGCACCACTAATTATTATTATCTGTCCCATGTGGCGACTCGCTTTATTACGACCCTGTTTCACGCGTAAAAAACGGTTAATTTGTACATGTGACACATTGGGATGTTTGTTATTAAGTTCATACGCACTTTACATATTGCGCCATTACATGTTCCAAATTTGAAATATACTTAAGACCTTTTTACTTAGGTTAAATAAATATGCAGAGATTTCTGCCAATCTTCAATAGTTGAAGATACACAATAAGAGTTGTTAGACTACATTGTCTTTTGGTTAAATAAAAAAAAAATGTTTACAAATTTTAGCGTCATCGCCAGGTACACTGTTTTAATGTTCATACGAAACAGAATCATCAGTGACTTTAATAAAATTGATGATTCAGACGAAGTTTTTACCTGTAGTTGAGTTTTAAGAGTTAATTTATCATTCATTTTAGACTTCTTTAGCAATTTACTCCGTGCAGGGGCGGAGTAAGAATACTAACTCCCCCGGGGGGTCAGTATGCGGAGAAAACTACTCTAACTAAATGGTCGGGCCCCCAGCACCTCTGGATGGCAACCCTTGGTCTATAAAGAATGCCGCCATAATAACATTGTATTGTGTTCCGGTATCGATGACCCAAGTTCCAGTGTCCCTATGGGGACAGCATCCTGTCAGCTGCTTCTCCGCAATAAAAAAAGTACCTATTGTTTAATTTATAACCAATGAAAGATTTCAGTAACTATAATTACATAGTGGTAAGGCGATTAAAATGCTTTAATCTGACTAAAGGGCTTGTGATCAGAAGGTTGTGAAAAATGTCGATCTTATACTGTGTAATGCTTTAATATGCGATGATATGACCACATCGCGATGTTACATCTTACTTAAACCCGGGTCACGACCAAAGGTAAACCGCACCAATTACAGTCCGACAAGTAGGCCCATTAACAAAAATTAGATTAGACGAAGCATTTATTTAATTTGAGCCACTGCTTCCTTGTCTATTATCATGTTTAAAAAGTTTCATTTCATTTGCATTAAAAACTAACATTATATCAATATAATCGGAGACCAATTATAAGATCAGGTTGAGTTAGTGAAAGACACCTCACAGACTAAGATATTTGCTACATTACACACATATCCGTGCAGGGATGGAGAAAGAATACAGACCTCTGGGGCCGGGGTCGGTCTGTTGTAAAAGGCGACTAAACAAGCCACCCTAGCTATGTGGTAGGGCTTAAAGCCCGTCTGGATGGCGACCACCTTTGGTCTTAAGTATGCCGCCATAATAACTTTGTGTTGTGTTCCGACACAGTGACCAAAGTTCCTGTACCCTTATGGGACAGCAGCGCGTTTGCGATACAACTGGCGCTGCAAACATCCATAGGCGACGGTAACTGCTAAATTCTAAGTGGGCCGTCAGCCTGTCTGCTGTCCTACATCAATAAAAAAGAAACATCTATACTAGATCAGCAGTCTGTTATTAATAGACATGCTGCCGTCCCACTTAACGACGACCTACACTAGTAAGCAGTTACTATCGCCTATGAATACTACGCCAGGAGCACCGCTAACATGCTGCCGTCGGCGTAAGGGAACTGGAACCTGAGTCACTTATGAACACAACACAAGCTTATCACAGCGGCAGGGGAGGATGCCATTCAAACGGGCTTAGGGTCCTACCACCTAACTACCTGCCGCCCCCGACTGCCGGGGTCAGTATTCTTAATCCATCGTAGAACTTAATCTACTATTTGAATTCATACCCTAACTTTAAAATAGTTATTAGCCTGGCGTAAGCGAAGACGAAGTTGTGAAATACTTTATCTTTACAAGCAATCGTCACATCCTTTTGCATCATATATCCAAGAGCTAAAGAATCTAATAAATTTTTTAAAAACAATGAGCAATGAAAGATCAAAAGGCCAAAAATATACACAAGAAGCGCAAAGGTTATCAAATATCCCGTTTTGTTCTATGTAAATAGAGCGCATCATCGAATTTAGGCGCCAGTCGGTTGTCGACCACCGGCATTTCGTTTCTTTCAAAGATACCCAAGCAAATATTATACACAGAAAATGATAAAAGTAATAAGTTCTTCAAGGAACACCTAACGACCACAACATTTATGTCCATGATATTGAGGACACATTTCAGTATTGCCTTCGTTGGTATAGCCACGTTTTACGGCAACCAGCTACTTATGTGGGAACAATGTCTAGCCATGTCGCCTCCGCCAGACTCCTGCAGGAGGCGTAGACCTAAAAAGGGCTGGCTTGACGTCGTAAAAGTCGATATGCATGCCAATGGACTCATTGCCAGGGGTGTTGAAGATCGTGGGAAGTAGCGAAGAAAAAGACGGAAAATGAATCCCGGGCATGAAGCGTTTGAACTGAGATGTAATAATGCTAGGGTGATACTTTTTTAGTTTGTCTCAAAAATAAAAATAATGTGGACACCATTTTAGCCTTCGTCTACACGCTATGTGGATAAATGGAAGCAACTGAGTAGAAGTAAAAAATGCCTAAGTCTCATTACCATTAATGCCGAAGAACTCTTTGAATTCGAAGAACTAGAGGTGGAATATGTGGTAAAGTAGAATTCAGACATTTTTAATGGTCAATATTAAAGTAATTATAATTATCTTGAATAGACTATCAACAACTTCACGAAACAAAGAGAAGACTGCTTGTTCAGTGGGTTAGAATTCCTGGTCAAAATATACCTATATGTATGAGCTACATATATTGTTCTAGTCAGTGCTTACATGTCCATATTAAGTATTTGTAAATGATGTTGCGATATGCAGGTTTTCACCCCGTGCAGGGTATCTTCTTCTTCTTAGTCGTTTCACTCTTTACAGAGCGGTCGTGATCAAATGGTAGTACTATTAGAGGCAGATATTGTTCGCTGTATGATTTTACGCCATTTCTCGCGATTTACAGACATTCTGGTGCACTCATGCAAAGGTCCGCCCATAGCCGATTTGATCTGGTCGGTCCATCGCATGGGTGATCTTCCACGTGATCTGGTTCCCTCCACTTTGCCCTGGACAACAAGACGGGTGCAGGGTATACCCATTATAATAAATGTAAATAAAAATAATGCTGATATTGCAGGTGCGCTTCCCCGATATCATATCGGAGATTGAAGCCACAGGATAAGTAATTATTGCTTAGTAAAAGACCCAGACCCACAGAACTGTATGACAGTAAATAGCATATTATATTGGATTTATCTAAAAAGGCGTTATAAAAGTTCTTCCGGCAGCGCGTTAGTAATGCCGCTGGTATTGCAAACGTACATAGCTGGCAATGACCACTCATAAGATGGGCCGCTTGTCTGTAGAACTCCAGCTACAAAAAGTAGAAGAAATATACTCAACAAATATTAGGGTGAGTCAAAAAAATCGACAATTTGTTTTTACTTTGTACTCCGAAAAATAGGTAACTAGACATCTAAAATAATCAAACCTTTAATATATTTTAAACGGTGAGGTTTACGAAAATCTATGAGCTTTTTGTAAAGCGTTCCATTTCCAACAAGTATACGAGAACAGATATTTTTTTAATAATTATTTAAAAGCAGCGTTAGTCAGTATAGACTAACATACATGCTGAGCTAGATCCTTTTTAGGACATACACTTCTTTTATTTAACTACTTTCTGTATTTCTGTTTTGTTTTGTTTATTTTAAAAGTATTTTTTCTAATTATTGTGTGTATGTAAAAATAAAAAAACTTATTTCTTTCTTCTTAATGCACAGTTGTTAGAGATATGATTTTTTTTTTCTAATACTGAAGAAAAAATGGAAAACTGTAAGGCCTGTAACCTATTTTTCAGAGAAGGTATAAAGTAAAAAAAATATTCGAATTTTTGGAGCCACCCTAATAAACATATGCAGTTATGACGTTTCACAACTTTCCAAATGACATCGAAACAGACCTGAGTCACTATTCACAAATGATATCAAGAGGTAAAAACTTTTGTCCTTATAAAAAAATGCCTCCATAAACTAGACATTGAAAAAAAATTTCTACATTTTCAACTTTATAACTATAATGTTAAGGTCTAGGTATTTTTAAATGGAAACAGAATGTGGTCTCTTTTTTGTAGGATTTTTTTTGGTTGTGGCGTGAAATCGTCCCTGTATTTCTTGGAATCGCTCATTTTAATTGTGTCCAGTGGACATTTATTTGTTAGTCAACGGAATATGGGAAGTATAAATTATGTTTAATTAGCTGTAGGTACAAACTTTTCTTTATTATATTCATATTTTATAAATGTCTTTTGTGTCACTGAATTCCTGTTAACCGCTGGATCGATTTGCGATTGTTTTGTTTGAGTGGGTTCCTTGTTTATTACTCTTGGGCAGTTGTAGCGCCACCTAAGCGCTATAACAGCCCATAACGACACACTGCTGGGGCCCTCCCTATAGCAGAAAGGGGCGGATATACATACCCGTCGTCTCGATATGTACACGATTCAAATAAGAATAGGAACGTCAATGAGCTCTATCTGTCAAATATCACTACAAAAGCACGGTTTGGAACGAAACCTTATTTGCGTATCAATAATTGTAAGTGGAATTTAAGTCATAAATACAGGTAACATGCCTAATTTTATTTTAAACAACAGTTAGTGCAATAAATATTAAAAACCTATGCTATGACGTCACAACATGGCATGATCCTATTCTTATTTGAAACGCATTATAGGTTATCTCACGATATTTTACTTCGCCGTTAGTACAAGGCATATGTGCCTATAATATGCACACTAGGTGAGAAGGACTACCGAAGCCATTGCAGGCTTCGAGCCCTACCACGTAGGGTTGTTTCACCGCCCTTTACGACAGGTCGTCCCCAGCTACAGGGATCAGTATGCATTCTCCGCCACTATACAATAATTTGATCATCTGATATTTAAAAGTTGCATAATATCATAGAAATCTCCCCAAAACGATAACCGTCCGTTTGTAAGTATATAACAGTTACAAAGCGCATACCTTGGCATTCACCGCGCGGCAATAACGTATGGAAAATTAACTGCTCAGTATGAAAGCTGGCAGTGAAACGATGACAATTCCAAACCGATTTGAATTTTACGATCAAGTATTTTACATGTATATTAAATAGGGTTGGTTAGTTTTACTTATTTTTAATATGATAATTCAAGGTTTTAGAGGAACCAAACCTGTACCTTTTTTTGTATATCGGGGAAAACTGTGACAGTTTCCACCAGCCTCCGGGGGAAGGTCGGCTTTAGAAGAGGCTTCGCAGGATCGCCTTTTGGCATTGCTCTGCAACCCAACCTATACCTGCGGTTAAGTATATTTTACCTAAAAGTTGGTACATCCCGCTAGTCTTTTCGGAGTTTCGGAAGTAAGTTCTTCAATGACAAAAAAAATAACAAAACCTTTGAAATGAGATCAGAAAATTATGATGAAAAAAATATCACTTATGTGATAATGTATATACATACGTTTATTGAAAAAAAATTATTTATAATATATTTTTAAAACAGTTACATATTTTTTGCAGATAATAATATAAAATAGACATTAATAATTATATTAGTTATAAGAATAAATAAACTGGGATAAAAAATATTTTGAGTCCAGTAACAGAATTATACTGTCTATTCATTCTCGTTGGAACTCTAGAAGTGTTATTTTAGAGGCTGTTATGATTTTTTTTCGTGCGTCAAATGTATAAAGTCGTTATGCTGAGATTAAAAATCAATAAAGATAATGACCACACGACTGATCCAATGACTACTTAAAATGTCTGTTATTAATGATTATTGTAATCCTGTATGTGGATTTGATTCCCTAGGAACAAGTATTTGTGTGTTTTTATTTTTGAATTGCAGGCAGACTGACGGCTCATTTAATAACATGCAAGCAAGGGCGTCGCCAGCTTATGTCCAGGGGGGGGGGGGGCAATGGGGCAAATTACGGAGGATATAAAATATGAACGCATGGTACAGTCGAAAGCATGAAGCGTTACACTTTGGAAGTCTGCCTCGATGACGATTGTAATAAGAACGGTTCTAATATCAATCTATAAAATTTCACAAGCCTTCGACAGCATAATAACTAAATCAAACTTTTATAATATTTACACAGTCATAATTATTTATTTTAACAAAAATAATATTTAATTAAAACATAACCTGCGGGGATTTTTTGCAAAACTTTCAACCAAGTTATCATTAAAATTATTTAGGTTTTTATTTATTATAGCTCTGTGTACACTCATCATGGCCAGACCATTAAGGCGATCTTCTGCCATGGTGCTTCTTAGGCATGTTTTTAGTCTTCTGAGGCTACTAAAGGATTGCTCTACTTTACAGGTCGTGCATGGTAAAGCGATCAAAATTTTCAATGCTTTTTCCGTTTCGGGAAAGAAGGAATTTGTTTCTTTTAGGACATCAACAACTGTAAGATTTGTTAGATTAGCCTATCGTGCCACAATTGCTGCCACATTTCGATTCTGAATATTTCAATACTTTCTACAATATACATTATACCTTGTAAATTTATTTACGTTTTGTCATGCGATGCGGAATTTATTAATAGGTAAGGAAGTCAATTGCTCGCACTTTGGCCGCTTTGCGGCTAGCTACATTTGATCTCTAGGGGGGCAACTGCCCCCCCCCCTTGCCCCCCTTGGCGAAGCCCTTGCATGCAAGTTCTGTCGCATACGGATGCTTCCATCCGCCTAAGGGAACTAGAACCTAGGTCACTTACGCCGGAACACACATTATTATGGCGATTTATTAAGAGACCAGGGATTGTTACCATCCAGACAGGCTTGGAGCCCTACAAAGATAGGGTTTTTTTGTAGCCTTGTACGACGGCAGGGGGTTAGTACGCTTTCTCCACCCCTGGTCGAAGAAAGATTATTATTATTATTTGAGGGGCAGGCTATGTAGTACGAATAGACTAACTTTTACTAGTATTGGCAAAATTTGACGCTTATACACCTCAACAGTCTTTTGGCAGGAAAAACACACACTTCATTCGGTTCCTACATATGTTTTGTATGATAAGAGCTTTCCTGATTAGTGGCTACAGTTTTCGAGTGCAAGGAAAATTCAACTATTCCCAACCCTAAATCATAAACGCATTTGAAATTCCCTTAAATAACGACACGTTTAAATTTTCATGTGTTGGTAGTGTTGTGGCTCGTCATAAATGCTTGTAACTAAAACTAGTCACACTTAAAACGGAAATTGCATACTTGTGCAACATGCATGTTTCCATAATAATGTTTTTCATATTTTAATGATTCAGATATATTTTTTTCTTCAGCCCTTATCCCAAACTATGTGGGGGTAGGCATAATATGTCTCTCTTTCCCCTCGCCTTTATTAGTCGTCATCTAAACATTCACACCTGTTTTACCATATCATCTTTTACAAAATCCATCCATCTTTGGTCTACCTTTCCTCTTATATCCATCCATTCTCATTTCTACACTACTAAAAACCCTATCTTTGTAGGACTCCAAGCCTGTCTGGATGGTAACAATTCCTGATCTCTTAATAAATCGCCATAATAATGTGTGTTCCGGCGTAACCTAGGTTTAATGTATATTGTTGAAAGTATTGAAATATTTAGAATTGAAATTTGGCAGCAATTGTGGCACGATAGGCTAATCTAACAAATCTCAAGAATAATGTTTTAATCCGAATCATCTTGGTACATGTTTTAAAAATTGGTAATAGTTAGTAACTTATCGAGGAAATGTTATAACCAGTTATTCCGAAAATGTATTACGTGGTATTACTAATGAATATTCTAAATTCTCGCATGTTTTAGATTTTAAGTAGGTAGTTTACAAATTTTATTTTGATCATTTTATTTTAAAATTTAATTACTTAAATTTAATCATCATCATCATCATCTTTGCGTTGTATCCCGGTTGCAGCCCAAACTCTCGCTTCGGGGCCCGGCGGAGACGGCATGGCCAGACATTTGTTACCCACGTAAGCATCCGGTTGCCGTAAAACGTGGCCGTACCAACGGAGCCGACACTCTTGTAATTTGTACGCAATGTCACGGACATGTAGACTGCCGCGAATGCGGGAGTTCCTAACGCGGTCCTTCCGCGTCACTCCACACATCCACCGCAACATATTCATCAATTATTAAATTTAATATATTGTAATATATAATAAAGTTAAAGTTAATATTAGATTATTTATATAATATTATAATTATGGTGTACATTATGAAAATAAAATTATTATTATTATTATTTCTAGCATCCTCCTTATTACATGACGCTCTTCGCATTATATTGTCATACCAGGCTAAACTATTATTTTTCAGCTTCTTAATGAGTAGAGAGGCGCTACTTTCAAACTTCCCCTAATATACATTTCTATTTTTATCCATTTTTGTAACTCTACTCATCCATCTCAACATTCGCATCTCTGCTGTATGCAATACCCTTTCATCGTTCCCCTTTCAGATATATCTTAATCTATAGTAATAATATAAATGTTAAAGTAACTCTATGTTTATTACGTTTTCACACCTAAACCGCTGAACCAATTTTGATGAATTTCAGTATAGAGATAGATTAGACCTTGGAAAAGAATACTGGCTACTTTTTCTTGCAATAATGAAACTTCCAGGGTGTGAAATTGGGGTGAACGTAATTAAATGTTTTTTTTTTATTTGTCTTGCAGAACAACGTTTGCCAGGTGAGCCATTTCACAAATTTATCAGTAGATACATTAGTTTTTTTTAATAAATCAACAGCGCCATCAAATCCCAAAGTAACCACAAATTGTTTTGATAACAAATGTAACGTATAAACGTCCTAGACAACTGATAAATTTATTTATATAGGTACCTACTTCTCGTTTGTAATAAATATATTATATTAGAAATAAACACCCAAAATCTGACGTACAGAAGCCGTTACGCTACTATGGTTGTCAGAAAATATAAATATGTCATCTTAGCGGTAAATCATGTTGCATCACAAACAGGAGATTTGGCGGTCACTTTAATCAATGCCTACATAATAAGTTTTTGCTATATACCAGATAAGCCAAGAAACTCCAAGCCGCAGCCTTTTAGAATTTAGCTAGCTTAAATTTAACTTAACTACTGTAACTATCTATTTCATTTTTTTGTATATCTGAGAAACCGAATGACCCATACCACGCCGAAACTCCGCGGGAAATCGACGTGGTTATGTCATTGTCAGCCTCACCGTTCAAACCTTACAGCGGCAGTCTTTGCTATACTGGCCCCGATGTTATGGCTAGCGGCGGCCGCAGCGGCATTGTGTGGAGGCATCGCAGAATCAACTTTTGATCATTGCTCTGCGATGTCCCCGTACAACTATCTATTCCCTACGAAACTCGTCAGTTTCTACAAAACCGGGCTTCATACCTTAGTACAGAATAAAAGCCATTTAGCGTGATAAACTCCGCTAAAGATTTTAGTATGCTGCGCGTACGCAATGGCAACACGAGAGCATTAGCATTCCCGGTCTCGCTTAGGTTCTCATACCGGGTCCCGCACGCCTTTTATATTTGTTCCGTAATAGCTTTTGTTCTCAAATATTTACATACATTATTACAATTTATCACTATACTTTTTAATGATTACAAAAAGGAAAATATGGATGGATTTTATAAAAGACGATATGGCGAAAAAGGTGTAAATGTTGCCTTTTACGACAAGGCGATCCCGGCCGTAGGGGTTATTATTCTAACTCCGCCCCTGCACGGAGAAATTAAAGAAAGACAAAATGGTGACTGACCGGTGATAAGGTTTTACTGCGCATGTGCGTGACGTTCCTTTTGATTAGTGTGGTAAGTAAATAAAATATGTAATGCATGACTTATGTAATTTATAGATAGTATTTATATGTATACTTATGTATTATACATGTTCATCCGAAATAATCGTTTGTTTTGAGTTTCTGACAATTATCTTTCGATCTTGTATATCTATAAATTTGTTAGACTGGAGTATTAATTTTTAAATAGATAATTAATTAAGATTAATAAATAAATTAAGTACTTTTAATAGGCTTTTTTGAAGTGGAAATAAGGCACACCCCACCGCTTGGGATCTCTTGTAGCACTCCCATGCAACGCCCGTGCGCCACCACGGTTGGCAAGGGTACCAACCCAGTATTCCGCTACTGCCCAACGCAAGGGTGGAGGGATATGCTTTCACGCTACTAGCCCGGGTGGGCAAACAAAGACTTGTAGTTTTATCATTACATTACTCCACAACGGCTTCCAGGCTACGAAATCTAGATGAAACGCTTAAAACTTTAAAGAGATAATATAATAATAATAAATTTATTTCTAAAAAATATCATATATACATATCTAGTTTAATTCTCTTGGCCCCTGAACTAGTTTACACTGTATCTCGGGGACCAGGTTCCTCTCTGGTGATCAATAATATAATGCATATGATTATAAAATTGCAAAAAAGGAAGAAAACAGAAACCAAACTAAACTAAGCGGACCCATAACGAACTAATGAGCTCGTTTGTGTATGTATGTGTGTGTGTGTGATTATGTACTTTAACAGTCTATATCAAACCCCATATCTCACCATAACGTCCCATAACGCGGAACGAGCCTCCCCTTGGAGAGAACGGACAGCTTCAGCTTGGACAACCACGCTTGTCCAAGGCTGATCCGCTGGTTACCATAC
Source organism: Malacosoma neustria (assembly GCA_963693495.1). NCBI lineage: Eukaryota > Metazoa > Arthropoda > Insecta > Lepidoptera > Lasiocampidae > Malacosoma > Malacosoma neustria. The sequence continues at coordinate 4,598,189 of OY856395.1, read as the reverse complement.
CAGTGATTTCGGTATGTAGGTTTCGTTTTCCTTCACCGTCGGTATTTGGCTATTATGCTATAATACGTATAAGAGGAGAAAAATTACCCAAGTGGCCAACCACCGCAATACCACTGAGCTGACTTAATATGACGAAGACAACAATAATTTTAAACTGTATTTTTATTAAATAAATGTTAAACATCGAATGTTCTCGGTTTTTGAATTGACCACACGGCTATCACACTTTATTACCTACCGGCTTTGAAAAAGTTTTTGTTGTCTTTTAATCGGGAAAGGACTTGTTTCCAATAACAATAATTAAAAAAAAAATTGAAAAGGGAATTTCATTGTAGGACATAGACATGTTTTTACTTTTTGGTATGTAATTGTTTTAATAAATTATGCAATATGTTTATCACTATACAACCCACCATTTTTATTGTTTCACTCCTTTTAAACAAGGATTAATGGCAACATTTGAAAAAGGGAAAGCAGCGTTAAATGCGAGTCTACCCAATGATAAAAAAAAACCAAAATGACTTAACTAATCAATTATAATAAAACACAATTTTATTTGATAATAAACTTATCAGAGCGTACGAGAGTTTAAAATATGTAAAGTTTTTAACAAGCAGGTGCTCCCTCGCACATTGAACGACTATTTCGTTATTTATTGGGACCTTGCAGTAATAAAAAATAAATGGCATTACAATCATTATCAACTGTGTATAGGATATTTCAGTTATTTTTAGTGTAGCAAATAAACATAATGAACATTTCAATAAAACCGCTGGACGTCTTCGTTAATTAACCGCGGTTTAAATTATGAATTATTGCCTTTATTAATCCATTTTCGTATGATATGTCAACGGCTACTGTTTTTTCATAATTAATTGCATGTATTTTCAATGATAATTAACAGGCATAATATTCTATTTAAGTTGTTTTTGGTTTAAACGCTTTAGACAATGATTTTGCTAATTTGTCATTTAAAAAAAAATTACAAGTCTTTAAAACAGTTCATTACAGTTTTTGTGGGTGTGGCATTGTTTTTTACCAATGTCTAAGTAAAATATAAAAATGACAGATTTAGTGGAGATTCAAAAATGTTCTAGACGCGGTCCTTAGAACCGTGTGTTTATAGACTTTTTTTATTTATTTCAGTTCAGTTTTTATGGTTACTACTCCAATGCCTCTGGCTTCGCTTTTTATTTTTAGTATAGTCTACGTTTTTCTAAAAGTAGGGGCGAAATCGGTTAAGGTCACAATAAAGTTAAAATTACACTTGTATAGTTGAAAGTAGAGTATATCGCTACCTACGTCCTTCGGCTAAGTAACTACTAAGTAAATAATACTATTCAAGAATTTCCGTTAATTACTGTTGAAACTTTTTAATAATACTCGATTTAAGATGAACAAAAAGTTTAAAGTATCGATTTCCGAACGCAACTAATAGTACTAACTAGTAATAATTGTTCGATATTTAAAATTATTTTCAGGCTTAAGTCGGATAACGCGTTTGACTCATTAGCCATCATTGTTCATTTAATTATTTACATGATATTGATTACAAAAATTGCTTTATTGCTGTAAACATTTATGGAAAACATCCGTCAAATTATAGACCCATGATTACTATTATCAGGGCAGGTGTTTTAATAATCACTTTAGGGTCGCCCCTATCATATGTAGATTGCGGCCTGATATTGTCAGCTGTATTCTATAACATAGAATCTACATCATATCAACTAAATATATTGTTTATGATACTTTAGTGGATTAGAGAAGTCATACCTAGTTCCATCTTGATCAAAAAATTATACGATTAGTGATCTGAGCCAGTTTTGAGATTTTAAATAATTAACATGTTTTAATCATCATCAGCGTTAAATCCCGGTAACTCTGTCTTCGCTCTCGCTCTCTCTTTCTCCTCTCGCTTCGATGAGTTTAATAATAAAATATTTATGTTTTATTTATTTACGTTTAAATTTACACATTTTATTGAATAGAAAATAAGAAACAGCGTTTAATTCAGAAAATAAAAATACAAAATTCGGTGACATTTAAAAACTATGTCAAAAACTGGAGTATCATGGTGAATCTTTGAATTTTAACAGTCTTTAATAAAATATAGATAATTGTTGACATGAAACTTCATCCCGCCCTTCTTCTGGCCATCTTTCTGAAGCTCGAATGCATCCTAAGGGCGATTATGCACTACAAGGAATTTTACTGTCCAGCAGCCCGATTTTTTACGGTCCGATGTGGCATGACAAAAACGGATGATTGGCTTGTGCACTTGTCCGTCTTTACTCGGATCGGTGTGGCGCAGTTAGCGTAGCTCTCTTTGAAACTACACGCCACGCACGCGTAAATGCGCTAGGAACAATGAGTTTCTTGGAACGTCTGAAATGGGGAAAAGTAAAATGTCGGACGGTAAAATTACGTATAGTGCACAAACGAGTATATACATAGCCAATCGTGCCATATCGGACCGTAAAAAATCGGGCTGCCGGACAGTAAAATTCCTTGTAGTGCACAATCGCCTAAACCCTTAATAAGGAGCCCGAGGTATTACCACAGATAAAAAAATAACCGCGCCTTTTTGCGTTAGTGAAGAGGCAGGAGGGGTGAACCTTTCTTTTTATGACAAAAGAATCAGAAAAAATATAATGTAAGATTACTAAATTGTTTTTTATACTTTTATGCTATTTTCATACTGGCGACGGTCGCCTGAACCAACTTTGAAAGATTGATGCTTACATGAAAATAATATGCTTGTCCTTTGATTGACCTAGCTGAACCCTTACTAATATTATAAACGCGAAAGTTTGTTACTGTATCACGCAAAAACTACTGAATAGATTTTAATAAAATTTTACAATAATATAGCTACACCAGAATAACACAGGCTATAATATATGTATAAAGATATTGTGTGAAGTGTCAAGTAGGAAAACATTCTGCCATCTGCGAGCTATTCTGGCGTCCGCTGCACAAACCGTTAGAGTTAACATACATTATGTGTAAGCCATTATCGCCAAAATAGTGAACCATAAATACAATTGAAAATTTTTTCTAATGCAAATTTGGTAGTCACAATTATTCTAGTTGTATGTATGTATTTTATTTAGATTAGTATCTTTTACTAATCTAAAATTGAAACACTTACTCCATCCGAGATTGATGAAGTGACGAATTTCCGTTTTTATGTTAATTTGTGCTTCACTTGATTTTTATGTAGTTTAGCCCTATTAATTCGTTTTGTTCGGCTTAAGTTTTGACCACATTTTACACAAATATAAAAATTCACCGGGTCATCTTGTAAGTAATAAAGGAGCCTTCTACGACGCCTAAACTGGAACGAAACGGCCAATTGCTGTCACAGTAAATCGAATTATCACAATTGTATTAAAATAATTATAGAACAATTAAAGCATTTGCTTATCAGGTACAAAATAGACTTCAATGTTGAATGAAAAAATCCTAAACTGCTAAATAATAAAGACAGCTATTTAACCGCCAAAACATGAATGCCCACTGGTCAAAAGCCCACATAATTACTTATTCAGTACCCAAAGATAATAATTGTCCCTGAATTAAAAAGATCTAGTTCACCCGTAGCCCAAGCCATAAAAATGTTTAATAGATACAATCTATCAATCTACGATGAAGTTTATGGCGGGATTATAAAGCGTCATTTTGCAGCCTTTATTGCCAATTTCGCGAATTTAAACTTGGTTTGAAGTTTAATTTTACAAACCTAGTGTAAAATTGTGATATATTAATATACATGTTTATGAAGTAAAATAAACTTGAGTGTAATCATGTTTCACACGAAAAATAGTGAGCGTCGTCAAGTTCACTTTAACTTATTAATAAAAGTTTATAAATGTTATATAATAGGTATGAAAAACTCATTTAATGTGCAAGTGTTAATTTCTTAATTTGTCATTTATTATTATATCAATACTAATGTTAGAAGAATTGTTGTTAAAGGAGTATTTATGTACTTACAGCTATGATTTAAAATTGTTCTTAGATATGTTTTGGTGATTGTTTTTTTATGGTTTTTAAGACAGACATGTTACTAAAATTTCCTTGCAGATTTATATACCATGTTTTTTTTTCTATTTAAATATTTAAATATTTGTTAGATTAGATTCAACATTTGTTAGATTAGACACAATAGATTCTTGATATTCATTTGATTATCTATGGAAATTTATCATTAAATAAATGATTGTGATTTGAAAGTATAAGTAATTTAAGACTTGCTGCACAGTAATTTTTACTTTTAATTTCCATTTGTATATTAGAAATTTAATTCCATTTAATTCCGTTTGTATATTTGGCCTTTTTAAATGAACCACCAAAGACTAACCTATAAACAATTAATATGGTTACATTATTTATCTTTATATTAGCTATTTGATTTCGAACAAATTGAGAAATCAAATTTTAATTGCAGTATGTTTAAATTATACAAGTGAAACAACAAATATCAGTCAAGTTGAAATTTCCCTTTATTTTGATTACTTAGCGTCTTTAATTTAAAACAGCGTGATAATGCATGTTTAACCGATTAGGAAAGACATACAAACTTTGCTGAGCGCATGTAACTTGAGATTTTTAAAAACTACGGCGTCTTGTCCGCTTCGCGTCCGGTCACAAATGGATGCAAAGTTCACTGTTCACACATCAACAGTTAAAGATTACACCGACTACTTGGACATAGTACAACGCCGTCGGCATTTTAAAACAGTAAAGATTTAAGAGTTTAAAGGTAGTTGTGATCATTTGGCGATGTTTCTTGTAATGTAAATTTTGAAGTGTAAATAACGCGGCCCGGCGGCACGCTCCATGACCGCCACACACGTCAATTAGCGAAATCTGTCACCAATTACAAAAATACACTAAATGGAATCGGTGGCGAAAATGCATGCCACCGACCCCAACGACACATTGATGGGCCATAATTAATCGGCACGTACCTAAATACGACGGGCATTGCGCTGTCCAAGCGCCAAACTTCCAAAAAAAACACGTTCAAAAAACGAACCACGTTTGACACAACACGCACGTTACATACTCGTTATCACACACTGTTGTCGCTTGTTGCACTCGCGATGCACGTAATGCGGGACACTGGTCATTATTTTGTTTATCGGCAGTTTTGGTTTCGGCGCGAGATCGTGATACAAACCACAACCGGCCGGAGAGCCGCGAGTATACTGCACACAACAATGGCGAGGCGCGCGAGAACAGGCCGAAGCGCTCACACCCGCGCCCTCTCACTCACACTGATAGTGACGGTGTGCACCGACACGCGCGTATAAAAAACCAACGATCGGTATGCAGACGTTCGTTTTGAGCAGGTCCTCGGCTTGACGCTGTTTTCGTCTACCATCCAGGGTTCCCGGAATTGAATCTCATTTCTCTGCACTTACGCTCACGCATATATTACAACTTTACCACAATTATACTAAAATTAATAGGCATACGAATGTAGATTGATTTTAAGTCAAGGGCTTTATGTACGTATTCCATTGAACTTTAATTATAAATTCCTTTTGTGTTACCATGAAATAATACCTATTTCATTTAATATAATATCATAAAATGTGAACTGATGGATACACTTAATAGGTTGTTTATTTGAATTAAGTGGGAAACTCATAATTAAGATTAAATATTCCTTTTTCAAGCTTATACCTGTATAAAATAAGTATTGTTTTACTAAAAACTTTACGTGAAACTTGTTAAATTAATATGTAATAAATTATTTATCGTTTTTAATAATACTTTATCCGTGAAAGAATGCTAACCTCTGCGGCTGGGGTCGGCCTGTCGTAAAATGCGACAAAACAGCCCACCTTAGCTACGTGGTAGGGCCTCAAGCTCGTCTGGATGGCAACCACCTTTGATCTTAAGTATGCCGCCATAATAACTTTGTGTTTGTTCTAGCATTAGTGACCCTAGTTCCTGTACCCCTAAGGGACAGCAGCGTGTTCGCAATGCTACTGGTTGCAAACACCTATAGGCGACGGTAACTGCTAAATTATAAGTGGGCCGTCTGCCTGTCTGCAGCAATAAAAAATACTCCTTTGTACTATTACATTTGATTAACTCGACGAAGCTGTTTTAACGTTTATACCTGTAGCATATATTATTCAATTAACATTTTAACAAGGTTTCAGTATTATTTTAAATCGTGGCAACATTAAAAACAAAAGAACGGCAGTCAGCGAACCTTGAGTGGGCAGGCGATACGATTCGAGCCTGCGCCCGAGTCAGCGCGCCATGTTGCCGCCGGCACGAGCGAGACAGCGCTCTACACCACTACTTCCTTCTCTATCACACGCTTGTTAGCATTATTGCGTGCCGTAACTATACTCGTCAGCGACTGTACCGCACACCCACATACACGCATTGTTATCTTATATAAAATTTATAACAAGCAACTCAGATTTGTTCTTTCTCGGACACTCCTAAATTCTTTGCGGAAGGATTCCTTTTTTGGGTCCTGAGGCGTGAGGCGTTGCGCCCGAAGCGATATAAAATTGTAATGATCGATAAATGTTTGATAAAGTTTGTTTTGCGTGTTCCGGTTGTTATTTGGCAACACTGATAGTTTTGGCGGATTGTTGATTGACTTTATGAATGGATGTTGTGAATGAAATTATAATTATTTAGTTGCGTGATGTTACGAGGCTGTACTCATTTATATGTATAATAATAATTGGGACGTGGGTGGAACCTCGAATGTGATCGATATTGTTTAACCTTTCTTAGACAAACTCCTTGACTAATAAGATATTTAATAACAAAAGCTATTTATTAGCACAGTTAAACTTTGACGACATGTCGATTCTGTGATTTTTATCCGTGCAGGGGCGGGATCCAACATTTGTAATAACGGCTCATGTGAGACGGAGGTGAGAAGGCGAATCGGCATGGCCAAGGGCGCCATGGCTCAGCTCCACAAAGTTTGGAAGAACAGAGGAATCTCCTTGAGAACGAAGACAAGGCTTGTCCGCACACTTATATTCTCAATCTTTCTGTATGGGGCTGAGACATGGACCCTACTGGCAGCTGACCGGAGGCGAATCGATGCGTTCGAGATGTGGTGCTGGAGGCGCATGCTCCGAATACCCTGGACAGCTTTCCGAACCAATGTGTCCATACTCCAGCAACTAAAGATTGGGACGAGGCTTTCCGCCATCTGTCTCAAGCGGATACTGGAGTACTTCGGCCACATTGCCCGAAAAGACAATGACAACTTGGAAAAGTTAGTTGTAACCGGTAAAATCGAGGGCAGCCGATCGCGTGGCCATAGTCCGACGCGTTGGTCGGATCAAGTTCGCACCGCACTAGACACATCCGTCTACGAGGCGCTGCACGGTGCTGAGAATAGGAAGCAGTAGAAAACTACCATAAGTGATAGACTGGAGGGTGTTGGTCACGACCCTCAGACATGAGGACTACGAGTCGAGGAGGGACGGAGTAATATTATGACCAGAGTCAAAGCCTATTGTAAAATACATTAAAGCAGTCCTAGCCCACCCCTAGTGTTCAAGTATGATGTTATATTAACATTGTCTTGTGCTTCGGTATTATTAACCCATGGTAACCCTATACAGACAGCAGCATGTTCGTAGCGGCAGCTCAAATATAGAAGCGGCGGTAACTACTTGTTATTAAATGGAGTCCGGGCCTGACGAAATCATCTTTTTCTTATTCCGGGGATTGAAAACTGCACTTACGCACTACCTGTCATGCGGAGCCACTTAAGGCTTGTGTGGGACTCGCAGGAGCAGAGGAGGAGTGTCGTCTACCCACTAAAATCCACCCCCAGGCTCCTACTCCGTTCGCTTGTTTATGGGTGCCAGTAAATGGCGAGAACCGCCACATTTACACGTTGGCCCGTAGTGGGTATGTGCCTCACCTGAGGAATATAACCTCGGGTCGCCAGAAGCCATTACCATTTTCAGCGTAATCTTCCCATGTACGGTGGGCGAGTGTGTGAAATTGACATTGACATTGTGCAGGCACCTTACTCTTGCCCCGATGTAGCCACCTGCGTCCTCACACTATGGCGGCCGAAGGTCATTAACAGCCTCGCAGTGGGAGGCAATGGAGTCCCAAACAGTAGCGCTCCCGAACATCGCTTGTATGATGACCAGGAGCGAAAAGTCTGATCCGATTACGACCGGCTCCGACGCTCGACCCAATTATCGAATTCCATTCATATCCATTTTCAACTAGCGTAAGAAGCGTATGTACTTCAGCCGAGGATAAAGCAGTGCTGCGATTAGGTATTACGCTGCTAAACAATGGAGGATACTCTGTCAGACTCTTTTTTTTTGTAAAATTCCTAAGCACACCCCACATCTACTATGAATGACACAACGGGTTCTTTGAATTGCATGTAGTCTAGTTGGTCGTGGTTTCGATTCTAATGGAGGACAAAATATTTAATACAAGACAAATTGTTTAGATTTGGTTGTGTCCATCAATTGCACGTTGTGTAAAAACTATGTGATACAGCTCCTTTAAAAAATACTTAATTGGAGTCTGTCCATACAACTTTTCTTTGGTCTACCCCTTTTTTGTATCCAGTCGTCAGGAAGTATAAAAAAAATCCAGAAATTACCCTGAAAATAATTTTGTTTTTAATCACCAAGCAGTTTGCACATTTTAAAGTCGGTATCAAATTATGTTAAACTCTTTACGGGTCCTCGATAGGCCCTTCACACGCGAACCTGACGATGAATGGTTCAATTTGACTGGATAATTGGTTGGCTACCGAGAAAACCAGAATAAGGGTATCATTTCGTCTTTTAACGAGGAATTCTTGCTTCTTTAGTTTGGTGCTTAAAACGTGCGTGTTTTAGCTTCAAAATTGACAATGAACGATTTATGGTGCAGTCTTAATTTTTTTAATTATTATTTTTGTATTAGACACATTAAAAATACATTGCAAAAGATGAAAATTATATCACAGATTTTAATGAATATAAACCTGATAGAAATAGTTGGACATACATACTATTTGCAAATCAAGATGGTAAATTGGTTGTGAGAAATTACAAACGAAACCATATGAAGCCATTTTTTTCACTGAATCAATTTTGCCGGTGGGACAAGTTGAAATGGATGGAGTTCGAAGCGCAGTCTACATGAACAGGGTTTTCAATAATTTAATTTCATGAAGAGTTTTGTTTGATGAATTTGTTTTTTGAAATTTGATGTTATACCTTGATTAAGTAGTACGTATACAAACCTAAGTCAGGTTTGTATACCTACTTAAATTCGCATGAAAACATTATATAAACGAGACTTTTTTTTATTCCGGGGAAACTGAATAACCAATAATCGCCTCCGGGGGAAGCCGACGTGGTTGTATCGGCCTCGCCACTTTTACGATGCTGGCCGAAGGAGATGGTCAGCGGCGGCCGCAACAGCATACCGACTGAAATCGCGGTTGCCACCCGAAAGCCTTACATGGAGACATCGCAGGATCGACCTTTGGTTATTGCTCTGCGACATGTAACCCTCCTGGACGTGTAATTTCGAAACTTCAGAAGAATTTGACTATACCATATCGTTACTGAAGCGTCACAAATGGCAGTTATATAGATAACTCCTTATTGATTGTTTTTTGGGGGTAGCTAAACCAGAGTCTAACTAAATTTAGATATATTTTCTACTTTCAAAGAATCTATATGTCAAGCAAAAGTTTGGCAAAAACTTAGGTCTAATCAATATTTAACAGTAACTCGCATTTCGAATCATATGTATCATACTGTCGTTATCAAAACAATATCTGCCACATATTGTGCACTTTTTCAGATTTCAACATTTTGACTATTATGACTTCTTTGCCACTCAAACTTTGAAGTATGAAAACCGCTATGTTGTTCTAATCATTGTCGCCTACTTCACTTAATGAATGTTGTATCTAGTCTGTAGGGGCTGTCATCACTCGCCGTAATAAAGGGGTAAGTACTCCTATTTTCTGCCTATCTCATGGCCTCTGCAACTGGCATGCCGGTAAGGGATCTTATTTGGTCTGTCCATCGCAGCGGAGATCGCGCATGTGTCCTATTTTCGTCTTCTAAGCATTATAATACTTTAAATATTAATCACTTTAAAAATATGTAATTGTTTCTTATAAAATTTTACATGAGGGTGTTTTTGTCCATATATGTATTAAAGTTAATATTTACACATAGCAGATATTGGTTTGACAACAACAATATGGAATTAAAATCATATAAATTTTACCGACCCGTCATTAAAATAAATAAAAAATAGAGACGCCCGAAAGAAGCGAAGTTTTATAGTATAAAGCATATGAACTAAGCGTTAAAAAAATAATGAAAAAAAAGACACGAGGGAATAAAATAAAGCGTTGAGAAAAAAACTGAATACTTGGGAAATACATGCCTATAAAGGCAAGGCTACAGCGGAGCTCTCCTAATTTTTTCTTCTAATAGTGAAGAGAGCTCTGTTCACGACTAGATTAGTTCACGCGTTTTAGGCGTGTATTTCATTTTTAAAGTATTTATTTTTATTTTCCCAAATATTAAGTTTTTTTTTATTTTCTCTAACTTTTAATTTTTTCCCCTCTCGTCATTTTAATCGGCACAGCTGTACTGCTAAGGTTCAATTCATCTCAATCTGCTGCACTTTTTAACCTTATTTTTTTTCCAACTTTATGTTCAACGAACATAAACTATTAATTTCCTTATTTTGATCGTATTCAATGTAAACTAATTTACCCATAGAACCATTCGATAAACAGTTGTTAACATCTATGTAATACTTATTAATGATGAAAACAATTTCATAAGGTGAAGGCCACTCACATTGGGTGGGGAGGTAGTTTCTGACGCTTAGCACAAATAGAGTGGCCGCGCGGCGAGCGCGAGATATGCGAGCGGCCCGAACGTAGAGAACGTATAGAAGCTTCGCTTCAAAAGAAGTCAAATGTATAGCAAATAGTAACTCAACCTTTATATTTGTCGATTTTTTTATTACTGCAGGACAGTTCACAACTTCGCAGTTACCATCGCCTATGGGTGTTTGCAACGCCAGTGGTATCGCGAACATGTTGCTGTCTCATAAGGGTACAGGTACACAAAGTTATTATGGCGACATACTTAAGACCAGGGGTGGTCGGCATCTGGATGGCGCCCGTCTGGACGGGCTTGGGGCCCTACCACGTAGTGGGTGAGTTGTTTTGCCGCCTTTTACGACAGGCTGATCCTGAACGTGGAGATCAGTATTCTTTCTCCACCCACTTCATGGATCAAAATATAATCCTAAAACATGGCGTACATTACATTATATTAATTTTGCAGCTTTAACTGTAATTACGACCAATCAATCAATTATAATTCCGTCCAACTTGTTTGAAACCATCTAATAATCCTGGGGTTATTATATGGGTACTTTTTACCATCTAAGTATTAGTATGGACTAACAATGGTAAAAAGTATAAAAATGTCAAGTGCTTATTATGTGTTCGCAATTACAATCGCTCCATAACAAATGGAAATGATAATAATATTCCATTTTTTTATTGCTAAAGAACAGCACGGGCAATACAAGCTGACGGCCCACTTAATAGTAAGCATTTACCGTCGCCAATGGATGTTTGCAACGCTACCAACGCGAACACTTTGCTGTCCCATAGGGGTACAGACACCTGGGTCACCATTGCCGGAACACAACACAAGGTTATTATGGTGGCATATTTAAGACCAAGGGTAGTTGCCATCCAGACGGGCTTTAAGCCCACCACAAGTACCACGTATATTTGAACGAGTTTCCGAATTATTTACCATGACTGATAGAATTTTACGGGTTAAAGGTGTACGCATTATATAATTCGTTCGACAGACAGAAATAAACGTGTTAATATGTTAACAGATTTTATGTTGTTTTTTTTTATTGGCTTGCAAGAAGGCTAACGACCCAATTAATAATAAGCTGTTACTGTGGCCTATGGATGTTGCGGATAGCGTAGGGGAACTGGTACCTAGTTCACATATGGTGGAGCACAACATTAGGGTATCCAGTCCAAAATGTAATTTTTAAACTTTATATGGCAAAACAAATTTTTCGAGGTCAGTTAGTCTGATATATGCCTAGTAGTAGTAATATTAAATTATAGATAAGTATAAAAAAACTTAGGCAACCTATAAACCAAGACAGTTACAACATACGAAAGCTCCTAAACTTAAATATTGCAAGTTTGTAACTGAATAATTAAGTTAATACACTCAGAATTTTAAAAAATGTCTCATATTTTCTCCGTGCAGGGGAAACGGCCTGTCGTAAAAGGCGACAAAAAAGGCTCCAAGCCCGTCTAGATGGGAACCACCTTTAGTCTTAAGTATGTCGCCATAATAACCTTGTCTTGTGTTCCGGCATTAGTGTTGTAGAGTGTAGAGTGTTTGTTGTTGTGTTGTAGTGTTTGCCACTGACGTTGCAAACACTCATAGGCGACGGTAACTGCTGAATTCTAAGCGGGCCGTCAGCCTGTCTGCTGTCCTACAGCAAAAAAGGCTGATCTACATTTTTCAAACTTTGCGGTCTACCTGCTACAGATTTTCTTATATTAATGGCATTAAATTCTGAATCTTCATTGTATGAGAATTGAACATCTACATTTGAATTGTATGAAATAAATACTTGTAGTCTGCCATGTTTACATATCTTCTTCTTCCTCCTGCGCTTATCCCACGTTATATGGGGTCGGCACAACATGTTGCATGTTGTAATAGTTGTGGCTTAGTTTTTACAATCGGCAGCCTGCCTGACGTTAACCTCTTTTTGGGGAAAAATCTGTCATCCTTTTCATTTAGGTAAATTATTTTTAAGTAGGATACGACATTTAATTGTCAATCATATAATATATCCTCAAGCGACACTTTTATTGGTTTCTTTTTGAGTAAAAACTTCCGAGTGTTGATTTGGGTGTGCAGGGAGGCACTTTTGCCGGGTCGCCGACTTTTAAGGGGTTCGTGCACAATTCACATTCGACAACTACGTCACAAGGGCTTCTAAATAGGAAATTCGCAGTGCCGAGTGTCTTCGAATGCTCTTGGTCCTGCATTACGTTGCGCTTACATGTTGTTATTACACAATGCATCCATCTTCATATATTTTGGTAGTGGCTCACAGCAATCTTCCTCTTGGCAAGTTAGAGTTGCGGCTTCTTTCACAACAATACATAACCTTCGGCGAACGACATTGTGTCAAGCAGGCATAGCATATAGGTGGATCTTCACAGCACGTTGTTAGACAAGGGGCCCTAACATCGGACATACTGCAATGCTCGCAGTCTTCAGGGTAAAAGCACGCCATTTTTATTTCGATTTTACTTCTTTTTCTTTTCATGTTTATATATCTATGAAGTAATAATGTAAGTATGTAAGAAATAATATGCATCTATATGTATTTAATAAATTTATAATGAATCGCCATCAAAATAAAATTTGTTGCCTACTTAGTAATATGACTTATCTGAACTAAAGCATATTTTGTATGGTCCCCAAAATATTTGGGCAAGTGATTATACAAAAATCACTTGCCCAAATTGCAATTTTTTTTTATTTCGGAACATTATTTTATAAACAAATTGAAACAAATGTTAATTGAGAAGTCGTATGTCGTAACTTAGATGAATATCTGAAGGACAAGTTTCTTACTTTGGGGAAATTTAGTATGGAATTGGTATCAAAAAATTGATATATATTATTTTAATAATTTGATAAATGACTTGTAAATTATTTTTTCTTATTTTTTAAAATTAATTTAATTCTATATTTGTTGTGTTTCAAATTTCTGGATAGGAGTTTTCGTAGTCCGTTCTTATTTTAAATCAGTCGGGTGTATAGTTTGAGAAAGTTCATGATGAGGGATATTTTGCTTATATATAAGAAAGAAATATTGAGTTTTGTAAAATTAAACAACTTTATAAAGGCACTTTGTTTTTAAATGATTTTATTAAATATTGTTAGTGCATTAAACTGAGAACTCACCTCGAAGTTCGATTCATCTGACCAAACAACATTAGTCCAGTCTTCGTCGGTGAAACTTCGGTATTTCAAGGCCCACTTATGAGTGGCTTTCCCACGACAATAAGAAATCTCGGTATGCCGAGATTTCTTATTGTCGTGGGAAAGCCATGGCTTCTTTCTGGCCTTACAGTCTTTAAGGCCAGCTTCCAGCAGTCTTCTGCGAGTAGTTCGAACAGAAATTGTTCGGTTAGTCTCTACTAAAAACTCAGCAGCGAGCTCAGAAGATGTTTCTTTTCTGTTTTTCAGAGACTCTCTCGGTAATTGACGATCCTCACGTTCTGTAGTGATGCGTTTGCGCCCGCTTCTGGGCCTATTTTGATGAGATCTGGTGCAGTTAATCGTTTAATAGCATATTGCACGGATCAGCGCGAACGTTTCACAGTTTTCGAAATCCCTATCTGTTACTTCCCTTGCTCAAGTAGAAGCTGTATTTTTATACGTTTTTTTAATGAAAGTTCGTTTCTTTTTGTCATAATAAGACGATATCACCTCAAACTCGCGAAACAAAACACCAAGTACACTAAATCACTGAATGTGTCCACTACGAGCGATAGTAGCGAACTGCTAAATAAATAGAAAATTCGTAAAATAACAAATTTTATTGCACCCAGCTGTTTTATTGCTAGTTGCGGTATGAATTACTCTGCTTTAATCTTTTTAGACGCCGACAAAAGAATCCTTAGACAAAAACTTTGTTTATTGGCCATGCTTTCCCTAAACGTGCGAAATTTTTAAGGTGCTCAATACTTTTAGATAGATAAATAGCAGTGACAATTAATTTATAGGCTTTCTTCACAATTGTTCGATCTTTGCATAAAGGGTATTTGAAATCCCTCCTCCTGATTTTTGCTACCTACCTGAGGGTAGGTAAATGGTAAAAGAAATAAAAATAATATAAGCAGTAACACGCAAGTTTCTAAACGGGCGAGACGGTCGACGTACGACCTCTTTGACCACGTAGTAACGCGCAAGCTTCTAAATGAGCGGGACGGTTGACGTTCGACCTCCCTGATAGTTACTCCAAACTCTCATGGGTCATACCATAAAACTGTGTATTCAGTGCGTGACATTTAGCTGGTGCCGTGCAACAGTTCCTCCGCGACCTGAACCGAACCGGGAAGGGGTGGAATCAAGGTCAGTGCGAATTTTTTTGCCCACTGCAAGGTATCGGGTCTCAATAACCACCGCTCTTTTCCCCTCCTCTCTTAAACAATGCTATCTTTCTCATTCCTGTACGGTGCAATCTCGGTCCTTGACCGGCATCGTACAACGATTGTCTACCCGAGACTACATTCCGTCAATACTTTCGTTTTCTTATTTAGGTAGAAATATAAGTTAATTATATGCTAATTCTGTGGCATTTAGGTCGGCTCTATTTATTGTTCAAGAACAAAACTTGTTTAATTACTACTACTGCCATCTACAATGTATAATGCGTTTTAAATAGTGACATCTAGTGAGTAGATTATAGTAACATTTGAAATTCTACTTTTTAAAACTACTGGCCTTACTAGTTTTTTATATAACTAATAGATGGCGCTATTCTAATAAAACAATTTACGTGTTATTAAACAGTGTCGTTCTTCATGCCATCTCTGAGAAATATTATTTATTAATATGTGTAACGTGACCACGAAAATAAAAAGAAATAACTTTCTCCTATTTCTACGTGGTGTGATGTATAAAACAAGTTCAACAAATTCTAGCAAGTTGATTATTGAATAAATAAGTTATGCTGATGAGCCTTTCTCCATTTTATATTACAGTATAAATTAATGTTGTTTACCTTTTTTATGCCCGGACTAGTTGTGTTGGCGACTCGACTCCTATGGAGAGTGGAATTAAATACCACATGGGGGTGTTTGAATTTGAGATAGTATATTGAGAGTGATATTGAAAGAATAGTGAATGCAGGAAACATGGTGAATGGAGCTTTGCACTCCTTTATGAACAGTCGGAAGGTGTTTAACAAGGCTCGTCTGGCTGTGCATGAGGGGGTGTTGGTTCCGACACTCATGTACGGAAGTGAAAGTTGGGTATGGTAGAAGAAACATGAAAGCAGAATAAATGCAGTTGAGATGAGAGCGTTAAGAAGTATGATAGGAGTTAAACTGAGTGACAGGATAAGAAATAGTGAGATAAGGAAACGTTGTGGTCTGAAAGAAGATGTAGTGACAAAAATTGAGAAAGGTATGTTGAGATGGTTTGGCCATGTTGAGAGAATGAATGAAGAACGATTGACGAAAAAAGTGTAGGCGTGTGTAATTGGAAGCGTGGGAAGGGGTAGACCAGGTTTCGAGACCAGATCAGGGACGTGTTGAAAAAAGGCCAGGTCAAGAGTATCCTAAACCGAAGGGCATGTATGAAGGGAATAATGAAAGTGGACGAAGCGAAACAAGTATGTAAGGATCGTAGCAAGTGGAAAGAAGTAGTCTCTGCCTATCCCTACGGGAAAGAGGCGTGATTATATGTATGTATGTATGTATAATGTAACGTCAAAACTAGATTATGTTATTTGGTGATAGGCATGAATAGTTATGTCCCACTAAAAGCAGTATTGCCAACATGAACTATTTTCTTTCTTTTATAATATGGTTTTAGATCGATAGAAACCATACTTGTGGTCGTAGTACATCATGGTATAGCACGCGAAGGAGTGTTACACTACTTTGCTAACAGGTACCTTTGAACTGTTATACTAGGGGTAAATATCTGTGCATCAATGTATGTGTTTCTACTTCTTTTTTCATTCACTTCCGTTTTCTGATAAAAAAACTACAAATGTCTTAATAGATGTGGTTAAATTTGTTTTGGATTAGAGCGACTGTCACACATAGATGATGACCTTAATATTATTTGATTGTAACTTAATTGTCAACGTAATGTATATAGTTATGTATAAGTATTGAAATAAATTATTATTATTATAGAGTTGCCATCTTTTTTGCAGTTAAAATACAAAAAAATAATTTTTATTTTTAGAAGTACTAAGTAATCAATTAAGATTAGTAAGCTTTTTTCTTATTTTTTGACCGTGGCCTTATAGTTGTCTCGAGTACGTAAAATCCTAACTAATATTATAAATGTGAAAGTGAATTTGTTTGTTTGTTACGCTTTCACACCTAAACTGCGGAACCAATTTTGATGAATTTCGTATGGGTTTGCAACGCCAGTGGCATCGCGAATACGCTGTTGTCCCATAAGGGTACAGGAACTTGGGTCACTAATGCCGGAACACAACACAAGGTTATTATAGCGGCATACTTAATACCAAAGTTGATCGCCATCCAGACGGGCTTGGGGCCCTACCACGTACCTAGGGTGAGCTGTTTTGTCGCCTTTTACGACAGGCCGACCCCGGGCGCAGAAGTCAGTATTCTTTCTCTGCCCCTGCACGGATAAAACAAATAATATGGCAGAACAACGTTTGCCGGGTCAACTAGTAAGTAATAATTTTTATTAGTTTTATAACTGTGATAGTTTGGTGCCACAGGAATTTTTTAATGCCAAAACCTAGATGTTGCTCTTTTTCACCATAAATATGAGCTGCAATTTACCTCTTATTGAGTTTAGCTCCTGAATTACTTCTCCTCTTAGATATATAAAAGATAACAATCTTCTTTTCTTTTTGAGTTAAACTTATGTATGACGGAATCGCTTGCGATAGGTTTGCTGTTTGCGGGGGCCTCACAGAGTAATGACCAAAAGTCGACCCGGCGACCCTAAGGCTCTAGTAACGACCAGGGTTTTTAGAGTGTATGCCGTTGCGACCAATATGGGTATCCTTCGCTACCTAGTTGAGTGGTCGCAGTAGCAGGGTGGAGAACCCCACATACCCACGTCGGCTTCCCCCGGAGTTCTAACACGGCACTGCTAAGGTGAAGTTTTCCTCGGGAAAATAAGGTTTGCTATACTAATAATATTAATGGTCCATACTCACTGCTTCGTTTAGGCCTCTCCCAGAGGAAATTGACGGTATACCAAATTTGTCAAGGGTGCCGAATTATCGGTGCTCTCGGCATGCCAGTTTCCTGTCGTTGTTTTCCTTTAGTGTGCCAACATTAATTTTGTTAAATAAAATTGTCAAGTATTTTTGTTTCTTGCCTAGGAATAGTACACAAATTGACGACCCACTAACGTAGTAAGCGCCTATAGATGTTTGCGACACTAAGGACACCGCGAACACGCTGCTGTTTTCAGTCATCTTAGTAACCGACGAAAAAAAATGGAGTAGGTTCGCAATTCGATGGGATAATTTTTTTTTCTTTTTTTATGTATGACCACGCATAAATTTTTACAAAGTAGTCCGTTTTAAAAATTTTTATTGGAAAGGGAAAGGAAAAAAACCAACCATAAGGGTACGAAAACAGAGAATGATTGTTCACTCACTGATTATACCTATGACCACGCATAACTTTTGACGGAATTGATTTATTTAAGCATGTAGTAATTAGTAGATTATAGCCACAAAAAATTATAAAATAATAACTTTTAACTTTAACTTTTTAACAAAAAAATTAAACCGCCGAAAATACTAAAAAGCTAAAAATAATAAACTTTCTTTATATTAAGCTTAATAACTAAGTTCTTAAACGAATGTAAGTATCTTCTTCTTGTCTTTCGTTGCGCTCTTGTCAGAGCGGTCGTGGTCATCATTTTTCAGTCACACGCCTGACAATCCGTCTCCATTCCTCCCGGACAGCTGCTTTTCGGGAGCACACGTGTACCGGGACATCCACTGCAGCCTTTACTTGGTCCGTCCATCTCATAGGCGATCTGCCGCGAGGTCTTGTTCCTTCTACTTTCCCTTGGACAACTAGACGTTCGATGGAGACATCGTCACGCCTAGTCACGTGACCAAAGAAAGTGAGAATTCGAGCCTGTACGATGGAAGATAGACGTTGCTTGATGCCGAGTTCTTCTAGAATGGACTTTTTTTTTATATTTTGTGACAATTCATACAGCGTCATCTAGTCCCAAACTAAGTAGCACTTGTATTATGGGCCCTAGACAACTGATATACTACTTATATACTTTTTTTTTGTAAATAAATACATATTATACATCAACACCCAGACGCGAGACGGGAATCAAACCCGTGACCTCCGCGAGTGTACCGACGTGCGTTATCCGCTACGCCACCGAGGTCGTCGGTGGACTTGTTGGTCCGGAATTGATTCCAGGACATTCTCAACATTCTTCTCCAGCACCACATCTTTAGAACGTCTATTTTATTCTTCTCACTTTCTCACAGGGTCCACGTCTCCGAATCATATAGGAAAATGGAGAATAACAGTGCTCTAACTAGCCGGGTCTTTTGCAGCTTATCCATAGCTGATCTGGATATTGAGGAATGTAAGTATACCTAAGTAATATTGAGTCGGCGCCAGTGCCTTCACGTGTGTTCACCTGGGTTGCTGTTTCGCTGACATCAACTTCGTTTTTCCGTTTGCCACTAAGATAAAACTTGTTTAATCTCTATTACTCCCTATCCTTGACTACGCTGATATCTGCTATCTTAACCAACAGCAACTATTGAAGCTGGAATGTCTTCAAAATGTTGGGTTAGGTTCATATGTAAAGCTCAAGTGGTTGCCAATCCCGCTTCGCCGGAATGCTCACATTCTCTATTTACTCTATTTAAGCATTGTTTTAAATTTCTTTATACAATATACAACTCATTCCCGCTCTCTGCGCTCTAATGAAAACTTGTCCTGTACACTCTTCGACGTTCTTTTCCAATTCCTTTGCAGTACAGGCTGTCCATATTTGGAACTCCCTCCCTCTGGATATTAGAAAAGCAAAATCACTTGCCATTTTAAAAAACTTTGTTAATTACGATTACCTAAAGTCATAAACTGCATTGTCACGTGTATGCTTCATTTTCATGCGTGCAGGGGCGGAGAAAGAATACTAACCTCTGTGGCCGGGATCGGCCTGTCGTAAAAGGCGACAAAACAACCCACCCTAGCTACGTGGTAGGGCCTCAAGCCCGTCTGGATGGCGACCACCTTTGGTCTTAAGTATGCCGCCATAATAACCTTGTGTTGTGTTCCGGAATTAGTGATCCAAGTTCCTGTACCCTTATGGGACAGCAGCGTGTTCGCGATGCCACTGGCGTTGCAAACACCTATAGGCGACGGTAACTGCTAAATTCTAAGCGGGCTGTCAGCCTGCCTGCTGTCCTACGCAATAAAAAAAATTGTATTGCTATTAAATGTTAGATTAATTTAGTTATTTTTTGTATAATATTTACTAAGCTTGACTTTTATGTCTGTTGTGCACCGCCTTGTACTTTAAATATTTCTGTTAGGTGAAGAAATCGCTATTTAGTGATAAGACCGCTGTTTGTTCACTATGTGTACTATTACTTCTTTTATATGTCTTTTTTCCTGTAAAATTGTGTGGTGGACAATAAAGAATTATTTACCTATCTATCTAATATTGGAATAAAATGATTTTTATACGTATCGCTAAATCTAGTTACTTAAGTTTATCATACAAGGAAAATGATTAAGCCATTTCAAGTGCTTACAAGGTAGAGAACAAGTAAGTGTTATATGTGCTCGAGTATCATAGTAGTTCATACCATTTTGACAGTCTTAATTGCTTAATTCGCATATATGTATAATTGACATGTACTGACGGTGAAACAGAGTGAATTTTTAGCGCTGAAATCACCGATATTTGTGGTATACTCAGAAGAAATCATGGGCGTATTGTTCGTAGAGGAGGCTCAAATCTACGGTTAGAAATTATGAGCTTTAATTATTTTGAAAACGCAGTATATATCAAAAAGCTGCACGAGGCTTTCTCGGTAGAGAGTTTGATTTCATTTGAAAAAGAAAACGATTTCATAGCCCCATCTAACGCACACGCGAACTGCTTGTACGCGGAAATCGAACCCGGAATCGCACTTCAGTCCCATTTGGCTTGTGATATTTACGTGGTGTCGTGTCCGCGACGCGACGACCGACTTTGAAAGTGAAGTGGGTTTGGCCTCCATAGCAGGGGTACACAACAATTGGCATTAAAAATAATAATATTGATTTCAAACAGATACACATGTAAGTGTGTAAGTGACCCAAGTTCCTGTACGGACGTTGCAAACACTCATAGGCGACAGTAACTGCTAAATTCTAAGCGGGCCGTCAGCATGTCTGGTGTACTATAGCAATAAATAAAAAAAGTAAAGGTCCGGTAGCCACAACTTGCCAGCAATTAATAATTATATTGGGCATATATACTTTTTATTCAAAATTTCAACTCGAAATGCCCAAGCCTGTCTGTGAGAGACAACTCTTTTTTAACCAATTTATTGCTGTAAATAAATTTTTCTTTCACCACGTTAACTGTTAGTTGACTCCCCAATTCCGTAAAAAGAGTCATCATTGAATCGCATCCACTGTTCAGGAAGGTGCTCTAATTTAAAAATGACGTGGGTTTTGTATAATCTTCCAATACCAAGACTTTATAATTATTATCGAAATGGTTCATCCCGGTTACATACAGAACTAGCATTTTGAGACCAAAAATCATTGTGGAATACCATCACAAGGCTAAACTTCAGCTGGTTTATTGCATAGATACCTCTTGATGTATGGGTCTTGGGTTATTCTGAAACTACGAGGGGTGTTCATTAAATAGTGATAATGCGATACATTCTCCTTGGAAAGAAAAATAATTAAATACTGCCAGGCATAGCCCAGACATTAGATATACTAATAATGAGAAAAACAATCAGTCTCTTTTGTTTTTTAAAAATAGAAGTCATTTGTTTGCGTCGTGTAGGAGCGTTTTCTTAAAAAATTATAAAATTGAAGTTCGCGCGGTAATAAAATATCTCTGCTTAAAAATTTTTATTACGGAGTTTGTAAATCAAGTCTTAAGAGCAACATTAGGGGTTCATTCTCCTCAATATTCTACGGTTGCGCGTTGGTGTGCTGAGTTCAAATGAGGTAAAACTTCCATTAACGAAATCCAATTCAAATTAAAAAAGTTTATGATAAAAAAAGTTAAAAATATTGTCTTGACGGATCGTCGTGTTACTGTTTGTTTTATAGCAAAAAAAATTAAGATTTCTATAGGAAGTGTCAATAATATTATACACAACCATGAGAGTATGAAAAAAGTATCAGTGCACTGGGTGCCCAGAATGCTCTCTGACGCTCAGAAACAAACGAAAATGAAAATTTCACAAAGCTGTTTGGATTTGTTACAGCAAAATCTTTGCCGATTTTTTTCTCGATTCATAACTATGGACGAAACATGGCTTCAACATTATGATCCGAAAACGCAAAAACAGTCCATGACTTGGAAGAGACTGTCATCTCTAACTCCTAAGAAATTTAAGACGATTCCATCCGCTGGTAAGATCATGGGCTGTTTTTTCTGGGACAGCCAAGAGGTGGTAATGATCCTTGATCATGAATACCTTAATCATGGAGCTACTATTACGGGGATTTTGTAGGTAGGACAAATATCAAAATTGTGTGAGGAAATACGCAAGAAAC
Source organism: Malacosoma neustria (assembly GCA_963693495.1). Taxonomy (NCBI): domain Eukaryota; kingdom Metazoa; phylum Arthropoda; class Insecta; order Lepidoptera; family Lasiocampidae; genus Malacosoma; species Malacosoma neustria. Next base: position 4,575,598 of record OY856395.1, on the reverse strand, counting down.
AGCGTGGCAAACTCACTAAAGTAGTTTTCTTTTACCAAGATAACACCCCTGCGCACAAGTCCAGAGTTGCGATGGCTGCCATTCAAGAAGCTGGCTTCGAATTGATGGAAGATCCTCCATACACACCGGACCTAGCTCCTTGTGATTTCTATACCTATTTCCGCGGTTAAAGGAACATGTCAGGGGCTATAAATTTGAAGATAACGACGCAGTTGTCACCGTTTTTTTAAGGGATCAGATAGAAGATTTTTTAAAAGGGAATTTCAGATTTTTCAAAAATGTATACAAAGAGTATAAACCTGAAAGTTTTACCTCTAGTAAAGTCCTTTTACTTATAAAACATTACAGAATTTTTAAAAAAAACTTTATTTTTTAAATTTTTAACACGTGTTTCGATTTTTCTACACAATTTTCATATTTCTTTAAACATTTGTCATAACGTTCTACAAGGTTCTGTATGCCTATATTCTGTATGAATCACTTACCGTATTTCACAGCCGGTGGGCAGAGCGAGTGTTTTTGAACATTTTGAAGTAACACTGTACTTAACACACTACCACAATACCAATGCGAATGGCGTTGTTTGAGGAGCAAAACATGCCGGGAATTGGTACGCATGCTCGTTTCAATGCTTGTGCCGCATTCGATTAGCTACGACGATTCGGACCTTAGTTTTCGAGTAACCCTCGTATATTATTTACAACATATAAAAAACACATGGTTATAAATAGTATACCAATACTCTGTCGTCTTCATTATTTTCAAAAATGGAGTTTTAATTAGTGATTACTTAATACCTTTTTAATTTCAAATTCACGATAATATTCAAAAGAATTGAATGTTATTTACAAGGTAAAATTTTCTCAAATATTTGATCAATATACTCTCAGTGTTAACCCTATAAAATGAGTAAAAGCTCAACGGTGTTGCGAACACCTGCCCCCGAAGTGCTGCAAGCCTCGAAGTAACAGTCGCTAGCCTTACTCGATTCTCAGTCGACAAACACCGCCGTGCTACCGCGGACATACGAACTTTCACATTTCACAAAAAAAATACCCTATTAAAACGGTACCGAACGCGATGACGTATATTTGAAAATCTGTGCAATTTTTTAAATATTTTAAATAATAGTGGTGTGACGAAAAAACTATTTGAGAAAAGTGAAGTGATGCTCCAGCCGAGATTAAATGGATTTTCGAGGATGGCTGTGCGGTTAATATGCTTATTATTGATAAGCACGACTATTTTGTGTCAAGGTAACATTCTTTTTGATCTTAAATGTCGGTTACATGTCTTAATTTCATATATGCCGCGTTAAAAAATGAACGAAATTCAGCTCTTCAAATAAACTAAAATAATAGACGTTTTAAGATTTATTTTTAAATATAAAAACTTTATATTTTAAAATAAATTATATTTATTTTATAAAATAATATATTTTTTTCAATCTATAATAAATAACTTTTAAAAATATTACTGATATAAAATACGCATTAGTCCACTTACATTAGACATCAACGCGCTACAGATAGCAGGTTTGCTGAGATTTGGACAACTTTTCCTTTAGAAAATACGTTTAAATATTTATTACGAACAATAATATTTACCGGTAGAACATGAATCTATAAAAACGAAATGTGAAATTTGTGTTATGAATGTATTATAACTTACAAGTGTACTTAAAAAAAGTATTTTAAAGTATTACGTATTTTAAATACCAAAATTTTTTCTTAAAAAAGAATTGCCTTAATATTGTATACCACTTATTAAATGATGCGCTATGAATAAATTTAAATGTAGTAAAGCAATTATAGTAATATATACGTTTAAAATATATTTCACATTCCAATTATAATTGCATATTTTTTCTATTTATTTTATTATCAAAACCAATTACATACATAGCAAAATCGCTTTTCATGGCTTCATATGTAGTTTTTGTAACATATTATATAGGTGTAAAATAGGATTTTGTAAGTGGTAGGTTTTATTATTATATAGATGTGTCGTATTTTTAAATATACATACATACATATATCGGTAATATTGCAACCATCTTTTTTTATCAATGTAACTCTATCTTTCTTAAGATTATCTGGTAATAATGATTTCTAATTACAATACAGCTCATTTTCTCTCAATATAAAATATTACATTAAAAGAATATAAATTGTTTACTTGTGTAGAGCGAAAATATGCAATTATTATATATCAGTATGATACTTTGATTTTTCTTTTGTGTTCAATTCAAAATATTTATTAATTAAATTAAGGGATGATACAGCTTTGTTACAAATAATTGCGTTTCTAACTCAGGTAAGCTCTGTTTTATTTACGAAGGGAAATTACGTTAAACATCTTTTCTTTTCCCATCTCTTAGTTATGGGAGATGGAATAATGTTATTCTTAGGTGTTATACACGCGCCACCCATTTTTGAATACCACAAAGGTCTAAAATGCCGCAGGACGTGATATCTTAACGGGCCCAACAAGCAAGTGGCTCTTGTTTTTTATATAAAAAAAATTGTTGCCAATGTTATAAATATTGCACATTTGTATTCGTTAATTACACCAAGTATTGCAAAATGTGTAACAAATACATTAATTATTTATGATTTAATAACTAACCTATGATAATTATATCCAGTTTCTAAATAAGAGTCTACATTTTTAAATTATATTCGCTTTGAAAGAATGGCATAATAAATCAAATTATAACACAGTAGGCTTACACGATGTCGTTTGAAATATTTACAAGCTAGCAAGAGGTTTATCTTAAAAATTTGCCTTTATACGAGTATATCATACATACTAGTTGCTCGTGCGCGTTGCCAACGTCCATAGGCGACGGTGACCACCTGTTAGAGTGGGCTGTTTGCCTGTCTGCTGAACTCTAGATATATAAAAAATAACAAGAATAATAATAATAATAATTGCAAGTAGATGAACTTAAAACTTGAAAAGTTTGTCTCAACATTAGAATAACATTGATTTAATTATATAATGTCAAGGATGTGATGAAACGTATTGAAATTGTATTTATTAATATGTTAAATTCATTAATTTTAAACGAATTTACGTAATGAATTTTAATTTTGAATAACTAAATTAATTAATTCTTATTAATTTATATTTCTATTTGCACATTGTTATAATAAGGATATTGTGTAATTGCATTATTGTTACGGATTTCTTTTTTTAATGGTATATTTTGTAGTGTTACCAATGAAAATCCATTTTAGTTTCACGTAATAATCGCGTTTAAAAGTTGATGATCAATTTCAGTAACATTAAGTATATTTTTAAGTATAATTTAAATATATTTTTTATTAATATTATGCGAATATTTCATAATCGTATTTTATTTTTTTCTTAAACGTTTTTCTGTTACATATAGTCGTACTTTTTTAAATGTAATTATTATCGTATAATTAATTTATCTATTTATAAGTATTTCAATCTGGGTCTGCAATCTCCATTGCTTAGTAAAAAATGGAGTAGTTACCATAAAAAAAGTTTCTGAGTAATTAATATTACTTCCTTTAATTCCTTCCAGCTGAGTTATCTCGAAGAGATCGCTTTAAGCGATAAAGTCGCTTTTTTACATTATTATTATTTTGTCATTAATTATTTTACTGTCTAGTTTTAATCTGCTGTCCTAGATATATAAGCTTTATTGTAAATGTAAACAATAAATAGTTATATAACTATCTATCTAATATTGCTAAAGAATTAGTGGCAATGTGTTAGATTTAAATGAAATTGAGATATAAATAATGTTCATTAAATTTTTACTGTTTTTGAATGAATTCTAACTATGAAATAATTTAACAACAAACAGAAATAAAGTCGCATTAAATTCATTATGATTGTATGTCTCTTTCTTACAAATCTTAAAATGTCTTCCGATTGCAACGAAACTTGCTCCTTATAGACTTAGCAACGCTATAATATTGAAAAAAAAGAACACAAGATAGAGGTCTTAAAATAGTAGAAGAAAAGGCATCGTTCAGTTTTCTTTTCGTGGTTAAAGTTGTTGTTGCTGTTATAAAATCCGAATTTAAGGACATATCATCCCTACCTCTTTGAATCAATATTTACTGAGGTATCCCGCAAATCTAAATGGGGCCAAAAGTTTTCCACTGTAATACTTAACTGCACGTGTACTTTGGATACGGATGTGAAAATTTCATATGCAACCCGGAGATAGCGATTTGACTGGGAAATAGTTGAATATAATTGAATTTAGTTATATCTAAAACATCTTTCAACACATAACTAATACTTTCCCAAAATTTAACTACGATTTAGGAATATTTATATTCTTAAACAAAACCAAAATTATTTTATTTACTGCCAGTCATGTCTGAGTAAGGAATGCAATGTACAAATAAATAAAGGTTATGTACACACACATAATTATATCCTACTTGACGGATATACATGTAGCAACTAGTTGCATAACAACGGTCATTAAATGTCAAAGATGACTGTTACTGCGTATATTGTATATTAAGCTTAATACGATATAGTTTTTGTACATTTTTTACGCCAAAATTTCTGACCGCTGAAGACGAACATAACTTATATAAAGCTTATTCCACTCTCTAAGTGAGTACTAACGAGTTTCAGCTTCTCTTCCAGTCATGAACGATCTTCTACCAATTAGTGAACTTCGCCTTATTTATCAAGACGATATCTTAAACTTCTACTTCGATGTTCACTTCATATGGTGCAATTAAGGTAGATGTTATAAAGTTCCGTAATTAAAAAAGGGTGTGCGTGCTAAGTGATAAGTAGATTACATTTCATATAATAATATTTAAAAGCTAAAATAAGGGGAGACGATTATAGCAAACACTGTATACTGGTATTTTATCATATTTTCTCGCAGGCCAAATCCTATTTATGAACACGTTTGCGTCTTTATGGTGTTTCTTTTTCGTCTCATTTAATTTTAAAATCACAACGGTGCTATAGAAGATACACTTCAAAAACGTTTTAATTATAATATAGAAACCAAATAAATCATAACAGAGTTCAGGGTGCGGTTGCGGTTGCCCCGCTCCTGTAGCGCATCGGCCATGTTTGCGGACGCGCATGTAGACTGTTTTTACGCTTCGATGCGCAAGCGAGCCATGTCACTGGTGCGGCGCGTGCGGGCCAGCACCAACAGCATCCAGAAAATGTTTGCTTGCAGACTTTTTTTTTTGTCTCGGGGAAAAACTTCTCTTGACGGGTTCCCCCGGCCCGGGGGGACCGAGGGATATGTGGGACTCCGGGAAAGATGTTCGACCATCCGACTACCCACTAAAAACCCCGCTGTTCTCCTATCGCCTACGCCCGGGCCCACGGATATATGGCCTGCCGATCTCGTAGCCCGGGCCGACGCCGGCCCGCCCTTTGTCTTAAGGCGGGCCTCTTCTAAATTGTTGGCGCCAGGGGTCAGGATTTCGTCCCCCGGCGCTCTTCTGAATCAACAGTTGAGGGGGGCCGCAGAACAGCACGCGGCCCTCTCCCTCGCGGCAGTAGTGCGAGCGGCGGATCCTCCCCCGAGGGGCTGCCCGCGGCCGCTTTTTACGGCGGCCGGAGGTCATTACTTGCCCTCCGGCGCCACCGGCGTGGCCTGCGTTGGCGGGAGGGGAGTGTGGTGGTCGACTCCCGCTCCCGCTCCGCCGCCTCCTCCAGAAGGAGGCGACAGCCGTCCATCCAGGATCGCCCCCGACCATGGACAGAACCAGGGCCGGGAGCGATAGGTCCGCGCCGATTGCTTGCAGACTTGATGTAGCCTACATTAACCGTTGCTGCAGGTTGCACAATCCATTTGCATGATTTTTGTGGTATGTCTACTTGTATGTTATTTTATTGTATTATTATTATTATTTGACATTTGTAATTTTGATTTTTATTATTTAACTATTTTTCTTTATTCATTGATTTATAATTTTTGTTATTGATTGATTTTTGTAATGTAAATAATGGACCATGTTGTTCGACAAATAAATAAATTATTATTATTATTATAACTTCTACATCCGATTCCAATTAGACATTCCATTTGTAAACGTCATAAATAACGGAAGGTTTGATATTAAAATAATTAATAATTATTATAATTCTATAGACGTATGACATGAATATCGTAGAAATTGTGCTGTGAACGTGATTTGAATAGAAATAAATAGGTTTGTGTGTCATTCATATTTACAAACGTAATATATACGTGGCTGAAAACGGCTTTCCCTTTGGACAGGAAGACTGTAGACACTCCTTACCAACTAACAGGCTTCGGTAAAACTTAGCTGTAACTTAAATGTAATATAAATTAGAAAAAAAAAGAAACAGAAAAATAATTCCAATAACAAAAATAACACAGACATAGCTCTAAGAAAGTGCCTCAACTCAGAAATGCGAGGTTCTGTTTAAAGCATCCTGCGTTAAATAGTAACAGCTATTTTATATATCTATACAAAACAATTAAAACATTAAAGAAAAAATACCTGATTGTTGAGAATGAATGCATACGAAGAGTATTAACTTCCCAAACGTTATAGATTTTGTTACGTGGTATAGTCACGGATTAATATCCCACGATGGTATGCACCACTTAACCAGGTTTTCCGACTAAAGTCCATATTATAACATTTACCTTGGACAAGCGGAGTGGGTATACTGTTGGTTCCCTTGGGGAAGGCCCCAGCCCAGCAGTGAAACGTTATAAGCTGTTATTATGAAGAGTATAAATAAAATACTTAATTCTCCGGAAAAGTCAAAAACTATTCTAGATCTTGGTCTTTTTAATGCTGTAGGACAGCAGACAGGCTGACGGCTCGCTTAGAACTTAGCAGTTACCGTCGTCTATAGGTGTTTGCAAACGCCAGTGGCATTGCGAACACGCTGCTGACCCATAAGGGTACAGGAACTTGGGTCACTAATGGGAACACAAGACAAAGTTATTATGGCGACATACTTAAAACCAAAGGTGGTCGCCATCCACACGGGCTTGGGGCTCTACCACGTAGCTAGGGTTGGTTGTTTTATCGCCTTTTACGACAGGCCGACCTCGGCCACAGAGGTCTGTATTCTTTCTCCGCCCCTGCACGGATGGATTCCGGTTCCATTTTCAGGTTTAACTGCCCCCCGTTTGAGTTCTATAAGAGTAGGTGTGAAACTGATATATTTTCAATAAGTCTACTGAGAACATCAAATAGTACGTATAGTATAATAAATCGTGTTAGAAGTGACGAATATGACTATTTTATGAGTAGATTTTTCTTAATTTTTAATTTATAACAGTAATTTCTGTCTGCCTTATTGATAACAGTAATTTCATCAACTTTTTCATTACTATGAAAATAAGAAGTAATTTTAATATAGATTTATTTATAAATTAAATTCCTTATTTTAAAAATCAGAAAATGATTCTTTTGATTAACAAATTAAGTCTTCCAGTGTCGCTAAAATATTAAATATAAAATTAATTAAAATATTTTAATGTACTTATTACAAATTGATATACAATGCAGAAGTGGCGCGATTCTTATTACACGTACCTCAAACTCTTATGTGCTTTGACGATATTGGCGAAAATTGTAGGAAACACAAACACGGAGATTACTGCTGTGACCCACTACTACGATTTGTGTTGGGTACTCGTATATTATCGGACTCGTCTAGAGAGAAGCTTCAGCCTGTCATTGCGAAATTATGAGCCTCGCACTCGTGTCAGAAATTTATACCAGTAATAGTTGTAAATCAAGTGGGACTTTTAATATTCTATGACAAATCATGCATTTAGCGTATTTCTTCAATACTCGTATACGAGTCACTTAACCTTTTAAAGTTAGTGTTGCAACATCTTTAAGACACCAAAACCATATGATAATTTAATGCCTCAACCAATACGCAAATTAAGGTCGTTATATGAAACATTTGGCTTCGAATCAATCTCGAATGTTCTGGCAATATAGACGATTTAATTTTAAAATAAGTGCGTGAAAGAATTTAACGAGTAACTTTATTCCGAGTGGAACCGATCAAATGCGAATCGTCGTCACCGGCTATAATAAACGTGGTAGTCATTGGACACACGAGGTGTAATCTAGACAGTGACATATTAGACAGTCTTTCTCACCTAATGAGTAATGAACCAAACTTCACGCTGAGATCACTGGTATGTGAAATCCAGCCAAGTATTGGCACGTTAGGAGCTAATATATTTAAGTCCATCTAGTTGAATTTATTTTTGTTGCTAACTCACAGGTAGCGTCTTCACGATATTTCAAAGACGATATAAAATATCTCCATATGGTTCGTAAGATATGTTCCTTTAAAACCGGTTGCTCGTTAAGGTTTTTATGTAGCTTGAACCGGATACAAATTCATCAAGAATCATACGTCACGTTACACAAACATATCAAAATCAGGCTGGTAATTTGGTCAACATCTCACGGTGTGAAACTTCGCATATAAGATATTTGCATATTCACCGTAATCTTCAACCGTTGGGAACCGCATTTTGCTATTTTACAACCGCAAGTAAACCTTTTATAAAGTGGAACGTCGCTTGAGACATCTGATAGGGAGTGGTCGGAGTGTAGGTATCCGGAGGAAGACATTAAAAGAATGTTTAGGTGTCTGCGTGTTTTTTATTAATTGCTTAGGACAAGTAGACAGGCTGGCGGCTCACTTAATAAATAGTAAGCAGTTACCGTCACTTATGGATGTTTGCGACTAGCAGCGAGAACACGCTGCTGTCCCATAAGGACACCGGAACCAGGGTCACTAATGCCGGAACACAACATAGGGTTGTTATGGTGACATTCTTATAAACCAAGGGTGGTTGCTATCCAGACGGGCTTGGGGCCCTACCATATCTACCCCGGCCGCAGAGGTAAACCTTGTGTTGTGTTCCGACATTAGTGACCCAAGTTCCTGTACCCTTATGGGACAGCAGCGTGTACGCAATGCCACTGGCGTTACCAACACCCATAAGCGACGGTAACTGCTAAATTCTAAGCGGGCCGTCAACCTGTCTGCTGTCTTACAGCAATAAAAAAAAGGTAACATTTCTTGAATATCTTAAATACCTGAAAAGTGGTTTTCGAATTTACTCTACCTAATATTTAATTATAATTTATAAGTTAAAAATACTCCTAACTACTAGACAGGATAACTTTTGAAATTAATAGATTACTAAAAAATTTATTTATTGAAAAAAATGAGTATTGACAAAACAACAGCAAAATAATTAACAAACCTATTATTTCACGCTTGTTACGCAAATTGCAAATATTTTATTGACAATTATGAGTGTTTTAACAATTTGTTTCGACATTGAAATGCTATAACTTGTAACTAACAACAAAATATTAAGAAACTTATAATTTTTTGATGTCTCCAAGGATAAGGATGGATTTCGGAAGTTTAAACAGAAAATATAATAATAAAGACGAATTATTGTGCATCAACACATCAATTACTGAGAAGTGTAACTAGGTCTCAAAGTCTTGTTTCCAATCTGCTTCTTTTAAATAGCGGCTAAAGTAAAAGGCCCTTAATTGATACCATCTATCGTTTTATCCAAAACGGGTTCGGCCTATTTTTTATTCAGCCAGGATGACATGACCGCAGAGCAGTCACGTATACTTGTTTTTCAGTACACAAAAGTAAAATTTACATCTTTAACCTCATCATCTAGTTGTATAAGTTGAAAAAATAAACGAATATAAACCTTTCACGACCTTTTCAAGAAGAAGTTTTATATGTCTTAGAGACGATAAAACGCTTGTCGCTGTAACTGTGTCCACCTACTCCAGTGATATCGAAACCTGCACCTCACTAGGTCACCCAGCTTGCTTATAGTGATGTCCACGGATGTCGATAGCTAGTATCGACATGAACGTATATAAACGACATTGAAGACTCGTTTTACTTTTTACGTTTGCACGAAGGGCGTTGTGACTTTAGGTGCGCCTTGGAATATTAACTCATACAGCTTTGAAAATTAAAATAATTATCTTAATTAAAATGCAGTTATAGTAATATGAATAGTCATGAATCAAATTGTATGTACTGCATTTATCTGTAGTAGTGAATTACTGAAACAAAGACGACGTAAATGTGTTAAATAATTTCCAGAGAAGGTTTTCAATCCGAAGTAAGTTAGTTGGAGGGATCCCTTGCAGATAGACAGACATTCCTTACAGACAGAATTCTTAAACATCCTATAATACAATTTATATGCAAATTAAAGCTTGAGAAGTTTAAGCTAGTAACCAGAAATAAATGACTAGCTTTGAAATCTAGATCACAGTTGTCGAGACGATCTGACGATTTTTATGGTAATTCTATCAGATCAATAAAGAAAATATTAGCATTCTATTGTGTACAATATTTTACTATCGTTACGATTTGACTCGACAGGTATTTATTTATTTCTAAATAACGATTATGTAATTCAACTGAATTATGAAGTAGGATGTAACTAGGGATATAGCCTACTTCGATATTCTCAGTAAAATTCACAAAATGCAATGATTAAATGAAAAAATTGCAATTTTCGTGACAAAACATGTTTTTTTTTTATAGTGAAAGAGTAAAATAAGAAAAATAAGATCAACTTTAATGATTTATATTGACAAAACGTTATAAAACTGAACCGATAAAACTTAATTAACTACATCTAAGCCAGTTTTAACTGCTGTTAAGAAATTTATACATTTAATAATTATGTATTAAACAAGTGGCCTGTAAGTAGGTAACACGATTCGGGTTTTGGTCAATTGCAAAATTCCATTCACTTTCAGCGTAGCCGTCTGAAGTTCATTTCGTATTTAATACATCATAATTTTAAAGAGTTTCTTGCATTAAAATCTTGTATTGGTTTTTTACATACAATTGGTGTGTAAAGGGGATAGAGAAAACCTTTTTAATAATTATATAAGTACTTTGTCTTCCGTGAGAATCTCATTAACAATCAATTATACAAGGCCACTGACTATCGTATGCACTGAGCAAACATTGGCATTAAAGCATAGTTGCCAGGAGTAAGCTTAATAAAATCAAAAAACGACTTGCAGTTTTTTAGCCGTAGTCCGAAAGGTCATGTAAACGATTATTTTTGATTGAATCTAAGATTTCATTCTGGAGTCCAGGATCTGGTATTAAAGACTGTGAGGGGACAAAACGGCGTATTATGCGGCGTTTGCCTATATTTGAAACTTTCTTTTCTCGTATCAAGATAATCAGCATTAGAAACATAATGGATTTACGTTGGGCGACTGCTGTACATTCTTCACTCCTTTTTGACGTGGAAACACTTGATGCGCTCACCGCTTGAGAATTCGCGGCAGGGTAGGGTCTCCTATGGTCGGAGGAATATGATATCCTGTCGCGTGCCTCCTGCCCGGGTGCGCTGGCCCAGCCATAGTGACGTAGACCGGCTTCTCGTGGGTGTCAAGTGTCAGGCGGGGTGTGTCTTACTTCGGCTGCCTCCATTCTTCAACCCTGAAAGAAAACCAATGTTTCAAAACCTCAACGTCTTGCTTCAACATCTCGTCGTTTATCAAGATAAAATTAAACAGGTGAAATATATTGGGTCCCTATTTTAGTGGAATTGAAATGAAATGAAACGCTTTTAAAAAGTGTTTTATTGTATTTTTTATTCCTACGGTTTAACTTCAGACTTATTTACTCTGCTTTAGATGTAATTGTGACATTAATTTGAATATTTTGTCTATGCTTAAATATGCTTAAATATATAATAATATATTACTCGCAACAATTTGGAGCCTTCGTATGAAAAAATACACATCCTTTGGCATTTACTATGCCCTAATTTGGCTTTTGTTTTAAAAAATAAAGAGTTCACGGCTGTTTGTTTAAGCTAATATTGTTTAATGTGCCTCCATATTAGCATTTGAATAACGGTGTCTAAATTAAAAGCGTGACTGTACGCCTTTTATGTGTGTGTGTGGTGTAAGAATATTAATGTGATATTTTCATTGGTTCTAATAGGTGTCCGAAATAGTGTAATGAAAAGATACATGAAGGTAGAAAGGCCAATCTTCATGTCAGTTGATATATTGTGCGAAAATTTCACATAAATCAGTCCGTTACGTGAAGTCGTATTCGTATATTATGGTTTTCACCATAAAAGTAGGATTACCCCCATTACTTCGAGAGTCGTAAAAAGATTAAGATATTTATTTCATTTAGAGCAGTGGAAATCGTTAGTTTTTTAATAAAACCTTGTAATAATCAAAGTTAACCAAATTAATATGTTTTGACACAGGACTATTTAGTTCCGAAACAAGCACCAGAACGCTTGATGGTAAGCGCTTAATATACTACATTTAAACATTTCTTTTGCTACATTTAAATATTCAAAACCTGAAAGCATCTCGTGTAATATATTAGTTATCTAGTACCCATAACACAAGTGCTAAGTTACTTACTTTGGGACTACTTGCGCTGTGTGAATTGTCCAATAGGATAGTATTTATTTATTATTTATTTATATACCTTATCAAAATTAAATTTGACATGAGTAAAAACTATCGAAGCAAGTCGATTTAGAAAGTCTATAACGTCTATATTACAATGCATACAGACGCATCACAAACCTGTTTGACCTTTCATTTTGTGAAAGTGTGGACAGACGCTGATTTGAGAAACGTAATATTTGATATTTATTTTGTCAACATATCTATGCAAAGGTCAGTATTTGCCTGGATAAGGATGTTTGGAGAAATATTCGTATATATTAATTTACTCTCTATAATTTAAGTTTTATTGACTTTTTATAACGTTTATCCTTTCTTGAGTCGTCATCGTTGTTTGTGTAGGTAGTGTAGACACTTCTAGAATATAGTATTGTAAATGTCTATCGTTTTGTTTTAGCTGTAAAATACGTTATGAATTTCATGTTAAGGAGTTTTAATAGAGTATATCTCGTCCAATTTTCAGCTAGTAATCATGCCCTCCCCCATTAACCTTTTCTTCTTCTTCTTCACAAATCTTGATCTTTGCTCTATTTTGTTTTTAAATTTTCCCTTCTAATGATTTTCATGTAATTCTAAAATCTTTTGTATTTGCGAGTAATATTTTGTCCAAGCAAAACCGGTTTTAGTAGGAAATAAAATATAATAACAGAAATATAACAACAGGTAGTTTTCAAGTGTTACAAATACCATTCAGTAAAGAATAGGCCCATATTGTACTCTATAATAGGCACGCATGTGACCGATTTGTCATACACCAGTTGATATTATGGCGTACCGTAATTGTTATCCCATCAGACGATGCTATGTTATTTAATCGTGTTATAACTGTGTTTTTCGGTTAATAATAATATATATACAGTCAGTAATAATTCACAGCACCATCTAGTGCTGAAGTTAGATGCAGAGCGATTGCGTTTGGGTACTAGACAATTGATATATTACCGTTTTATGTATAAGGAGTAAAATATATTATTCCCTGTATCCAAAACAATGGAGAATCTGATGCGAATTTTCTGTATTGAGGGTAGTCGTTCTTGGAAAAATTAACTTTATCCCTGTGAGGTATTTACAGAAAAAAAAATGTGTAAGTCTACAAAATTTTACTATGTTTTTCTTTTTTTATTGCTGAGGACCAGCAGACAGGCTAACGGCCCGACAAAACGGCCCTCCCTAGCTACGTGGTAGGGCCCCAAGCCCGTCTGGATGGCGACCACTTTTAGTACTTAAGTATGCCGCCATAATAACTTTGTGTTGTGTTCCGGCATTAGTTATCCAAGTCCTTGTACCCTTATTAGCATGGCAGTGTGTTTGTGATGCCACTGGCGTTGCAAACACCCATAGGCGACGGTAACTGCTAAATTCTAAGCGGCCCGTCAGCCTGTCTGTTGTCCTACTGCTGTAGGAATGTGATTTTCTATAAAGGACAGGTAAACTGTGTACTTTACCTACATTTTGTTGCTGCGTTAACATTGTAAAACTTGGCAAGAGTAATATTCGATGTAAGTAGGAAAATTGTGAAGGCTTCAAAAGCGGATTTACTTGAATCGAAAATAAACAATTTGCACCACAAGGCTATATCTTTATTTTAATAATTATATTTATTGAAATATATAATACATTCATACATATTGATAATACATTCATTCCTTACTCTTATTCCTCATTCACTCACTCCTTTTGAAAAACAGAAAAGGAATAAAACTATACGTAGGACAGTTTGGGATTGAGTGTAGAACATACACTAATATTATGAGTTCTATATGTTTGAGTAATCATACTCCATTTGCTTTGTAAAGTTAAATATCCTTTACGAATTTAATTACGTTATTTTTCCCTTTGGAAAAGGAAATAAACGAAGTGCAGCATTAAGATACAAGAAGGTACATGAAACATGTGGCAACCCCAAGTCCGTCTGGATAGCAACCACCTTTGATCTATAAGTATGCCATTATAATAACCTTGTGTTGTGTTCCGGCATTAGTGACCCAGGTTCCTGTATCTATGGGACAACAACATTTTCGCCGCGTCCTTAGCGTTGCAAACATCTATAGGAGGAGGTAACTTACTATTAATTGGGCCGTTATTCTGTTCTTCAGGAATTAATAAAACATTTTGCGCTAATCGCAGCCTTATTGCTTGAGAAACGATCTCTCCCGGACGTTATGATTTTTTATTATAAATTATTTGACCATAAAGTCGGAAGTACTTTACACCAGGTAAACATAAACGTAATATTTAAAAACTAATTTTCCTCACAAGGTCATTATAAGTACGACAAAAGGTCAATAAATAGTTCAATTAAACATTAATACAGGAAGTGTTGTTCAACGCGTGTTTTATGGCAGTTAGCGGCTTTAACTGTTCAAGTACGAGGTAACAGTTTAAATTTGTGGTTGGTAATAATGATAATAGCAAAACAAAGTAGACTAGTGTCTAATCTTATCATTAAAAAGTAGTACAATACGGTTACCAACAACGTTCATGCTACGTACTCTACGGGTTTGGAATGGGCTTCCAGTTGTTTTCCAAGGGTATTACGATACGTGGTATTTATAAAAAATGCATCTTTAAATTTCTTCGTGATCAGCAACGCGTTGCCTTTGGTATCGAACGTCTATAAAAGACGGTGAAATCTATTATTATCGGGCTGGCCATTTGCCCGTCTGCTGAGCTCGAGCTATAAAAACGTTAATTTTAACAACAAATCGAGGCTATCTTAATTTATTTTATAACTGTCAGATTAAATATTTTAAATGAGTGTCATTATGTTTTAATGAAATGATTAATAGAATGAAATTTGGAGTAATAGCCCTTTTCTGTTCTAGTTTCCGTGAGAATTAGGGTTTTATAATGAACTAGTTTGGAAGGTAATGAGAATATAAGTTAAAACTTAAAACGATTTTTAAATTTAAATACCGCAAGCTTCTGATGTTTAACTATAGTTGATTAGAATCTCTAAAAAAAAGATAATATACAACTACTATACCGGCACGCTATGATGGCCGTTTTGACGTTTGTCCACTCATGAAGTTTCGTATTAATTAGTAATTACATTTGAAGGAGCAAATTGCTGTTCTTTATTGTCAATAGCGACGTGCAGTTATTGACAATAAAGAACAGCAATTTGCTCCTTCAAATGTAATTACTAATTAATACAAAACTTCATGGAGTGGACAAACGTCAAAACGGCCATCATAGCGTGCCGGTAGCATAGTTTATAATCATTTCTCAGAGATGAAAACCTCGCTGTCATTAACATGCTTTGCTCGAGTTATTATTTTCGACACCCAGGAAATAGAATCAAATCGCCAGACTGCTGACTACATAAAGATATTTCCATGTGAACTGTTTCTATTTAACTTTGCAAACCATTTAAATGCAATTGTTTCAATTATACTTGTAACTATAACAGTTATCAATGGATATCAATTAAGGACAATGACATTTGAATATAGCCTTGTTTATTAAGCAGAACATTCATTAATAATTACTGCAAAGTATGCATGGAATTTCTTAGATTATAAATAATAGGCCTAAGAGATAATACTTTTATAAAATAGAAGTTATTTGTTATTTATATTAGGGGCACTGCGAACACGTTGCTGTCCGCATAGTAGTACTAGTCTGGGTTATTAATACCGGAACATAACGCAAGGTTATTATGGCAGCATACTTACACACCAGTAGCCGGGCTTGTGGCCCGACCACCTAGCTAGGGTAGTTTTGTCGTCTTTTACGACATTCTGAGCCCGGTCGTAGGGTTCAGTATATTTACTCCGCCCCTGTACAGAGAAAAATATTTATATCTAGGATATTTATGTATTTATTATTATTATTTATTAATATATTATTATTATTTTTTAGCATTTATTTATTCCTATATTTAAGTATAGCGCCATCTTCTCGCCAGATATTTTATTCAAATTCCTTCTGAGTACAGTTGCCTGGAAGAAATCGCTGTAAGCGATAGGGCTGCCGATTTTTCACCGTCCATTTATTATATACTTGTGCTGTAAATTTTAATTTTAGTGATAAATAAAACGTTATCTATCTATCTATAAATATCCAGGTATATTGATGTCCTAAATTAGGCTTGCCATAATGCTGTTTTTAAGCATTATATTCTTCGTGTTCAATTTAGTGGAATTTACCTATTTGCCGATCTCAGAAAAAAATGTCATGCCAAAATACATCAATTCATTATCAGGATGTCTGGCCATTGCACCGCTTCCCACGGTGCTGGACTAGTCTCCACGCCCGAGTGCGTTCGCACACGCGATTCCGCAAGTATATAGTTACATGATTATAATATTTGACATATTTTGAAATGAATGACTGCAGAACAAGTTTATGTCTTCGATTTAGAAATAACTGATTTGGTTTATTTGCTACTTCGATATGCAGCGGAAGTTTCTAATATATGTTACATTATTACTTATAGGTTATTATTAGTACGTTTATATATTGCATTTCCTTCTTTAAGGGTCCATTTTAGTTAAACTGAGTAACAGGATAAGAAATAGTGAAATAAGGAAACGTTGTGGTCTGAAAGAAGATGTAGTGACAAAAATTGAGAAAGGTATGCTGAATGAAGAACGATTGACGAAAAAAGTGTATAAGGCGAGTGTGAATGGAAGTGTTGGGAAGGGTCGACGACCTAGGCGGACGTTTCGAGACCAGATCAGAGACGTCTTGAAAAAAGGCCAGGTCAAGAGTACCCTAAACCGAAGGGCATGTATGAAGGGAATAATGGAAGTGGACGAAGCGAAACAAGTATGTAAGGATCGTAGCAAGTGGAAAGAAGTGGTCTCTACCTACCCCTACGGGAAAGAGGCGTGATTGTATGTATGTATGACCAAGTCGTTTTATCCCGAACTTTTATAATCTTTAAGCTATGGCATGCTGGTAATCAATGTATGTAGTTTTAACTCTAAAAATTAATTGTAATTTGAGAGTTAGGGAGACATTCGTCCCTGCAAAGGTAAATTTAGTCACATATATATTCTTGTCTAATTCTTTCTATCCATGAAGGGGCGGAGAAAGAATACTGACTTCTGCGGCCGGGATCAGCCTGTCGTAAAAGGCGACTAAACAACCCAAGCAAGGGCACCCCTGGTTTTTAAATATAATAACCTTGCCACCATAATAACCTTGAGTTGTGTGTGTTGTTGTCGTGTTAGCAATTCCCGTGTTAGATGGCATTGCAAACATTCATAAGCGACGATAATGCTCACTACTAAGTGGGCGGACAGCCTGTCTGCTGTGCTGGAGAAATAAAAAAAACCAATCTCAACAAAGTCACAAAGCAGATCCCGGTTCATCCATCAACCAGGCATCAACTGGAATTTAACGGTAGAATGATGGTGTAAGTTAAATGTCAAAATCAAACTTCATAAAGGTCTGAGAGAATGAAGACAAAATGCTTGTATGCCAAAAAGAGGTGTTTCTCTTTTTCAAGATTATTTACATTATCAATTGTAACAGTGGTAGAAATACAAATAATTAACTAAAATATTAGCTACCTTCGCAAATCTAAATCTTCATCTCACATTTGCGACAGTCTTGTCCGTGACACTGTGAATAAATTACAGGAGTGTCGCCCGATAAAGACACATTTACGACAACCGACTGGCTTCATGCGGAACAACTATCTAGCCTTGCCACCTCTACCTCGGCAGAAGGGCAGACCCAAAAAGTTCTAGCGTCGTAAAGGGTGATATGCGTGCCAATAGATTCACTAACAGTGGTGCCGAAGACTGTGAAAAGTGGAGAAGAAAAAGTTCGAAAGCGAACCTCATATACGGAAGCGGAAATTTGGGCTGCAACCGGGATTTCACGTCAAGATGATGATGAGTATGTTTGCAGTACTACAGATATATTTAAAATGTTGTGCAAAATAGATAAAATGAATCTATTTTTGCTTTTTCAAACTTTATATTATTTACCAGTAAGGTTGGGCTTACAAGCCATTAGCTGTAAGTTTCTGGTTTGTATCTGCTGAATGAAAATACCTTCATTCACAAATACTGTCAAAGTTAAAGAGCATCGATTAATAGGAGAGGTTTATGAGCAGTGATCCCAATGATCCAGATTAAAATTTCATTAAAACAAAAGCTTCTTAAGCAGTTTTTCTAATTTGATATGAACATTAAGACATATTTACAATATGTTACATGTATGTGTAATCTTTTTTGATTGAGTCCAATAGAGACATTAGTTTTTTTTATTGCTAAGTTTGTTGACTATTAAGTCAGCAGTTACCGTCGCTTATGGATGTTTGCGACGCCAGGGGCATCGCGAAAACGCTGCTGTCAGCAAAGGGGTGAACCTGGGTCACTAATGCCAGAACACAATACAAGGTTATTATGGTGGCATACTTATAGATCAAAGGCCATTCAGGCAGGCCTACCACGTAGCTAGGATTGTTTTGTCGCCTTTACGATAGGTCTATACCGGCCGCAGGGGTTAGTATTTTTACTCCGCCCCTGCACGGATACTAGTATACTCGCATACGGATATAGTCGTATAGTGGCTATGTATATATGGATAACACTATTAATTGTTTAATTAACAATACTCGCTCACCATATTTGGACGGCTATACAGACCTAACCATATACGGCATATCTTACATATGATCCAAAAGTTCTCTCTTTTAATATGCTCTAAGGCCTAAGCTCATAAAATGATTCACTCCACGCATAGCCGAGGTGCGCCGGTGAAAGTGAATACCACCTGCTTGGAGGCGGTGAAACTCGGAAAGTGGGCCCTTGATTTCGCACAATCAAAAACAACAGGTCAATGACTTATGTTTGGCAGCTAGCGCTAAACGGTTTTGTTCGAATCATAATTAATTTAAATACCATGTTGTTATATAAACTGTACTTGGATTTAATTTCAAAGTTTAACAGTTTTCCTCTCCGAGGAAAACTGTGCTTCAGCAGTACTTCGTCGCAGCTTCGTGAGTAGAGCCGACGCGGGTATGTAAAGTTCACCGCCTTATTCCGACTACTCAGATGGCGAGTGGTGGTCGCGGTAACTAAAAACCCCGTCACTTGAGCCTTTTGAGGGGTCGCAGGATCGGTTTTTAGTCATTACGTTGCAGAACTGAAACTCACCTATTAGATTTTTATAGAAATTTTTATTATCTTAGTTCCAACAGATTGAGCTACAATGGTAATAAATCCTTATAAAGCTCAATTTAACTTATTGTGAATCGAATATACAGCATTATCATTATACCTTTATTTTTTAATTATTTCTTATAAAAACAATTTTAAAAATAGCAATGTATAAAATATTGTTAAAAATATTAAATCGTATTCCGCCAGCACCGGGTCCATAGGTCCAAACTACAAGCGGTTAAGGATTCAGAATCAGGAAACTCTTCACAATGCGTGTCGTGTCGGAAATAGCTGACTACTGCACCCGACTCTTCAGACAGGGACCAAACGAGAGCGTTTCGAGGTGTTGGTCAAGGTTCTTCTTATTAAAGGAATATTATTATTATCATCTACAATTAATACAAATTATGAGCCTTTGTTTATTGGCGTATTTGTTGAATGATTTTAAATATCTTGTACTCAAAGTAATACTTTAAACATTTATTTTGCATGTCGTTATACATGCAATATCATTTCGACAACGTAAGTATAAATAAATTATAGTATTTCATTCTAAATGAATGATGACTACTAAATTTGATTTTTGATCGCGAAATAAATACACCGGTTCTTGCATGAGCGCGCGCTGTTTAAATTAACTGACTTTAATCTTGCCAAAATGAAATAGGTACAGTGAATGCTTTTATAAATAAGTTATGGCGGTTACAAATGCCCTACGGCACCGAGTAGTATGGAATTTTTCACCTCAATTGGAAACGGTAGAAAGCAAACATGTTTTACAATTTGTGTACATATAAAAGTTGTGCAAAGTTTATATTGCATAGGATCCAATATTTAAAAAAAACACTATAAATTATTTGAATTCTTACCGATAATATCCACGCGATTATTACTCCAGCATCTTGTCTTGCTCGTGTCCAGCATCTTGTCGGCCATTTTGAATTGTGAACTGATTGTTATAACATTTACGTATTATCGATTTCGTTAAGTAAAATGGCTAGCACTTATAAAATTAATATCACCGACTACCCACTAAAATACCCCGCTGTCCTATCGCCTGTGCCTGGGCCCACGGATAAACAAGGCGCCAAACTCGTCGCCCGGTTCGGATGTGGGTACGGATCTCATCCCCCCCGGCGTTCTCCTGTAAACTCCAGGAGTTGAGGGGGGTGCGTGGAATATCCTAACCTAACCTTTTAATTATTTCTGTATATTTATTTATACATATTTATTTCTATTTCACAGGTAAGTCCCCAACAAAAACATCAGCGGCAAGGTATTTATAAATACATTATGTGGATGGACGATATCGCAACATCTCGTTCCATTTCTCACTAAACAGGAGATGTACGCAATATGATGGCTCGTCATCACGCAATGAACCTTGAAAATTAATGTTTGCATATTTACACGGTATAACATTTTTGTCTCACGATTTGATTTAATAATAGTGATTTACAAATGTTTTGAATGTTATTTTACTTTAAAATTAATATCATTGTTCAGATTTAGTGTGAGATTAGTTTTTTTCGATATAATATATTGTATATCAGACATAAAAGTATGATATTGTCTGTTTTTATCTGTCTACACGCTGTTAAATTATTACAAAGCTTCTGCGGGTCCGCGTTGGTACCCGTAACAAATAATTTTCCTAAGGAAAGAAACGCGGCAAAGACGCAAATGAAACATGCTTGATTTTAAAAAGTTTTAAAATGAGAACTGTACACAAAAATCCAATCGACTGTACTTTCTTTGATAGTTGCGCCTACGGCATACCAAATTAAATAAAACAAGGCATCAATAAACTTAAAAAAAGGCTACTGAGGTCTTGCTCGATTACTTTCTCGCGGTGAAAGCAGTTCTTTCGTCATTACAGACGCATCAAGTCCGTCATCCGTCACTTGTTCAACGCAACATTCGGAAGATAAGTTGGTTTTACAAGACGCGTTATGTAATTTGGGTCATTTTATTATTTATTGGTTACTGTTACAGATTTTGAAATATTTATAGTTACTGAAAGAGCTATTATACTATACAATTTAGAGTAGCTAACATGTTATTGAAGTAGTTCAGGTTGTATCGGGCCTGGCTTTGGTATGACGTGTAGAATCGCCTACAAATGAAAATAACTATTTATTTCGTGAGCCATAAGAATCAATATCTCGGTATATCGTGGACGGAATTCCGAACCAACGAGTCTATTCTTCGAGAGCTGGGCATCAAGCAGAGGCTTTCAAACACGGTGCAGGCTCGCATCCTCACTTTCTTTGGACACGCATCACGGCGCGGAGGCGAATCCATTGAACGCCTGCTAGTGCAGGGCAAAGTTGAGTCTCCCGATCACGCGGGAGATCACCGATGAGGTGGACGGACCAAATAAAAAGCGCCGTCGACGGTCCTCTGCACGAATGCACAAGGAGAGCGGCAATTCACGAAGAGTGGCGTCGTATTGTTAAACAGGCTACAAAAACCTCGACGTGACGGCCACAGCCAATCTGGCAAGCGTGTAACGCCAAAGAAGAAGAAGAATCAATAAAGGAACGAACAATTTAACTAGTCTATTGGCTGCGTAGATGAAGTAAAGCGACGTATGGGGATAGCTAGAACGGCAATGGACAAGCTGAAGAAAGTATGGAGGAACCGACACATCACGAGGGCCACGAAAATCCGGCTCGTGCAAACCCTTATATTCCCCATATTTTTATACGCTGCAGAGACGTGGACGCTTCGAGACATTGAGAAGAAAAAGATAGATGCTTTAGAAATGTGGTGTTGGAGACGAATGCTGGGAATATCATGGACAGAATTTCGGACCAATGCCTCCATCCGTGAAGAACTCTGCATTAAGCAGCATCTCTCCGCTTTGGTCCAGTCACGTATTCTCAAATTTTTCGGCCACGTTTCAAGGCGAAACAATGACTCCATAGAGCGTCTCGTTGTCCAGGGCAAAGTGGAGGGGACCAGATCACGTGCAAGATCACCCATGCGATGGACCGACCAGATCAAATCGGCTGTGGGCGGGCCTTTGCATGAGTGCTCCAGAATGTCTCTGAATCGCGAGAAATGGCGTAAAATCATACAGCGAACAATATCTGCCTCTAATAGTACTACCAGTTGATCACGACCGCTCTGTAAAGAGTGAATCGACTAAGAAGAAGAAGATTGGCAAAGAAGAAAGGGTACCAAGTTGAGAGCATAGCAAAGAGCTTGGAGAGTCAGGTGTTATTCACCCGTAAAGAAATGGTATAGGGATGTCCATTGTTTCTGATCGGGACCAAATAGTCGAATGACTAATGATTAAAACTTATACATATTCGTTTTTACTTTTTAAAATTTTATTTTAACTTGGACAATTGACTCTATAATAACATAATAACCATTTCATAATGTGTAAATATATAAAAAAGATAACTTTCTGCAATACATCCTGGCCATTCTTTAATTATTTTTATACAAACCTAAAGGAAGATAATAATACATTATTACAAAGGGAAAGATAGACTAAAGAAAAGATGGATGGGTTGCGTACAAGATGATATGGCAAGGTGTGAATGTTCAGATGTTGAATAACAGAAGATAGTGAATGGAAAAAATATGTTGTGTCGACCCCACATAGTCTGATGTAAAGGACAGGAAGAATATTACATTTAAAAGTTCAAATATAAAAGTCAAGTATGTGCACAATGATTGAACTTTTCTCAGGATAGTTAAAATATGGAACCAAATGAAATATGAAATAGCTATGGGAAAATGGAACGAACAAATTTAAAATTAAACAATATGCAATAAAGAAATTATAAGTACCCGGTATAAAAAGGAGAAAGTTCATTATCTTTCTTTCTTTTATTTGAAGCGATTTTAAGTAGAAAACCTTAGCTTGGGATTGTGGTTAAATATAATAATAACATTTTTTAACATCTAATATATAAAATTCTCGTGTCACAGTTTTCGTTGCCATACTCCTCCGAAACGGCTTGACCGATTTTGATGAAATTTTTTGTGCTTATCCGGTATCTATGAGAATCGGCCAACATCTATTTTTCATCCCCCTAAATGTTAGGGGTGACCCACCCCCAAAATTTTTTTTTAATTTTTTGACATTTTATTATTTATATGGCAGAACAACGTTTGCCGGGTCAGCTAGTATACTATAATATTAAAAACATGAACGTTTCATGGCTGGGTTCGGTCCTCCCATTAAAGCGGATGTCACGCCATCGACGCTTGTCCAAGACAGATTGACGGATTATTCATACTGGTGATCTTGGTATGAAAGTTTCCTCATGGCGTTTTTTTTTTAGCACCATCTACTGTGTGTGGCAATTATGTGATAACACACAATTATGTGATGTATAGGTATATTAGGCAAATACCTAATAACATGCTACTGTGAAATTCGACTCCGTCACGTTTAGTTTGGTCTTCGAGTGTAAAACCGTGTCATAAAAGCAAAAAACTAATTATTTCTTTTATTAAAACGGCAAAACACACGTTCAATTTAAATATTAACTGTAACGGATAATAAAAGCGTAACATTGCCTTCAGAATGAAAACCGATATTTATACTCTAATTTTCTTGTTAATCAATTTTAGTGCTTTTACTGACCTCTATATTCAATTGACCTATTGATCTGATATTCTAGAAATTAGTTTCACAATAAACAGCGTCTTTTCAATGATAAATAAATGTTTATTTCCACTTCATTCAAATTCAACGGATATAAAGAAAGAAAATGTTTATTTAAGACATAATTATGAACAAATAGAAAATGCAAAAAGTACACGAGTAGTTGTGAATTCTGCCCTAGCTTGGGCCAAAGTTTAGCCTATGCTAGTTTTTTAAATAAAAATAGCGCTAGTTTTCCACTATGTCCGAGGAGAGATATATTGACACTATACTGTTTTTTATTTATAATTAATATATACTGTGACAATTCACTGAGTACCATCTGATCGAAAAGTTAGCAGAAATAATGTTCGTTAAGTATACTAGAAAACTGATACACTACTTATTTATGTTTCTTTGACTTAAAGTCAAAGGTAAATGTATAAGTCCATAATATGGCCTGTCATGTTGTAATATCGGAATGCTGGGCCACAAAGAGGAAGGATCTTACATGCTGCGGAGGTGTACATACTAGAAATGAGTTTAATAGAGGAAGCGTGAAGTAGCGCCGGTGGTTGAAAAATAAAAATGTTACAATTAGCGTGGTATTTATTTTTATTGCTGTAGGACAGCAGACAGGCTCCACTTAGAATTTAGCAGTTACCGTCGCCTATGGGTGTTTGTAACGCCAGTGGCATCGCGAAAACGCTGCTGTCCCATAAATGTACAGGAACTTGGGTCACTAATGCCGGAACAGTTAAAGCTAAAGTTATTATGGCGGCATACTTAAGACCAAAGGTGGTCGCCATCCAGACCGGCTTGGGGTCCTACTACGTAGCTAGGGTGGGTTATTTTGTCGCCTTTTACGACAGGCCGACCGTAGAGGTCAGTATTATTTCTCCGCCCCGATTCCGCCTCCGATACGGAAGGTATGGCCGTATAATGAGAAGGGACAAATGTCACATAACAGGGAATATGATAGAAATGAAAGTGATGGATTCCTGAGGAGAGGTAGACCAAAGAAAAGAATGATAGATTACGTAAAAGATGATATGGTGAAAAAGGGTGTACATTTTGTGATGACGCCTATGTGCCGCCCGCACATAATGTGGGATAAGGGCAGGGAGAAGATGACATAACCACTCAATCAGCCACCGAGGTAGTAAGCTTCAATGGAAAGCTACATAGAAATCGTTACTAAATTCCTTTATATGAACATAAGCCTAGAAATCAAGTTTTCCAGTTTAGAAAGTGAGAGATGCGCATCTAAAGTGATAATAAGCATTGCGAAGATGTTAAGGGCCAGTTTTATGAAAGTAGCTTGAAGTTGCTTACGTACTCGTGTAATTTGTGGTTACTGTTGGCGAATTTTGTACTCTAATTCCCGACGAGGCGAATAATAATAATACATATATATCTTTACAGAAAGCCGCAATATTAAACACGTGTAGGATCGTAAGAAAATTTCTGCAATTGAATGAAGACACACTCTACACAGTTTAATACAAAATAATATACACTATTCATTTACGTACAAATTAGCACTTGGTTTAAACCCGTGTTAATATGTTTCTGTACCAGGATCACCTGAGATATAAATACAAATTGAAAACAAATAATAATAATATTTTGTGACAATTCACACAGCGTCATCTAGTCCTAAACTTAGTAGCACTTGTATTATGGGCCCTAGACAAGTGATGTACTATTTTAGACTTTTTTTTGTAAATAAATACATGATCTCTATAAGTATAGCGCAATAATAATATTGTTTTGTGTTTCGATATTAGTGACTCAAGTTTCTGTACCCTTATGGGACAGCATCGTGTTCGCGGTGCCCCTAATGTCACAAATATCCATAGGTGACGTTAACTGCTTACTATTAAGGTCGTCAGCTTTTCTGCTGTTCCTCAGCAATAATAAATAATAGTCTCTCGGCGTGGGAAGGATTCTCGTTCAATACGCCGCCCGTGTGTTGGCGTGGGGGACGCATGTCGCTGGTAAACCCACTAAAACCATAGTGTTCTTTCTACTGCTCCACCCCAGCTGCATCTAGACTCTCAGACTGGGGGGCGCGGAACACTGCCCATTCTCACTTTAGTATAATCTCTAAATAGTTTTTCATTTAAACAATTTTTACACAAGTATATGTGTAAATCTGTATCGCTCTTTACAATACAATACATGGTGGTAAATATACATGTACCTAGTAGCTCAGTGGTATTATACTCGAAAACCAAATATCACGATGGCATGCACGGCTTAGGCAGTTTTCTCGTCTGATGTGCATATTATAGCATAATTATCAGGTAAGGTCACCGAGATCACCGGTATGTGCAACCCGCTTATTCGCTTTGGGCAAACGTGGTATACCCACATACTGCCGATTCCCTCAAGGGAGAGGCATGAGATCAGCAGTAGGACGTTGTAGCTGTTATTGTACAATGCATGGACAAGTACAATCAGACCAACGCATACGTTGACGATCTTCGTAGCGTACGGTAAAATATAATGCACATCGTCGTTTGTAACGCCATTGGCATCGCAAACACCCTGTTGTCCCATAAGGGTACAGGAACTTGGGGACCAATGCCGGAACACTACACAAAGAAAGTTATTATGGTGGCATACTTAAGACCAAATCGCATGCTTAATCATAAACTGACCTAACTCAAAAAACCTGTTTTTTGGGAAATCGCAAATAACGTTTTGTCATTTACTACATATCCCATATATTGACTTATAACTAAATAGCGGTAACTCAGTGTGGGAAAGAGATATCGAAATAAATCTTAGTTTGGCCGATAGAGGGCGTCGATACAATGCTGCCCGTTATATTATCTCACTTTAGACCTAAATCGTAATCGGTCAGTTTATGATTAAGCATGCGAAATGTGGTCGTCATCCAGACGGGCTTGGGGACCTGTCACGTAATTCTCTCCGCCCCTGTACGGATAAAATCTATATTAATAATCTCTATCCACGAGTATATAAATGTTTATCTATTGTATGTACCTAGTCAGGTCATAAATTCTGTCACATGTTTAATGTAAAATAATTGTAACAAGTTTATTCATTATGTAACCATTCATATACCAAAATGAACTTAACAAAACATAGATTCTTATGACATTAAAGTTTATTCAAAATGACCTCCGTGATTTTGAATACAAGCCTTCAATCTGCGCGGCCAGTCGTCTATCGCAGCACGAACGAGGTCCATGTCAATATCGGCGGCTGCCTTAATCAAGGATGTCTTGAGTAACTCCAAATTGGGATGAGGCTTTGAGCACGCCTTTTCCTCCAAGTGTTGCCATATCTTGTAATCTAACGGATTCAAATCTGGACTGGAGGAGGGCCAGTCTTCGTGCCGGATGAAGTCGATTTCACGCGCCGCCAGCCAGTCTTGTGTGCTCTTCGCTCTATGAGCTGGCGCCGAATCTTCTTGGAATACCCAGTGCCTGTTATTGAACATGGTATGAGAAACAGGTTCCACAAGGTTCGTCAGGACTGTATTTTGATACACAACAGCATTCGTTTTTACACCTTTCTCACAAAAATGTACCTCTGTTAAGCCCCAATAAGAAACTCCCAACAATACCATGAGCGAGGATGGAAAATGACCTCGTTGGACACGCGGAATACGGTTGCTCGCTTCTTCACTACTGTGTGCGTACACCTTATCATTTTGTTTGTTGTAGCTCTCTTCTACGGTAAACATTTTTTCATCCGAAAAAAGAATTTCCCGATATTTTTTTCCCGCGTACCGCTTCAACAAAGCGCGGCATCTCTTCAGTCTCAGGTCCATTAGACGAACATTCAAACGATGTCCTGTTTTTCTTCGATATGCCCGAAGCCCTAAGTCTTCATTTAACACCCTTTTCACCGTGGTTCTGCTTAACCCCATCTGAAGGGCCAGCAGTTTCTGCTTACGTTTGGGATTTCTTTGAATTCGTGCCTTCACAGCTTTTATCACTGCTGGAGTCCTAACAGACCGAGGGCGACCACTTCTTGACCTGTCATCTACACTAGAGTCTTCATTGTATCGTTTGATGGTACGATAAACGAATCTTTTGGTTATATTCAAATTTTTCAGTATGTTAATAATTTGAATTGGCGCGTAACCGCAACGATGCAACGCAATAACTGCAACACGGTCTTCTTTATGCGTCCACTCCATATTTAAAAATGAGTAAAATTCTAAAAGTATACATTTTTATTTTCATGAACAATTCGAAATTCAAATTCAATAAACTTTTTTGTGGCCAGCATTCTAAAAGAAAAGTTTTTACTGTGTGACAATACTTATGACCTGACTAGGTATTTATTTACAAAATAATAGTATAATAGTAATTATCTAGTACCGGTTACACAAATGTTAATACTTACTTTGGTACTAGATGGCGCTGTGTAAATTTTTCCAGTATATATTATATATACTATTTAGCAGACCGTGTTTATGTCTTTAAAAAATATAAATTAACAAATATAAAGGAAAATCAATTCCGTTATTTAGAATTACTCATGCATTTATTAAGCTTAAAATAAATCACTGAAATTAAAAAAAGTTGTTTGACAGCATAGTTTAAAAAACATATATAAATGTTAAATATTTATTTTATGGATTTCAAATGGTCATTAGTTAGAAAGTTGTAGGCCTTCGTGGATTTGAAATTCTAAAGGGTTTATGTAATAGAAATGAATACATTTCATAAATATTTTAATATTGGAATATGAATACATATTTGACATTTCCATAACCCATTAACTTCGGCTTTATATCATAATAGTACCCGGTAATTTAGTGGTAGTATACTCAAATGCTATCTACTATAGATTGTTCTGGATTTAAATCCTATAATGGCGTGTACCGCTTAGGTAGTTTAAACATGAGTGGCGGGTATTTTATCCGTTTCCCTTTTTTGTCTAGTCTCGGGGAAAACCCCTATTCTTGACGGATTCCCCCGGCCCGGGGGAACCGAGGGATATGTGGAGTTCCGGGAAAGATATTTGGCTATCGAACTACCCACTAAAAATCCCTACTGTCCTCTTATCGCCTACGCCCGGGCCCATGGATATGTAGCCTGCTGGAGCGGACCTCTTCCATAATTTTGGTCCCAGGGGGTCAGGACTTCGTTCCCCGGCACTCCCCTCTATCAACTCGAGGAGTTGAGGGGGCCCTCACCATGGTGGCAATGGTGCTGGCGGCAAATCCTCCCCCAAGGGGCCGCCCGCTGCCGCTTTCTACGGCGCCCACCGGTGCCATCAACGTGGCCTGCATTGGCGGGAGGGAAGTGTGCTAGTAAGCTCCCGCTCCGTCGCCTCCTTTGCGGACTTATCCGTTTTCCTAGTCCAGCAGTCTGCAACCCGTGGATCTCGAGCGGCATGTAGCTATTTGACTCTTTTTTATTACTGTAGGATAGCAGATAGGCTGACGGCCCACTTAAATAAATATATTTATAGCAAACAATTGTAAAATAAAACACCTGTCAATTTGAAGGTGAACACGAAATTTCATCCTTGAATAAGTTTTGAAAGACTGCTAATCTTTATCTAATAAACACAAAAATCCTTTAAAATAGCTTTGTATTTTCTACAAAAATATTAATTGAAGTTTGTTATAGATATCATACGAGTATTTTAGGGAAAGAAAAATAGAACCATCGAAAATTCCATGCTGTTATATGATTAAGACTTAGACACATCTTAATATGATTATTAAGGGATTATCTGGGTTTGAATTTTTTTATACGTTACACTAATAATTAATTTTGGGAGCATTCCTAAAAAGCTACTTGGCAAATAACGGACACTATACATATGTTATAATATATGTAGTTTTGCTTTCCTGTTTGTACAAATCTGTTTATTTAAAGCGAAAGTATTTAAGTTTCCGTATGTAAATAAATACTCATATTATTTAATGGTTCACTTTACTTCCATATTCATTTTAGTAACTTGCAGGATTTTATTAGGTTCTTTTAATTTCACAGTTAAGTCCGCAATAGAAATGTAATTGACTATTAAAATTATATAATTTTAGACTGATGCAATAATCGACAACATAAAATAACTAAAAGTTTCTAAAAAAACAAGACTAAGCACAAACTCATTTCATCCAGATAGGCGCCCTAGTTTATCTTTGACAAGCTCAGACGTATGAATGAATGAATGAAAACACTTTATTGTTCACCAAATTAAAACTATGTTCTAGTAGACATACATAGAGTAGTAGACGTACATACTAGTGCAAATATTGCCTCGGGACTGTATGCGCCCATCTACAGTCCTGTTTATTAGAGACTAGCTGACCCGGCAAACGTTGTTCTGCCATATAAATAATAAAATGTCAAAAAATTAAAAAAAATTTTTTGGGGGTGGGTCACCCCTAACATTTAGGGGGATGAAAAATAGATGTTGGCCGATTCTCATAGATACCGGATAAGCACAAAAAATCACTAACTCAATTTAGTTATCTGCCTACTGCCTACCCCCTAAGAACGATGGCGTGATTATTTATAGCCTATGACCATTTCTAGGTTATCATCTATCACCATACCAAATTTCATCAAAATCCGTTCAGCCGTTTAGGCGTGAAAGAGGAACAGACAGACAGACAGACAGAGTTACTTTCGCATTTATAATATTAGTATGGATTTTCCTAATCAAAGATTCTCATATATTAAATAACCATTTACAGTTATAGCTTATATAGCTTCATGTCAGTAAATGGGATATGTAAATGCATTTGTGATTTCATCTCGAGTTACCGGCTGGTTTTAATTCACTGTGACCGCTAATTGAATTTGAAAATGAAAGTTTTGTTTACCAACATCATAGTGCTTGCGTGTTAGTAATATACAATGAAATCTAGGTCTGTAGTGGTCTGTGTTGTATACTAATCATCCGTCTGATCATCATTATCAACGTAGTGTTAAATCCGTTTGCAACTCAAACTTCCGCTGCGGTGCCCGGGGTTCACTTTCCGATATTTTCTTCTTCACTTCACATGGTCTTTGGCATCCTTGATAGTAAGTCTATTGGCACGACGTCGTAAAGGGTGATGTACACCCTTTACGACGTCAAGCCGATTTCTGTAAAACGTGGCCAAGCTAACGCAGGCGACACTCCTGTACTTTATCCGTAATGTCACGGATATGAAAGCTGACGCGCATGCGAAGTCCACACATCTACAACAGCATATTTAGATACGCAGTTCCTTTTTGTGGTCTAGGTTTGTCTGATCCTAGATAGAAAAATAAATATAAATGATTATCACACGAAATAAATGATATACTACATTTTGCAGTTCTTTGTATTTATTCCTGTGAAACAGCAGACAGACTGACGACCCACTTATTACTAAGCAGTTACCGTGACTTGTGGATGTTTACGGCACCAGAGGCTACGCTAACACGCTTATACTGGAACACAACACAAGGTCATTATGACATATTTAGAGATTAATTGCTTAATTGCAACTACTCGCAAATCAGATAGGCTTGGAGAACCTAGCTAGGTTTATTTGATCGCCTTTAAAGATAAGCCGCCCAGGGCTGCAGGTCAGTATTCTCACTCCGCCCCTGAACGTTGAGAATTTGCAGATGAAGGTAATATTCAAATTTTGAGGCCTTTTTAAGTTTTGTTCTGTCACAATACTCAAAAGCTGTAGAAGAAGAGAAAATACATAGGACAATAAGAATCAATGTAATTTGCCAATTATAAAATAAGTACAATACCGTCATACATTGGCAAACGGAACTAAACACGCACCATTTACTAGGAAAGCAACCAGTTGACCCGCTTACGTTATTACTGCTTATTAACCGCTGATCCATCGGGGTCATTCACACTAAGTTATTACTACCACATGCTATTAACTTAAATGCTATGCTTTGCATATACAGCTATGATTTACATAACAATCATCGTACGCACCTAATGTTCAGTATTCAATCTAACTGTTCTTTATCTAAAATGAAAAAAAAAATGCATTTATTACGTCACAATGTTATAAAGAAAATATTAAAAAAGTCACCAAAATAAAAATTCCGTCAGTTTCTTCGGAAACCAGAAACCTGGCACATCGGGTCATCTGACTCAGTGCAGGTTGTTGGTGGTGTGTCGAGAGCCTCCCGGTCCTGGTTCGCTCCCGGCCCTGGTTCTGTCCATGGCCGGGAGCGATCCTGGATGGACGGCCGTCGCCTCCTTCTGCGAGGCAGTCATGTCCGCAAAGGAGGCGGCGGAGCGGGAGCGGGAGTCGACCACCACACTCCCCTCCCGCCAACGCAGGCCACGTCGGCGACGCCGGAGGTCAAATAACGACCTCCGGCCGCCGTAAAAAGCGGCCGCGGGCGGCCCCTCGGGGGAGGATCCACCGCCCGCACCATTGCCGCGAGGGTGAGGGCTGCGTGCTGTTCCGCGGCCCCCCTCAACTCCTAGAGTTGTTAGGAGAGCGCCGGGGGGACGAAATCCTGACCCCCTGGCGCCAACACTTTAGAAGGGGCCCGCCTCAAGACAAAGGGCGGGCCGGCGCCGGCCCGGGCCACGAGATCGGCTGGCCATATATCCGTGGGCCCGGGCGTAGGCGATAGGAGAACAGCGGGGTTTTTTAGTGGGTAGTCGGATGGCCAAACATCTTTCCCGGAGTCCCACATATCCCTCGGTCCCCCCGGGCCGGGGGAACCCGTCAAGAGAGGTTTTTCCCCGACACCAAAAAAAAAAAAATGGTGTGTCGAGGGCAGCCTTTTTATCCCGGCTTAAATTCGAGGAGACGACTACTCTCTATATATGCCACGAATCATCATGGTAGATTTTCAGATTCTTAAATGATCTTAGTTCAATATAACTGTAGAATAAAGATACAGTTATGATTTTTATATAAGTTATCAAGCATGCCTCATCTACTACTGGAAGCAGGTATAGTTCGTTTGTTCTATGCGCCAGGCTTCTCGCTTCCAGACCTACCGACAAACATGCATCTAACATCGGTCAGTCGGGCTGGGAGACTCCCATCACGTTTGCTAAGACGCGCTTTCGACTTTAGCGCTTGTTTATACTTCATCTACTGTTCTCTTGACTTAATATTTTGCTAGTTACGTTCTTTTTGTAATTACTGTAGAACAGCAGCCAGGCCGGTCCATTTAATTTATGAGCAGTTACCATCGCCTATTATGATCTAATAATCTAGGTTACTTATGCCGGAACACAACATAGGGTTATCATGGTGGTATATATTTTATTTCCGGGAGACAGATTTGGAGCTAGGGTTATTTTGACGCCTTTTATGATAGGACAGCCCCTGCTGCAGGGTTCAGTATTCCTACTCCGCCCATGCAGAGAAATCGTGCTTTATAATAAATCACTTCAATATCTCGTTTACATTGCGTGTCTGTTATGCAAGAATTTTAAACATTTTGCTAAAGTGAACTAGTTTAACGCAATAGCTGCATTGCGAGAATTAATCCGAGAAGCGCGTTTGGCTCGTGAATATGTAAGTTGCCGTGCTGCTGTCTAACTTGAAACTAGTAATAAACAGATAACCAATCTTAAACAATGAGGATCTTTAATGCCAACCCATTCAAACCTTCTTAAAGAAGCATTTTAATAAGAGAATTTAGGATTTTGTTTATTTACAATGATTTTCGTTTGTTTTGATTGCCCTGGGTTATTGTATACTGGGTTAACTCGATGCTCACTTTGGAGTCTGATAGCAGTCTCCGAAGCTGTCGAGTATAATATACTAAAATAGACTTTAGGCGGGCAACTGCCTGATCTCAAAACAAGAAAATCAGATTGTACCTTTTTTGAAATCTATGAAAGATGTGTCCCATCTTTCCTATATGAAAGAGTTTTTGTATTTTTTTTGCCACAACATGCTATGTGTATGGTCCCGACCTTTATGACAATATAGGAAGGAGACTAATTGAGAGAATTCTCGCTACCGTGACCATGGAGCTTACTATAAACTACCTTCTTATTAACTATATAGTACTTTTTATCAACTAGCTTCTGGTTTTATCTCATTATATGTAATTTTTGTAATATCCTCTTCTTCAATTGCATTGCTGGTTCAAAAGCATTGTACGTTCTATCCATGCAGGAGCGGAGATAGAATACTGACTTCTGCGGCCTCAAGCCCGTCTGGATGGTGACCACCTTTAGTCTTAAGTATGCCGCCATAATAACTTTGTGTTGTGTTCCGGCATTAGTGACTCAAGTTTCTGCACCCTTATACGACAGCAGCGTGTTCGTGATGCCACTGGCGTTGCAAACACCTATAGGCGACGGTAACTGCTAAATTCTAAGTGAGCCGCCCGCCTGTCTGCTGTCCTTCTGCTGTAAGAATTGTAAAAAAAGTACAAACAAGATATACAGAGGGAGATATTTGAATGGTCTCAAAATACTCTGTTCAGATCTAAATGTACATATCCGTAAAATGTATGTTTAAAAAAAGCTCTGCTACAGGTACATACCTGTACATAGGGTAGGGAAAACTCTTTTAAAAAATCTCGTTATCTCTACGTCATACCTTTTTGTTGTTGTGCTATTGTTCGCGGTGGTTAATATCATCTAAAAATGGTTACAAGAAGAGCTACACATTCCGTAAGGTTCATAACGCGCAGGTACTTATATGTTGTCCACGCGTGTTAATGTCCATGAATTTCTACTGACCTTGATTCGCAAATTGAAAGTGGACATAACCGGACATCGGCGATGTGGTGACAATTTTAATGAACTCTCTGCTTTAACCGTGTGTATTATAGTCTATATTACTTTAAATGAGGTATGATTAATTATCTGATTCTCAAAATTAGCTTTCTGTAATAAAATGAATCATTTAGAATTGCTTTAAAGGGTTCCTCTTGTATTATCTTTATAATATCTCATCACTCCAACTGTTCCTTAGCTTCACTCAAATTTTCTCTTTGTTGATCGGATTCCACTCTATCAATCAGATCTGCATACATAACCCTTTCAAGATCTTTTTGAATTGGAGAAATGCATTCCCTAACACAGTGGCCGGTATTCCGCGGATCGAGAGCCACATGCAGCTCTCCGACTCCTCGGCTCTTCCACAAAATGTTAGTTCAGGCACGGAATATTACTTATCATCTATAAATATTTCCCTAATAATGTATCCTACAGAAGCAAGGCATGTTGTTTAAAAAAATGCCTCCATGAATAAATTTCAGTTCTGTATTAACTATATTTGGGTTTTTTGGTTGACATGGTGGCCGACCACTGCCCTAGCGGTTATGAGGTGCTTTTCTGGATACATAGACTTGTGCGTCGTGCTTGAGTTTTAATGAAGGCGGTCTCGGTGTTACCAGAGCAACTGACCGTGTTGATTTTCAACCAGGTCGTATCTTGGGATTACAAGTTCGCTAATATTAAAGAATATCTAGTTCTAGCAGAAGTAACTGCCAATTTTACAGTATTTTAAGGAAAAGTCTGCGCTAAATCCTATTTCGTTGTTTAGCATATGCTCACTTTAACTTGAGTTTCGAAGGTCTTGGATAGACTTAGCTTACTAAGTAATAGTCGAAAACGTCTTACTTTTGGACTCCTGTTTCCTCACCATAAAGGCCGCTTATGGTACCTTCCACGCTTATATAAAGATTGTTGACTTCTTAATTAAGAATTGTTACTTTTAACTAAATTAAAAATGCAGTGTTAACCTGAAAACAATGCTTCATTAAAGGCGAATGAAAAAACTACAGAAAAAGATATTAAAGGGAAAGTTCGACATTTCCTTACGTAATACATACTTAGCTCAATGACTTATTGTACAATATAAAGCATTGAATAAACAATAAACGAGTCTCTCTTATTAAATATTTAATGCAGTTACGTCCAAAGCGTACACTTCAAATTCCGTTCACTGCTGAGTTTTGTGACATGGTTAAAATTCTGTATATTTCAAAGAGTTTCAAAAATAGATCAATAGTTGTCACTAAAATGAAAACGATTGAGCTCCATCTAAACGACTGGACCGATTTTGATAAAAAAAATGGGTTTTCAAGTGGATTCAAGAATGGTTTAGATTTACAATTTGGTCCACTACAAAATGATTTTAAAAAAATTTATATGTCTGAACAACGTTAGCCCGTTCAGGTAGTATTTTTATAGAATCATTTATTTTACTGAAGTCTGTTAGCGACGATGGTAATGTGTTATATATTTTAATAGATTTAACACATAGGCTAGCATGGTAAATAAAATGGCGGAATTTACTCCTGAACTTTTGTTATTGAGGTTATTAAAAAATTCTATATTCAATACAAATATTATTACAACTTCTTAGTTAAATAGTGAGGTGTAGCCTGATTATTTTTTCTGCCGGGACACACAATTATACGATGGCGACAGGGCTAAAAATTACGTAACCCATACCATATCCCGAATAGACAATAGAAAGTCTATCGCCATCAAATATCGATGTGTCGCTTACATCCGTAATGCAACATGTTTCGCAAGTAAAATCTTAAAAGGACCGTGAAAGTGTAAGAAACGTGATTAATCAGGTTTTTACATCAATATACTTGACTCGCTATATAAAAGTAGGAAGTCTCGAGATGTGACTAAGAAAGTTGATTATTTTATATATCTGAGATCAGCAGACTGGCCTACCTGAAAGTAGATGGTTACCGTCGTCTATATGTTTGCAACACTAGAGGCAGTCGACTTTTAAGTGGCTCTAGAACCTGTTTCACTGGTGCCGCAATATAAAGCCATTATGTTTTAAAACCAAGGATGATTGTCACCTAGTCCAGCTTGGAGACCTATCTAGTTGGAAGGATTAGGGTTGTTTTGTCCTCTTTTATAATACAAGACGCTCTTGGCTGTAAGATTCAGTAATTTTACTCCACCACTGCACGGAGAATAACTTCTAGTATTGAGCTTAAAATCTATTTGGTGACTAAAAGGCTCACTCCAACAGCGGGTACACATTGGGCGCTTTGAAACGCGCGATTTACTAAAGCGCGTTTTGAGATCCAAAAGTTCTTATTGAAGTGTACACATGCAAACGCGCGCTCTCAGAATTTCGTTGGAACGCGCGTTGCGCGGGCGTCGGCTGCGCGCTTGTAGATACATGCGCCGCCATTTTGCTTTTGCTGCATTTGATCGCGCACTTTCGTGTAGGGTGCACGTGTATTATGGAGATCGAACACTTCGATACAGGTTTATTTATAGACGAAATCCAAAAGCATCCAGCTATATGGGGCATGCAAAGTCCAGATTATAAAAATAAAATATTAAAAAAACGGAATTGGGAGGAAATAGTAGAAATTTCCCGAACTGAGCTAGTAGTAGGCTGTATGTATGCTACAAGTGCGCGCCCAACGCAACGCCGAGCGCCTAATGTGTACTCGCTCTAACTTCGCACAGCTGATAAGTATTCCCATCCAGCATGACAATGCTGCCAGCTTTCTGGACACGCTCCCAACTGATATTTATTTCTAATACCTATGTAGTTGCATTTCGTTAGCTCTAAGAAAATAATAAATTGTCTTTATAAATTTAGGTCCACTATTATGATTTTATTAATTTTATTTTTAATTTTATTAATCATGCCATCTTGAATAATTAAATAAATTTGTAAAACAAACAATTAAAAGAACGAAGAAAGAAAATTTATAGAATATTCTTATTTATTACTAGTCACACGGCATAGTGGAGATTACCAGCTAAGATGATGGATGATAAATATACCGCCATACTCATAAGAATTTAAAATAAAATAAAGATAAATTTCTAATTCTAGAACATTAACAACCTTCATATAACTTTTATAATTTTATTTTCAGGTAAGAACTGCTTTCTTCAATACATGTCATCTAATCGTAAGTAGAAGTTAAATGCTATTTACATGATTTTAAATGTAGAACAATATCCCACAAATGAGCATCTAACGGTGTTCTACTTATACACCATGTCTTTGTGAACACCGTGCTAGTGATGGGCTAATGATCGTTGATAACTGTTAGAATTTATCGATAGTTAATATGCAATTACCATATGCAAGTGACATTTCTTTAGCACCGTTGTGATTTAAAAATTCGTTCAAACGAAACAGCGACACCAAAAAGAGATAAACATATTTTTAAATAATATTTAGCCCAGAGAATGAGATAGAATACAAGTATACAGTGTTTCATATAATTTTCGTCTCTTCTTTGTTCGGGCTTTCGTAACTTTTGTACGCTAATATATGAAATGTATACTTGTCTTAAGTTTCACTTCTGCCGTATATGAATTGCACACACAATTTTTTTCTTAAATATATACAATTTTATAGTGTCCCTGAAACTGCTATTACTATAACTGAAACTGCTATATACAGCAGCAGTTACTATAAC
Organism: Malacosoma neustria; assembly: GCA_963693495.1. Lineage (NCBI taxonomy): Eukaryota > Metazoa > Arthropoda > Insecta > Lepidoptera > Lasiocampidae > Malacosoma > Malacosoma neustria. The sequence continues at coordinate 4,536,996 of OY856395.1, read as the reverse complement.
CTGAAACTGCTATATACAGCAGCAATTCTTCGCTATTTAAACAAATATTTGTTGAAATTAATAATCAGCTATTGGCAAGTACGTGAAATATCAATGATGATCAAAATATTAAGTACCTAATTAACTTAAAGAGTAGTTTTTAATAGGTTTGAAAAATTAAGATATCATTAACAGTAGAACACATACTAGCCAATAACATTATCAACCTAAGACTGAATACATTATTCACTAACTTAACTCTAGTTAAATTAAACTATCTCTTTGATATCAAATTGGCTTCTCTTACTCGTAGAGGGTATAAAGAGTACCAATCACACTTGTCCAAAGCCAATGATTTTTATTTCGATTCGTTATAAATAAAAAAGTTTAGTAACTTATAATACTGCATAGACATTAAAAAAAAACATTGGTATGCCGCTTTATTTATATTTTGAGTGCCTAAAAGAAAAAATCTGTGCCGATTCAAACAGTCCTTGTAACATTTCGTGACTGTTTATCACTTTCAACGGTTTTTGTTCGTTTGATAACAATAAAATGATTTGCTTTTAATATTAACAGCTGTTTTGTACTCGACTGACATAGTTGTTGTTTTTGGTAATATTGTTGAGCAATACGTTATATAAATTTGTATATATGAATTCTCTAAAGTATATTTTTATTGCTGCGGAAAAGCAGACGGGCTGACGGGTAACTTAATATTAGTAATCAGTTATCTTTGCTTATGATATTTGCTAACACACTGTTATCCACTTAGGGGAACTAGAACCTGGGTCACTTATACCGGGTTATTATGGTTGCATATTCGGAGACTAGGAGTAGTTGTCATCCAGACGGGAGCTCTGTCAACTAGCTGGAGTTGTTTTGTTGCCTTTTACGAGTGGCCGGCGGTATCAGTATTCTATCTTCGCCCCTTCATGGAAAATAGTACATGTTGTATTTATATTCATATTTTTCACAGACTTATTCAGTTTTTCATAAATGTTACATTAAATGTACGTATTAAAGATTAGACATTGATAATTTTGTATATATAATGTTATGGAGATTCATTAAAATTGCTTTGTAAGTATCGTTGTGTTATTGTATCCATTAAATTTGTAGCGTGGTTGCCAAAGTACTAAAAACTTCTCACTCTATAATATGAATGAAATCAACATATTTTAGTACGTATCTTTCTTTCTCTGTGACCAGGGTCGGCTTGTCGTAAAAGGCAACAATACAACCCTAGCTACGTCCAAGCCCTGGATGGCAAACTGGTGTAGTAAGTACCAGTAGTAGTAGTAAGTATGCCACCATAAAAACCTTGTTGTGTTACGGCATTAGTGACCCAGGTTCCTGTGCTTCTATGGGATAGCAGCGTGTTCGCGGTGCCCCTTACATCGCAAACATCCATAGGAGACGGTAACTGTTCACTGTTAAGTGGGTCCTCAGTCATCTGCTATACCTCAGCAATAAAAAAACTTTAAATAAATTAAAGAAAGTAACATATAAGCTTTTGAGTTTCATTACATAATTAGCAGCATGGCAAAACAAAAAGAGGGGTATCTTAATCATTTTAATACAAAACATTAAAAAAGCATCAACATCATTATATTATTTGAATATGAGTTTATTATATATTTAATTGGAAATCACATATTTTATCGATATATTTCCATATACCCTCATTACTACATAAAACAATGCTTTGATCGTAGGCGCCGTACCGTGTCTGCGTAGGCGCATCCGAACTTGACAGTGACCATGATTTACGTACAAATTAAGATTTTATCCACGGACGACATTAAAGATTTTATTATTACGTAATTTTTTTTATTTATGTTTAGAATTGTGTATTTATGTATACTTCTTTATACTATCTACATGTACCTATAGATATTTGCAAACCTTCCCACACATTAAATTTTTATTTATTTTATTAATCACTCCTGTCCATCCAAAGGTTGCCTGGAAGAGATCGCTTCAAGCGATAAGGCCTCCACTTGTACAATGTACTATTTTAAAATATATTATGTAATCTGTAAATTTTTTGTACAATAAAGAATAAAAAATAATAATAATTGTGCCTTGATATTTAAATTTGATTTATTTTTAATCTGTGCTCAATAAAATAGAACATGAGGTTATGTAAATATGTTATGCAGTGTATTTTCCAGTAAAGATTTAGTGTTTTTACTTAACAGTTCGTTTTAGTGTTATTAAGACTATTGACATGTACTTCAACTACTGATATAAGTTTGGGGAAAAAGAAATCCATTAATTTTAAGTGAATTTCAAGATCTTAATTGATTGACCGATTTAGATCAAATTTGTACTATTTTATTCTATAAATATATTTATAGAAAATTAACTATCAAATTATTGTAAATATGGTAAATAAGAAAACCTTTGTAGTTAATATGTATATATTTTTATAAGTCTTTACAATGATATCAATTTCCGCAAAGAAAACAATTATTGCACTTTATTAATATTTTTATTGTATTACCAATCCTGGTTATTATTTTTATATGTCCATGTCGTTTTCTGTTCTATATTTAATTTTATTTTGAAAGTATTTGTAAATGATTATATGTAATAGCAATTGCCCTACCAATTTTATACAATTATAAAAAAGTAAAACCTATTTGTTTTGCTGAAGAACAGCAGATATTTTTATCCATGCAGGGGCTAGTTACGTGGTAGGGTCTCAAGCCCGTCTGAATGACGACCACCTTTGGTCTTAAGTATGCCGCCATAATAACCTTGTTCTGTGTTCCGGCATTAGTGACCCAAGTTCCTGTACCCTTGTGGGACAGCAGCGTGTTCATCATGCCACTGGCGTTGCCACCAATAGGCGACGGTCACTGCTAAATTATAAGTGGGCCGTCAGCCTATCTGCTGTCCTACAGCAATAAAAAAGATAGGCTGACGGCCCACTTAATAGTGAGCAGTTAGCGTCGACCTGCTGTCCCGTAGAAGTAAACTGACATGTATTCATGGTCACCCTTTTTGTCTTCGATAAGCCCACTGTGTCACGCGGTCGTTCCCATGACATTACGCTAATTAAAAATATTAAATACGCTCAATCAAGGGCTGTTCTATTAGGGTTGTAAAAGTAAAGTAAATTAATGTTGAGAGGTCTAAGGTAACATTCTTTTAGATAGTATAATCGGTACGCTTGCGGAGGTCACGGGTTCGATTCCCGTCTAGCGTCCAGACGGTGACTTTTCGCTGACGCAAACATCCAGTTGTTTATGTATAATACGTATTTATTTATAAAAAAGTAACAGTGCCGTATAACGAAAACAAATAAAAGCTTGAAAAAAAAAACTAAATACTTGGCAAATAAAATACACGCCTAAAAACGCAAGACTACAACAGAGCTCTCCAAATTTTTTTCTTCTAATCGTGAAGAAAGCTCCGCTGTAGTCTTGCATTTTTAGACCTGTATTTTCTTTTTAATGTATTTGTTTTTATTTAAAATTTGTAAAATCTGACACTTAGCACGGATAGACTGGCCGCGCGGCCATATATAAATATTGTCAGTTATCTAGTACCCATAACACAAGTGCTATGCAACTTAGTTTGGGACTAGATGCCGTTGTCTGAAATGTCCTAATATATTTATATTTAATATTTATAGCACAATACACAATAAGTGGCACTGTAGAGTACGGAATAACGGTTCAAGTGTGCATATTGCAATGGATTGCGTAATATTTCTTGGTGTGATTCGTGAACTCGATTGCATAAACATAAATTGGACAGACACCCGTATTTTGATTTTGCCCTAACTGACTTAATTGTATGCAAAATTTTCATTAGTATATCTCTGACTAAATAATCTTCCGCTTTGGTGCTCGCGGTCCGCTTTCCGACTCCTTTTACTCCACTTCGCACGATTTTGAGCATCCCTGGTAGTGAATCCTGGTAGTGATTTGTACTAAGTTTAATCAGATTCCGTGGCGTGATTGAGTAACAATCATCCATACAGAATTTTAAAATTGTAACATTTTATAAATGTCTATATTTATATGATACACAAAGTATTTCATTATTTGATGCAGAGCGATTTCAGGGATGAGAAACTGATTCATCGGGTTTTTCATATTGCTGTAGGACAGCAGACAGACTGACGGCCTGCTTAGAATTTAGCAGTTACTGTCGCCTATGGGTTTTTGCAACGCCAGTGGCATCGCAAACACGCTGCTGTCCCGTAAGGGTACAGGAACTTGGGTTACTAATGCCGGACCACAACACAAGGTTATTATGGCGGCATACTTAAGACCAAAGGTAGTCGCCATCTAGACGGGCTTGAGGCCCTACCACGTAACTAGGGTGGGTTGTTTTGTCGCCTTTTACGACAGGAAGACCCTGGCCGCAGAGGTCAGTATTCCTTCTCCGCCCCTGCACGAATAGATACATAAGATACTGTTAGTGAGCATATATGTTATAGTTCATCTAACAATCATTAAGTTAAACTAAATTAGCAAGCGTTTGTTTAGTATTGTACACGCACCCCACGGTAGGGCAAGCAATAATGGATTTTGGAGTAACGAATATTTAAGAATATAGCACGCGCAATGAAAAGGTTACGTCGAATATTACTCGTAGAAAGAAAAGGAGCACTAAAGCACACAATCTCTAGGTCTTTAACCGAATCCATGTGTAGAATGTAATTGTTACGAAGTTTATATATATTACATTGAAAATTAATTTTCACATGGGTCTGGTTTTAAGACAGTGCACTTTTCTATGTCTAACTAAAATGAGATTTTTGTTGATAATATTTAAGGAATCTGCCCACTACACCGTTCCATACCATGAACGTGCTAGGACCGTACCAAGACACAAAAGCAAACGTGCTGGTCGGTTACGGAACGGTCTAATGGGCATAGTCACATACTTTTTAATACAAAGAATATTTTTTTGCCTGGCACGTTCCTAACACGGTCATGGTATGGAACGGTCTAGTGGACAGACTCCTTTAATGATTGCACCCCACTTTTAAGGATTGGAGATCATGTTTTCGAAACTCTTGAATTTATTTCTAGTTATTATCGTACAGTGTATTCATATCATATCATCCTAGTGCTGCCACCTGCTGGAAGTATACCTCTCCAAGATAACGCCTTAACACTCGAAATATAAATAGAGTCCATTATTGATATAAAAATTCAAACAACTTTGCCTAGAATGGTATTCGTAAAACTATTTAATTCAGTATTTATATGTAGAGAGACTACGTAGGCTTGTATGTCCTTGATTTATTCCTACACGTAGTTTATTGCATGTACAGTTATTTTTCTATGGTTATGCTTGCTCCATATATATATATTGAAAAATACAGTGTCTTCATGAATTAAGTCAGGGATCAACCGTCGCAGACGCAGCTGTCAGGTTAAGTTTTTCAACCTATCGCAGAGTAATAACAAAAGTTAATCCTGCGATCCTACACAAACACTCAGGTAACGACCGGGGTTTTAGTGAGTTCACTGGTCACCGTTGGCTAATGTGTGCTAGCCAGCTAAGTGCTTGCAATAGAGGAGTAACGGGATGAACTCCACTTATTCGTATAGGTTTTCCACTGAAGCTTCAGCACTGATAAGGCACAGTTTTCCTAAGGATAAACAACCTAGCACTGAACTATTTACTCTTATTTTGAGTAAAGTTCATTTTTGATTAATTAAATATTGTTCTTCCGTTTCATTCGTGATTTGGTGTTGAAAGTGTCTTTAAATTGATGGTAACCATAAACCTTCAAGGGAATATATACATATAATTTATAATGGGTTTCATGGCGGCTTGCTTATTATTGATAGTATTTAATGATCGCACATTACTTTTAAGTACTGCATATCAGGTTTTCAAAACTTTTGAATTTATTTGTAGTTATTTATAATCTTTATCCAAATACATAGTACAGTGTATTCATATCATCCTAGTGCTGCCATCTGCTGGGAGTATACCTCTCCAATAAAACGCCTTAACACTCGAAATATAATGAATAAAGTAATAAGTTACTGTCGCTTACAGACGTTTACCACATAAGAGGAATTATTGAAGTGCTCAGACCTCGAAAGAGCTAACTGTCTGGGCTGGAAGAAATAGCATAGGGAGACGACACAGATCAAAGTCAAAGCTATTTTAGTCGGTTGGTAAGAGACTGGGATTAAAAATAGACTTTCAGAATTATTTGATCTTGAATAAATTCCCTCTGTTTCATCAAAAATAGCGGTATTAATACTCCGTGCATTTTTGAATGGTTCACTTACACGAAGTACTGCCTAACCTTAATATTCAGTATATGATAATTCACTATATTATCAACCAAATAATTTTCATTTTGAAACAAATATGTCAGAAAAACAGCGTCCAGCATAGCTCTACTACGTCAAACAATTTAATATACAGACAAAAGGCGCATAGATTCGAACAAAAAAACCTGAATAACTACAGTTAGGTACTTAATAATGTATAATTAAATCAATCGAAACAACAACTATTACTCGTGTCAGCCTTGAACCTGTTTTAAAATTACCACCGGACTACAATTCAATTAATTGAAACGACTTTGATAATACTCCATTTTACTTATAAAATTTCAAGGTGATTTAATAGAGCTAGTCTGTCAATAGTATTTTTGTTAAAACCAATGCGATACACTTAATGTAAAGAATTGTCTTCATACAAATGTGTAAAATAATGGGAGCTTTAATCCTAATGAGTAAACTAATGTTTCGCGCATCGAAAGCAAGTGCATTGCACGTATGTCTTATAGCTGCGCTATGCGGTAGGGTTACCTTACTTCTAGGACAAAAAAGCTATATATTGTTACAAAGCGAATCTGCTGCGTATTGTTGGCGTTGTTACCCTTAGTCAATAATCGTCACACTTCATTTTATTGTGCCTAGAAAATTTAGTTTTAAATAAAAATTAAGCAAATAGAAATCATTAATTTGATTTTTACACCGCCATCTGAAACATCTAACCCTGAAACGAAACCTATGCATTAAAGCCTTCCCGTTATCTATATAATATAGGGGAATTTTTTTAAATCTTGTTTACTATTTAATCTTTTAACATATTGTGTACAATACAACCGGAAATAAATACAATCCTGCGTGGTAGGGGTTCCAAACCCGTCTGGATGGCAACCTCTCTTAGTCTATAAGTATGCCAGCATAGTAACCTAATGTTGTGTTCAGGCATTAGTGACCCTGGTTCCGGTACCCTTATGGGACAGCAGCGTGTTTGCGATGCTCCTAGCGTCGCAAACATCTATAGGCGACGGTAACTGCTTACTATTAAATGGCCCTTCAGCCTGTCTGTTGTTTTTCAGCAATAAAAAAACAATCTGCTGTCAAGTTAATGTATTAATTATGAAAAAATGTGACATTCGTTAACATATTACATAGTTGGAAATGGTATCGTGTGGTTTGGTCAGCACGAAGCGAAGAAATTTCAACCCCTCGAGTAATTAAGATTCTGGACTTGCAAAGAAGCCGTTAATATGGTATTCAAGAAAGACAGATTACTGAGAATAGTTTTAGAGTTAATTTTGATGTCGATGAACCCATATGTTACGGGTCGTCTCTACTATAACTATGTAAGCGATAGTATGTACAAATATTTGCTAGACATTATTAAATAACATATCTGTGCTCTACTAAATTAATTAACCGTGTAGCAATCAAATGATACATTTTGGTTGAAGTGGGGTATGTGTAGTAGCGAGTGTTTAAGCGCATGTATATAATAATATCGACAAAAAATCTTTGTTTGTTTTCTCTTTAATAAAGACAAAAATATATATAGTACGGGACAAAAACATGAGATATGATATTTAAATATCCTTATAAGATGGGCTTATACTTAGTATGGTGGTGGAGTGTAATCAACAACCTGCAGCCGCCGTAGATCCTGGCTTCACGGCCTGTCGGAATCAGGAGCTGCAGGACCTTTGTGAGAGATCGGATGCAGTCAGGGTAAGCAACATACAGCCACGCGGCTTAACTAGCCCGCTTTGGTCAAAGGCGTATGGGAAGGCATATCTTGGGCGTAGGGCAGTAGAGGAACACTGGAGTGCTCTGACACTATATGCAATATACAGAAATACAAAATAATACAGACAGATTACAAAATAATATCAATTCATGCATGTGCATAATATTAACTTTTATTAATTATATTTTAACGCGAATACTGAGACCACACCCTATAATTATATAACAACGCAATAACAATGCAAATAATATTGGTAAGAGGCATAATAAGGTTAAAAAGATGCTCCTTCGCTCACAAGAATCGCTTAAGTACAAAGGTAAATAATAAATATATTGTGACAATTCACACAACGCCATCTAGTCCCAAACTAAGTAGCATAGCACTTGTGTTATGGGTACTAGGCAACTAATATAATACTTATATACTTTTCTTTTGTAAATAAATAAATATTATACATAAATACCCAGACGCGGTTACGTCACGGAGGTCGTCAAAAGTCAAAGGTCTTGTAAGTCTAGCCTGTTTTGAATAAGATTGAAATAAATACTTCGATTAGCAGATCTTAGTCTTACGGTCCAGCCAAAAATAAAAAAGTAATACTATAACTTTACTAGAACAAAAAGTTATATAAAATAATAATACTCTATAAGATACACATCACACATACCCGTGTCCTCGGTTTACTGGTTTCACAATGTTTTCCTTCATCGTCGGTATGTGGCAATTATGTTATTATGTGCCTATTAGGCGAGAACAATCCTCCTCCCCAATACATGTCATTTTTGTATTCTAACACGTAACATTTTAACAAGACCAGCAGCGCGTTGGCATTGCTTCTAATGTTGCAAATCCACGGGTGCCGGTGACCACATGCTATCGGGTGGGCCTGTATTCTGCATACCAGCTATAAAAAAACATAACCACTAGGTTAAGTTGGTAGCTATATACTAACATAAAATGGATATTGCTAAATGTGGTCGTAAAACAATTACTTTTTTGCCATTTGGATGGATGGTCTGTCCTGCCTCGTGAGCATTTTCAACGAGCACAATATCACCGAAAAGCATTCTCCTAGATATTAATAAATATATTTGTAAGTAAAATGTAATATATAAAACAGAAAACAACTGTTCACGAAATAACACAGTGACGTAGTTTCAAAGATGCAGTCAAAAGACGTTAAACGTGCTTTGAAATTTTATACCTGTTTGTTGCTAATTTATTTTTAGACATGATGTGATTTTTGCTTATGAATTCTTATTGTAAGTATAGGGGGCGTAGGAATCAAGCTTCACAGTTCAATTATGTCAATAAATATATTAATAACAAATATAAGAACTAGGATATAGTCAGACTAATCCGATAGCGACTGCCACACTTCTCTTCGTTTCGAAAAAAAATCCTACTACGGTTCTTCTTAATCTAGAGGGAAATCGTAGGATATATGGAACTCGGGAACCCACTAAAACTGCGCTATTTTGTTATCGTTTACTGCTAGTACCACGAAGGGAGGGCACGAGAGCCCAGACATGCGCTTGCGTCAGTTCAAGACAGGCGTCGCGACGCGTCGTCTATATTAGCATTGGAGGAAGGGACGAAACCCGCTGCGCTTTTCCTGGGTTGGAGGAGACAAACCGGGGTTGGAGGATAGCATAAAATAAATAAAAATAAATAATAATACACATACGGCTTCAATATGTAGGCGGCGAGCCTATAAGCGTAAGCTTATGGCCGGCCGCCGTACATCAGTAGACGCAATTCTGCGCCAGCGCATTTTTCGCCACCATTTACTCAAAACATATTTAGGGTGTTCAAGTAGAAATTAAGCAACAAGCTTATTATAGGAAAGATATGTTATACCTCTTACCTTTGAATATTGAAATATGTGACTAGAGCTCCCTTTTTTTGTACTACTTTAAGTTTATTTTTTACTTTTGTTTTAGTTTGGATTATTAATTAATTTATACTTCACCAAAAGTTACAGATTATATAATAGTTTACAGGAAATATATTATATTGCACAAATAGTGGTTTTATTATTTGAAATGATTCCTTACAGAAAAATCTTACATAAATAATAACTCATAATAACATTAATCAATAAAAAAACAAATTACACCAGAAACCATCCTCAAATCACGAAATAGAGAACAATCAAAACAAAAACATCTGTACACCAACCGGATATTTTAAAATACTAAGTGAATAAAAAGCTCTTGTAATATTTTGCAATTTGAAAATGATCGCGACTGACAGTCACGAGTGAAATCTTTACGTAAAACACAGAAACAATGATTTGTAATACAGATAAAATTTTAATAACAATTAAACTTTGTCGGGTTAAAATAAAAACTTGTCACTCATCTAGGATCGTGTAATTGATTTGACACAGGATTATGTCGGGGCGTTGAAATACTCTGGTGCACAATGAAAAAGAATCGAAAAGACTTGATCTGACACAAGATAAGTATCTCTTGTATCAGTGCGGAAAATTCTCTTATATTATCCGTGCAGGGAAAGATACAGAATACTAACCTCTGCGGCCGGGGTCGGCCTGTCGTCTCTCTCTCTTCAATCGGTCCCTCATTGCTGAGGATCGTGACTCCGTTTGATTCCGTCAACTAGCTGTCTCCATCGATCCCGTTCTGCAGCTTGGTGGAGTGCGTCGCTGATAGGTATTTTCAGTTCCTCCGCTATTTGGTCCGACCATCGTTTGGGACTTCTACCCTTAGGCCTTTTTCCTTCGATTTTACCGGTCACCACAAGGCGTTCCAAATTGCTGGTATCCCTACGTGCAACATGACCAAAATACCGCAATATTCTTTGTAGGCAGGTTGTGGATAGACGTTGAGTCTTTTCTATTTTTATTTACTTGAGAATAGAGATGTTGGTGCGGTGGGCCGTTAATGGTATTCGTAGCATACGTCGCCAGCACCACATCTCAAAAGCGTCGATTCTCTGCCTATCTGCGGCTTTGAATGTCCACGTCTCTGCACTGTATAGAGCAATAGAGAAGACAAAAAGGCCTGTCGTAAAAGACGACAAAACAATCCACCCTAGCTACGTGGTAGGGCCTTAAGACCGTCTGAATGGCGACCACCTTTGGTCTTAAGTATGCCGCCATAATAACCTTGTGGTGTGTTCCGGCATTTGTGACCCAAGTTCCTGTATCCTTATGGGACAGCAGCGTGTTCACGATGCTACTGGCGTTGCAAACACCCATAGGCGACGGTAACTGCTAAATTCTAAGCGGGCCGTCAGCCTGTCTGCTGTCCTACAGCAATAAAGAAATATATAATGAGGCGATATGAGAATTTTCGGGTTTTCAGTAGGTAGTCTGCAGTCTTACGGAGTCCTACATATTCCCCGATCGAGAAAATAATATATAATATATTCCTTTTAGTTAGTTCTTACATATATAGGAATATATATCAGGGAAGTTTGAGATTATTGTTTGAGAAGCTGAAAAGTAGCTAGCCTGGTATGGCCATATAATGCAAAGAAAAAAATACCATATAACAAGAAAAATGCTAAAAATGAGAATGGATGGATACAAAAGGAACATGATACAGCAAAAAGAGGTGTGAATGTTTAGATGACGACAATAGAGGAGAGGGGAAGGAGAGAATATGTTGTGCCAACCCCATATAGCTGGTATAAGAGCAGGAAGAAGAAGAGATATCATAGGAATGATACGATATGATGATAATTTTTTTTACAATGCCCTGTACTCAAGATTGGTTCATAAAACGAATTGAACAATACATAGTGAAAGTGTTTTCTTATGAGATCGCGCGTGACTTGGAGAGCCCTGCAGGTTATAAAGAAAGTGCCAGAACAGGTTACCATTGTTAGAAACATTGACAAAGCGTATTTAAATGCACTTATCAGAATACTTGTTGTCGTAATTAAAATACAAATCATACAAAGCCTACTGGTAGGATAACAGAGAGGCATATATTCTTCTCCGTGGCGCAACTGCTTACGCGTGCCAAAACGGCTGCGGTGGACACGGTTTCGAATCCCTTTTGAATCTGGGTGTTTATGTAGAATGTTCTAAAATATTTACTAAAGAGTAGATAAGTATTTTGGGACTAGATGGCGCTGTGTGAATTGTCATTTTATATGTTTATTTTGTCTATGTTTGTTTTGTTTCGACTAACTAGTGTCGTATAAAGCAAAAATCGATACTTTCTTTTGCTTACTGGTAATAAAGATACCCTTTTTTACTATATCAGGAAAATAATTTAAGTCAGTAAGGGGTTTAGGGAACCAAGACGTTCAGCGTCCATAGTCAACCTCAATTGCCAGCTAGTGATGAATAACGGACTGTGAGGAAAAGTTGTTCACTTTTGAGGTTGAGGTCGCCTATGAGTGTTAGCAACGCCAGTGCCATCGCGAACACGCTACTGGCCCATAAGGGTACAGGAACTTGGGTCACTAATGCAGGAACACAACACAAAGTTATTATGACGCCATATTTAAGACCAAAGGTCGTCGCCATCCACTTTCTCTGCCTTTGAACGGATAAGTGACACGAAAGTACACCAAGGGCAAAAATGTGTAAGAGCCCTGTGTCAATATTCAATAATAGATTCAGACATTTGAAATGAAAACTTTTTGTACAACGCGGATAAAATGAACGAACTAAACGCTTAAAAAAAGTGCAGAGCTTTGCTCTAAACCTGCTAATGCGTTTGTAAGATAGTTCTTGATCAATCAATTATATAGATAAATTTATTTATACTAAATTTAACTAATAAAAAAATGTAAACACTCTAACAAACTTGACCTTTATCGATACATAAGATACCAGGAATCGATTGCAAATAGTTATTTTTTATTGAGCTATAAATGTTAATTCGTCGTTTACACGCTTGGCGACGCGCGAGAGCGATGCCAATGGCCGATCTGCATTGGCACAGCAATCAGATAGCACAATTGTGATTACTTTGAGTTTGGTTCAAGTCAAAAGCGACCCAGTTTACTGAATAATTTATCCTCATTTAAGTCTGCATTTATTATGATAAGGGGTAGATTTTTTTCTTGATTCTTTGGTAAATTTTTTACCATACAATGGATCTGAGACATTGCTTCTTAAACATTAATTTATATTTTAAATGTGATGTGAAGCTTCCATAAAATCTACATAAAGACTGCAATTCAAGCGAAGCTAAGTCAATATTACACTAGAATTCTGAAGGAATATGAATGTATGATGCCGGTCACGGATCAGAGTGCACCGTATAAGAGATGAGAGGAAAAACCCGAGAGCAGTAGACTGTATGAGAGAAGAAAGGGAGAGGAGCAGTGGTTAGAGATATGCGATACCTTGAAGTGGGCAAAGAAATTCACACTGATCTTGATTCCACCTCTTCCCGGTTCGGTTCAGGTCCGCTCGCGGAGGAACCAGCTAAATGTCACGAACTAGACATTGAACACACAATTTTATGGCATGGACAATGTTAATAAGGAGTAACTGAAGTCAATTCCGCACGGCGCAGAGAATAGTGTCCAGGGAAGTGGAGCGTCAACCGTCTCGCGCGTTCAGAGGCTCACGCGATCTACCCTCATCTCACGCTCACTTTCACCATTCACCTTCCGGAAATGAGGGTAAATAACAATAATCAGGAGGCCAGATTTCAAGTACTCTTTATGCAAGGATCGAATTTGAGTATGGATCCAGAAGTCGTAAATATAACGTAAACATATCACAAATCGCTGACTCTGTGAAAGTGACAAGGCTCAATTAAGCTTTGCTTGATGATGTCAGTCCGAAATGAACAACCAAAAATTTTAACGTCACCGCTCATTACTTATAACATTGAACAATTAAAATAGATGCGCACGCGATTGCGTTTGTTAAATTAACTGTGTGAACATTCTAAATTGCCACATTTTACGACTTATATGTCGCCATAATAAATTTATTATCTATCTAACGTTATAATTTTTATTTTATTGGATTCTTAAGTATTATGCGTAAAGTATGCAACTTAACAGTAATAGAAATATGATTTTCCTTTAGATTTAATTTTGAGGGTCTCCGCCAGCCACTAGCCATAACGGACGGATTAACGGCAAGCCTTCTTCTAAAGCTTCACGTTTGTACTTCAGGAGATGGGGAGTCACCTGTAACATGTTTTGATAATGCAAAACAAGCAAACTTTTCTATTGTGTTTTTAAACTACTAAGTTGAAATCTTCCGTCATCACAAATCTGGTAATTTCGAAAACAAACATAAGCTAAATGTAATAATATCATACTTAATATCATACTTTTATTTCCCAGTATGTACATTAAGATCTTTTTTATATTATCTGTATTATCTTTTGAATCTTATAATAAAATACTTATTTTAAGTTAATTTTGGTTCTGATAAATTAGCTGACAAGCTGATATTGAGCACGAGCTATTGATATTAGGGCGAGCGTATCGCGATTCGTCAGTAATTTTATTCTTATGTTAAGAATTATTTTTAATTTTTTTAATTTGTTTAACTATAAAAGCGTGTTTTTTAGTTATATTAAAGTATAATTTATTTTTAACTTTAAACTATAATTTATCTATTGTCCATTCACAATCGATAAAATTAAATTTTTTTATTAATTTAATACCATCTTCCGGCAGTTATACTAATTTAACGCCATCTTCCGGCAGTTTTATTAATTAAACGCCATCTTTCGACAGAAGGAAAAGAAAGCGTTAATCTTGATGATCCTGATAAAGACTGAAAGATAGAAAATTATTAAAAGTGTTTTGTCATCCGGTACTGACAAGTGTGCAAAATTTTGAATTTTTTCGATCATTTTATGTGAGTATAAATCGAATTCGAAAATTTCGTAACACAGGTCAAGTTAATAATAATAGCGTGGTAAAAACGTGATCAAAGTCTCTCCTGTGCAAGGCATTCATTAAAACAACTAGACATTTTATAATATACTTAGTCAGGTCATAAGTATTGTCACACAGTAAAAACTTTTCTTTTAGAATGCTGGCCACAAAAAAGTTTATTGAATTCGAATCTCGAATTGTTCATGAAAATAAAAATGTATACTTTTAGAATTTTACTCATTTTTAAATATGGAGTGGACGCTTAAAGAAGACCGTGTTGCAGTTATTGCGTTGCATCGTTGCAGTTACGCGCCAATTCAAATTTTTAACATACTGAAAAATTTGAATATAACCAAAAGATTCGTTTATCGTACCATCAAACGATACAATGAAGACTCTAGTGTCAAGATGACAGGTCAAGAAGTGGTCGCCCTCGGTCTGTTAGGACTCCAGCAGTGATAAAAGCTGTGAAGGCACGAATTCAAAGAAATCCCAAACGTAAGCAGAAACTGTTGGCCCTTCAGATGGGGTTAAGCAGAACCACGGTGAAAAGGGTGTTAAATGAAGACTTAGGGCTTCGGGCATATCGAAGAAAAACAGGACATCGTTTGAATGCTCGTCTAATGGACCTGAGACTGAAGAGATGCCGCGCTTTGTTGAAGCGGTACGCGGGAAAAAAATATCGGGAAATTCTTTTTTCGGATGAAAAAATGTTTACCGTAGAAGAGAGCTACAACAAACAAAATGATAAGGTGTACGCACACAGTAGTGAAGAAGCGAGCAACCGTATTCCGCGTGTCCAACGAGGTCATTTTCCATCCTCGCTCATGGTATGGTTGGGAGTTTCTTATTGGGGCTTAACAGAGGTACATTTTTGTGAGAAAGGTGTAAAAACGAATGCTGTTGTGTATCAAAATACAGTCCTGACGAACCTTGTGGAACCTGTTTCTCATACCATGTTCAATAACAGGCACTGGGTATTCCAACAAGATTCGGCGCCAGCTCATAGAGCGAAGAGCACACAAGACTGGCTGGCGGCGCGTGAAATCGGCTTCATCCGGCACGAAGACTGGCCCTCCTCCAGTCCAGATTTGAATCCGTTAGATTACAAGATATGGCAACACTTGGAGGAAAAGGCGTGCTCAAAGCCTCATCCCAATTTGGAGTCACTCAAGACATCCTTGATTAAGGCAGCCGCCGATATTGACATGGACCTCGTTCGTGCTGCGATAGACGACTGGCCGCGCAGATTGAAGGCCTGTATTCAAAATCACGGAGGTCATTTTGAATAAACTTTAATGTCATAAGAATCTATGTTTTGTTAAGTTCATTTTGGTATATGAATGGTTACATAATGAATAAACTTGTTACAATTATTTTACATTAAACATGTGACAGAATTTATGACCTGACTAGGTATTTAGCATAAAACTTAGCTTTATTTAGTTTTATTTATGCCAAATAAAAAAATGAAACTAAAATGTTAATATAAATCCTAATTAGGCTGTAAAATGTAAACCACTTTCACGGGTGAGCTACAAAATTTCATTTTCGAACTATTCAAATTCAATCCATGCGACCATTAATTTCCATAAGGTCATTTACCTACATTTTTGAATTTATTCAAAAACGAGTAAACTATATAGACATAAGTCTGTATATTTACGAGTGTTTTATTTGGTTTTTAGGTATATTTTAAACACTAATAAACACTCGCAAAAACCTATGATGGTATGGAAAGGTATGATGATATGACACCATCAAAATAGCATAATTCAATAAAATTGTTATTAACCACTAATTACTAAAAAAGAAAATAGTTATGTTCTTATAAGTTTATTATTGTCGTTTCTTTATTTATTTTCTTTACTAGTTATTTACATTTAATTATATTAATATAATTTTAAGTTTAATTTAAGTAAATTTTAATTTTATAAAATATGAATTATAGAAAAAAATACTTTATTTTATAAAACGATACTTACTCGTAAAGGAAAATAAAAAATATAAAAAACTGTCCGTCGCTAGGAGCGAGGCCAAGGGCCCAAGCTACCGGCGGTTAAGGTTCAGGAGACAGGAATCTATGTCGCCCAAATCGGCGCGGACCTGTCGCTCCCGGCCCTGGTTCTGTCCATGGTCGGGGGCGATCCTAGATGGACGGCTGTCGCCTCCTTCTGCGAGGCAGTCATTTCCGCAAAGGAGGCGGCGGAGCGGGAGCGGGAGTCGACCACCACACTCCCCTCCCGCCAACGCAGGTCACGTCGGCGGCACCGGAGGGCAACTAACGACCTCCGGCCGCCGTAAAAAGCGGCCGTGGGCAGACCCTCGGGGGAGGACCCGCCGCCCACACTATTGCCATAAGGGTGAGGGCTGCGTGCTGTTCCGTGGCCCCCCTCAACTCTTAGAGTTATTATAGGAGAGCGCCGGGGGGACGAAAGCCTGACCCCCTGGCACCAACACTTAAGAAGGGGCCCGCCTTAAGACAAAGGGCGGGCCGGCACCGGCCCGGGCCACGAGATCGGCAGGCCATATATCCGTGGGCCCGGGCGTAGGCGATAGGAGAACAGCGGGGTTTTTTAGTGGGTAGTCGGATGTTCGAATATCTTTCCCGGAGTCCCACATATCCCTCGGTCCCCCCAGGCCGGGGAAACCCGTCAAGAGTGGTTTTTCTCCGAGACCAAAAAAAAGGAATTTCCTCACTATGCGTGCCATGCTCAGGAGAACCGCCTTCTTTATCCTACCTTATTACCTTTCACCCATTTACCTAGCGAAAGCCTCTCTATGTGTTTATCTTGACAACCACTTAAGAGCCTTGGCTCTTCACTATATGTATATTTGAAGAAAAACATTTTAATAAATAGGATTTATTTACCGTAATTAGTAATTAATGGCTATATCTTTCTGCGAGCTAACCACAACTAAGAGAAGAGAACTGCATGTTATTTTTTCGAAGTCAGAAGGTCAGACGCATTTGTGAAAACCAATTATTTCATTTACTTTCTTGTGTATCTTTGGTCAAGATATGTTACAGAATGCCATCAACTCAAAAAGTCGTGAAGAATGTTGGTTTTATACAAATATTCAACAGCGTACTTTGGTGTGGAAGTAACAAGATAGGACTAAGTGGGGTACCTTGAAAGAGACCTATGCCCAATAGTAAACTTTAGCAGGAGACAGAATGATTCTATAAATATGAAGACGATTTTAACTATTTATTAATAACTTATTTATTTGTTGCAGGTACTACAGCATTAATAAACGAAATGCCGATAGGTATACACAATTAGTCGGACGGTCAGCTGGTTCTGGTCGCCGCATCAAATGTCGTAACGTGATTTTTTTTAAATGTGTGCTATTAAACAATTATGAAATATTTAATGGAGAAGTTGAAAATACTAGCCTGGTATGGTCATATAATGCCAAGAGAATGCATATATCATAGGAAATGCTAGAAATGAGAGCGGATCGATACAAAAGGAGGGGTATGATGGGAATAGATAATTCTGTAAAAGATGATATGGCAAAAAGGTGTGAGTGCGAAGATGATGACTGATAGAGGAAAGTTGAAGGACAGAACATGTATGTGGGGTCGGCATACCCCTCATAGTTTGCGATAAGGACAGGAAGAAGAAGTGTTATTCAACGAAGGGTTATCATCATTAGTATTTTGCCATCGATGAAATATTTAGTAACGAATTTCCTCTTCGTTATATATAGATCGAAGTCTGTTGAAGTGACGACTAGTATCAGGTTGGATAACCACCGGACAAAGATTGCATATTTTAATATTTTTTATGTTCTTCTTACTTTTGCTTTATAAATTATAATTGGCGTAATTAAAATTGGCTTATTTGAACCTTATATTTTCGATTTATTGTGTCCACATTTTATCTCTCAACAATCATTTCCATTTCATTAATTAGACACTGGCAGCTTTCAAAGTTATGTTTTACTTTCACTCGCCCTTTTAAGTCCTGAAATTTATCAACATTTTCATTTATTCTAAGTGCATATGTGTTTTATATTTAGTGGTGTATCATTCCAAATCA
The DNA here is from genome assembly GCA_963693495.1 of Malacosoma neustria. Lineage (NCBI taxonomy): Eukaryota > Metazoa > Arthropoda > Insecta > Lepidoptera > Lasiocampidae > Malacosoma > Malacosoma neustria. The sequence continues at coordinate 4,518,124 of OY856395.1, read as the reverse complement.
AATAAAGCTTTGACCCTTATTTTGTAATAACAATTCAGACCAGTTACGTGACTAGTGCAATCTGACCGCTCCATACCTTTTGAATGCCTGGTATTATTTCGTAAAGCACTCTGTTATATCATAAACTTCACGGTGAATAACTCTTTGACATTTAATTTTACGGCCTTTGGTTATATTGTTGGTATTCTTGATTTGTTGAAGATTATTATGGCACTAATACTATGACTTAACATTACATCTAAAAAATGGTGAGAACATTATAGCAAAAGCTTACAAAATGTGTTATGTATTATTTTATCTTATAGCGTCGTTGTGCTTAAGTTCCATCGAAGTCTCTATTGAGAGTTTGTGGGATTGAATTCTGGCCAATAGAACTAAGTGATACAGATCTTAAAATACTGCCTGAACTGTTACCGTGTAACAATACTTTAAGTAGAGTAGAATATTAGAATATTTGACTTTATATAAATCAGTATTCAAACATTACATTCAGTAAAGCACTTCCGGTGTGGTGTGATCAGAACGACAGCAGTTTTCCTGCGCTCTCAAATCTTCCAGACGTTGGTACAGTAAAAACTAATTTTGGTAATTTTGCATAATTATTTTTTAACTACTCTTCGGGGGCTCAAAATTACAACCCCAAATGACGTAAGTTAATATTCTGAAGGCTCCGTTGTACGGTTTCAAGGAGTTGAGGCTAATTTGATTTTATGTTATGTTTGAAGTAAGCAACCACTTTTATTAAATAATGAATGACACGTCACTCGCATTTATGATAATTCACACAAAATAATTGCATTTCTAGATGTGCTAGCCAACGCCATGAACATTACATATTTTAAAGGAAATGCGTGTTATTAAGAAAACATTGATATAATTTACTTCAAATTGCTTCCTCATGTCGTACCGTTGCATAATGGCGCATGTTTTAAATGACCGGATGCTGGAAACCGTTAAAGAAGAATTTATTGATCTAAACACTTATTTTGTCGGTATTGTTACGAGTTGACTGACCGCATAAATATAATGCAATTTAAAAAAATTACATTATTATTAAAATTTCAATGTTGTATATTTTTAGCTAAAGGTGGATGTATTTTATTACTTTATTTAGTTTTTTTTAAGTTATTCAATAATCACATAATAATTACAAGTTAACATAATTATTATACATACCTGAATTATTAATTTAACGAATGGTGCAGGAAATTCATACAAATACCGGTCTACTTTGGAAAGTAAGGTCGACATTCGAGGTCGTAATAACTCCTTTAGTGAGCTTTGGGAAATTACCGTAGGCGAGTTCTGTACTGAGGACTGAAAGAATATTCTAGACAAGATTTAAACAGTTGTAGCCAAATTGAGTTTAAATGGCATGTTTGGTAGTTTCTCCACGTTTCAACACAAACTCTGAAACACGAGCTTTTGAATATTGTTACCATGCAAAACCTTTTTTTTTCTCACTTCGTGACTTTTTACCTAACTAGAGTTCAGCAGACATGCACGCGGCCTTCTTGCTCTTTTTTACTATTACTGTAACGATGATAACGATTAATCATCAACAGATATATCAAAAACTGATCGAACTGGTTAAATAGAACTAAAAAAGTTGCGTTAAGTAGCGTTATCGTAGTGTAAACCTGAATTTTAACTGCGTTGACTTTTTCATCATCATTATCTTCGAAGCGCATCACATTTATGTTTTCAGCTGTCGTTTCATACATCTCAGAGTTAATTAAATATGGGAGTAAGGACAAAAGAAAAGTAAAAATTGCGTTAGTTATGTACTATTCTATTAAAGTGAAGCAAGCAGGTAGAGGTAGACTCAATCCTTCAAAATATTGGTGGGGTTATACCACGAAAATAAAAGCAATAAAAAAAGTAATAGAAGTATAAATATACGATTTAATCTAGAATTTTCCACAATCTTTAAGTATTCTCAGCTTATCCTGAGACTTAAGCTTCAACTACAAAGGTCTCAAAACAAAAAACTCCTAAAGTTTTTAAAATAAAACAACGTATTCACATTGACAAGTGAGACAGACAAGACTTTATTTCTTTTTTAATTATTGTAGATATTCGACCTTTAACACCCCCACTATATCTAACAATATGGATATACAAAAAATTACAATCTTTGAATACCCAATACATCCAAAAACTTATAATGCTTCACAACACATAAAGCTTTCGTGAAAATATCAGCTGGCATCTCAGCTGTAGGCAAATACTTCACGTTTACAATTTTATTTATTACACATTCTCTACAAAAGTGAAACTTAATGTCTATGTGTTTTGTACGCTTGTGAAACATTGGATTCATAGTTAGCTTTTGTGCACTCTGATTATCGTTGAACAAATCAATGGTATACAAATTTTGTGTAATTTCATGTAGTAAGTTTCTCAAATAAACAGCTTCTTTAGATGCTTCTGTAATAGCCATATATTCGGCCTCACTACTAGACAAGGCTACAGTAGTTTGTTTTTTAGTTTCCCAAGAAATTACACAACCAGATAAAGTGAAACAATATCCTGTATATGACTTCCTATCTATAACATTTGCACCCCAATCTGCATCTACATATCCTTCTAATATTGAATTTCCATCAGCAGTATACTTCAAACCGTAATTTTTAGTAAATTTTAAATATCTCAATAGACGCTTTACATATGCACAATGTTCTCTAGAATAGCAATTGTTAAATTGACTCAAAAATCCAACTGTATAAGTAATATCAGGTCTGGTTAGAACTGCTAAGTACATTAGACAACCAATAACTTGCTGATATGGGAATTTTCCAACATCGTTTTCCCCCTTAGATACATGCAACTTAGTTTCCATAGGAGTCTGAATGGGTTTGCATTGACTCATGTTAAATTTATGTAACAACTTATCAATATAATCAGACTGGTTCAATGTGATAGTTTTCTCAGATTTATTAACACTTACATTGACACCAAGACACTTCCTGATTTCACCTAAATCTTTAAGTTTGAAATGGCTAGCTAATACATTTTTCAAATATTCTGTTTCTTTACAATCATTTGAAAAAATAAAAAAATCATCCACAAAAAGTGTAACAATAGTCCTCAAATTATTTCTAATTTTTGTGTACATACATGGTTCTATCTTAGATCTCCTATAACCAACATTTAACAAACATTCATCCACTTTCCTGTACCATGCTCTCGAAGATTGTTTAAGCCCATAGATTGCCTTTTTTAATTTAAGTACTTGACCCTCATGGGTCTGCTCGGAAAATCCTTCTGGCAACTGCATAAAAATGGTTTCATCAAGAGCACCATTCAGGAAAGCTGTAGTTACATCAAGGTGAGTAATGTCAAATCCTAACTTAACTGACAATGCAAACAGTAACCTCAATGTAGTATGCCTCACAACAGGAGAAAATGTTTCTGTATAATCTATACCTTCAATTTGTGAAAAACCTTTAGCAACTAAACGTGCACGGAACCGAACTTTGTTATCACTATCGTATTTTTTACGAAGCACCCACTTACACTGTACAACCCTACCATCTTTTGGACTATCACACAATTCCCATGCATCATTTTCTTTGAAACACTGTAGTTCTTCTTGCATGGCCAACATCCACTGTTTCTTTTCTGGTCCGTTTAAAACATCATGCAGTGTCAAACCTGCCCCATCATCATAGGTTTCAGCGCTAGTACAAAGATTCGACATACCATATCTCTCTGGTGGTTTCCGTGTTCGTCTGGGTCTGTCCATGAAATCTTCATTTTTACACTGAAGTGTACTCTCTGGGTCTGCATAATCACTTGGAACATATGTTTTATCGTTGTCATCATCATAGGAATAATTATTTTCACTGTTAGAGTTATTTTCAGGACTAGAGGTTGATTCAAAACTTGTTACCTTCTGGCCTTGTTGTTCTGGTTTAACCTCATCCCCCACTGAAGCAACATTCTGGTCTTGGACTTGAATCATACATTCAGAATTGATTTCTGGCTCAATAATGACCACATCTCTACTTGTAAACACAGTCCTTGTTTCTGGATTATAGACTCTGTAACCCTTTATGTTATCTGGGTATCCTGTAAGAATACATTTCACAGATTTATTATCCCATTTCTTACGCTTTTGTTTAGCAAGATGTACCATGACAGTGCTACCAAATATCCTAATATGACTGATATCTGGTTTTGTGCCAGTCCATAGTTCATATGGCGTTCTATTATCCAACGCAGCAGCTACAGTTCGATTCTGCAGGTACACTGCCGTATTGGTGGCTTCACCCCAAAACTCTTTTCCCATTTTGGTATCAAACAGTAGACATCTTGCTTTTTCTACAACTGTGCGATTGAATCTTTCACATAAACCATTTTGTTCCGGGGTGTATGGGTTGCTTTTCTGGTGGATAATACCAGCACTGTTTAGGTAATCTTCAAATTCCTTATTGCAATACTCTAAACCGTTATCGCTTCTTATCACTTTTATTGTTCTTTTTGTTTGATTTTCCACCTGTGCTTTGAATATTTTGAAATACTTCAGAGCCTCATTTTTGTGCTTCATAAAATAAACAAATGTTATGCGACTGTAATCATCGACAAATAACAAGAAATACCTTGCTCCTCCTATCGATGTAGTCTCCATAGGGCCACAAATGTCTGTGTGCACTAAATCTAGCAAGTTACTGCTTCTCTGACCACTGCCTTTAAATGGTAAGCGACATTGTTTTCCTTCACAACATGTTGTACAAGAAGCCTTGCTTATTTCTACTTTTTCATCAAATGACATTCCCAAGACAGCATTTTTCATTTTATTTAAGTAGTCCTTATTGACATGTCCTAATCTGCGATGCCATGTTACTCCTGACACAGCTGATGCAGCCAAATACTCCTGGGATACCAAGTTTACTTTGTATACCCCATTGACCAATACTGCTGTAGCAACTAACTGTTGCTTTTTATTGTAAATACAACAGCCTTTATCTGTGAAAGACACACTGTTTCCTTTTTTAATTAGTTGACTGACTGATAGTAGGTTAGTAGTCAGAGATGGTATACAGCATACATCTTCTATCACGATGTCGTACTCGCAATCATCAGTTGAAGTCGTTATTTTAACATTGCCAGAACATAATACTGTCATCTTCTCACTATTAGCTACGACAATTCCTTTATTTTGTTCATATCTGGCATTCATAACCCAACTTTCGTTTGCTGTTAGGTGTACACTTGCCCCGGAGTCGATATACCAATCATTTTTGTTGAAATTCGCACTTAAAAATACTGCACTAAATGCATTTGATTGCATTCGTTCTTTATTTTTCTTATTTGCTGAATTATTTTCGTTATTCATGCACTGATTTTTGTAATGACCGACTTGTTTACACCGGTAGCATTTCACCGTCTTGGTGTTTGATTTTGACGGAACAGTAGTACTACCAACATTAAAATTTTTCTTGGCCATTGATAAATTATACTTACTTTGCTTTGCATGATTTGAATGACTAACGAAAGCACCGTTCATTTCACTCTCGTTGTAATCTACCGACTCCATGTCTAATAATTTTGTCTTGATATTGTCTGCCGTAATGGAAATGCCCGAATGTTCGATTGTCATGATCATTGGAGCAAAACGATCAGGCAATCCAGCCAACAACAATGACCCTGTCCATTGATCATTTATTTCAAATCCCGTTCCACTTAATTTCTGTGCTGTATCGATAATCTGCGTCACATATGACGTCATCGAACTGCAATTATCTCGCCGGATTGAAATCAAATTTCTCAACAGACTTATTCTCCGTGAAAAGCCAGTATCATCGAATAATTGCTGTAGTTTATTCCACAATTCTTTCGACGATTTAACGGTTTTGACGTGGACATACAACGACGGGTCGATGGTCATAATCAATTTGGCTTTAGTTTTTTCGTCATCCGCGCTTGCTATTTCTATTCCCGTTTCTGGCTTGATACAATGCTTCATGCCTTCGAGAACTAAGAAATTTTCTGCAGCGAAACACCACTCCGAATAATTATCGCGTCCCTTTAGTTTCGGCACATTGATAAGGTAGTTGGTAGCCATTTTGACGAACAGTTTCTACACTTATACACTGCGATAATTAATACGATCAGTCAGATCACAGCTAAATCGCACTGAATACTGTCTTTTAACACTTGCTTTACTGCAAAATCCTTGTTAAAACGACTCAATACCGCGATTTTATGAGCGTAAGGCCCATAACCTAAAATAAAACAACGTATTCACATTGACAAGTGAGACAGACAAGACTTTATTTCTTTTTTAATTATTGTAGATATTCGACCTTTAACAGTTTTTATAAGTTGTTAACATTTATAGGGCTTAAATATTTTTGAATTTAAATATATATTTGTATATGAGTTGAACAGATGTGAGTAATTATGAAAAATAAGCCGAAAGTTGCACTTGACTTGACATTTTCTTCGTAATGAGTTCTTCACATTTGCAATAAGATTTACGAAATTGTAAACTTAAAATATCATATTATCTTCTTCCAAGAATTTATTTATTTTATCATTTACAATTCTAACATCTATCTAATTTACGCTTTTTATAGTCACAGTGTAACCTTCAGCGTGCTTTTTTGCTTTACTGCCTTTTGGTAACTAAACTTTTTCTTTTCTAAAAAAATGCGAGAGATCTGTTTTAGTTTACCTTATAATGGGGATTAGTATAAAATAAAAGGCCATCCTTCAGTTCTTCTTTACTATGTTGAGGAATAGAGGTCAATCGCCTCAGCAAAAACAATTTTAAAAAAGTTTTTTTTTCATCGTCATCGGCAGAGTGTCACCCTCATTTCTTCAAGCTTCTTGGTTTTTGTACACAACGGTTTCCTAGGACGTTCATGTTGCGTACGCTTCGGATTTGGAATTAGGTTTCCCTACGCAGTACTTCGAGGCCGGCGTGTTGGCAGTGCTCTTGGTGTTACAAACTTTTATAAGCGACGGTGACCGCTTGCTAGCAAGAAGGCCGCGTGCATGTCTGCTGAACTCCAGTTAGGTAAAAAGTCACGAAGTGAGAAAAAAAAAGGTTTTGCATGGAAACAATATTCAAAAGCTCGTGTTTCAGAGTTTGTGTTGAAACGTGGAGAAAATGGAAGAAAATATGTGTATTCCTCTCCGCTATATTTACTCAAACAAAAGCAAAAGTGGAAAATCCGCAGACTCCGCGGTGTCTCACTGTGTATGTATTTAGGTATTGAGGTCGTCGCTATGTTTAAAAGAACAAGCCAAACCTGTTCGCTGTTGATTTTGGGTGGGTTAGTAGGCAGGTTGTTCTCTTTTGTTCCAAGGTGATACTGGTTTCAAATGGCTAGGAAGCATAAATTTAAATAAGGCCATACTATATGTTTTTTCGTTGCTATTCCTTGCAGCGTCTGTCCCTTCCTCTTAGGCGCTGGCTTACCCAAAGTCTCGCTTCGGTCCTCGTGATCCGATTTTCAGTTCTCTGGTCTTCATTAGCATGCATATCATTTTTCACGACGTGCGACGTCAAGCCAGCATTTTTTGGGTCTACCTCTGGCTGGAGCCTGGCGGAATTATATATATATATATATTTATATATATATTATATATATACATATTATATATATATATATAATTATATATATATATATATATATATATATATATATATATATATATATGATATATATGGGAGTATATATATATGGGAGATATACTTTTATTTCCAACGTAATTTTGAGTCTACTGCGGTGTATAATTTATATTTTATATAACGTTTTAAGAAGTAACATAATTATAACGTTCGTTACGTTTTACGTGAAGGAAAAATCATGAAGAAATCTACTTACGGAGATCATCGGTTTGTATAACCCGCCAATCTGGTTTGGACAATCATGGCGTATATGGTATACTACCGTTTCCACTAGAGGGGGCTCCTGAGCCCAACTGTGGTTATGGATTATTATTTTGTAACAATATGTTTGACATTAACACATCGATGCGTGGTCCTTATTTCGACGAGTAGCAACAAGACTGCAGATAATGATTCATGTATTACCCCACGTGGCTAGATTTAAACCTTGTTTGCACTGTAATGTTCATTCTTGGTCAAAGATTAAGCAAATACCCAGCAATCCAATCGTGTTAATATTGACCTAGAATATTCAGTACTCTAGGGTTATAAACTTTTTTAAATAGGTATATACCATTAAAATATGTATTCAATATGTTGATAATTTTGCTTACATTCGAAGTATTTAATAAATTATTTATTTATGTTTCGCAACAAAACTTATTTATTATCCATGTCTACATAATTTTTAATTATATAAAATTCATAATAAAATCAAAATAATTGGCGATTCTGGTCTTCTTATTTTTTCAATCATTCATACCGTTACTCCAAATATAATCCTCGATGACGAAAACGAATGATGCCCTTTCTTTAATTATAATTTGAGATATTGGAAGGAGTTGCCATCTGGTGCCATTTCGATACCAAGGAAAATTATCTAGCCTAAGTCTACTTTCGATATCACTATCGATAAAACATCGACGAGGTTTTGTTGTTAATAATTAAATATTATAGGTTAGAAATGATATCCAAGATGGTGGCCTCGCGCCCGCCATCTTGGATACCTATTTGAATTTAAATACCGTTTATCTTACGCTGAAGCGCGCGTCAAGCTCACACCTGCGTGAGAAATAAATTGCCGGGGGCCCATCTTCCGTCAGGCTCGTTAAAGTTAGCCGTGGCCTGAAAAATTCTTTACAGAAACAAGGAACACTGGAGTGGTTTTACTGGGTATACTAGCGATGAGCTATACTAGTTATCGTTTGGCTAGTATACCCACGTATATATGGGGATGGACAGGCACATTGGTTGCAAAGTCCCATGCTATTCCGCCGCACATTCCCACACAGCCAGGTATGCGTAGTGCATTTCCACCCCCCCCCAAAAATTGGTGCATAGCATTCAGCCATCTTGTTAAGTAAAAAGCTCTCTGTATACACAGATCATTCGAGATAATTAAAATTAATGAATATATTTCATTTTGCTAGCCCTAGTCATATCATTATAGACGTCATGTTCATAATTAAACGCTCAGTTTAGCAATACTGCGCTGGGTATGCTACGCTGACTTTTTGGGACATGATCTGACGAAATTATCAATTCTTTTTTTACGTATATAAAAATATTTTTATCGTATTTTAATTGTTTAAAAATGGAGTAACGTTTATCTGATTTGCTTTTTAAAGCGATAATGAAATTGTGAGTTGTGACCTCAGTTTGTGTTTGAAACACAAAGAAACCTTTATAGTTGTGAAGTATTTTTGTTCTCGATCATATTTAGAAAAACGGCAGGCAAAGGACTTTTTATAGGCTTGTCAGATGTGTTTATTTTCATTAGCCGCCCAATTATGTGGACTCTTAAAGACCTTTTACAGGACGCAGGCTCTGTTGCTAACCCAACCGTCCGTCTTCTTCTCACAGTTCCTCGTATTGAATCAATTGACTTCATGTTGATAAATTTGTGTCAGATAATTTTTTATAATTGCATTTATATTTGGATTCCACACAAAACCTTACATTTACAATCAATAATACTTATCCGTTTCTTCGAGGCCGGCAGCGCGTTGGTAATGCCTCTGGTGTTGCAGACGTCCATAGGCGACGGTGACTACCTGCCAGGATGGGCCGTTTGTATGTCTGGTGAGCTCTCTCATTAAAAAAAATCCGTATCAAGTATATTTTTAATTTTTTTCCTTGCCTATGAGTTTCTTATTACAAACTCAAGATAATCATTTCCTTCATCATTCATCATCATAAACGTGCAAAAAAGTTTATAATTTATAAAAAAAAAAATATATTTAAAATCTTAAAATATTTTAATTTATAACAATAAACCAATTTGTTTCGACTCTAAAATGCCTTAATAATCGATTGAGTTCACTATAATCGACTTTATATACTTGACATTCACGTCATTTGTTAGTTTTAAAAACATTAAAAAATATATCGTATTGCTAAGGAAATAAAGTTTAATTTATTCTGTGGTTATATGCAAATCGAATACGCAATTCGAATCAGAAATTGATATTTGTAGTACATTTTTCAGTTGGTTATATTCAATGAATTTCAAACTACGAGTGCATGTGATATGTTTTAGAATCGCATTTTTAGAACTTTCTTGCAACCATTTGTCTTTGACATAAGTAATACTTTCTTTGCTTTCACTAGTAGATAAATATTTGCAAGTCACTATACTGTGCGAATGTAAATTAAATTTAGAATTTTTTGAATTCCTTCACATATAAATTGTTTATGAAAATTTATGGACAATGTAAATTGCTAAGAATGTTTTTCTTATTGTATACTGGATTGTACCGGTTGTAATATCAATTTAGCATTAAATCATAGCTATATTCAAATTTCTGCGTAAGTACATGTCATTGTGGTCTGCTTTTATAATTTTATTATCCTCTTGCCACTTCGCAAATTTATAATTTTAGGCGGCCTGTTGTAAAAGGCGACTAAATAACCCTAGCCAGGTGTTCGGACTCAAAGCCCATTTAGATGGCAAATACCCCTGGTATCTAATCAGACCATCATAATAACCTTGTGTCGTGTTTCAGCCATAAGTGGCCAGGTTCTAGTTCTCCTACGCGGATGTCAGTGTGCCCCTAGTGCTGCTATCATTATGGCAACCACCCTTAGTCGCTAAATATGCCCCCATAACAATCTTGTTCCGGTATAAGTGATCAGGCGCCAGTAACTTGCGTGGACGGCAGCGTGTTATAGGTGCCCCAAGTGCCGCTATCATTCTTAGGCTATGGTTACTGTCTCAAAAAAGAAATAGATTATATCTAAGGAGTGATTATCTTTGTCCGGGTATCAAACATACCAACTAGCTGTACTGTCAATTATTTCTTATTAATTTCAATTTTTACGTTTAATTCTATAAGTAAATGAATATTGAATGAAAAATTATAAATGAGGTAATTATTATAAATTTAAATTACACTTAAAGTAAACGTTGATATTTTTATTCCATTAATATTAGAATATCCAAAAAAGGTCTTATGAGTCATTAAAAATAATTAACCGAAGAGTGAATTTCACTTGATACGTTTATAATATTAAATATTTTTAATTACAACTATATGCTAATAATGTTTAAAAATCACATTAATCACCCTTTATAAACCGTCTTATTACAAAATACTTTAGTATTTATACTTAAAGATTAATAGCTCTAATCAAAGTCAGTACATCAGTTTATTGTTGCACAATGAACGACACAGTATTATACCAGTATTATAATCCATCATAAATGGTCGACACTAGTTAAAAGATTTGGATAAAAGTAGATGTATTGTTTGTTATTGTTATTTATTACTGTTATTTATACTGTTTCGAAGTATTAATGTTATTATCTTAATATTTTAGTGTTAGTTACATTTTAGTATTTAATAGTTTATTTACTTAGTACGTGTGTTTTCTTTACATGTCTTAAATCTAAGTGTGTGTGATCTGTCAGATGTCAAAACTATTGACACTAATAACATTCCGTTATTACAGTAGAAAATGGATTTCGATCACATGTAGCACAGTTTGATGATTCCTTTTAGGAAAGGCCAGTCAGATTCTAGTCTCCTCTGTATTAATCAAATTGAAACTAAATTTTAAATTTAATTTTTTGGATAATCTTTGTAGTACTTGGAGAAATGGTAACAGAGTATCACCCTAGCATGACACCCTAGTATTGACATGTGACTTGTATTAAGTGTCACCCGGAATTATAGGATAAGATAATGACCATTTTATGACTGTTGGTGGTGAAGAAGAAAAAATACGAAAACACCCAAGAGAAAATTTGGCTTGTAACCGGGATTTAATGCTAGGATGATGATGCATCAAATCGGGCAAGATATATGGCAAGCCAGCCAAGATTTAGCGAGATACTTGATTAGACAATTTTTAAATCACAATACATATCCGTCATCTTGATAATGATCTTAAAAATGCTGATAATAATCGTATGTTAAGCCAACTATCAATACAATCAATTCAAGAATAATATTCTATCCGCTACAAGACCTAAAAATAATTTTCGTGATCAAATCCTTTGATGTTATATACTAGGCTCAAAGATATTATACATTTTAGAATGTTTCTACTACATTGTCAGTCATTTGTGTGAATCTGTTATACTGAATACTTCACTGTGTCCAACATGTCGTTAAACAAATAGAAATCATGTGAATATTGAGTAACAAAAATTATAGCTCCAAAAGCCTTGGAATTGAAGACATAAGGTTGAGTTTCGAACAAAAAGTCCATAACTAATGGCGATTTGGTATGACAACATCTGTAGCAACAAAAGGTTTATTCGCGGTTATTATTCCGTGTAGCCATTATCACATTCGCCGTGCGAAAGAAAATAAGTGGAATGTGAAATTTCTCATATAAACTAAAACTTTCACTTGATGGCTCAGAGGTCAACGCGTGGCCTTAGCTTATTTATCTATTCAGAACTCGGAGCATTGCACTGTGGAGGTGTCGTCGTGCATGGCTCATTGGAATTTTGTACAAATTCAATGGATTGTTGAAGACTAATTTGTAATTTCATTGGCATGAAAAATTAAATAGTATTTTTTAATTAATTAATTTATACTATTCGAGATTATATGTATGTCCTGAATCCAAAATAATGGAGTAATAAAAGTTCATTCATATTTTAAAATTTATCATATAACGGTATTTAATTAGCCAGAGCGCGCACTCTTTCAAGTTTTCATTATTCTTGTATTTTTTAAGATTATAGGTATTGTTCATAATTTTACACTCAAAGAACTAGGTGATGTGGAGTAACATGAATAATAATGCCTAAAGCTAACGGAGCTGAACTAAAGTTTACACGATTTAACGGGATTTGTAGTAATGTATTGACAGTATTTATTGACAATTTTTTTATTATTGCTGCAGAACAGCAGACAGGCTAACGGCCCGCTTAGAATTTAACAGTTACCGTCGCCTATATTCGCGAACACGCTGCTGTCCCATAAGGGTACAGGAACTTGGGTCACTAATACCGGAAAACAACACAAGGTAATTATGGCGGCATACTTAAGACCAAAGGTGGTCGCCATCTAGACTTGAGGCCCTACCACGTAGCTAGGATGGGTTGTTTTGTCGCCTTTTACGACAGGCCGACCCCGGCCACAGAGGTTAGTATTCTTTCTCCGCCCCTGCACGTATAATCTTGACAGAATGCGAGTATTTATATAATCTACTGGTAAAATATGAAAACAAAGTTTTAAGATCAAAGTAAAAATCTCAATGGCTCCATTCAGAATGCTCTAAGATTTGAAATTCACTAATCATTCTTTATTGTTATTGAAGTTATAAAACGGTTTTTATGACGCGATTTTTGTGTGAAATTTCATTTTTTATTGATATCTCCATGTTTGGCAAATTGATTTTGGAACTAGTTTTGTCGGCCTACATAGAAAATTGTTTTATTTTGCATTTTATTATAATTTTATGTGGTTTTAGTGAGAATATTCCGTATAAACGTATTACACTGTTACTGGAGCATCTTAACACGTTCCCACACAAAGTTCTGTACGTTAATCATCTATCTAAAAACTTACACAAGTTTTCAATGCAGTATAATGCCAGTAATCATTATCATCATCATCTTGGCGTTAAATCCCGGTAGCAACACAAACTTCCGCTTCAACATCCCTGGTAGTCAGTCCATTGGCACGCTTATAGCCCTTTACAACGTCAAGCTTCCCTCACTTTTTGTCTTCTGTGCGGAGTCCGGCGGAGGCGGCATAGCTACTAGACATTTGTTCCCCACGTAAGTATCCGGTAGCCGTAAAACGTGGCCAAATAATACCAGTAATACATCACTAAAAATACTTTTAAATCCTAAATGAGAGCTATTAATTACATTGCATTCAATGCAAATGGAACAGGTGGTTTCCCCATCAGTTCCATTGTTTCAGTGGGACCCCGAGGAATATTGACCCAGTAACTATTGTCTTATACATGGCCTTGTCTGTTTCTATGATTGACGCTTGTGCCACTGGACACCCGGTTTATGAAGACAATATTACTATTTTGAGATTTTTACATCTCGATATTTTATATCCTAATAAATTTCTAGATATTCTAATTTTTTTATTACTGTAGATCAGCAGACGGTCTGACGGCCCACTTAGAATTTAGCAGTTACCGTCGTCTATGGGTGTTTTGGATCACTAATACCGGAACACAACACAAAATAATTATGGTGGCATACTTAAGACCAAAGGTGGTCGCCATCCAGACGGGCTTGGGGCCTACCACGTAGCTAGGGTTGTTTTGTCGCCTTTTACGACAGGCTGACCCCGGCCGCAGAGGTCAGTATTTTTTCTCCGCCCCTGCACGGATATATTTTCAATTTAAAGTCAAAATATGTTATAACAACATCGAAGTGATTACTCAAATTTACTCGTAAAAACCGATAGTTATTGTTACAACCAGTGCTGTTTTCGAGGTACAAATTCAGCCGGGACCTTTGAGGTTGGTCATCATAACCGGTATGTTATTTTAACTATGTCACTATTAATAGTATTAACCGTATAACATAAACATAAATACAAATGTGTAAAAGTTTATATAAATAAATTTGTAATACAAACGGTCGACAAACCCACACTCATAGATGGTCTAGACACGCTTGGCTTTCGTAGAGACTGCATCTCTTTGCGTATTCTACCGTCTGTATAACAGGGAATCTTATAAGGAGCTCCTTAAAAGATTCCCTACTTAAGCAGCTGCTCCATGATTAAATAGCTGTTTAGAAAGGTGTCTTAGTCGTCCTTTTACATCACACTGCCCATCGTCATCTGCGTGTTCATTGTTATTCTGAGGTTTCCCTATCGCAGTAAGATATGGTATGGTTATTAAAAAAAAGGCGTTGTAATTTTTTTTTGAAGTCCCTTTGGCAATGCCCCTGATGTTGTAAACGTCTATAGGTAACGCTGACTACTTTATATAAGGCCGTTTGCCTGTTTGTTGAATTGCAACTGAAAACCAATAACATTTATTGATGATGAATAATTTCAAAATAGTAAACTGGTTGGGCATAGTTTGATATCTTAATTAAGGTTTTTGGGGCAGATTAATTTAGGCGATTGATGACAAGACCATATATACCTGCACTGGAGCCTTGTCACAGCTAGTAACACACAATAAGGCTTGTTCAAGTCTCTCTATCTCTATGCATCTTACTTTGTATAAAAGCTTAACTGAGGCCGACTTTTTCGTTTATACAATTTTCACCAAAATGTAGTATGTGAGAGAGACTGTTTCATGGTTTTTTTTTCGTGGTTTACTCTGTCATTTTATTTATAGACAGTTTCCTCTACTAGATAGATAGATAGAGGGATATATATAACTAAGACTATTATTAAAATATTCTTTATCAGGAGGTAATATAATATTTTATCCAATATGTGCATTGCCTTTTTAAAGGTCTTATGATCAACTAACGTAAGAACTAGTATGTAATGTTACAATCTCAATTTAGTGAGGCCCCATGAAATAAGTGCAGTACGCAAGTTATCAATTTGAAATATTACGCCATTATCTCACGCTCAAAGACCTTATATCACACCGTGACGTAACAAACGTGTGATTGTAAGGAAGAGTTCGTTTCCGAGCATTCTCTGAATTTTATCAACCATCAAAATAGGCCGTTTTGTAACATACACTTGTATATAGACTAAATATTATACGGTGTAATGGTCACACGTGTTGATTGGTGTATTGTTTCAATGGAGGATTGTAGGTTAAAGTTAACATTTCAAAACTATGTTAGTAGAATATGTAGATCAATTTCTGTAAATATGTATTTTTTTCCGGTTCACTTTGTGATGAAAAAACTGCGCGCCTTTTATATGCACACAAAATAAATATGGTTTTGGTTTTATAACTTAAAGTTAATAAATAACACTCTAATATTATTATTAGTGTATGTCGTACTGAAGAAGGGCCAGTATTTTGAGCTCAAGGATGGCTAAGGAAGTATTCCTTAGTCATGCGTGGGCTACTCGGAGAAACAATCTAATGCTAACTACACGGGCTTCGCCGCCTAGTAAAGCTAGAATCAGCGTACGAACTGACGGGATGACTCTTTTCTTCTTTTAAAGCAGGAAAGCGAGAAATTGGGATTTAGATGTTATTCTGAGATCGTCTGAAGTCAGAATTGTGACAGGTCCGATAATTTGTTCAATGAATATACCTGAACTTATTATATACCCGGATATAGATTCTTGTCCAACATCTGTAAAATATTTAAACATGCTTCCACGTTTCCTTATGGAAAATGCTTGAATGATTGAGTCAAAATTCAAATCCACTTCAAAGATCTTCAATATCTTCATATTAATATTTTTAATCATTTTATGTTTTTATATAAGCTATAGAATTTATAAACGTGACTTCATTCTTGACTCATCTTTTCTATGATTAGTTTTACTAGTCGACCTTGCAAATTAGTGGTTATTTGGTTTGGACATCGCATTTTTGTTTTAAATTAAAGAGGATATCACGACTTTTTATTTTTTGTTTCATCGCTGTTTCTTTTGCAGTTTACAAATGACGTGAAAATACTTCGCCGTTGTCTTAACTGAATATAAATAAAATTATCCATAATAATCACAACAAAGATATGTATATTAAAAATAAAATAAAAATATATCTTACTGATTATTTCATTTTTTGTGTCAGTAGTCATGTACAAATTTATAGCTAGCAATATTAGTATCCTATTATATGTAAGTGCTAAATCTTAAAAACATAAAAATATGTATATTTATTATTAATGGCCTCGACACATATCGAAGGAAAAAGAATATTAAATAAAAATATATCTTATTCAGGTATTAAGAATAGAGAGGTACTACTTTATATTTTTCCCAGGGAATTGTATTGATAGATTATAGGCAGCCAAGGGTTGCTGGTCTTTTAAGTGGGGCTTAGATGTCAGACAATAATTGCCCCTGTAAAACCTAAATTCAAGCCCATATTTTTTACTACTTTATACAGGAAAAAGAAGTGTCATTAGTATAAAAATGCGGCGATATTTATCCCAGTGACAACACTCAGCAACATACATCGATATATGAAAGCTTCCGCTGCAAACCGGATTTATCCGGTTAATGCGCTTTAGCGTATGTAGAAAATCGTATCCTATTAGAAAATGTTATTACAAATATATACATACTGACAATTCACACCGCGCCATCCACCAATGAAAGCATCAGTCAAGTCATGAGCATTATATACTTTACTTTTGTTTATATTTATATATTATGTGTTTAGGTATTAATGCTTGGGAAGAGAATGGATCTCGTAACCATCACGTGTGTTTCAACGTGCGCAAGACATCAAAGTATTTTTTATTTTAAGCATGTAGAAAAATCTGGAAATAATCTGTACTTTGAAGAAAATGCGTTGCTATGTTATAGCAATAATTAGCGCTGCAGTAGAAATTATATATGAATGTAATTTGAATTAATAATTACGAAATAATACAATTACATATCAAGTACGAAACACCAAGGTTATTCGGTGGCTAAGTCCACAATTGGTCTAGGTTACTTTCAAGCTCGTCCTACCGGTTTCTGTTTTTGTAAATAGAAAATGATTTTGCAATTACATTACGGTGTCAATGGGGTCATGTTAGATTTAATATATGATAAGTTGGAGCGGCTTAGTTTTAGCTATCATAGAAAATACGGTCGTCCCATTTTGCTGTTAGGGTGTTGTAAAATGTAATAAGATACCTAGTAGCTTAAGTATCACACGAAGGAAAACAACATGAGGAAACCTACATACTGATATTACCGCGTGTAACCCAATCCAATTTGGATAAGGTATAATGTCCGTTCCCTATTGGAGGAGGCTCTAGCCGAGCAGTGGATTTATGGGCTGTTATTATTTAGGTTAGGAGTGGCTCTAGACGTCAAGGAAAATACGGCCAACCCATCTCCGTACTAGGGAGTAGTTAAAAGCGAATAGTAGTAGTAGCATATAGTATTGAGGTCCCTCAAGTTCTTAGCTCACTGGCAACAAATGAAACACACTAGTCAAGTTTTATGTCGGACTCAGACAGCGCTTCTGTAGAAACCAAATTTAATTACATATACATATTTTTGTTTTGTGTTTGTGAAGCCAAAAATCGAATTATCGACAAAAAGATCAGAAAAAGCCTCTGAAAGGTTCAGCTGTCTGTCGTCAGCCAGTTGTCTTCCACTGTTGGATACCTACAAGTTTGCATCACATACAACAAACGTTATCAGGCCACTTCAGCGTGTATATTTTGCAAGTTATGTCGGCCTCTATGGTTCTCATACAGATATCCTAATTTAGCTTTTACCTAAAGAGATTAAACATAGCACTCCCTACGTTCACTGAGTGCTTTCACATATGTAAACCAGTCATAAGTGTTCACCTGGACTCCATAGATCAATACTGATATGACGAGAAAGATAACACTACTATATTTTCTATCCAAGCGAAGCAAGAGCGTGTGCCTGTAACTCTGAACTAAATTCTATGTGATGTGAATTTATTATATTAAAATACATGCAATAATCACCATTCGCATTTCGTATATTTCGCAAATATTTTCACACGAGTACTTCTTTGAATAGAATTGTACGTTTGCTCAATAGTTTCATGACATCGGATTATCTTGCGAAATAAACCAACTCAAAGATGACAGAGGGTAATGCCTTTTTGCATTCTTCTAAAATCTTTTCATCAGCTATTAAGTAGTCGTGGATGTTTAGGCACCAAATAAATATTATTATATTGCGTACAGCAGCGAAGTAAAAATACCGAACCCCGCGGCCAGGATCAGCCTATCCGTATAGGCCGATCCTGGCCTATATCGTAAAGGACGACAAAACAACCCTAACTAGGTGGTAAGGCCCCAAGCCCGTCTGGATGGCAACTCCCTCTAGACTATAATAATAAGTATGCTTAGAATTTAGCAGCTACCGTCACCTATGGGTATTTGCAACGCCAGTAGCATCGCAAACATGCTGCTGTCCCATAAGGGTACAGGAACTTGGGTCACTAAAGCCGGAATACAACACAAGGTTATTATGGCGGCATACTTAAGACAAAAGGTGGTCGCCATCCGGGACGGGCTTGGGGCCCTACCACGTAGCTAGGGTGGGTTGTTTTGTCGCCTTTTACGACAGGCCGAACCCGGCCACAGAGGTTAGTATTCTTTCTCCGCCTCTGCACGGATAGGATATCTTATCACTTATCTAAAAAATATTGTGATATCTTCATTTAATATAAAGTTATTAGAGTTTTAAGAAACGACGATTTTTTAAGCATTGTGGGGCAAGCGGGGTAGCGCACATGCGTAGGAGAGGGGAAGTCTCTTCAGCTTCTACCTCATCACGAATACTTTGTTAATATATCAAGCAACGCGGACGGAATCGCGTGTGTCAGCTAGTTGTGCAAACTTGAGACGGGAATCGAACGCCTGCGGGGTTTCGAAGTGCAGTTCATTGCGCCACGGTCGTCACTTGATTAGCGGTGTATACTCGCTTCTAACTTGCAACTGCAAGTGCATCGACATAGGGCTTGCTCACCTACTGACATAGATATTTATCTCGTTCACACATCCAGAATACTTATATTGTCGTCTCAGTCATACTAGCAACTTTTTGCTACTACTTTTCACGCCATAAATAGCGAGTGCTTTTGAAACGTAGTTAAAACCTAGATTAAAGCTCTATAGGAATTAGTTCAGTAATGTAAAATGTATTAACTAAGTGAACCGGATATTGATGTTTTTTACACAAATTACAAGTTGGTTCTGCAATAACGTGTATTTGTAGACATCAATGCTTGTTAGTAGGCAATTTGGATGAATATGAGGATCTTGAATCAAATTTTTATTTTTGATGTAGCTGCCTAACATCAGGTCTATGAGTATAAAATATTCTTATTTCGTGTCCTTCTTATCTGGAATGGATATCCGCCGACACTCTTAACCCAAGTTAAACATGGCCCGAACCAACGTCACAGGCTTGAACTACAACCGCCATTCAAGGCTTGAAATTCGAATTTATTTCTTCGTTTCTTCTCTCTTAACTACTCGTACAAACTTTGTATCCGTGCAGGGGCGGAGAAAGAATACTAACCTCTGCGGTCGGGGTCGGCCTGTCGTAAAAGGCGACAACTTTTACGGGACAGCAGCGTGTTCGCGTTGCCATTGGCGTTGCAAACGCCAATAGGCGACGGTAACTGCTAAATTCTAAGCAGGCTTGTCTGCTGTACGACAGCAATAAAAAAAAATACTATTTAAAAAGGTAGGAGGATAAGCATTGGCTCCGTTAGCCTCTGCTAACATCTTGATGGACTCTTCAATATGATACCTCGCTTCCAGATTCAACGGCAGTCTCCTATACAGCGGTACACGTAGCAGTCGAGCTAATGTCAGCTAAGGTCATAGTAGCTCACAGGGGACTCGAGTATGGCTAGTCATCCGGTAACGCTATTAGGTAGACCGACAGGTTTTTATCGTTAAAAAATATTTTCTTATTGTGACCCCGATATGGGCCAGTATAAGATATAACCCAGTGTTATTTAATATGTTTTGTTTAATTAAAACCTAGTGTTATTTAATTTACCCAATTCGAAAGCTAGTATATAAGTAAATAGTAGATAACAAAATAAACGAATAAATAACGTTTCTCACTTTCGATTGGCGATGGCCGGTGAAAGTGAAAATACGCTAAAGGAAAAACAAATATTGTCTACGGTATGACAGGGATTGTGTACGCGCTGTTGTAAATCGGTGTCGAGATTTGTAAAGGAAGATTTACATGTGGCGCCTCTCTCGCCACCTTATTTGTAACACTAATAAAATATAAGAATTGTATACTTTCTTATATATTCTTCTTTCCAGATATATGTATACTTTTTATTCATTTCGAGAAGTTATTGATATGTCAATACAAATATTAGAGTCTGTCACTAATTTATTTTATAATTATATTAGATAACTTTTGTAATTTTTAATTAGTTATCACACAATAACATGATACACACCATGATTAAAAATAGTGAGCCAGTGAAATATACGTGTTTGATTAAATCTCTCGCTTAGAGAATCTACCCCATAGGAGGTCCGGTTAATCCTCCAAATACATTTATGCGTGCGAATAGAATTATGAATTCGCATTGTGTGTGAGATGTCATCTCTTCCAAAGTAAAATATATATTTGAAAGAGTATGTTTTGTAGCCGTTTGCAAGATTTACTTAAAACCAATTTTTTTAATTTATTATGTTTGTCAACTATCGGATGGATTCGATGTTTTGACTCGACATATCGAATATTCGATTAAAAAAGTTAATTCCGACTAAACTTATATTAAAAACAAATACATATTTTAAATCTGCTTGACGATTTCAATTTGAAATAAATGTCATTGATAGGTAGTGAAATCTGTAAGTATCTCAATTATCCTGATAGATCGACCGTATGTTTATGCTCAATGTATATTACTAATATTGTAAAATATATTGTAATGTATATACTAAATGACTTATTGACTAAAACATATTTACACAAACTTACGTACAATTGTAAGAACAAAATCATTTCAGAGACTACACAACTAAGTACTTAGAAACATTAAATTTAATAATAAATTTTTACATTATATGTAATAATAATGTTTATTAAAAAAATTATGTGATATGTTTCATATGATACAATTTTGCGAAAAGGACCTATTAATGCATAAATCAGTTGCAATTCATTAAGATTAACTATGATAGGTTAAGTAAATAAGTTAACGGTTAAGTTAACCATCACACATGACCATCATCGCGTCCGTTTTGTAAATGAGCTATCAGACACACGCGAATAAAAAGTTGCACACGTTCTGTGTCAACTGCTTCTAATGTCCACTGTGTCACGTACCAACGTATTTAAAGAGTACACTACATAAAGAACATTTTACTCATCGTCGTTTAAAACTATTTATTTTTACATATTTTATTTAAGACTAGCTGTGCCTGCGACTCCGTCCGCGCGGAATAGTGACTTTGAGCAGCATTTTTTGGATAAATCTTATGGTTTATTTTGGATTACAAACCCTATAAACCCTAAAATATAAATAAACGAAATATGCAAACAGTCAGTGTTATCGAATGCAACTGTTACGCCATACGACTTCGGAATACGTGCGTTTGAACCTACAAAGTCCAGCCTAAGCTAAACCCTATTTCATAAGATTGATGATATAAATCTGAGTTCAACTTAAATTGGAATATAATATTTCCGAAACTGATCATTTTTAACAAAAACTATTCTTTTATTTTAATAAAAATAATTTAGTAAAAAAATTTGTTGCCAGTGAAAGTCCCGTCAAAATCGGTGCAGCCATTTCAGAGATTAGCCGGAACAAACAGACAGACAGACAGACAGACAAAAATTGTAATAAATGTTGTTTTGGTATATGTACCGTGTATACGTCCGAATGCACTTAGTAAAAGGCGGTTATTTTAATATTACAAACATACACTTCAATTATATTTATTTGTAAAAACTATATATACGGATAACATACTTTAATATTAATAAACTTTGGATGGTTAAAAAGTTGCAAGTATCGGTAGTTTTCTTTTTTAAAGACTATCCCAGGACTTTGTGAAATCCAGTATTGCAGCGCTTTTTATAAACATAAAATTTACTATAATTTGTTTCTACATATATGTAGACACAAATAGAATAAAGTATTTGTATCTCATAAAAATATTTTATCACAGTCGATGAAATATTTTTTGTTAGAGAATATAAGATGGCTTTATTTAATAGTTAAAATGTAAAGTTACCTGTTTTATGTGTGTCAAATATCTGAACCACAAACAAATAGTACGTCGTTTGTGCCATTCTTAACTGCACGCATTATGCGCTAAGCGTCCACACTTCCGTACTCTTACCTGATTTGTTGCCTTTTTACTGACATGGTGAGTGTGTCAGTGAAAACGCACATTCCAGTTCAACGCCACTTGAATCAATGTCCGTCACATATCAAGGACAGCGTCCGTCATACATGAACAATGTGAATTGTCCTTAATTTCATTTTAATAGAGAAGAAGGAATATGTTTTGGTGATTTTTAACATTAACATCTCCGTGCAGTGGTGGAGTAAGAATACTAACCCCTGTTGCCGAAGTCGGTCTGTCGTAAAAGGCGACAAAACAACCCTAGCTACGTGGTAGGGCCCCTCGCCTGGATAGCCACCACTGGTATATTGCCATAATAACATTGTGTTGTGTTCTGGCAGCTTCCTTTTCCAAAAAATGTCACCCTTGGTCTATAAGTATACCGCGATAATAATATTGTGTTATGTTCCGGCATAAGTGACCAAGTTTCAGTATCCCTCCGCAGACGGCAGCATACTTATAGACCAAGAGTGGTTGCCATCCAGACGCGCTTGGGACCCTACCACGTAGCTAGGGTTGTTTTGTCGCCTTTTAGAAGAATGAAGAAAAACAATCTAAAAAATGAAATTGTTATATGGCGGTCTTATCGTTGAGACCGATCTCTTCCAGACAACTTTTAGATGGATATGTATTTGCATTTGCAAAGAAGTATCTTTATGAAACAATATAGTTTTTGATAACTGTAGGACAGCAGACAGGCTGACGGCCCGCTTAGAATTTAGCAGTTACCGTCGCCTATGGGTGTTTGCAACGCCAGTGGCATCGCGAACACGCTGCTATCCCATAAGGGTACAGGAACTTGGGTCACTAATGCCGGAACACAACACAAGGTTATTATGGCGGCATACTTAAGTCCAAAGGTGGTCGCCATCCAGACGGGCTTGGGGCCTTACAGGGTGGGTTGTTTTGTTGCCTTTTACTGCAGGCCGACCCCGGCCGCAGAGGTATTCTTTCTCCGCCCCTGCGCGCATAGCTTAAGTTTAAAGCGAGTCCTTTCTCCTATTTGAATATATTTTATGTAAGACGCATTCTCGTTTTAAATATTACGAATGTTACTTGTACAACTTATATAATCTCTTACATATTATTGCAGGGTCCAAAAGCAAATTATTACTTTCTAATTTAATTTCATAATTATTCAGTATAAATAAATAACTTTATTATGATGATAAAGTTATTAAAAAGCATGTAATAATATGATTAGAATGAATAGATGCTGTCTGACTGTCTGAGGATTAAAGGGGACGAAAAAAACGTTGATGAAAGTGTGGTGACGGCTAACGTGTGTTGTTAGTTTTTTTAGTGGTTTTCTTAAAGAAATTCTTGCGGAATGATTTAATATTGACAGATATAATTTAATTATTTTTTATTATTCACCAATTAAAGCCGCCTATTACAAGTAATGTAAAATCATTCACAATTAATAACTTCATTTTGCAATCACTATGTTTAATTAAAGCTGTAATTTTGAAAAATTTGCTAGTTCTCAAATCGCTAACGTTAATCAAGCTGCACGCTGGATCTCCAGCTTATCTAAGTTTTGTTAACTTAAGCCTTTTCGAACGATGTTAATACAGAATATATGCAGATTTGTTAGGAGTTTCAATTCTACATATTTTTTAATGCTGTAGGACAACAGACAGGCTGACGTCCCGCTTAGAATTTAGCAGTTACCGTCGCCTATGGGTGTTTGCAACGCCAGTGGCATCACGAACACGCTGCTGTCCCATAAGGGTACAGGAACTTGGGTCACTAATGCCGGAACACAACACAAGGTTATTATGGCGGCATACTTAAGACCAAAGGTGGACACCATCCAGACGGGCTTGAGGCCCTACCACGTAGCTAGGGTGAGTTGTTTTGTCGCCTTTTACGACAGGCCGACCCCGGCCGCAGAGGTTAGTATTCTTTCTCGGCCCGTACACGGATAAAAATGTCGTCCCTGTTTAGAAAAGCAATGACTTTTTTGTTCCCTTTACGTTACTTATCTATTCCCTCAGGTTTATTATCTCCTCTTTTTTCTCCGTCTAACGGAAAGTTAATCGCCCTTCTCTGCACTAAGACGAATGGCGTTGAAATCCACAAATGTCCCATCAATTTATTTACAATAAGGTATAGCCACATCTGATAGTCGGCGGGGCCTTGCCTCTATTACTTTCTCGTATACATCTGGGTTAACGTAACTGATCGAATTACGAAACCGAACTGGCCCAGGTGGCTGAACTAGTGCACAGCACGGCTCACAACTTTAAACGTCACGTTGAAAATATTATTTTGGTTAAGTTTTATTTTACGACATGACAAAGTTTAACGCCATGTACGTAAATCTATCTATCTCTCTTAACGACCTCTGTGGCGTGACGGCTAACGTACTTCGGTACGCTTGCGGAGGTCACGTGTTCGATTCCCGTTTCGCATCAGGGTGTTTATGTATAATATGTATTTATTTAATTATTCTCTTATAGTTTATGTATAATCCTATATCTTTAAACGAGCAATTCTCGTATATATAATCTCGGAATCGGCTCCTACAATTTTCATAAAATTTAGTATACGGGGGGTTTCGGGGGCGATAAATCGATCTAGCTAGGAATCATTTCTAGAAAATGTCAAAAGGTGGCCTTTGAGTAGTCCCAATTTAAACTGAAAAATGAGTCTTCCTGACATCTATCGGCGAATAATAATACTATTTTTTTTAAATTGCTTTAACGACACAACAACACTAAAGCTATTCCAGCAGATGGCGCTGTTAAGTAACACGAAGTCAATGAGTGTTTGCTTTGAGGTTAGAC
Source organism: Malacosoma neustria (assembly GCA_963693495.1). Classification (NCBI taxonomy): domain Eukaryota; kingdom Metazoa; phylum Arthropoda; class Insecta; order Lepidoptera; family Lasiocampidae; genus Malacosoma; species Malacosoma neustria. The sequence continues at coordinate 4,492,296 of OY856395.1, read as the reverse complement.
TAAGAAAATCAATTGTTAATTTCCAAAAAACACAATTTCTAAAAAAAAATACCGAGCAAAGCTCGGGTTCCAGCTGGTATGTATTAATTTAACACAAGTGTCATGCATACTTATTTTGAGACTAGATGGCGCTGCGTGAAATGATAAAATAAAGATAAACAGCTGCAGAAGCTTTCATGCATAATCCCGGCACAATGAATGAATGAATGAATGAATGAAAACACTTTATTGTTCACCAAATTAAAACTATGTTCTTAAAAACTAGGTACAATAATTGTTGAACAAAGGGCGGCCTTATCGCTTAAAGCGATCTCTTCCAGGCAACCCCTAAACTAGGGAAAATATTGAACAAAAGACAGTGGCGGTGAAGACAATAAATAATATGTAAGATTTAGAGCATAAATAAATAAATAATATACTTTATATACAAGCATAAAATATAGAATAAGTAGCAGTGTTAGACCTGAGAGGACCAATAATAACTATTAACCATGATTTTTAAGGAGGATACTGATTTAGCTTGTCTGATGTTGAGTGGCAGTGAGTTCCATAAACGCACAGCCTGTACCGTGAAGGAGTTATCAACGAAGGAAGAAGTGTGTACAGGTGTCATTAACGAGAGATTATTACTAGAGCGCAAATAACGGGAATGAGAAAGATGTAGGAAATCAAAACGTTGCTTTAAATAAGGAGGGGCAAGAGAATTAAAAAGGACATTGTACAAAAGAGAGAGTCAGTGAACATTCCGGCGAAGGCGAATAGGTTTATTAGTTATTACCGAGGAACAGAAGACAGACTGGCAGCTAACAGTAAGCTACTGTCACCTACGCACCGCGAACACGCTGCTGTCCTATAGAGATACAGGAACCTGTGCCACTAATGCCGGAACACAACAGGTTATTATGGCGGCATACTTATAGATCAAGGATGGGTGCCATTCAGACGTAGTTGGAGTTGTTTTGTCGCCTTTTAGGACAGGTCGACCCTGTTTGCAGACGTTACTATTCTTATTCCAGCCCGACATGGAGAATTAGTAATTAAAAAAACTAGTTAGCACAATTAAGTGTCATTGTATTTTATTTAAAACATACCTTTATTATATTTATTTTGTTCCAGAAATATACGATGATGATTCCCTTGAGCTGGCCCGGATAAAGAGGCAAGGAGTCCCGGAAAACAGGGGTAAGTTTCCATAAAATTAAATAGTTGTATAAATAATTTTGTGCAAATCCTTGTTTGTAATTTAATCTCTATTTCTTTTATTTATTTATTATAAAATACTATTTTCTGCATTTTGCATTCTGTCCTTTCCTATTTTAAATTATAATTGATTTTCTACATTTGTAAATTAGAAAGGAAGTTGGTAATGTTTTTTACCATTCATTTTTTAATACCATATTATACTATCAGTATATGTCATAATTTCAGTTTATGTATAAAAAAGAATTTAGATAATGTATTTGAATTAATTTCTTTTTAATAATGAATCATATAAATCACCGCAGGATTTCAAATTGAATTTGTGATAGTAATTTTTTAACAATATAACCTTTTAATAATACATACCCAGTGTAACTGAAACTAATTAAGGATTTAAATCTAATAACTTAAAAGCCAACATAATAAAATTAAACGTTAAAACATTACCAACCTCATAAAATCAGCTGTATAAAATTAGTGCTAACGCTATTATGATATATTTCTTCTGCATTTAAATCTATAATTATATTATTAATTGTATGTTTTTTTTCTTTCTCTTTCATCTAATCCGGAAACGTTCAACTCAAATGGACTATTGTAATATAACGCACCTCTCCTATCCATGACGATGACCGTGGTGATGACAGACCTGACAGTACTCCTCGTGAACCAGCAGAATGACTATAATACGAAGATCGGCAGGTATCACAGTGTGAAGCCCCTGATCGGTCTACTCACGTCCACGGCAAGAACATTCATACAAGATGGTGTTACGACTGAATTTGCAACGCAAATCCTCGGCACCACCCTCGATAATGGGCGTATATACGCTCAATTGTTAACCAAATCGTCTTTAGTACTCTACAATAAGCCGTCCAATGTAGAAGAACCTGTAATAGTTAGACCAACACGGGTACATTCCGCGTTTGATGGGCAATGGAACGTCAAGCAAGATTTAGGCTTCATCGATCCAGAAAAGTTTGTTCTTAAGAACACTGATTACCTATCGCCAAATAGTAAAATGGAAATAGTTTATGCTAGTAAACCTGCTCAGGAAAATATCAAACTATGGAATCCTTCTGAGCCTCAAATAGAAAATCAAATTGTAGAACAACCCACTGCACGCAGGGTTCAACCCGTTAAAGGAATTACGCGCTACGTGCAACATGAAGCCTACAACTTTCTTGACGGTCCGACCATCGAGAGTGAAAAGAAATTTGAATTTATTGTTGAACCATCACTTTTAAATAATGCTAATACCTTACATAGACAGAGCAAGGCTTACGAACTTCCTAATGAACCAATGGAAGATACTCATGTCGATATGCAAGAAGAAGTTAGTATTGTTAAGGTAAAACCCGATTACGATCTACCGACGTTCACAATTAAGAACGAATTTTCCCCGATTTTCTATTATATTGATAATGTCGAAACACGACAACCACAGCAAGAAGTTGCAGTTCAACAAACTAAATTACCTAAAAAGCTTTTTGGACAAAAAAGTGAACCAAGACCAAAGAAAACATTTACTTATGAGGGCTTTGCTGATTTCACTACTGTAGTTGGTGATACTGTTATTATTTTTACCCCAAATACTGAAACTAGTCCTCAAAACCCCGACGAAGTTAATGTATTTCCATCTGCTAAACGTGTTGATAAACTGGCCACAAAGATAACGTTTTTGTCTGCTGATATACCCGTAGCTACCTCAACCTATAAGGCTCACGAAGTCAATTCGGCGACAAAAGTTACTTCTCATAGTATTAGTAGCAGTAGTGAAGAAAATAGATCTGAAAAAGCATTAGTCAATGATGAAGAAAGTCTTAAGAAAGTTTTATACCAAGTAGATGATAAATTGCCCGACTCTATAGGCGTTCAATATAATCATGAATTCGATTTAAATTTAGACGTCATTGAACCTTCTGAACTACCAGTTAGCACAACTGAAAGCACCCAACTTACAGATGATCTTGGTGTAATTCCCATTCAACAGGATTATAACGTAGAAGCCACTGATCCATTATCTGTTTTGAAGCCCACTTCAACAATTGTTGACACTCCCACGGAATCTGTTGTAACTGAAGATTTTACTGCAATATTCACTAACTCAGAAGAAGAATTAGACAATAATGCAGCAGAAATTACAGAAAAGCCTAAAGAGGATGAAGAAGAAGACAGAGAAGAAGACATTGTTACTGAAAAGAGTGCAGAGATAATGACTACCACTGAGAGTGGCCATAGCGAAGAATCGTCAGAAGAAATTGAAACGACTACTGAGTCTAGGTATACATTCTCTCAAGGTGATGAACAAGAAGATGAAAATATACCAGATAGTCATGAAATGCACGAAGATGTTTTTTGCACTGATGGGCTTGAAACACAATCTACAATGACGACTGCGTATAAAACTTTAACTTACTTGACAACTTACTTTATACCTTTAGAAAGCACCGAAACGACGACTTCGGTTAAATCAGATGTGGTAGTTGAAAGCAACGTCGGATATTTTACTAATGTTGTTTGTAGAACCAGTTTTGATATTGAACCTACTGCAGTAGTTCATGTTGACGTAAATTATTCTGTTCATACAAGATCAAAAGCACAAGATGAGCAAGAAAAAGCAGCGAAACCAATACCAGAAGCTACTACGGAAAAAGATGTTCCTAAAACAACAGCGGCTGAAGAAGTACACACTGTAATACAAGAAGAAAACAAGACGACAATATCAGAGCCGGAAAATGAAAACTCTGAAGAAACACAATTAGATGAAGATATGCCTAATTCCACAACTCTTTCAACACCTGTAACCGAAAGAACTACAACCACTGAAAGTCACATAGAAGTTTCGTTTAGTACTGAACATTCTACTACTGTTACTGAGAAAACTACTCCCCAAGAACCACCACCTAATGAAGATGAAGAAAACGAAATAGATGTAATTTACAAAACTCTGTACACCACATATACCTATTTCACTACATTTTTTGGAGATCAAACTTCAAGTGTTGCAAGTCACAAGTCTGTGGTTACAAATATTATTACATCTACCATTGACATTTCTAATCTAGATCCTTCATTACTTGGAGCTTTTAATGAAGATGAAATTTCACCTACTAGTGTAAGGATTGAACGCCCTACTGAAGAATATGCCATTAATAGTATAATAGATTTAGTGAAAAATAAAGATGTTATTGAATCTGTTGAAGGAGAAGAAATATATAGCTCACAAACACCCACCCCATCTTTAGGTGATGACATTATAGCAAGCATTAAGCCAGACGCTGTTAAAACTTACTATACAACATATACATTTTTCACTACAATATTTGTGGGAACTGATGCAAATGTTTGTAGCAGAAGCGAAGTACATACTAATTATGTCGGACCCAGCGCATTAGTCCCCACTAAAAGCAATCCTTTAGCCGTAGAGAGTACAAAAGCACAGTTTGATTTCAGAAATTGTAAACAAGTTAAAATGGATCCACCTACGAATTCCGAAGAAAATACTTCAATGGAAAGCAGTGTTAGTATGGAAGAAACTGATGCCGAAATCACTGAAAATACACCACAACCTAGCCCTATTGAAGTAGATATGCTGTTTAGTGTAGAATCAAACCCATTAGAAACTGAAAACTCCTATGTAACAGACGTCAAATCTTCTTCATCAAAAGGTGAAAGACAATATTTAGATAATAATAATGTTTTAGATGATCAAATAAGTTCAGAAAGCAATATAGAAGAAATAGTGCCCTCACCTACACTTTTATTACAAACTAGTTATACAACTTTCACATACTTTACAACCATGTATATTGGTAAAGACTCTAGTAAAGTCAAAAGTCATTTAGAAACTATTACAAACGTTGTTACTGAAACTATTGTGCCTAATAAGGAACCAGACGAAGAGAGTAACTTACCTATTACTTATTATACCACTTTCACGTATTGGACTACGCTTTACAAAGACAAGTCCACAACAATTACTAGCCGTGAAGAAATTGTTTCTAACGTTGTCACTCCTTCTGTCCAGTCTGTTGCAACAATCAGTCCAATCGATACTACCCCTATTGAAGTCGACAGTGTACTGCCTCCAAAAGATTTAGAAGTAGAAATCAAGCCATCTTTGATTGAAGATACTTTGGAACAAGATGATGGCAAAGCTACATTCTATACAACGTATACTTATTTCACTACGTTTTACACAGGTAATACGTCTCAGATAAGAAGTAGTTTAGAAACAGTAACAAACATCGTTGATAATACTAAACTCATTGAAGATAATCAATTAGGGCGCAAAGTTCCATCTGGCTCTGTAGACAAAAATATTATACAGGATAATATAGAAAAGCCATTCATAGCTCCTACTGTTGTTAAAGAAGAAATTAAGCCAACTCAATTACCTGACCTTGCTTCTGCTTCACCCACTGTATTATTGGGAACATATATAGATAATTTATATGCTGATGTTAAGCCACCGACACCAACACCAGAAAGCGATAAAAAAATACTCTTTTCACAAGTAGCAGTTATTTCAGGTGATTCTACAGTAGTAACAAGTGATAATAAAACATTGAATAGTGATCAAAGCACAATTACGACAGTAACGACTTCAACGAGTACTGAAGGTACGATTTTAAGTTCTTCACAAAATATTATTGAAAGTTCTTTAGGAGAGTCTGAAACTACAACCGAATCACGATATGAGGATGAAGATGATAGTTCAAATACCAGAAAAAAGTCCCGTCTTACATTCACACCTAAAAAGCCCTCTGTGACTCCAGTGATTACTCCATTTTCTTCTAGAAACAGGCCTACCTTCATTCCAAAACGCGTTGGTTTATCCGTCGGCGCAACAACTATTACTAGACAAGATGTTACTCCAACTATTACTGCAACACCAGTATTGAAATCAGTTCGACCATCTGGTTTTGGTGGGAGTAGAAAACAGTCATCGTTTGCAGGCTCTTCAAGTGTTGGAAAACGATTTAATGGCCGAAGTAGTATTTCTTCTGTATCTGGGAATGTGCCCTCTGCTTCAAGAGGAGGTAGCTTTGCCCGAGGTAGTATTTCACCCACTTCGAGAAGAACTGGATTCAGATCCAGTTCACTGAGAAGTAACAGTTTGGACTATATAAGCAGATCTGCAATTCCAAGAATAAGGCCTACTGCTTCGTCTAGACTACCGCCAGGTAGGAATGGTAGACAATCAGCTTCAATTACATTCGCACCTGCTGATCAAAATGACGAAGACACTTATGGAACACTACAAGAGGAAAGTGCAACAGAACCCATAGAAGAAGTAACTGAAGCTCCACAGAGAACGACTAATAATCCTTTATTAAGATTTAGAAGACCTCCAATCGTAAGGCAGCCTGGAACAGCTATAATACCTCGTTCGACAACTCCATCATCCAGGAAGGCAGTTACGCCTCGTGGTCGTATTACTACAACCACTAGAAGAACAACAACAAGAAGCACGCCAAACCCTCTTTTGTCTTTACGTAGGCAGCGGCCCAATGCCTTGTTCCCGAAAAGAAATCTGTTTAGACAGCCTGAGCCGGAGCCAATAGAAGATAATAAAGAAGAAGAACAAAACTTGGAGGATAACGAAGAGATTTTGGAAGGAGAAGAATATGATGAAGACAATGATTATGATTCTTCAGACAGAAAAGAAAGACAAGTATCATCTCCACCTCCAGCTAAAACAAATGTAGTACAAATTAGACCATTTGCTTTCAGAAGAAGAACTAAACGACAAATTGATTACGGCAATAGGAAATATACAAATTTCAGAAGACCTGGTGTGAAGCTTGCCAGTTCGCGAAAATCTGACCCTGAACCAGAAACTGAAGCTCCATCTACTGCTAAATCCAGACCTGGAGGTCGTTTTAATTCGAGAATATCAGCTAATTCTAAGTCTAATACCAGGTCCACAACTGCTTCTGCACCTAAAACTTCTTCTTCGAGACAACCGTTTATAGTACGTGGTGAAAGTCGTACCACATCGACAACGCCAACCCCTGCTTACAGAAGAGGAAAATCCAGACCACCGCCATCACGATCAACCACTTCAGCATCTCGGCCGAAAGCTCCTAGATTATCTGGTAAAGGCGTAACAGAAAGACCTAGACCAAACACTAACAGAGCAACAACTAGGTCACGTACTCGCACAACTACTAGCAGAGCTTCAAGCAGGCAAAGAAATTCTTTTGAAAATTTCAGTGGAGAACGACAGAACTATAACAATATTCTTAACGATGGAAGAATCACAATAACTTATCAGATTCCTACTGAAGTAACTATTCCTTTCGTGAACGGTAAAATCACAGAGTATAAGAATGTATTGTCTGCAACTCCTAGCTTAGAAACATTACCATTCAATCAAGTATCCACTGCTATAGGACCATTGGGTCAGCCTCAGTTAGTGTTAGCGTCTGAATCTACCGACATATCTGATAACGGGGCTACGAAAATAATAAAATTTTGGCTACATGAGACACCAACAACTACTGTTATTTTTACACCTACTACCATAAGGGGAAGGAAAACTTCATATTCTCATATATTACCTAGCACTGTTTATAGTGTAGAACCAGTCACGCAGACTATAGCTCCTGAGATAAATGCCAATGTTCCCCTTGCAAACTTGTTACTGTCTCAATTACTTCTGGGTAACCAGCAACCTGCGATCAACCCTCTCCTAGCTTTACAAGGACAGGGATTGTTACCGCAGCAGCAGGTGGCTCAAACTCCAGTAACAGAATTCAAGACCAGAGCGACAACTTATGTCACAACTATAACAGATGCTAGGGAGACTGTTTTACCAATCACGTTTAGAGGTACGCCTATTTTAACCACAATTATTGACCCAACTACTAATGTTATCACTGCAACTGAATTTATAACTGAAACTATTATTACCACTCCTACAGCATTAGCAGCTGCACCTCAGTTAAACTCTCTCTTACTGCCCTTTTTACTACAGCAACAGCAACAACAAGCATCAAATCCACTATTATCGTTACAACAAACACAAAATCCGTTGCTTGGTTTAGGACAAACGGATTTTAACAACTTTAATGGACTTAACAATCTTAATAATTTAAATTCACAAAATAACTTCAACAACGACATATATAGTAATAGTCCAAAGCCAAACATATTATCTGACTTAAACAGCAATGAAGATTTTTCTGAAGATGACTTAGATATAGAGGATGACGCTCCTCCTCCACCACCAGCTAGAGGTAGAAATAAGCCTAAAACTGTCAAACCTGCCCCACCCTCTAAACTAACAAGCGTGGTAACATTATACGTGTCAGGTAAACATCCTGGTGAATTTAGTACGGTTCTTTCGACAGTAGTCACTGATGATACCCAGACTGTTAGGAAACGTGAAGCGATATACTATGAGGATGTACAAGTTTCTCCTTCAGTCCTACCTACGATCGACGAAATATATAGTTCCCAGATTGACAGTAGTCTTAACGCTTTAATAACAGATGCAGGAAGGTATATGGACAACTCTTCATCACAGAATCAATTAGAAACTCAAAGCCTTGAAAGCATAGTAGGAGAAATTAATAAACACATAAAATATAATACATCACCAACGTTAGTATTGGAATTAGCAAGCCCAACCACTATAAGTGATCTAAACAAAAGCTCAGTAGACGATGTCTCGTGAAACAAGTTTGCTATATAAAGTAAGGTTAGTTATTTATTTACTTTGTAATATAGTAAGTTAATTACGAATAGTGCCTTATAGTTGTAATGGTATAGATTAAGAAATAAATACTCTGTGTGCTAAATGAGTTTGTTAAGATCACCAAAAATATTTCCTATGTTACCAGATTGAGTAATGTGAAAGTATAAAGTAGGTAACGCAATTCACTGCCTAAGAATAAGTCTTAATTGAATCCTAGATTATAAATTTATACATAATGTACTGTAATACTCATATTTCCTTCGCTTAATTTGTACATTGCAAATGACTCGAATTTTGAACGAAATAAAATAATTACAATATTATGAAACTTTCATTTACTAACAGTCGGAATATATTAACACCAATATACATATATTACAGCATTATAAGATATAACGTTTGTTTTTTTTTTAAATAACGCGGGTTAAAAATATATACTTAACAGTTACAGATCCAAATACTTTTGATAAAAATACAAAAAACTATAGTGTAATTAATTTATATAATGCTCCGACGTCATAAAAAAAACTGTCATACGACTGAATAGGAGTGTAATTATCGTCTCTTATACTGCCATGATTGTAAACGAGAAATTAATTTCACACATCCTTAATACTTAACTGTGACTGACTTAATGACCAGACTGATGTTGACTGAGACTGTGGGCATGTGAAGAACACCCAAGTTCCCCAGAAATGGATGGTAATATCCACATCCCGTGATCATCCTACCTTGGAGGTGAGTAAGATTTTTTATAATTTAATTACATAGTTTAGCAGCACTATAGTTAAAAAGGAAGATGTTTTTGAGATTACGTTTAATTAATGTTCATCAAATAGTCATCTGAGATATAGCGAATAATTTTATAAAGAATCTATGTTAGAATTAATATTACAAAAATAATTGAATGGCTTGTAAGGGTTTCATTATTAGATTACTCGCAGTTAGCCAAAAATACAACAAGCACATACACTTGTCTCAGTAGTGGGTCCACTTCACTTACCCACTGGCCAGAATTCGCAACCACTTTAGCAAACAAACTTATGGCAGTTACTATTATAGAATCATTTGAAGATCAAAATCGAAACCAAGAATTGTTACAACTACATATTTTACTTCGTCTAACCACATAGTCTTTTCGTTTATATTTCGCACTACCTTTTTTTTACTGCTGTAGGACAGCAAACAGGCCCGCTTAGAATTTAGCAGTTACTGTCGCCTATGGGTGTTTGCAATGCCAGTGGCATCGCGAAAACGCTTCTGTCCCATAAGGGTACAGGAACTACCTTTAGCATCTTTACTAATAAGACCATTCATCATCGTCATCTCGTCTTTCAATGCCGTCACAGTCCAGTACTTCTTAGATACATTTCCTATTGGAGTCCAGGGGAGTGCCATTCCAATAGCTAATTAACGTAATAAAGCGTACTGTAAATTATCCCTTTATACGCAGAGAAATTGGTATAGACTTTGAAGTGACTGATGAACTATATAATATTTATTCAAATGTAAATATTGAAAAAATAATCAAAAACATCTTCGTATATAGTAGACGATTTATATTTAAGATGTATATAATAAAGTTGTTAGTAGTTTTTCAGTTCACATAAAATGCACCGTGAATGTGTAAGTATTACTGCAACACTGAATACTAACAATAATATTTGCAGAACAATGAAATAAAAACTCTTCTAAATATAATCATTACTTTAGTTAAGGTATCCGCATTGGATGACTTAATTTTTTTTTAATAAATGAAGAGATTTTATTTTGCTTTCATCTTTTTAACACCATGTCTTGCGTTAGATAATGCACATGTAAAAATCACTGCCACTAACAGCATTTATTTACTATTAATTCTATCATTTATTACCATTACATAATTTGACATAATTACATTACATAATTATATAATTTTTATTTTGTCTCATTTTAAACATATATTAAACATACATTGACGTTTTGAAACAATTAGTTTATCTGTAAATTCCCATTTCACAATGAAATTGTTAAGCTCATCTCTTAAATGTCATAGACTTCATAATAAGATTATATAAAAAAAAACTTTAATTTATTTAAATTATTATTTCAGCATTTAACACTAATGGTATAGTCTATGATAATACTCCATGGAGACCAGACAGAGAAACAGATATAGAAAAGGTAGCTGCTGAAGAAGATCAAAGAAAATTAAAAAATTTAGCAACCAGGATTATGTCTAATGGTGTTGAAGTTTTGGTTAAGGATAAAAATCCTGACGGTAAACAAGAACAGGTAATACATGTTAGTGATTTATTTTATTACAAGAACAAAATAAGATTCACCAATTCAAAACTCATTATTAAATTGTTTTTAACATTGATTAAATATTTATATAATTTAAATTACAGTAAAAAATAAATATAGATTTTCAAATCTAACAAAGCTTCTCATCATAATCATCACAATTTATTGTTTCTCAGCGCACACTGAAACTAATGCACATAACATCATTAAAGCCGACGTTTTCGAGTCCTTCGCCGTCAAAATCTTTGCTAACATCAGCTGTTGCTACTGTTATCAGTCGTCAACATGTAAGCGCATTGCTTCCAATGCGTCACATGCAGCACAACTATATCATCAAGACTTGCATGACAACATACACTTATCTAACGACTATAGTTCAGAACAAGAGAAGTGCAATCTCTACATTTGAAACAATAGTGTCAGTTGTAACTACAGAGTCGGTTACAAATCTGTTTGATACGGACTTTATGGCTGATTTTAAACCAACAAAAGTAAGGATTAGTACCCCGTGGGAACCCTCAAATGATTCCAACAAGCCTTAAAGCATTTATACCCCGATTCACATCGATCATCAACGCTTTGATTAATCTCCTAATTTGATATTAACTCTTTTAGAAAATCTACCTTTCCTAATTTATATAAATTTAACTGTCTTTTACCTTATTAATTCTATAGTGATATTAAATTTTTTATATTAATTGAACACTTTTCACTTTTCAGACGAAATATATTGATGTAAAGACTATTCAACCGTCGGCTCCAACAAATGTGTACGTTAGTAGTTTCCCTAAACTTAATAAACGTAACGACGATGCAGATGAAAATAACGACAACTTCGATATGATTCAACCTTCGGAAAATAGTATACAATGCACAAGTTCATGTACTTGTAGTCACACTAAAACTGAGAGTTTAAAAACAAAATATCCGGAGGCTTCTAATAAATTACCAAACCAGGGTGCAACCAAATTAGATGTAAGACCTACAAATAAAGAATCTATGGATAACAAAACACCTTATCCATATGATTTTGATGCTGGTTCTCAAATGACTCCAACTGATAGGATAGTGGAAAAGTATACGGAAGTTATAAATGATTATTCTGATGAAAAAGATTCAAACTCGGTCGAAGCGAGCGAATTATTGACAAATGAACAAGCACCTGCACCTCCAAAAGTTAATAAAGGTTCACCAGTAAAGAATCAAGATAAAAACAAACCAATAAAACCACAAAAGCCGAATAAAAACAAATTTGATGTAACTGATTTGTTAAAGTTAGGAAGTCTGGGGATAAAAGGTCTTTCACAGCTTGCTCCAGTATTTGAAAAAATGACTGATAGTCTTATAAGAAGACAAGATACCACTACAAACAAAACAACAACTACTGTCAAACCAGCTATAAATTTGACATCATACAATGCAAATAAAAGATTAGATAATGCTTTAGAGTCTAAGCATAGTAATTTTCCAATCTATATACCTGTTGATGAAATGGAAACGTCTGAATCACAATTCGTTTATACAAACGCAACTTTACATCAGAACTTGGCGTGGGTGGCTGAACAGAAGCATTCTAAATCACATATAATACCCACGAAGATCGTTTATGAAAGCCCGCTTGTTAATGGTGGTATACCTATAAGTCCTGGGGAAGTAATCACAACCAACTCTGATGTGATAGTGGGTAAACCAGCTGTGGGCGGACCATTAACGTTAGCAGCTAGTGGAATCAAGTTGCATAATCCAGTTAACCCACCTCCGCTAGATAGTTTTGTATCGGCTAGTGAACAATATGCTATAAATGAGAGGCCATATACCGAGCAATCACTGTTCGATACAAAAGTCGATGACTCTTTTGATCTAAAGCCACCTGAACTACCAAAAATGAAACCTAAAGTAAATAGACCATTGAATGCACAGCGACCTTCTATTCCAACATATAACTATCAGAATAATGCACCACATCGTATGCCTACTACATCTCATTTGTCTAATGAGTATGTTATGAAAACTGAACACATAAAAAATACAAATCCTATGTTAGTTAATCATGGAAGACCGGCTTTCTTGGACTATATTCCTTCTTTGACCAAACCAGCACCAAACTTAATTACAAAACCACCTGACAGTTTTAAAATTACTAATAATGGTCATAATAGCAAAGAAGCAGCTGACAATAGTCCAAGTTCATCAGAAGTAGTAAATACGAGAACGAATTCAGAGGATAAATTCACCGAAAACAATGATGTTCATAAACCATTTTTAGTAGACATTCAACCCTCAAGAGTTGCTAATGTTCTAATACCACATGGCAGTTCCACTGCATTAGTGTTCGCTGGTAGTTCTGAGCCGCATAAAACTGGTGAATATATCGACGATCCATTACCATACCCTGAGCCCGGTTATTTTGGAAGTTTTAGCATAGACGCTCCTCAAATGACGAATGTGCGAAATGTATTACCTAATAATAATAATAATAAGCAATTCTTAGGCACGCCTAACAATCCTCCAATCATCAAACCTAATCTATCTTCATTTGATGATCAAAATACAAGGAATGATCTTAAATTGAAGTGGAAAGAAAGTAAACGCCAAGATTTTAATAAGATTCCTCCGCCGACTAGTAATCAGGAAACATACATGCAAGTTGGTCCTCATATTACAGCTTATAATCCTGATATATATAATCCAACAAATAATGGTCTAAATAAATATAATAGAGGAAAAGATAAATCGAATAAAGATGTCATAGATAGAGAATATGAAAATTATTTAGCTGTACCTCCTCTACCACCTAAAATGATATTTAATCAAGAGAAACCATATAACCAGCGCCCAATAGTTCATACTAGACCAGTTCAAGATATGAAGGTGTTTTTGAATGTAAATCATCCCATACCAAATGAACAAAAACTGCCTAAAGTAACATCAGAGATTTATTTTGCTGCACAAGCTCCTGATAATAAACCTACACCGACTTATACAATTCATATGCCCAATTCGGCACAATCAAATTATGTAATTAACTTTAATACTCCACCCCCGCAAACTATAAATCAAAATAAAGTGTCTCAACAAAACGTATTTGCTGTTGTATCTTCACCAAATATATCAAATTCTACAGTAATTACTGAAGCGAAAACTGACCAGAGTAATACATATTCAGTAACTTTAAATGCTGCTACCAATGTAGCAAATATTGGGGACTCAAGTCAAGTAATCGGGTCAAGTATGAGCGTGCCTATGAATTCCAACACAGGCAATCTTAATGCAGATATACCTATCTCTACCAATTTTGCAATTAGGGTAGAAGAAAATCAAGGGCCCATAGAAACTATAAATCAACACACTAATAGAAAACCTATTGTATATGATGAACATGGTCATGTACCGAGTCTAGTTTCTTTCAGTGATAATAAATGGAATAAGAGCACTGATTTCAATAAAGTTGACTCATTTGTCATTGGAAATAAGTATAATACTCAACCTGTAGAGAAAAACAATATTAAGGAGCCTACTATTTCTATGCCACCTTCTTTAAATAGTCATGCAAATTTCCCCATGATTAATGATTATTCTACGCCTTCAACTTTGGCTGAAAACATCAAACCAGTTTCGGAAAACATAAATAATAACGAAGAAATTAAGAGACCTGGCAAGTATATGCCAAATATTCCAGCAAACACCAACTCCCATGGTTGGTATTCTAGCATATTATTCAATGACGATAAAATAAACAACATCAAAATAGAAGCTACTACAAGAAAGATAATACCTTTATTACACGAATTTGACAAGAAAGATAAAACCCCTCAGTTTGGCAACATAGTGACTAGTGCTGGAAAACCACCACACTTTTGGTTACAAACACCTCATGTCAATACTAGCATGAGTGCAGGAAAACCATTTACGAAAGCTGTGTCTACTGAAAAGCCAATTCCAGTCCCAGTTCTCACGACTAAAACATACAACAAGTACATCCCATCTATCTACAATGTTGTACAACAACCCGTATATAACATTCCAATAAGAGATAATAGTGATGAAATCACAACAACTAAAAATCAAAAACCATATTCAGAACAGCCCAAACCCGTATATGAAAATTCAGAAGAAATTTATGATGGAGAGGAAGAAATGGATAATATTGATATCGATGGTGAAGTTAGCCAAGAATCTATGAAAATACCCGTTGTTAGTGCATCTGACGAATCGGACGAAATTTCAAAGCCATCTTCATTACTACAGAATGAAATATTTAAAGCAAACAAAGATAAAATGAATAAACCTTCTGGTTTTAGCTCTGGGACACAAACCGAGAAACCCTTCATTAATAATAGTAAAACAAATTTCTCAATGTATACTATAAAACCTGTTTATGAATACAACAATAATTATAATATGAAACCGAGACCATTCACTGCTCCAGTACCTGTATTGGAGCATCAACTGCAACAACCTCATTGGCAAGTAAACCAGTTAATGGAAAATACTACTAATATTTCTTACGAAGACAGTATGGGTTTAAACATTGGAGAAGAAATAAAATCTACTAATAAACCTGCGGCAACGCAAAAGCCATATTACCAAAACGACTCCAAACGTAAAAATCAATCTCAGCAAACAAACTTCGTACGTTCTAATGCAACTCGAGTAGTTAATGATTCTAATATAATAACTTCTACAGTACATATAAAGGACAAAAAACCCATAACTGTCGAAAAATCTACTGAGAAGTCTAATTTACCTTCTTTCACGATAACTACTGATTTTGATACTAATAAAACGTCCAGTGAAATAATAGACTTGTCACCACCTCCACCTACGTTAGACTATAATTTCAAACCTTCTACAGTAGATGAGATGATAATGGGTATGAGCCCCCCGCCTCCTCAAACCCCATCTGTAGGTCGACCTCCACACAGGGCATCTATGACTTCGCGACCTATTCCTATGAGAACTCCTCCCCCTTATCGTACAAAACCGCAACGGACGTTACCTCAAAAAGTATCAACGCAAAGACCAATTAGGAAACCAACAACTAGAGATGAAGTTTCAACTTATAGACCGGCATTTGATTTAGTCAATAATATTCGGAGACCTACATTTAACCGTGATCAACCATCGTCACAATTGCTACCTCCTCCTGGAGAGGTAGTCACTAGAATCAATTCTCCTATCAACAAATTGCCTACAGTACCAACACTGTTAACGCCTGATCTAGTCTTCCCAACTCCAGTATCTTCAGGATGGTTAACATCATCAGGAATAGAATTTTCATCAAGTTTTAACTTTGCTCCTACTTCTATTCAATTCCCTGATAATCATAATCTTTCAACACCAAATATATCAAATTCATCCGAAAATTCTTATGACAATGAATATTCGGTAGAAAATTCAAATGATGCAAATTACGACCAAACAGAAGAAGAAACAGAAGAAAAGTTAACCGAATCTAAAGAATCTACTGAAGAGTCTAGATTCAATCAATCGTCTAGCACCGAAACCTACATTGAAGATTCTATTGCTGATGAATCAAGCAAAGAAGATGAAACAACAGAACGTATAAGGTTCCCATTCTTGAATCACAGAAATCGAACTAGAAAACCATTCCCAACTAGGCTGAATGATAAAAAGTCAAACTCTACCAGAGTAAGACTTTCGCCTAAACCCACTTTAATTATAAAACCTACAAGAACATTTAGTAGACCAGAACAATTATATCCAACTAGACAAACAACAGTTAGAAAAATCGTAAGGCCTGTTACTAAAACATCAACTGTTACTCCAAATATTATTGAAAGTTCAGAGACATCAATAGATGATGATTTTGTGAGACCAACAGAAAGTCTCAAACAAAATATCGTCAGACCATCAAAATTCAAATCAACAAGTTCCTCCGAAAATGAGTTTGATTCAGTAACTTCCACATATAACGACTATAACTCAATTTTAACAACACATCACGCTGGAAATGAAGTTAAAATATCTGATGACATTGTACCTACAAAAACAGAATTCCGTACAACTGTAGTCACTTTAACAAAGACTTTATCCGAACCTCCAAAAACTATATCAAGTATTGGTTATATAAACTTGACACACACTTTAACAGTCACACATACGAAGACTAGTTTAGTTAGTCTATCAGAAGGAGCCCATACTCAGACTTTAGTGTTAACCAACACTCATACGTCGACAATCGTGGACGTTGTGACTGAAGTACATACAGAAGTACAACCCACAACTATTATTGAGACGGTAACAAAACATGTACCGATACCCCAAGTAGAACCAACACCTGTTCAGAAAGTTTCTGAAAAGTCTAAATTTCCTTTGGATGATATATCGATGTCATCAGAAGAGAATGATAATTTGATTATTAAGGATAGCGAAACGACAGAAAATATTCAGAAGATAGACACGGAAGCTGAAGGTGATAACGATTCATTCTTTGTTGTAATGAAAAAATCTCAAAATGGTGGTCAATCTCCCACAGTTAATACTGAAATAGAAACTAGTGATTTTGATATAACTAGAAATGAACAAGTTAATAGCAATGGTGTATCACAGGTTCTATTTGGTGAAATATTGTTAGCTGGAGCCCCATATTTAGAAACTAATGTTGGAAATAGTGGTAAGATTAAGTTATTATAATTTATTATTAAGCATTGTTTAATTAAATTATTAACACTTCTTTTGTATATCAAAGGTCCGGTATTTGGAAAAGAATGTCAACCAGATTGCAAAGCATCTAGAAATGAACGTTGCCAGAGGATAGATGGCATAATGAAATGTGTGTGCAGACCTGGTTTTGCTAGAATGTTCCCAGACAGGCCTTGCAAACGTAAGTATTATAATTATATCCTGGTTCTTGAAAGGAACCTGAAATAGTAATCACTAGCCGATGCGGTAGATACTTTCCCGAATGGAGATCGTATCTTGATTGAACTATACTGGGTTGATGATGATGATTGAAAGAACTATCAAAGTTTCCTTTAAACTTGCTTAACAACTATAGACACTTTCTGTGACAATAAGAATTTGCTTAGAAGTTTGTAAATTTTACTGCTTACAAAAATGTTTTAATAAGAAACCATCTACATAAATAGAGATGATTCTTTTTCATAAATAAACTTTTTCCAGCAACTTATACATACTCAGTAAAACTAGCAATCGGTTCCCAAGGCAACGATTCCCTCCATTATGAAGATGATCTTGCTAACAACTCTAGTAAGAAGTACCAGACACTCGCTGTTGCTACTCATGAAGGTATCAACAGAATGGTGATGCAGTCTGATTTAAGGGACGTGTTCCACGGAGTCCATATAACTGGTTTCCGACCAATAGAGATGAAGAAACCAGAAGGTGAACCATATCAAGGAGTAATGAATGAGTTTTATGTACAGGTAACAAATAACTTGTTCTGGACTTGCTTGTTCTAAAATATTATTAGAGTGACCCAATCCATTTGCTTTATCCATCTTGTTTCTGTTTTGTTCATCAAAACCCTTGTCTAAGTCACAAGCGCTAGTTTATGTATAGATATATTTAGAGTTAATTGAAATATTAATCCATGAGATTGTATATGAGTGTATAAAAAGCAAAACCGTTGGATGATCTCTTCAATTTTAGAAACAAGAATCAAATTTGAGTCAATTTAGTTAGTGTCTTTTATGAATAATATTTTATAAATGCGTTTAAACTATAAAATTCAGTAAATCTTAATATATTTTTTAAATATTTTAGCTATCCGACAACGCGCATGAAAGCAGATTAAAAGAAGTAATTGAGAAGTATTTGAGAAATAATAATTACAGTTTAGGAGGTACTGACGTTCATGCAGCTGGAGATCTTGTGGACAGACTGGATGTTAGCGGTATGATCTTAAGAACTTAAGCTTTTGGAAACAGTATAAGAACCAACAATAACTACTTAAACGATCTACGCAACGAATAATCTTTATGATTAACTTTCAAAAGTTTTAGCGTAAGCACTTAAAACTATGAATAATACGCTGGGTTACAATGATACCTTGTGTTAGTCGTCGAATATTTAAGATCAAATCGTTAGAACTTTGATTGTATTTGAAATATGGAAGAAGGCTGTAGTCTATATACCTATATATTGTAAGAAAATAAATAAGTTGCTCTTCTGTAACAGTTCTGTAAAAGTTTGTCTTCTGTAACAGTAATAGTGTTAACAATTTTGTTCGTGATAATCTAAATATCGTCTTCCGTATAATCCTAAGACATTAATGTGAATCATCGTCATCTTCTTAGCATTAAATCTTAGTTGCAATCCAAACTTTTGCTTCAGTGCCTGGCGTCGGCTAATATGTTAACAAGAACACCGATGATAAATAAAATTTTCTAATGTAATTAGACACTAAAAATTAGTACACTAAAAATATTATTAACCGTGAGAAAGCAGACTTCAGAAACGGAGGAGGAAGTTTTTTCCCCCCAGGATAATTATTATTTATTGTTTTATCATTAATAATATCAAACCGCCCATACTAAAGCTTGTTGTGAATTGTGTTGACAAATACGAGGTTTTCAATTTTAAGATTTTGATGAGTGTACCAGCGGACAATTCCACGACTGTTCTGAACATGCCCAGTGCTTCAACCTTCGTGGCACGTACACTTGCAGCTGTCTTGAAGGGTATTCAGATCTTAGCGTCAACGCCATGTACCCTGGAAGGATTTGTTCAGGTATATACGTATATATTCCCTTTTGAGGGAAGTCGAGAAGTTCTACGGACAGCTATACACGACCACACGGGCACCTGTTAACAACAAGGCTAAAGACCCAAGAGCCAAATTAACCCGACACTACACCGTAGATATCCCAGACGTCAGTCTGTACGAGATTAGTGTGGCCCTTAAACAGCTTAAAAACAACAAGGCGCCGGGTGATGATGGAATTACAGCCGAGCTTCTGAGAGCTGGTGGTACTCCTGTGCTTAAAATCCTCCAGAAGCTATTTAATATACGTATATTATTTATTAATTTGTAATAAAATGTTACAAATAACAATAAGTGATTAAATGTTTGTTCTCTTGCGTTTCTAAAACTGATCAGATTGTGATGAGATAAAAATTGTGATAAATATACTGTGACAAGTCTGTGACAAGCACAGCGCCATCTAGTCCCAAAGTATGTGAAAAGTATTATAGGTACCAAACAATTGATAACAACTATTGATACAACTTATCTACAATCTTAACCGACGAAAAAACGGAGGAGGATGCATATATATTTTTTTCTTTTTTTTATGTATGACCACATAATATAACATAACGCATAACTTTTTATAGAGTAGTCCGATTTTAAAAATTCTTTTTTTGTAAATGAATGCATATTATATATACACAACCAAACACGGATCTCCGCAGATGTTTCAACGTTCGAAAGCCGTGCGTGCCACGTAGGTCGTCGAAAAAATACAGACGGTTTTATAAATAATGTTTTCGTATATATATTATGCTCTGCGAGTGTTGTCATCCACTGCAATATATGGTCTATTAAACCTGAGCCTGAATTAGGACTGGATTAGGATGAATCGTAACACGCTTAACAGCGTAATCTTTCGTAAACTACAGTTGAGGAGGAGAAAACAATTCTTTGCTGTCTATTTGTATGAAGACAGTTTTAGTTCTGATTTTTGAATTTTTCTTCTCGACTTCCACTTCGCAGTCCTCATGCCTGATAACGAGACCATCAGCATGCACATCTTACTATACTAAAGTCCGGACGCCGAGCAGGAAGAATTTCGTACATTGACCTGTTATTATCTGTCTCTGTCACTCCCGCGTAAATATAATGAGTCCTCGCTCGCACAGAGCAATGACCGCCGTCCTCCGGGATTGTAAACAATTGTAAAGTAATTTTGAACACCGCCACTTTAGAGTGGAATAAATGTTATAATAACTAGTTTGAGCATGGAAAAGTGTATTAACCTACGTGGTGAATACTTTGAAAAACAATAAAAAGTACTTTAAGGTTTTAGTTGTGTTTTTTCTTCAAACGACAAAACTTAAAAGGCATGCCTCATAGTAATTGTAACTCGGTTTTTATAACTGTTATAATATAAAATCTAAATAAATAATTTATTATAATAAGAATAATTTATTTAATAATTTAGTATTTTTTTTTCTGTTTCAAACATTTTATGTAAACCGCACTTAATACAAAAATGTTTGTGACCACTGTCACTATGTAAAGAGGTCATTGTACGAAATTCTTCATCCTGCTCCGCGTCGGTAGTTTAGAGTCTATCACCTTTTACATCAAGCCAATATTTTTGTGTCCATTCTTTCCGCCTGAGGCCGGCGGAGTCCACAAACTGTGGCCATTTCAGCGAAAGCGACACTTAACTTATTCGCACTGTCAGCGACATGAATTATCATTTTTTTATTATACTAATAATAATCAGCGACATGAATTATCATCTTTTTATTATACTAATAATAGACTATTTTTATAGCTGAACCAGTTGGCTGCGAGCGGTGTAACTATCACGGCGCGTGCTATTCACGAGACGACAAACGAGTTCTTTGCGAATGCTTCCAGTGGTATACCGGCAGCACTTGTAACGTTAACCTCAAAGGTTAGTTCTTACTAGTTTCACGTCAATTGTCCAAGGAGCTGATGTATAATATGTAGTAGAGTATTGTGACAGGACAGAAACAACGCGGCGTTGCTCTGTGATATTGGATTTGCCTGATTACACCAAGTGGCTAAACTCCAAGAATAGTGGCCTTTACTATTCGATTGACGAGTATTGTGTTAGCTGTACATTTATTTCTAAGTGAGAGCCCTTCATAAAATCTTAGCTTAGTCATCAATTGGAACAGCAATCAGATGGTACACCTAATAACAACAAAAAAAATAAAACGTAGCCTCAAATTCTTTTGAGGCTACGTTTAGGCTACTCCTATTGGACCGCCACGCTTGTTCAAAGCTGATTAGCGGGTTACACATATCGGTGTTCAGGCTTCCTCACGATATACATTTCACCAACTAAATTCGAATTAATGCTATCTGTTACATTTGTTTTATTTAATTTTAGAGGATTAAAAATACAGATAGATGACGCCACTATCGTTTAGTAGTCGTTGTTGTCGTTGAGGTGGCTGTTAGGTGATCGCTTTAGTCTTTTAGTCGTATTTAAATCTTTATTGTTCGTTATCATTGCATTCATGTTGGTTAGTTCATTTCCGGAGTCCGGGGAATTTGTACAACATCAGATATAAGAAAAATAATACTGAAAAGCGAGACACGATATCAGTTTAAATTTAATTAGAGCCTAACATCTTCATAATATTGTTGTGTATTACTTTTCCAATAAATAAAGAGATAATTCATAATTCCTAGTGGTCCTCATCGCGTTGGTGGTATGCGGAGCCTTGCTAACGGCAGTTCTTGCCGCGTGTGCTGTGTTTGCGTGCAAGAGGACTCGCCCCCCGCAGAGGTCGATAGTCGCTTGCATACAGAGCATGCCTACGTTGCATCAGGTAAAGTTACACCACTATATATATTCCATACGTCTATAATATTTTTTATTCGATACTAGCCGATACCCGCGACTTCGTCTGCTTTGCTCTATATATTAACAAAGTTTTCGTCATGAGGCAGAGGTAGAAGAGACTTCCCCTCCTACGCATGTAGGATCACACTGGATCTCTCGAAGTGTCCAGGATAAGGGTTCGTTGTTGCCATGTTACAGCAAGCAACGTTAAAGTCAAAGTCGATTTTTTTTAATTTCAAATAGGCCTGAGTAACAAGCACTTTTAAAACGTCAAAAGCTAGGTGTCTGTTCCAAAAGTGAATCCTACGGAGAAGAACAGACAAGAAACTCCATGGATGTATTTTGTACAAACATTTTATTATTTTAATATGAAGTATATAATCATAATTATACAACACGAAATTGATATATTATTTGTCAGTAGGCCGAGGAAATGCAAGTGTTTAAAAGGATACAGCTGAGAATAACCTAAATGTACATTAAAAAAATATTATTTTGCCTTACCCTCCCACTTCCATCAAATGTGGTTTTTAGGGGGGTAATATTCGACCTATAAACTCCAAAAAGACAGACTGAATAATGCAATGTTTTTGCCTAATAATAATAGTTTTATTCGTAAAAAATAGTTTTATTGATTATGATTGTAATTTTTATTGATTATGACGTAAGTCTAATGTTTCTGAAAAATATCTTATTGTTATTAAAACACCAATTCAAAACTGCTGGTATCAAGATTTACTGCAAAGACATTGCTAATATATTATTATCATTGTTGCAGGGTGCCATACCAAAACAGAGGGCGGATCGACGTGCCTTAATAAGCGAGCGAGGGGAGCATGGGGATGCTTGTAGTGTACAGAATGCTTCCTTACCGTACATGCCAGCAAAGGTAATTTTCTTTAATATTTAGTTTGTCTTGGGGTTTAAATTTGAAAGGTTTCCTTTTCAAGTTGTTAAAATTGACAACATACTTCGCTGAGCATTCAATAGTAAAATATATGATTATGTAATATTATGAATCTAGTCTTATGTATATATTATTATTTTTTTAATATATATTAATTAGTAAATGTAAAATTATTTGCACGTTACTTCTATATATTTTGTTACATAGTCATTTACTTTATACTTTTTTATATTGCTGTAGGACAGCAGACAGCAGCAATTTAGCAGTTACCGTCGTCTATGGGTGTTTGCAACACCAGTGGCATCGCGAACATGCTGCTGTCCCGTAAGGGTACAGGAACTCGGGTCACTAATGCCGGAACACAACACAAGGTTATTATGGCGGCATACTTAAGACCAAAGGTGGTCGCCATCCAGACGGGCTTGAGGCCCTACCATATAGCAAATATAATAATAATAGCTTATAACATCCCACTGCTGGGCTTCGGGCCTCCTCCTAAAGAGAATGAACATGCAGTTAGGTATGCGGGTTCCCTCGCGATGTTTCCTTCACCGTCGGTACGTGGCAATTATGCTATAATATGCACGTTAGGCGAGATGCCTAACCAGTACATGCCACCGTGGGATTCGAACCCAGGACCTTTAGTTAATCTCCGAGTGTAATATCACTGAACTACCAAGTACCCTAAATGTCATGCAATATTAAATTCCTCTATAGTTTAAGTTAGTATTAAGTATTTGTATAGAATTTCATTTCATATAACTTCAGCGTCCTTCAACTGGAGCCAAGAAGTGTGCGATGTCTGATCCACCAACACATGACCCACCGCCTCCTCCAGCACCAGCTGTCATGATACCTCGCGCCAGGCTTAATCCACATCACGGTGACAGGTATCTATCTACATCAGTTTTAACCTTTTATTAAATTATGCCATGTTCATCTAGAAATCAAAGATCTCTAGAGATTCAAAAGCTGGATTGTATTTGGAGTGTATAGTGGCTGGTAGATGGCCGAAGCGCACTAGTAACCCCCCCCCCCCCCAGCCACAACACTCTCGCCGCTACCAGGCAGTTGCGTCTGATCACGCGCAATTGTGTAATTCTTTGTCAATGTATCAAATTCGTGTAAATGTTTCGCGGTATTTTGGAATAAACTAGTACAAAATGTTATTTATTAATAAATTAGTACAGAATTAGTATAACCTGTCGTTTACCTTATGCAAACCCGGGACCGTACACTACAAGAGTTGATAACGCGGTAATGCAGACAGCGTTTTGGAATGCGGCCGATGGCGATCTGAAACCTATATACATACTATTTAGGAATTTTCTTTTTTTTCATGATTTCATAGCAGTTTGGTGATTATTTTTAAATTTAGTATATATTTTTCAATTAATACATTAGCTAACTAATATCCAATTTATCTCTCGTCTAAAACGGATTGGTTTATTATCTATTATACAATTTAAGTTTAAACTAGCGGCTAACGGCGCTGGAATATATAAATATGTTGGGACATTTCACACAACACCATCTAATCCTAAACTAAATTGCACACTTGTGTTATGTGTTATATACGACTGTTATACTAAATATATACTTTTCTTTTATAAATAAATAGGGAAAAAGGGAACGGGCAGTATACCCGTCTCGCTTGTCCAATACCGATTGGCGGGTTATATACCGTTATGGTGGCAAATTTCTTCACGGTGAACTTTTTTATCAATCAATATGTATGTTAAGCGAATAAAAGTGCGTATAAAGTAGTGAGTTTAATTTACTTTTAGGTAATTGTAAATATCGATAGATGGCGCCACTATCATTTTACATCGCAGTATAATTTATTGCAATACAAATAACAAGTTCTGTTCTGTAGTTTTAAGTAATTAAGATTAAGTAGAAGAGGGCATTGTGGTAGTTTTAGGCCGACTTGCACAACCAATCAATAAACCGATTTAGCGCTAAACTTATTTAAATCGTCATTCTGTCCCTGTCAAATGTTGTCAATGTGACAGGGACAGAATGACGATTTAAATAAGTTTAGCGCTAAATCGGTTTAGCGATTGGTTGTGCAAGCCGGCCTTAGCCTCTCAATCGTATTAAGTATTCAAGTCTTGGTTGAACTTGGTTGTTTGTTGTTATTGCATTCAAGTTCATTTGAGAGCACAGAAAATTTATACATTTACATCTCGAGTGATAAATACTGCTTGGACGGAGTTTCAAATCAATATAATTGGTTCAATAAACTTCAATATTTTA
Source organism: Malacosoma neustria (assembly GCA_963693495.1). NCBI lineage: Eukaryota > Metazoa > Arthropoda > Insecta > Lepidoptera > Lasiocampidae > Malacosoma > Malacosoma neustria. The sequence continues at coordinate 4,466,402 of OY856395.1, read as the reverse complement.
AACGTTATCGCAGAGCTGTTAACCAGTGCTAGATTTTTTTATTGCTGTTGAGTGTTAAATAGCAGACATGCCGCAGCGTTGCCAATGCCTGTTTTCTTAATTCCCACAAATTAAGGTTGAATTCCCCGAATTCGGGGAGAAAAACATCCAATACCCACAAATAACCCAAATAAAAAATATAAAAACAAACTAATATTCAATCGGTATTTATTGATATTTATTCAGGCTTTTGCCATACCTTTAAATATAACTTTTTCTTTGTCGATGTAAATTTTACAATATTACCCTGCATATTTAATGCATCCCTAGTAATAATTAAATATACTATAGTGTATGTGTGTAATCTGTTTCTATTAGCTGTTTTAATATTATTTAAGTCATTGGATTTCATCGTCACGGATGCGTTGGCGAAGGGCAGCACAAGTAATAACAGGATCGCAACTTTAAATTTGGAAACAAATCTTGTCCTTCAGCGTTTTAAAAACTGAACAGTAGCTTTCAGCGTCACCATCGGTGTCAAGTCCGTGCTGAGTGAAATCCAGCACAGCGTGAGCTAATTCTGGGCTGTTAGGGATTTTTCAAGCATTGGAAATCTCTTAAGCAGAGGTGCCAGAGATTTAATGTAAAATTTTTGGGCTTCAACTGGATCTACGATGGGAAACAGATCATTCAAAGTAATCATGTTTCGTCAACAACTGGCATACAAAATTAAAATTTAATTGTTTAAACAATCTAATAAAAAGTAATATATATACATATAACAAAATAACACATATAACAAAAATTAATCAAGCTTGTTATTGTTTGGGGTTATAATTCTCGTCGGATCACGCACTTTTGAGCTCTTATTGTCATAAAATTTAGTAAAAAAATCTTCATTTTCTTTTACAAATTTTCCAATTTGAAGTATATATGTATAAAGTTGTTAGTGTTAGTACTTGCAATTTTATAACGAGAGGTTTACAAGAAATAAACGGCCTCATCCCGCAAACCGCACTAATACATTTTTTGAGCAATAAATACTCTTTTTGTTTACAGAATTGCCTCAAATTAGGAGGCCATCTCTTAGAACTGAATCAACGTATCGATAATATGCAATCAAAGCTGTGTCCCTGTTACTGTTCTTCTTAATCGACTTGAACCACTAATTTGTTCAATTTCTTACAAATCAAATCCACATGCGCTTCCCAATTACAGTTTTGCCGAGTATGATACCGAGAAATTTAATTTTATCTATGTCTGGTTTTTTAGTGTCAAAATTGTATTAAGGTCATCAATGTTATTATAATTTTGGAAATAAATAAATTTAGTTTTTGATAAATTTGCACGTAAATTGTTTTTAACTTGCCAATTGAGCATTACATATTTCTATTTTCATTAATTTTACATGTTCATCAGTTTTATTATTCTTAGCAATATTTATCGATACATCATCTGCAAAAAGCACACATCGCTGTTTGGTTATTTCTATACCTTTCTTTTCTACCTTTACATTTTACCTTTTTTTTTACCTTTCTACCTTCTGGTAGATCGTAGATAGATGATTATTATGAATCTTTATTCATTTATACCAAAGGGTCATTGAATCACTCTTAGCAATGTCCGATCTTAACTCCATGTAAAAGCTTTGACATATATTATAAAAATCTGTGTTAGATTGACCCATACGATATACCCCATATTCTCGCCATTTTTTTAGATTTGCTATACTTTTTGACGCCTTTATTTCTATGTTCTTTACGCCTAACAAATGTTATTAGTTTTTAAACTCAGCCTCAGTGCTTAAGATGTAATTGAAGGATTTTACGTAACTCATTTCCAGGTAGTTCATAGAGTGTTCTTAGGAGCTTTTCAAATTATGGATTTAATTCGTGGTGAATCTGCCTGGAACATAATATTAAAATCTGTCACCAAAGAGAAGACGTAGGACATGAACTCTAGATAGAGCAAAGTAAATCGGTTATTCATTATCGTCAGGATTTCTTCTGTAGTCTTTGATGGATTTGAAAACACCAATTCTGTGAAATATGCTTTTAATGGAACATATTGTTCCAGAATTCGATCTACAAAGATAACCATCGAGTTTGAGCTGTTGCTAAAATTTTATGTAATCCCACGTGAAAAACTTGAAATTCTTGGAAATTAAATTGACGGTGCGAACTGAAGTGAGCTTCAACAGAATGTAAAAAAAAATCCAACGCTTTGCGGTAGTTTGAGGCAAGCTTTGCTTGACGATAGGTGTATCATATGACAAGTGCATTTACTGAGAGCAATATTAGGCAAATATTTCTTAAGTTGAGCAAAAACAGAGCGATTATCACTGACCATCATGTTAGTAGTGTCTGACGCTTATGCCATGCTTTCAATAAATATTTTCTTATTTTGGAGCATTTATTTTTAACAGTCTTATAATCCACATGTATGAATGAATGAATAAATGAAAACTCTTTATTGCATACAGATACTTAAAACTAACTTAAAATAGGTATACAAAAATATAATGCTGTATGACAATGGGCGGCCTTATCGCTTAAAGCGATCTCTTCCAGGCAACCCTATATCCGATACCCAATGTAGTTCCTGATGAAACTTAAACCATGTCTAGGAAATAAATGCTCCACTTCATTAGTTTGCTTATCAAATACAATAATAGTAAAACATAGTTTTTTAGCACCCTGATCCGCCGTTTCATCCATTATTAATGAAAATAAGTTTTCTTGATTTCTTATTTCTCAATGACGTTCTCCAGAAATGTGTTTCCTAAAACATTATTTCCAGTAGCATTGGTTCCATATAATTTAGTGTTTTTAGCAATAGCTGAATCGGGAAAATATGTTTTTACATAGTGGGTTTAGGGTATCCATGAATGATTACGGTATATTGTGTTCAGCTAAAGCTGCAAGTAACTGCTCAGCTGTTCTTACTTTATCGTCTAAAGCCGTTACTGGTAAGTAAGTAGAGATTTTTGTGATTTCTTTGTTTTCTAGTGTTTTTTCTTGTGGCGGTCTGAGTTCATGTGACGAATTAGGTCATTTCTATGTACTATAATCGACAAAGAGTAAAGTATGGAATTTATTAATTTATGTCCATCTTTCATGCTTAAATATATCTTTAACCAATTTAAAAATTCTGGTTCTTCCAGGCAATAATCATTAAATTTGTTTAAGCGTTTTTTTTTGTTGGATAATTGGACTCACTTGAAGCCATGTTTGCTGAAACTGAGATAGGAAATAGTGTTTGCATCTGCTCTAGAAGTTGAAGCCTCCAATATCTCCACAGCAAGTTCTCTCTTCTTCACCTTTAAGACAATAATTATTTGGTTAAAAAATAGCATATAGAATAGTTATCGTGTACAGCAAGTAACGACCGCTAATCTTACTAACAAAAAGTTCTGAACGATTTATTAGGTTTTAGGAGAGGTAGCTAGGTAGTAGGAGTTAGCAAAGAGTTTATTTATACTATTGGGAGCACTGAATATGATATTCAATCAAACTTTGAATAATAGCTGACCTTAGAATCGTTGGGTTTCTTTTTATTTCGGCCTTTTAGCAACCATGGTTACATTATTGCACTCAAAATGTCGTAGTCTTCAAAAATGATAACGAAACGTAGAATCGTACATATTACACAGTGTATTCAATTAAATTATTAAATATAACATGGAACAGGAAGTACTGTCTATGACCTATTGAAGTAATGACCAACGTCGTTGTTTTTCTTTTCCGTAAACAAGGGTATTTCCCGTTATGCCCTATTTTATTACGCAAACATAAACTAGGGGTAACCTAACCTGTACTGAAAAAAATTACGATACTCAGTATAATGCATATCGATTAAGTATAAAACATTTTAAGAATTGTTTAGGGCGATTACTGTTGTGAAATGCGCATTAGACTTGACTTCTTCCGAACGAATTCTTGAAAAAATATAAATATTAAATTCTCCACATATTCCCCGCACAGAATCAATCCCCACACTAATCCCCAATCAAGTCAGGATTCTCTGCAGTTCTAGGAATTCCCCACAAATCGGCAATGCTGGGCTGACGGCCCACTCAATAGAAAGCAGTTACCAGCTCCTTCAAATGTAATTACTAATAAATACGAAACTTCATGAGTGGACAAACGTCAAAACGGCCATCATAGCATGCCGGTATAGTAGACATTTAACAGTTAAAACTATTTCTGACCAAGATGCCGGTAAAGTTGAAGGGACAGGTCTATAAGACCATCATTAGGCCTGTCCTTTTATACGGCAGTGAAGCGTGGCCGGTGTTAGACCGACAGAAGCAAGAGCTGCGTGTCACGGAGATGAATATGCTGCGGTGGATGTGTGGAGTGACGCGGAAGGACCGCGTTAGGAACTCCCGCATTCGCGACAGTCTTCATGTCCGTGGCATTGCGGATAAATTACAAGAGTGTCGGCTCCGTTGGTACGGCCACGTTTTACGGCAACCGGATGCTTACGTGGGTAACAAATGTCTGGCCATGCCGCCTCCGCCGGGCCCCGGTAGGAGAGGTAGACCCAAAAAGTGCTGGCTTGACGTCGTAAGGGGTGATATGCGTGCCAATGGGCTCACTACCAGGGATGCTGAAGACCGTGCGAAGTGGAGAAGAAAAAGTCGGAAAGCGGACCCCGGGCGCCGAAGCGAGAGTTTGGGCTGCAACCGGGATACAACGCTAAGATGATGATGATGATGATCTTCTATGAATGTTTGCGACGCCAATAATTGCGTTTTCTTTTTCAGTCGTGAAAATATCACAAGAAAACGAAGCCTCGAGCTTAGTAGCGAAGCAAAATTGATCAGCTACTTAGAATCTGGAGCAAATAAGACCAGTGAAGAGGTATGTTTTGTAAATATCCTTTCTGTATACTGTATTTCCTATATTCCATTCTTAATATCGGTCCTTCCTTAGAAGAAGAGAACGAGAACCTTAGAAGTTGAGAGAATTTTAGTATCGCTGTTCGATCCTTTCGTAAAGGGTATTTTAAATCCCGCCTACTGATTATTTGTTATCTACCCTCACCCTCGGCGAGGTAAATGGTAAAAGCGAGGAATCTTAAGTTCCTGCACCTTTATGGGACAGCAGCGTGTTCGGGATGCCACTGGCATTGTAAACACCCATAGGCGACGGTAACTACTAAATTCTAAGTGGACCGTCAGCCTGTCTGCTGTCCTACAACAATAAAAAAAGTATCCGGCCAACTGCCACCTCAGCTTGCATATTTACTAGCTATGTCACTTTGTTCTCTTACCGAGCTCATTTTGAGTCTTACGGAATTTAAGCGGGTGTTTTTTTTATAGTTTTTAAGGTTGTATTTTAATCTTCTTCCAGATGCGGAGGAAGCACAGCTTAGAATCATCATATAGTGCGAATAATGAAAAACTAAATAAACAAGGTAAAATTTTATAATTAAAAAATAGTGGTTAAATCATCATCATCATCATCCTGACGCTACAGCCGCGGATGGGCCTTGGTCTGGTCAAATTTCTCCATCCGATCCTATTATTAGCTCTTTCCTGCCATCCAGTCACTCCGATGCCTTTAGATCCTGTTGGACTCCATCGAGCCATCTGAGTTTCGGTCTTACAGGGGGTCTTCGGCCATCAGCTTTGCCACGCAGAAGACGCTTCGGAGTGGTTAAATCACTAGTTATTTTCCTCGACAAGTATAAAATCAGCGGTCTTATCACTAACCGCGATCTATTTCAGACAACCGTTAGGTTGTCTGAAATAGATCGCGTTCTAGTTATAGAACCCCATTGGGAAGTACATAAGACGGTGCACGTTAATAATACAATAATTCTTTTTCTCCATGCACGGAGTAAGGATATTGATTCCCAAGGCCGGGGCAGCCAGTCGTGATAGGCGACAAAACAACCTTAGCTAGATGATAGGGCTCCAAGACTCTTGTTTAATTAAATGACCCAGGTGACAGATCCTTAGCAGACGAAAGCGTGTTAGCTGTGCCTGGTGTCGCTAACATTCACTAGTGAGGGCAACCGCTTACTGTAGTAGACTGTCAGCCCTGCTATCCCACAGTAATATGTTAGTCCTGATTAAATTTTTGGGCAATAAAAATCTGTTGATATTAAATTATTATCATCAGCAAATCATTGTCAGTAGACAGTAGGCCTCTCGAAGTTAGCCTCTACAAATCTCGTTACCTTGCTTTTCCCATTCAGCCATGCAACCTTGCACAGATTATAGCTCTATCGGGCTGGCAGGCGTCATTTTTTATATAATTTTAAATTATATTTTTATAATAATTTTCAGGTGCACTAGTTTCAGCAGGCTTCAAAGTATCCACGACAGTCAGGCCAGACGAGACGACGGTTAAGGATGAGCGGGATGACATCTCCTCAATCAACAAGGGAGACGTTGATACTGACATATCACGGTTTGACTCCTTAAGGAAGTCGTACAGGTTGATTAGTTTTTTAATACAACTATATCTGACGTCATCATCAGCCTACACATGCATAAGTACAGTACACTAAACTCGAAAAAATTTTGTGTTCCCTGCAATCACCTAAACCTCCATAGCCCGAAATCTGAACCCTCTATTAGTCGAAATAATGAGTTGCTATCAATACTTATTATCCCTTTGTAACTCGAAAAAATTCGAACATAGCCTTGTTTGATTTTACAACCATTACAACGCGATTATTTAAAAACCAACTTTAAAAGTATATCGATGTACAGTATTGTTTTTTTAACTAACATTTTTATTTATTTCACCTCTCTAAATCAAAATTACTTAGTTGGAATATATCTTAACCTCTATAAATCGAAATCCTCCATAAATCGAAAACTCTGCACGTCGAAATAACTCGAAAACATCGAAATAACTGCACGTCGCTATTGACAAAAAAGAACAGTAATTTGTTTCTTCAAATGTAATTACTAATTAATAACTTCATGGAGTGGACAAACGCCAAAACAGCCATCATAGCGTGCCGGTAGATGAACAAATCATTTTAAGCTATTAATATTTTAATAAAATATAAGTATAAATGTTTGACAATATATCCTGAAAATTTAATTAAGTTATCTTTAACGGTTGATTTGAAATCTATTTTTCAATTAAAAGTACAAAAAAATTTCATTCTAATAAAATAATATTAAAATGAAAATTTTGAAAAACTGTTTTTTGGTTTAATTGTTCATATTGATGTCTCACTAACCCATGTACGACTAATATACATCATTTTTAGTTTTCCTTTGGAAATAAATACATAGACATAAATACCCAGACGCGGTACGGGAATCGAACCTGATCGTCGCACCACAGAGCTCGTTATTAAAATTACAAATATATGATTGTGTTTTCAGTCAAGAAGATATGTCTGAGTGGACAGACGCCGAGAGAAGGTTAGGAGAGTTGTGAGTATTTGTGAATAACCAAGGTGTGGGAATCGATATCTAACGTGGAAACTTTGTATCGATCTGAGTCATTTTTAAAGATTTTAATAACACCTAGAGATACGTTCGGTTAATGGGATACAGAAACTGGTTCTCTTGAGTACGGCACGTATAATGAGGAGGTTCCTATCTCTGCCAGTGAATCTTTTTTTATATTTCTTGTGTAATTTATTTGTAGATTTTCTTTTATAAAATAAAAATTTTTTTTTTTATAAAATTGAAAAAATTGGGAAAGGAAAGAATTAAAGAGAAAATAATAAAATCTAATATAAATTAATATTATGTATAAAATATGCTTATGGCTATAACTAAGTATAAAATTAAGGAATTGGTCTGTATTTTGAGTCGTTCAAAAGTTCGCTTCTCTTGTTTAGTAATGGACCCTGATTGCATGTTTTAATTCATTTAATTCTATGTTCTCACTACAAAGGCATTGCGGACTCTGACAATGTTCCGGTATTTATTTTGTATTAAAGATAAAGTATTTATTGCTGAATACATTGGAGATCGACCATATTACCAGAAGGATATATACTATATAATACCATTGAACCTGAAAATAGATGGGTACAAGGGCAGGCCTAAAAAGCTATGTAAAGAATGTGTGATGCAATAGTCAGTCTGGATGGCAACTGTAGGAATTAAATCCTCTACCACTAGATGGTGACTGTGGCAATATTAGCTCATTTCCCAATGACGTACTATAAATCATTGTTATCGTTCTAATTATCGTCTGGTGATCGTTTTGATAATATTCAAGTATTCAACAACAACGGTTGTAGCGGTTGCATTCAAATCAAGGAGCTGTCTGATACGGTCCTAGCACGGTCATGGCATGGAACGGTGTAGTGGGCAGACTCCTTTATTCGTACAAATTTGTTGTTATATCCATCATTGTGACATTATATATTTAATTATATACATCATTCTGATTAATAAGATGGTACAAATAATAATTAGTAGTTTATTTCACTGTTAATACTGTACCACTTCAGCAACCACCTATGATCTTTGAATACGCTACCATAATATCATTCTATTGAGACCCAAGTACCAGTTCAATGTAGGAAGCAGTGTGTTAGCAGTGTCCTAGGCGTCGCTAACATGCTGTAACGGTAGCTTACTACTAGGCTTACAATACGTATTTCTATTTACATTTGATTTTAGTTTCTCTGATTCTAGGACTTTGTCAGAAGCCAGGTCTATAGGAGGAACGTTGCCAGCTAGCACCGGAAGAGCGGCTTCATCTACACGTATGACGCATCAGGTATTTATTAGAAATTCCAATGAATACAAAATTTACTGATAAAAACAAAAGATGAACAAAATATGCCATTTGATCTTGATTATGATTTGATCTTAGCATCACAGATGTGATTGGTTCTTGTTAATGTTCTTATTTAGGAAGTTTATTTCTCTTAAATACAAAATTTTATAATATTAAAAATTTATTGTATATTTTTATTGCTGAGCGGTAGCAGACCTGACGGCCCACTTAAAAGTAAGCACTTACCGTTGCCTATACATGCATGCATGCATGCATTTATAGGCAACATAGCATGCATATTTGCGACGCCAAGGGCACCACAACATCCTGCTGTCCGCAGGTATTATATAGGTTTTATCCGTGCAGGGGTGGAGAAAGAATACTAACATCTGCGGCCGGGGTCGGCCTGTCGTAAAAGGCGACAAAACAACCCTAGCTACATGGTAGGGTCCCAAGCCCGTTTGGATGGCGACCACCTTTGGTCTTAAGTATGCTGTTGTGTTCCTGCTTTGGTGACCCAAATTTCTGTACCCTTATTATATATTGCAACTGGCGTTGCAAACACCCATAGGCGACGGTTACTGCTAAATTCTAAGCGGGCCGTCAGCCTGTCTGCGGTCCTATAGCAATAAAAAAAGGTAGGTATAGGAACCTAGGTCACTAATGCCGGAACATAACGCACGGTTATTATGGCGGTATACTTATAGACCGAGGGTGGCTACCATCCAGACGAGTTTGGAGCCCTACTACGTAACTAGGGTTGTTTTGTCGCCCTTTTCGCAAACTCGCCCCGGCCACAGGAGTCATCAATCTTACTCTGCTCCTAAAAAGAGAAAAAATTTGGAATTTTTTATTACAGTTTTTATGTAATAATTAATTAATATTATAATTCTAATCTACTTATGTTTTGTATTTGATAACCGTTTACTAGTTGGCCAAGCCTATGAAATGAATACTTGGAAAACATAATAATGTAAATATGTATGCAGTAAATTTTATTTGCCAATAATGACTGCCTTTCATTAAATTATTTTTATAATATATTTTTAAATTAATTGTAAAGACAATCGATTTTTTGGTTGTTGTTTCTTGGATGCTATTCTGCTGTCATATACCCTGAGCTTGGTACCCCGGCACTGACCCAGCACCTTTCTCTAGGAGGCTAACACGATGGCTGAACGCGACCTTGGCTCCACCTTCCTGTTGCCGCACGTGCACCTTTACAAACCAGACATTGTGGGTATTTGCACTGTGATATTTACACTAACCTTACTATTCCCGGCTTCAATAAAAACGACCTACGTGGCGCAGTGGTTACAGGTCCGATTTCTAATAAAGCGTCCCGCTGCTGGTCTCCGGTCTCCTTTACAGGGAACGGACAGTGTACCCGCCAAACTTGACCAGGGCGGATTGGGGGCCACAGATACTAATGATATCAGTACGCGAGGAAACCTCACGATGTTTCCTACACCGTCGGTGCATGGCAATTATGCACATTAGGAAAGAAAAACTGCCTAAGAGGAAAATATACAAATAGTATATTAACTGTCTAGTACCCATAACACATGGTACCGCTTACTTTTGGTCTACTAGACGACTCTGTGTGAATTATTCCTGTATATTTATAATTTTTTATTCAATCGCCAACTGTACGAATTAACTCCTACGTACGTTAGAACGTCCTTACGAATTGCACAAATCGCATCACTTTTCTTCCTCACTTAACGCAATACGAATATTTTTTTAAAGCCGCTATAGTTTTATAAGTTGATTGTGAGCCATTAGACTCTTTCCGGTTTGGGAAATCAGACAACTGCCCCAGTAGCACGTCATCTATATCCTTGAGCGGATTATATCGTCTTGAAAAACTGTAATGGAAAGAAACATATAAATTACAATAAGTGGTTAGTCCAATGTATGAGCGTGGACCCAGGGCTCCATTAAATAACTTTCGACGGAAATGGATGGACAATGACTACTAAAATACCTTTTTTCCAGACAAGTGACGTGTCGGAATTCGATTCCCTCTGAAACCTCAAGAATGGACGAAGCACTAAGAATAAAAATTATTATAGTATTATTCAATCTTAATTTATCTTTAAAATTTAAAGTGCATTTGACTCACCACCAAAGTGAAGACTTTATTTAAATTATTTATTCTAATTTAAGTAAAAATTATCGAATGCTTATTACAAGTACAAAAAGGGGACATGTTTTACATATGTTCAATATTTTCCATCAAGCAAAATATTTACCTATTATAATTAAATATTGAAAAATTCTAGAATATTAGTTGCCAACATTATTATTTGACTATAATGAGTTTAAGTAATCCTGTTTTAAACCCGGTTTAAAACCATTTAAACCAAATGTCAAGTTGAAAATGGTTAATAACTATGTTTTTTTTTAAATATAGACACATTTTTTTTATATAACCGAAATACTGAGATAGATAGCGAGGCACGACACGGAGTTATATATATTGTGCTAAAATTGTTTTTTTCTGTGTTATTTCCTTATTCTGCTATTAGTACTCACATATCTTATTTTATAAATATAAGATATTTTTTTATTAAATATGCTTCCATTGTATTTAAATATAAATTCTCGTCATCTTCTCTTATAAATATAATGAATTTGGTTTATAAAAGACGCTCTTGCACTTTCGTCCCTTGACGATGCCAGCTCGCTTATATACATACACACACACGCATCTCCAACTGTCAAACTCCGTCGCTACTGCTGACTAAATGTTTAAATCAACCTGATTGTACAGATTGAATGTAATATACGAATAAAGTGAGTATTGTATTTTTAATATTTGATGTTAACATTTATTTACATGTGGTTTTATCAAATCAATCAAATGTAATCAATGAAAAGTTTAAAGATTTTGGCCTTCCTACTGCCAGCCATCTTGTTTTTTTATCAAAATTGCAGCAATTGATCAAAACTTCAAATATTGATCCACATCACTAAGGGATTCGATTAGAAAACTCTCGCAAGTTATTCAATTATTAACATATTTCGAATATTTTACATACCCTAGCGATCACGCAGTACCTAATGGCGAGCTGCTCTTGGCCTGCGCCGGCGCCTCAGCGATCTGGCGGCACATTTTTCGAAGACAACGTCGACTCTTTCAGGCGCAAGTAGGACCGCACGACACCATGTCTTATAATATCTAGTCGTGTTTGTGTAAATGTGTACTGTTTAGGTACTTAGGTATTGATTTTTTTGAATTTGACAGATCACATTTTAAGTACCCTAAACTAATTAAACATGACGTTAGGTAAAAGAGAGACAAAGAGTTCCTATACTGAACGGTGAAGTAGACTTCTTTTAATTTTTGCAATCAAGTTTTCAACTATTTAAAGTGGATTTAGGATTTCAAATCACAGTTTGGTTTATGACGTTTTAAATCGGTTGTTTTACATTATAATCTTGTCGTTTTTCCTCTTATAATTATTTCGATTCAACAAAATATATATATCATGTCTTTCATTGATCATTACGCAGATATATTAACGATTTTTATTTAAAGAATGTCCTACATATTCATTATCCTTCTTAAATATTTGCCTAGTTAAAACCAATCTAAAGTAAATACGACGACGACCTCTTGACGTAACGGATAACGCACGTCAGTACGCTCGCGGAGGTCATGGGTTCGATTCCCGTCTCGCGTCTGAGTGTTTATGTATAATATGTATTTATTTACAAAAAAAAGTATATAAGTAGTATATCAGTTGTCTAGTACCCATAACACAAGTGCTATGGCTATTTAGTTTGGGACTAGATGGCGTTGTGTGGAATGTAAAAAAAAAGTTTTTATGGATATTTTGTCATGGGTTTATAATTGTTTGATAGTCTTCGTTTGCCAACTGGTTTGTAATAGCTTTTAAACATGACCTAATTGAATGGTGTATATGGTGTATCTGATAATATTTCCTGAAAGTAAATTATTTTTTTTTATTCTAAATGATTTTTTAATCTTAAATGGTCTTTAAACATTTTTTTAATTTTAGCATTCGACACTAATCTTACATGTTATCCGTAATAAAAATATACTTGGTTAACATAAGGGTGATTATGCGTCGATTTATTATTGTACCTTATCTAAATAAAACAAAATATAATTAATCTATTTAAAAAATATTTGTCGCATCCAAACTGAACTCAACTCGTCACAAGACAACTTTCCCATTCTCCACAGATAAGCTGTCTAATTTCGGGAATATATTTTATTAGACTGTCGTTAAATTTTATGGTATCATTTCTTATATATATTATTTCGTATAGTTTACTATTGTAATACATTAAACATGCCCTTTAAGGTTTTAAATTATTAAATGTCAACCCAGTAGCAGAAACAATAATCCCTACACAATGCCATAATAAATATAAGCATGTCACGTAGTTTTAAGTAAATATTGGAAAATAATTTGAATGAGAAATCTTGAAATGTAAATTGTTTTTGATACTTTTATTTATATTTGTTTAGGTTAAAAGATTTCTTATTTGAAGAGTTTTCTGTTTATTTAATTTATTAATAATAAAACTTTATTGTGCAAATATTGTGCCAATCAAGGTTTTGAGCTGTGGAAATTGTATATTTTTATGTGATGGGAATATTTATTGCTTTTGAAAATTAAAACTTTTTTTTACGATAATTTTACTTTGTTATTTTTGTATATTTTGTTAAATAAATCATATTTTAATTAAAGTTTGTCTTATTTACATCTGATTTGATAATTATGGTATAGAAAGATGGAGTCTCGTCTATTTTTATAAACTACCCTCACTTTTACACACGATGTGACAGAAAGCAAGGGTGGTGTTACAGTATGATCCTAATTCGTATTTAGCTTGACGTTTGACTTTCTTGAAGATCATATTCTGGGCTTGGGTTCTCTTTTATTGGTTATACTGTGTTACTACATATACTTATATTGTGTTCTGATATAGGTTGCTGGCTTTGCTTTCTAGCAGTTTTTCTGTAAGTAGAAACCAAACTGGCAAGGAGTGGAATCAAGATCAGTGTGAATTTCTTTACCCATTTGTGTTAAAAAAAATTCATACAGTCCGCAATTATTTTTATGGCGTCTGTCTTCTATAAAGTCACACAAGCCGGGTTTGATAGGTTTTTTTGTATCCATAGTACAATACTTAAAAGTTTTTTGGATTTATTAATTTTTTAAGACTTCCGTACCCTAAATGAAATATCTGTATCACAATAATAGCTGTATCACAGATTTTTTACAAATCCATGAATCGGAATTCTGGGCCACAGAAGGGAAATAAAGATATTACATGCTCTGGAGATGCAAATGCAATGATATATGTGTGGAGTTCGAAATTAACAAAATTAGAATTAAGTATTAGACGAAAATCGATTGTGGTGCTTTTGTTGTAGTGATTGAAAAACTAAAAAGCGATATAGCTACATATTGTAAAGGGAAGAATACTATCTGATAAAGAAAATGCTAGGAATTATATTCAAATATTTATTTATTTGTATTTATGCTTACGTGGGTAACAAATGTCTGGCCATGCCGCCTCCGCCGGGCCCCGGCAGGAGGGGTAGGCCCAAAAAGTGCTGGCTTGACGTCATAAAGGGTGATATGCGTGCCAATGGGCTCACTACCAGGGATGCTGAAGATCACGCGAAGTGGAGTAGAAAAAGTCGGAAAGCGGACCCCGGGCACCGAAACGAAAGTTTGGGTAGCAACCGGGACTAACGCTGGGATGATGATGATGATTTATTTATTTGCACATCTAAGTGTTTACAATAACATCTTACATTAACATATAGCACTTAAAACTTAGAGGGTCATCTTCTGACACTGCAAACTAGTGGTCACAATATTGATAATTAAAATTGTACATTATTATTAGAAAATGGACTATAATAAAAAGTAAAATAGGAAGAATCAGAATTAAAAAATTTCAATACGAGAAATGATAGTAATAAAAAATATAACTCAACAAAATACAATTGTCTACTTTTCACTAAGTATTAGATTGTCATACATATTATTTGTATTATTAAATTTTCCCAATGGTAAATTTATGTTTTAATCAAATTAATTATTCTTAACGATTAAGTTTGTATTTATGACCAGATTCCCTTTTTGTTTGTTATTGTTATAGTACCATTATTTTTGCATTTTTAAAAAGTCAGAAATTGAATAATAACAATTTTCGATTAGGTAGGTTTTTAATTTTTTGCTAAATATTTTTAGTTTACTTTCCCTTTTAATCTCCTCTTACATTGCATTGCATAGATATTTAAGCAGTGGTAGAAGCAAAGAAAAGATGGGTGGCATACAATTTATGTCGTAATTAAGCATTGTGAACATCGTTTGTGTACGAAATTACACGCTATGTGACCGCTCTGCGCCATCGCACAATACCTATTTCGTTACGACGTCGGCGTCTGTCTCAAATTCTGACCTAGTTGATGAAGTAGTGATATAAAATACTGAAAGCAGTATTACATAAAATGCTGTTGGGATTTGTTGGTGCTTTTTAATACAAAAGCTTTGACCAGATACATAAAAACATATAAAATATAGGCCACATTTTATCTATGAGATAATAAGCGATTTGACTCTGTCAAATGACTTTGTTTCTATGTCGAAAAAGTGTGAATGTTGTGAGGGAGAATGTTGAGATGGTAGCAAATAATATAAAAAAAATAAAACATATTTACACATTTTCTGTATCTTAAACTGTATGGAGTGTATCCTTTCTTTCCGTTAAGGTATCCTTCTCTGTTTGTTTTGGGTATGGTTGGGTATGACAAATCAGAAGTAAAGAGGGATCTCCACTTAGTCAATTACAAATTCAGATTATTGAGAGGTCTAATTTTTAATCCCAATGTCTTAATGTGTATTAATTTTTGTGCCTAATAACTATATTACGACGACCTCGGTGGCGTAACGGAAAACGTACTAGCGTACGCTTGCGGAGGTCACGGGTTCGATTCCCGTCTTGCGTCTGGGTGTTTATGTATAATATGTATTTATTTACAAAAAAAAGTATATAAGTAGTACATCAGTTGTCTAGGGCCCATAATACAAGTGCTACTTAGTTTGGGACTAGATAACGCTGTGTGAATTGTCACAAAATATTATTATTATATACGATTAAGACGGTGTCGGATGCTTTGGTAGCCAGTAAAACCAACGTGCTTTTCCAAGCGCCCTAAACTAGGCGCATTTTAAACCGAATCTGCGAAGGTTAGCCATTTTTAAAAGATTTGGATATCTTTACATGTTCTTTGGGGAAATTTACGAAATATGCATTACAAGTATAAGTTCGTCTTAAATAGTCTTCGTCTTAAACATATAAAACTTAAATAGTTTTTATCAATAAATTGCAGTATCGATTTGGTTGTAAAACATTTAATAAAATAAATAAAAAAATAAAAGTTAGAACTTGTTTTGTGGAGAAAGAATATTGACCTCTGTGGCCGGCGTCGGCCTGTCGTAAAAGGCGACAAAACAACCCACCCTAGCTACGTGGTAGCGCCTCAAGCCCGTCTGGATGGCGACCACCTTTGACCTTAAGTATTCCGCCATAATAACCTTGTGTTGTGTTCCGGCATTAGTGACCCAAGTTCCTGTACCCTTATGGGACAGCAGCGTGTTCGCGATGCCAATGGCGTTGCAAACACCTATAGGCGACGGTAACTGCTAAATTCTAAGCGGGCTGTCAGCCTGTCTGCTGTCCTACGCAATAAAAAAAAACTGTATCCACCCGACATAATTCAATGAAATTTAGCACAGCGCAAAGAAGATTCAGAGGTATGTTGTAGAATCTGTAAACAAAAGTAAAATTCTTCTTCCTGCCCTTATTCCACACCATGTGGGGGGCACAATATGTACATACTTTCATTTCATTCTCCTCTATTAGCCGTTATCACAACATTTACACTCTTTCACCCTATCATCTTGTATACAAGATCTCCTTTCGTATCCATCTGCCTTTAATTAAATATTGAGAAATAAAACACATATGTAGTAAATATGAGACAGCGTTTTTATTTAATATTTCAATAATATTTTATTTTAAACGATAGAATATCAGCAATATTACAAATACAACGTGAAATAATAGAAACATTGCAACTTAATCATTAATTTCATTAGTTAAAAACATTACTAGCTTAGCAACGGTTATTCCCCGTTATAACACTTAAGCACACAGACTTAGAAAACGTAACTAGTTAAATATTCATTACAATAAGCAATTATTCCTAATTTTTATTTAAATATTACAAACTGGTGTTTCTATCAACATATATTACATTGAAAAAATAATTATCGTAGCAATTTTTTTTTTAATTATACAATTATAATATATTAGATTATTTTTGTTGTAAATTATTCAAAATTGTAAAAGAATGTGATCACAAGTTTCCCATCACAAGGCGCCATCTAGTCCCAAAGCGCAGAGCGCTTGTATTAGGGTAATAGACAACTGTGACTTAAATACTTTTGTAAATAAATACCTGACCCTCGCAGGGGTTACATTATATTAGCGACTTTTACAATATGAATGAATAGGAACTCTTTATTGTTAACAAAGATTTTATAAAAGACAAATACATTGACTCGCCATTCGTTTACACGTGCTTATGTTAAACAAAATTAAAATATGTATACATTTTGATAGAAACCCAGTTTTGATATGAGTTAGCTTGTTTTAGCTGCTGTGTTTAGCTAAGCACATCAAGTTATACCTCTAAGGTAATTCACCTTCAGTCTCATTCCTTAATAAATTCCATTTTCCTAAAAAAACACTTTCCAACATTCCCACTTAAATTAACAGTAGCGATTTGAAATAGTTACTTAATTATGACTTTTTGTGTTACTTATTTACGAGTATGAGTCTTAGAATATTCTAGTAATTCTCTTTCGCAGTAGGTTTCGTTGAGATTATGAATTTCTAGTAGGCCATGGTTGTTAAATGCCTAAAGAAATACTCTATATAGCATTATGGTTTTAATAACTTTTTTACGATACTTATTTATAGTGAATAAGTCATGCCTACACTACATTTTCATATCCCTATCTACTAATAGTTATATTCCTTCCTTTTCTTTCCATACTTCCCAGAATGAGACAGACATCGAGATCTGTGAGCATAAAGCCATCAGCGTTTAGTGATTTTAGAGTATAACATTTCCCATTCTTTGTTATTTAAATATTTATTTATTAACTACCAATCGAAATCGACTTCTATTTTTACCGTTTTGAAATTCTCTTTTTTACAGTTTTGGGTTTTGAGTTATATTATGTACTGGTCATGCATAGCCTTGTATGTGGCAGACATCAATTCGCCTACTTAAGATATTCTTATATGCTATTCCTACTAAATATAGTAAAGCAATACAGGCTAAGCTAAGAAAAATAAGTTGGACTTTGTCGTTCTCGACTTTAGTACATAAATGAGTAGCAAAATACTTTCTTTATTAAAAAAAAGTATTTAAAGCACTTTTAAAAATTATTTTAATGAGTAATTTATCTAAAAAAAACTTATATCTTCAAAAATTAACAATAATAGCAACGAAACAAGATAATAGACAATATTAGAGGGTGTGAACACAATATTTTTCTTATAGATGGAACCACAATAAATTGAGAAGATTGCATGCAGTCTGCAACTATTTTCGATGTTTATTATGTTCTTCTAAGTAATAGTTACAACAGATCACTAGATATATAAAACAATTTACAATTTAAATAGGTTTAAAATATCCGACTTTGATAATAAGTAATTAAGTAACGTACTTTAATTATAAGTAAGCTTTAATAATAAATAACCAATATCTTAGTTGAAACAAAAAAATACAATCTCTAGAATTTCATTTC
This sequence comes from Malacosoma neustria, assembly GCA_963693495.1. NCBI lineage: Eukaryota > Metazoa > Arthropoda > Insecta > Lepidoptera > Lasiocampidae > Malacosoma > Malacosoma neustria. Next base: position 4,447,828 of record OY856395.1, on the reverse strand, counting down.
ATACAATCATATTATAGCTTCCAAAAAGTTTCAAATACTCCATTGAAAACCCTTATGAGAGTAATTCAAATGGAGTTTAGTCTCAATCAATTATTTTGCAACTATTGTTAACATCACAAAGGAACTCGCAAATGTGCTTCTAAATTTTTAAGCATTACAGTCTAGATGTTGCTAATTTTATAAAAAATATGTTTCAATACACAAGCATTTATGTTTCTAAGAGAATGAAACGGGATGAAGTTCTTAAATGGTACCAAAAAGTCAGAAATAGTCGGGGCTTCCTAGCAAATTTGTCATTAAGTTATTATCCACCACAAAAAACCGAGAGTACAAAAATGACATATATTATGATCAACAATCGCAAGGACTATTCAAACGAATCCAAGAAGGTTTAATTTTATTTATTTATTTTAGTAATACTTACAGACTAATAAAAATTTACAATATGTATGATCTAACATTGTTAGAAACCATTACTGATTACAAGTCTTAACAGTTAGTTAGTAATAACTTACGTGGTCTTATAAAGTGGTAAATATAACAATACTCATATACATAGTAAAAAAAAAATTATATTCAATCTTCAACAGTGTTGAAAAACCCATCATAGCTTCGAATCTGTTAACTTTTGTTGGGAACGAATCGATCTGGGCACATGCAATTAGATAATTGATTAAATCCATTTGCACCTCGAATAAAAAAGCTATTTTGTCTATAATTGGTAGGTGCGAAGGGCACATTTAGCAGTTGTCGTTTTCTAAAATGTATGTGCTGTGTACGGAATCTTGTATTAGCTAGTTCGCGACAGTCGTATGATCCATTTGCAATGGTTATAAGAAGATATATATCATTTAGGGATTTTCTGTATTCAAGTGGCAAAAAGTGATAACGTCTTCGATCGTGATACTTTTCAGGATTCTGTTTAGTTTTAAAATCTAAATATCGTAAAATTTCTTTCGAATACTCTCCAAGCGAGATATATAAATTTGGTAAAAGGGATTCCACACTGGTGAAGCATACTCTGATAGGCTGCGTACGTAAGAACAGTAAAGGATTTTGATGGTTTTCAAAGAACGAAAATTGATTGAGTTTCTTATCACAAAACCTTTGCACAAAGCAAAGCTTATCACAAAGCTTTGGATGCTTTATTAATTACATTTATTTACGTATTTAATTACGTTTATGTGTTTATCAAATAAAAGTTTGCTATTTAGGATTACTCCAAGATTCTTAATGCTATCTACTTTTTAATTGGTTCATTGTTGAGCTTATAACAAAAGTTTACTATTGATCGCTGCCGTGTAAAAGTGACGTGAAAACATTTTGAACCATTCAACTGTAATTTATTGTCCGTACAGTATACAACAAATCTAGTTAGATCGTCTTTTATAAATTCAGTGTCAGACCTAGTTTTAACTGATTTCATGATTTTCATGTCGTCCGCGTAGAAAAGAATTTGGGAATGTTTAAAGCATAGTTAGAAAAAAGTTACACGTCATTTTGGGACTTAGCACAACTTTATTGTGCATAGTCCTAAAATAGTTTAGAAAAGTAGCGTAATTCCCACTTAATAAAAGGTGTTTAACAATTTAAAATAAAAATCAATACATTAGGTTATATTGAGATTAAACCAAAAAGGGATTAGGCAAATTTATATAGGCAAAAGGTAAGAGAAAAAAGTTCTAACAAGTAGTATGACCATTCGGGATGGAGATGAACTGTGGAAGCCCTCTGCCCCATCTAGGGGTCATATGAATATACTAGTAGTACGAATATTCAGGAATCGATTAAGTTAAATTATTGTAGCTAAATATTTCGTGCCCTAATCATACCTCTGCGGTACTCTATGGTCTCTTTTTTTCTCTTGGTCTTTTGTGGTATGCGAAGTATTATAGAAATAGGTAGTATAGATATTGTGTGATACTTATTGAATTATTTCTATTCCTTTCTTGGAGCGTCTTCTAAACTGGATGGAGGCGATTTCGGGGTCATTGAAAGAGATCTGTAAACAATTTTTTTTGTTATAGTAACTAAATACTAAACAAGCAACAATAATAGATACATTCAAATTAAATGCATCTATTGTTAGTACAGTAGATGGAAGTCAATAGTTCACTGATGGCATCTTATTTTCACGTATGCGTCCAGATGCATTTCAAACTTCTTTCTTTAAAATATTTCAGATCAAATTAAGCTTTGAATTTTTTGAATTTTAACCAATATTCCACAAATTTACGCTTAGATAACACTTAAAATTGTGCTAATATTCTTTTAAATAAATTACAAGGCTCATTGTACTATTTATTAATACATCTAATGTAATGGAATGAAATTAAATGGAATCTATTGCTAATATAGTTCAAAAATGAATGAATAAAATTAAATGTCATTTAGATTTTGTTGAAATCGTAAAAATACCACGTCAGAAAAGAATAGTAATATAAATAAATTACACGTATATATTAAAATTTTTACGGTTTGCCTTATCCTAAAATATCACACGATCAAACCTTTCCACACATTGTTTATCAAAATGAAACCAACCAAAAAGCAAACACTTAAACAAATATAAATAATAAAATAAATGAGCATAATTAATATTAGGCAAATTATTGTAAAAAAGCTGAACGATAAAAAGTATTGTACCTATTTTCTGATGTTATCTTGAGAGTGACTTAAACAATAGCAGCTGCAATGATAATTTATACATTAGGTACTCAAATTTGAAGCTTTAATTAAAATACAATTAAAAAGCAAAATAGTGATTTAAATATTATTTACAGTAACTTTGCATTTCACGAGCATGAATTGACTGAGTAAAATTTTTTAGAAAGTAAAATTAGAACAGAAAATGGTTCCAAAGAAATTCTGGATTCAGTCGTAAATACGGATCTCTGTATTAAACATGTAAATTTTTTAAAGTCAATACAATCAACTTGAAAATAGAAATTAACTTAAAGGATCATATAGAAATTAAAAGGTGATTAAGCAAATGATTGTTAAGTGATTCTTTGAGAGTAATTGTAACATATTACCTTCTTTGAGCTGGAATAGGAGGTGAGGATTGAGTGTTTGGAGGCAAAGATGCTGGAGCACTTCCTGATAAGTGGTGTGGTGGCTCTTCTTCTCGTCTTTCTCCTATAATATCGTCCATAAATGGATATGACATATATTCGGTCCACTATCATGGTTATAGAAATATGAAGCTAATTCAAAAAATGTTTGTCTAATTCAGATCAAATCAGATCAGACTATTTTATTATTTACCCTCCGCCAAACAGACTTCAACGAGATATAGCGGAGGACAGCATTTCTCCTTTAACTGATTTTTGTTTCAAGGAGTATAAATTACAATTGTGAAAGCGATCTTTGAGAGATGCTCCCATTACAGCTCGCGATGAGCGCGTTTGAATTGATTGACCAGTGCTACTGTTAGTAGATACCAACAGTATATCATTCAAGGCGAAACAATGACTCTATAGAGCGTCTCGTTGTCCAGGGCAAAGTGGAGGGAACCAGATCACGTGGAAGATCACCCATGCGATGGACCGACCAGATCAAATCGGCTGTGGGCGGACCTTTGCATGAGTGCACCAGAATGTCTGTGAATCGCGAGAAATGGCGTAAAATCATACAGCGAACAATATCGGCCTCTAATAGTACTACCAGTTGATCACGACCGCTCTGTAAAGAGTGAAACGACTAAGAAGAAGAACAGTATATCATACCATATATATCATAGATATGATTAAGCTTCGAATTATGAGGATGTACTTATTTTGGTAATTTTATCCATGCATTGTGCAAAGGAAAACGATAATTTGATGTAATCCCGAACGCGAATATCTTCGCCGAATTCATAATTATGCTGGTTAGACAATAATTTATGTCTAATCAGCATAATGATTAAACATTAATTTTTTTTAACCTACAAAAATTAATCATTTGAAATACTGGCTAGAAGGATTTAATGTATATTCTTACCTCTCATAATAGGTGTGTCTCCAATAAAGAAGGTGGCAGCAGGTGCTTCAACGATAGCTTCTCTGACAGAGCCATCTCCACTCACAGCGCTAAGAGTATCAGTACTGTCGAACATGATAGTACGTTCTTTGGCTCGAGGCACGCTGCTGTTTAGTTCCTTTAAATCAATATTTGAATTGTGTATGTTAAATTATATGTATATAGATATTTTATTTCGACCAGAAATTAGGCCTGTCATCATTTTCTCAAGGAGCAGAAAAAAGTAATAAATCTTCTTTTCTAATTTACAGAAAGCAGGAAAATACATTTTTTCTGTGTTAGGCAGTTAGACGGCATTCGTCCCTGAAAAATCCCGCTTCATGATTTCTTCTAGTTCCTTCACGGTCAAAAAGAAGCATTGGAAAAAGGTGCCTTGAAATTTTGTCGTGTGGTTGTATTAAACATTCATTCAAATTACAAGCTTTGAATTCTACCGCAAATTCTCGGATATACAATCGGTTACTGAAACTGTAGCGTTGAAATTCTGTAAGTAAAACATGATTCATCATTAAAACTATTTTTTACGGTCTAACATCATGTTTATCATGATAATTTTTGATGTTACCACTACTTTTTAGCAAACATGAAATAATAATAAAAATTTACCATATCTGTATAATGATTTATATTTTCATTTATTTAAAATATATTTCAATTTGGAAAGTTTATATAGTTGTTTTAATAACAAATAATTACCGTGAGAATTAATAAAGTACTATAAAGTGTTTGCGCCTGAACGAAAATTGTAGGCAATGTTGATAATCAATTATAGCCCTAGATGGCGCTTATGGCAATATTAGCTCACGTTATCATTTATTTTGCTTTTTGGGACCTTGCTTGTTTTAGTAGTGATTTTAGAGGTTGTTGTTGCTGTTGTTGTAGTTGTTTTGGTAGTATTTACTATTCAGTCCTTAGTTGTAGTGGTTGCATTCAGGATAATGAGCTTGTTTGAGAATCCTTGGAGTTTGTACATATAGTTTTTTAATTCTTTGTATACTTTGTATAGTTAATTACCTATAATTAATTTTAAAAAATATGATCAAACTTACCAATCTCTCGGTATCAGAATCCGGTTCATGAACCTCAGGATCATGTGAGTACTGCTCACTCGTCGACTGGTGTTCAAGGCTCTCCATTTGCACAGCAGTGACGGGGTCTAGCGTGTCCAAGGACGACACCATCGTGTTGGACCCTACAGGGGGCACCGCTGTTATCTCGTAGATTAGTATCAAGCATTTTGGCGCAGCATACGGGGTTAAAAGATTGTATCTCAGTTTATATTTTTCTTAATAATTCATAGAAAAGAAGTAAATAATTATATTTTATATCATTATTTTAGTTATATTTTATATCTAATACAAAACTCAGATTAATATCGAAACGACAACTACAAAATACGTAGTAAATGGACATTATCTTATATCTTTAAACGAGCAATTATTATTCTTGTATATATATAATTGGAATCTCGGAATCGGCTCCAACAACTTTTATGAAATTTAGTATACGGGGAGTTTAGGGGGCGATAAATCGATCTAGCTAGGAATCATTTGTAGAATATGTCAAAAGGTGGCGTTTGTGTAGTCCCAATTTAAACTGAAAAATGACTCTTCCTGACATCTATCGGCGAATAATAATACTATTTTCTTTAAATTGCTTTAACGACACAACAACACTAAAGCTATTCCAGCAGATGGCGTTGTTAAGTAACACGAAGTCAGTGAGTGTTTGCTTTGAGGTTAGACTAAGAAAATCAATTGTTAATTTCCAAAAAACACAATTTATAAAAAAAAAACCTAGCCAAGCTCGGTCATCCGGACATTTACATTAAAAAGTCACGTATAGGTAAATAAAATATAAAATAGATATTATAATAGGATGATTGCTGTCAACAGATAATGTACCCTAAACGTTTCTATCACACACACACTAACTTTTCTTCACGAGAGATACCTATCAAACGTGGGGCTCAATAGAGCCAAAGAAATTCCACAGCTGCAGTCTTAATCATGAAATAAATAAGTATGACTAAGTTGCTGGTCTTCTGGATACTTATAGCAGTCAACTCAGCCAGTTTGTACGATGGTATATGTAGGCGCTGGTTCAGGTAACTTGTGAATTCTGTAGTCATACGAAAACCCCCTATTGATAGAGGACGGGAATTGAAAAGGACTCACCGAACTCGAGGGTCTTCTTTCTGTACTGCCGTTGTCCACCTTTATATTCTTATTACTAGCGTGGTACACAATAAAATTACCGTAATAACACGGATCCCAAATAACTTGAACTGTTCTTTTTTTTTTTTTTTTTTTTTTTTTAAATTTATTTATTAAAAATAATAATTTTACAAAATATTCAACTACATCCAATAAACCCGAGAGGGTTTGTCTTGGATGTCACATTCACATCTTAAAGTAATTACAATCTAAAAATATATTATTCATTCGCATCCTAACTTTAGTAAAGTACCTACAATTTATTTATTCCTACCGTACATTCATAGAAAGTTTGTTGTTAATTATAGGAAAAGTCGCGCGCGCACAGGCACAATCGATCCTTGGCGGTTTTTCACACACACTGAAGACGTCACGGCAGCACGCCATCTCGTGGTGAGAAATGGGTATTAGGGTAGTGTCATAGGATGTACAAGTGTGAGGAAGATGGCGCATAAGGCGTTCTCGCATGACTACTTAATATATCAAGCGAACCATAGTATTAACGGCCTAGAGAGTATAATTTTTTGGAACAAACCTACAATCAATTATCAAGGCAACTAACAATAGGAAAATTTGTTAAATAATTTTATTTATAACCTCCTGACCTAATTAATAAATTTACTAATTTAAATTCTATTATTTACGGTAATAAATTTAAAACTGAGATACAACCTACTCAAACATATTATTATAATTAATCAAAGCGGGGATGAAAGCAAAGCTGCAACATACAGAATATATGATATAATATACACATACAAATTTACATAAAGGTGATACAGACTGTCTCGACAAAAGTAAAGTCACAATATTTATGATATAACAAATAAACGAGATATTGTTTATATTCCCATGTCATATTTTTATGTTTTAGAATCACTTATGCGTTCATGTAGACCTACAAGCTGGTGGTATACCGTGCTAAACGAGGTTTTAAGTCAAGGTAACGAAAGGAGGTATTGGATGAAATATGGTAAATGGCAGTAGGCTCTGTGAAGACAAGGGAAACGAAATATATTTTATTATGTCAGTACAATAATATGATTATAATTTATATGAATATAATTTCAAAGGGATAATCTGCGCAAAATTAAAAGCTGTAGGTATAAACATTTATTCATTAATACATTACAATTTTACCTTTAACTAGACATTCTCTACTAATACAATCTAATGACCAATAATGATGATTCTAGGTTATAAAATATAAGTTAAAAAATTAGAATTAGGTAGAAAAATTAAGTAATATATGATTATATTTGGTATTTATCTGCTTACGTTGCTGCTCTGCTACGCTGAATAAATATGAGCTTACTCTGAGAACAGATACTATGTACATTGTACATACTATATGAATTTCTCAGTATATTATTATTAATCACAAACTTAATCGTGGTTAAGTCCAATCAACTTTTTATCCGCTGAATTATGTCTAAAATTTAATTTTTAAAATCTAGATTTTAAATCTTTCGGGCATAAAATTACATAACAGAAAACCGAGTTGGCTATGTTATGCCTTTAAAATATGTTTATAAAGTATATATTCGTATTGTCCGGTAGTGTTACTTGTATATATTACAATCAATTTATCGTGAATATTTTCTAGTACGTATATAAATATCGCCCTTAACCTAAGACGTCGCTGCCTTTTGGCGATTCTTTCATTCAAAATATACTCTGTGCACGAGTCGTGTCGATTTCCTTCATTTTTTCCCTCGATTTAGGTTATTATTTTCAAATGTTTCAAATAACTGACTAGCTCAATCGATAGTAGTTCGCGCCAGTGCTTCCTACACCCACAATCGAAGAGCCCCATTAGCACGAAGACCAGGTAAGAGATTGTGCTTTTGTTTTGTCGTAATTCCATTTACGATATCGAACAGATCGTACGGAAGACTCACACCACGTTGTTTTTTTTACTGCTGATGTACGGTATATATGCTGATGGTATTATTGTAGTACTGCAGAAATCTTTATAATGTGCTGTCATAATTAAAACAAGATACAAGAAAAGGGTAAAAAGAGGCAATAAAGTCTGCCAAACTTCAGTTCAAGTCATCATTATACTATTTTTACATTTAATATCATGTTCAATTTGTATTCTCAAAGTGAACAATTTTAAAGCCCATAAAAAGTAATCCGGTTAATAAAAACAGGCGGGAAAAATTAAAGGACATATGGAAAAGTTAATGTACATATTTATGTGATTCTAATTTTTAGAAAGTTTAAAATTATTTGAAGACGACGCATTAAGAATGATAAATTCTACAAATGTCGTATAGATTAAACTAAGGCTTTAGAAGTATATTAAGTAATATATTACTTAATACTCGTATACTTCTAAAGCCTTAGTTCTTTCTTATACAAATAGAATATTCTTGAATATTATCATTGAATACTGATATTTGATATTGATTGATTAGACTAAGATAACTGTCCTACCTCCAGATGTTAGACTTCCAGTCATAGGTGTGTCCACTTCGTAGTTGTATGTCGCCCTTGTAGCATTGGAACTGGTTGCCTCCAGGCTGTCCGTGCTTCCCAACATTAGGTCTGCTCGAGCGCCTCTGCTAACACAAGATTTGGTTGGAAATTTATCATAAATGAACTTCCACGATTAAATTTAATACACAAGAGCTAGCTATAGATTATGGGATATAGATTTTAGACAGTTAAAATTTATATATATTTACGTATGTTAAGTATTGTATAATAAATTTTCTTTTGAGTAAGTATATGTCATCAGACTTATTACAAATATTTTTTACTGAAAATAGATTCCCTACCAAGGCAGTAACGAAGATCAAGAGAAACAGGGCCAACCTTTCAACATAGTTAATCATATAAAAAAGCCCAAATTGTTTACCTGCTAAAACTTCCAGAGGAACTCAGCTCTTCGTCTTGACCACTCCAAGAACCGCTAGCAGGATCTGTAAAATGTTTACCCGAGTACGACATAACACTGTGAGCAACCGACCTCCCACTAGAAGGTGATAACTCACGAACTGCACTACTTTCCCTTGAAAAATCTAATTCATCAGGATGTTCAGAAGACATGATTATTGTTTGCTTTGTCACAGTAACGACTTCATTGTCGCTTTGTTTTTCAATGACCGTCATGAGACTATCCATTTCTGAAGGTTGAGATGTAATTGATGAAGACATTTCTGACCCATACGACATCACACCTTCATCAATCATCTTAGGTCTAGCAGGTATATCAACTGCACCTACAGGTTCTGAACTGCTAACTGTTTCGGAAACTTTCTTGCCATCGACAAATTTCTGATGTATTACAGTTGTAGTTCGCACTACTTCGATAATGCCACCATCTGTGAAAGTACGAGTGACAGCATGAGATTGTTTCGATTTCTCTTCTTGATCAAGGATTTTCATCATTTCTTCACAATCTCCAGGAATCGACTCTGCAGAACCGTCACTAGCGCCAGTGGCGCAAACGAAGGATGAAGATTTTTCGCATTTTTCGTTAACTTCTTCTGGTTTACACGATTCTGATGTTTCTGGTGCAGGTTCAGGTACAAAGAAAGCACCTCTATCATCAAATTTTTTAACTGTAATTATTTTTGGAGCTATTGGTGCCATTTGCTCTTGCAATTTTTGATCCAAAGCCATTTGATGATCGATCAGCTTTCTTATAGCAGCGGAATCACTAAGGACTCTTTGTGAAGGACTTCCATAACTACCGTCCTTACGCGGGCTACCACTTTTTTGGGATGGGCTTCCACTCTTTAGACTTGGACTTCCCCCTTTCTGCGGAGGACTGCTATCTGAACTACCACTATAAGAGCGCTTTTCTCTTTCTAAAAAGCTACTGCTTACTTCTTTGGGATCCGCTAATAATAAAGCTTCTTTTTGTTTAGCTAGAATCTCTGCTTTAAGAGCTTCAAGGCAGGCTGATTCCAGACCTTCAAATTCTTTTAAACTGGAAACAGAAATATCGTCTCCTTGGCTCCTGCTTAATATATACCTTTTCGGCAGAGAACCGTTAAGGGAGTCTTGAGATGATGATGAATATTGCTGATACTGTTCCATCAAGGCCCGTTCGAGGTTTTCAAATTCTTGCAATGAACTTATAGAAATATCATCATTTTCACCTCGTACTCTGAACCTTATTCGGGAGGCCATTTCTGATTCCGACAAGCTACCGTAGGAATTCCTAAAGCTGCCAAAACTGCCTATTGATTCTTTTTGAGAACTTAAACTCCCAATCCTACTTGCATCAAAATCAGTCATTTCTTCTTCTTTAATATCTTCTAACGGGACACGTTCGTAGTCGTATCTGGGATCTCCTTCAAAACGCATCTGAATCCATCGCTTTCCTGCTTCTATCTCAGCCAGTTCTTGTGCTTGCAACCTTTTTTGTTCAATTTCAAATTGAAGCAATTCCTCGTCAGACAAAGAGCCGGAGGTACTACTAGTGCTTTCTTGTTTTTTAGATGTTTTTGACAAATATTCTTCCATTTCTGTATCGTGCTTTTTGATATATTTTTGAGCTTTAATTTGCACACTCTTACCTTCAGGATCTGTCTCTTGAGCTTCTTTAGCTACTTCTTCTATAACTACAAAGTCATCCATTTCCCCAGGTTTATCAACAATTTCAAATTCATCACTAGTGGGAGAATCTTGTTCTTTTTCCAAAGTGTGAATAACTTTTTCTTCTGTGGTTACCAATAGTTCAGATCTGCTACTTTCTGTCACTAAATCAGATTTTAGCTCAGGTGTTTCAGATATATCATACATATCATCTAAAACGTATTCACGCCCATTGTCAGTTGACACTGAACTTTGACTAGGGGCTGATAAAGGGGTCTGTGGTGTAGACATATAATCATGAGTTTTGAGACTTGACATAGAACTTTGTTTACTATCAAGCTCAGAGTCTGGTGTTTTGCTCCCTTGTTTTTCTATTTTAGTTTTCGGTACCGATGAGTCACTTTTAGACTTGAGTATTTCCTCATATTGTAGAGATCCTTCTGGTATGATTTGATCTTCAACATCAACAAAATCTCTTTGGCTTGGTGGGATTTCTGTTTTAGGGAATGGTATTACACTTACATCCTTGAATATCTTTTTCATACATTCTTCAGTAACTTCTTGTTTTCTTATACTTGGAATACTTTCATCTTTACCGACTGTTTTTGCAATAATCTCTTCACTTTCCGATGGTTTTTTAATGTTAATGGAAATACATCCATGTTTAACAATTTCTTCATACTCTGAAGATCCTACAGGAATTATATCACTTTCAACATCAGCAAACTCTCTTTTAGATTTTTCTATTTTAGTTACCGAAAAAGGTATAGCTTCATCTTTCTGTGACATAATTTTAGTAACTGTTTCAGCAATTTCCTCTTGATCAAGTTCCGATTGTGATTGAGACAATGTCATATCAAGTTTCGAGATGGATGATGATAACACTTCATCGGTTTTCAATTGACTGGAAATTGTCGTATCAGATCCTTCCTTATCTTTTGTAGAATCATCATCGACTTCGATACTTTCTGATACTCCTTCTATAGGAAAATGTTCTGGTATCATATCTTTAGGTTGAAATCTCATTTCATGTGATCGCTTCATTTTTCCTATTGGTTCTAACAGATCTGTTTTGCTTGCCTCATCATCTGGAGAAACTTCTCCGTCACTGACGTTTTCTAATTTTGGACCTTCTTTTTCAGTTTCATGGAGAAATTGTTCTACATATGTACTACTCTCCATTAACTCCTCTTTGAGTTCATTAGCTGATGGTACTAGAGTTTCCGAAGCATCAGATATATCAATACTTGCAACATGACTGGACCCATCAGAATCAAGGCTTTTCATACTATCCCGAGAAGCAAGAGAACTGGCTGCAGTATAGTAATCTCTTGATGTTCTTAAAGATTGTGAAGATACATCGTGGCTTGTTAATGCTGTCTCATATTCTGTTCCACTTTGAGCTGTCATCATTACTTCCATATCCGATGACAAAGGTCTGCCTTCTGAGTGCTCAAAACTATGATAGTGACTTCCGCTAGAACTAGACCAGCCTTCAACTTCAGAAGCTGAACGTCTTTCAACTACCCCTAATTTAGATTTAATATGCTTGTGCACTCTAAGCTTTACTTCAGGACTACCTGTTGAAGAACCATCACGATCAGAAAGCATAACTTCAGTCTCTGTTTCTAAAATAGAATGAGGACCACTATCTGATCTGATTGAAATATTCGCGTCAAGTGGCGGACTTGACTCTTTAATTTGATGCACGGTATTTTTTTCATCGTCAGATGTCGTTGTTTCTTCGTGAGAACTAACTTTGTGAGAACTGCTTTCAGATACCTGACTATCAAGAGTTTTGTCGTATTTTTCAAGAGATATTACTGTTTTATGTATATTATCTTCTGTATATTCTTCAGTAATGACTTCAGGTCTTTCAGGGCTAATCAGAAGCTTGAATTGAAATTCTGACGGTGATTGCTTATATTTACTACTGCCGTCACTTTTTTCGCTTATGATTTCTACTTGTGCTGCTTCTATAGATTGCTTGACTTCATCTATAGTTTTTTCCAAAACTGACAAGTCGGCAAGTGGTTGAGCAGACATTAGTGAATCGAAATCTACTCGTTCTGATTCAAGTTTCGTAGCATGAAACTCAGCAGAAGAGAGGTCAGTATCGTATCCGCTACTGCAAATATCTTCTAGACTCTTTTCCTTCACTAATTTCACTTCTTCCCTTTTAATGTCAGTTCCCGTTAAGTATGCTGAATCAGCTTCTGTGGAAAATTCTGATGGTTGTAAAGTCTCGACACTCATAGTGGAATCCATTGATTTCTGCAACATTTCGCTTTCGTGAGATTCTAAAGATTTTATCATACATTCAGTATCAAGACTTTCGCCAGATTTCACCATGATGTCTTTCGATGCTGTACTTGCCTCTTCTAAAATTTCAAAATTAATTATTGACATGTCAGTTTTGGAAGTACTCGTCATTTCAGTTAGCGTTTCTACTACAGTTTTGATTTCTAAGGGCTTATCACTACCAGACGTTTTAGCAACAAAAACAGATGTGTCAATAGATTGTTCTGTTTTAGGTTTTGAAAGATCATCCACCATTTCAAATGGTCCAGTTTTTTGTAAAGATACTTCCCATATTTGTTCTTCTATTTGATTTTGGGATAATTTTATAGGAGACTTTGTGGGCTTATCTTTTTTTGGAGTTTCTCCTATTTTGTCATCGTGTGGTAGATCAGGAGCAGTTTCTGATTCTGAATGCGTATCTTGACTTCCCGTTCTACTGAAAGTACTTTTGACTGGTGACGTAGAAACTTTTATTTCTTTTATGAAATTCACTTCATACACTTCGTCGTCTTTTTTAAAAGATTTTGATTTACTTTTTGGGCTTACTTCAGAAAAATCACGTTTTTCTGTAGGCTCACTTCGAAAACTTGGAGCATCGGAACTTAAGTCATCATGTTCTTTACTTTCAATAACAGACTCTTCTTTGTGATGTTCTAATGTTGAACTGACTACTTTTCCTCTTTCAGTTACTTCTACGCTTGATACGCTCTCATCTTTTTCTATTATCTTTAATGTAGATTCTCCATACGCTACTTTACTTTTTCCATCATCTTCTATAATATCTTCTAATTCTTCCGGTTCTATGAAATATTCCTTACCCCATTGTTCATGAGATAAGTCTCTTTCTGATATTTTTATCTCATGTTTCTTTTTTATTGTTTCGTCTTTGAGTGCAGCAGTCATTTTCTCTTCAGATTTAGTTTGACGACCTGTATACAGTCCCTGTTCTGAAAATTCTCTTTCAACTTTTACAATATCTGTATCATCTGTACTTTTAAATACAGTTTTTGTTTCCACATCAGATCTTTTTGCTGTTGCTTCATGAGCTTTTTCAACTTTCTTTTGGGAAGTCTCAGTTTGATCTCCATCTTTCCGTAGTATTGTTTTTTCCCTTGATTCGTGTTCTTGTCCACGAAGTTCGTGTGTAGTAGCTGTTTTTATTATTAGCGAATCGTCGTCTGACGATGACACTTGTTTGGTCTCGGAGAAAAATTCTTGCCCAGTTATTTTTTTGGTTTCTGTTTCTTTATGTGATAATATAGTGCTAAATTCATCTGTAGCCCCAAATTTAGCTACCATGTTAGACATTACAGCCTCGGGATCTATCGTCTGGAACTTGAGTTCTCCAGTTTCAAAAGTTTTGTGGACCGATGACGAGGAAGTAGATGTTTCAATTTTTGACTCGCTATAAAACGTTTCAGTTGATGTGGATTTTGGGATCCCTTCCAATTTGACTGCTAATTGCTCCTTTTTAATTTGATCTATGACATCAATACTTTTTTCTATGGTCCTATCAACCAACTCTATTGCTCCACTTGTAAGTGTAGGTTGATCAATATTAACAAAAGTTAAATTGTCGGCAACATGTTTGACAGGTGATTTAGGTCTTGATGCAGTCGTTAATGCTTTGGAAGCTTCTTCTAACACATCTGCAAATAAAGTATAACATTTTATACCTAAATGACTAACAAGTAAGTCTCAGTGCGGAACATACAATTAAGCATTATAAATGTGATGTTTCCATTAAATCATTCATTCTTTATGTCATGGTGATACGCTTGACAATTTGCATACATTTTTAGAAATTAATTCTGTGGAAGCTTCTTAAGCATATTTGATAAATAAATAAAATGTAATGAATTAACCTCTAAATTTATATTTATACAGCAGCGTGAATGCTTGTGTGATGATAATATAAATAATAGAAAATAAATGAAGATAAGAATCAAAGCGAAACGTTACTCAAGTGTGAATGGAGAAGTCGAAAAAATATTGCGAACAAATGACGACAAAATAAATCTAGACTTAGAAATTTAAAAGCAATAATTTAAAGAAATGATGAAATCTGCTTGTGGGTCCACTTACCTAAGCAAACGTAAGGGCTCCGCAAGAAAGAAAGTAAATTTTACTGTGCTGGCGAATGTTAGCATAACTTGTGACTTTGGCAAACGAAATCATGTTACTTCAATATTTTAAGAAAATCTCTAGCTCAGTCTTATTGATATTGAAGGTGCTTGTGCAATCAATATATTTGATTGTTTTATGTTACTTTAGGGTTTATTATCACAGAAAACAGTACATATTTTTGTATTAGTTTCACTGGGAACAGTAACTTTTAAATTCAGTAACACAATCACATAAATGCATGCGATAATTTGCGATACAAATAATGTGGCAAACAAGGCTCTCTAGAATGGCTTTTACTACCAAAATTAAAGAGTAAAGTTTCGCTATGACTCTACATTTGCCACTACCCTACTGCAATAAGCTCGTTTTAATTTATATTATTCAGTTGTTTGAATATTTGAGAATAGCTGATTGTTTTAGTAACATTTTTATTATTTGGCGAGTATATTTGAAAAAAAATTCTAACCGCTTTGATGTGCTTCGGTTTCACTTAAAAGGCTGTCACCTGCTGATGATGCACGGGGAGATTGACGGCTAGCATCCAGGAATGAAGAGTCGGAGCCTAGAAAGGTAAAAGTATTAACCACCATATCTTCTTTCATTAGAGTTCTGAGTTTAGATAAATTTTTCGATATAGTTTGTTTATGTCTTAAGTGGCTATAATATAAAAATCAATTTAAATAATCAGTTTAGGATTTGATAATGAAGTTTAAATTAAGTTTAATTAATTTTGTGAAACTTCGTGAAGATAGAATGTAAAATATTTTTCATCATTATCCTAGGATTAAATTCTAATTGCAACTCAAATTTTCGTTTCAGTGACCTGCTTTCTGCAGCCTTGCTGTCCACTTTCCGACTTTTTCTTCTACATTTCGCACGATCTTTGGTATTCCTGGTAGTGAATCTATTGGCAAGCATGTCACTGTTTACGACATTAAGCCACCATTTTTAGACCGGGCCCGGTCGAAATGGCATGTATGTATGTAAAATATTTTTATTAGCTAGATGAGAGGAAATATAGTAATTTAATGTTGATAGATTACCTCTTAGTTGTAATCCATGCATTTTGTCACCGACACCTTCTTCCGTTTTTCCTTTATCCTTCAAGATGAGATCAACCGGCGACGGAGGCGGAGTTTTCGAAAATTTCGACGCCAGATCTATTGAACAGAAGAATATTTCAATTATTAAAAAAATATCTCCCTGAAACCAGAACCTCGAACAAGAAATAATAATTATGATACCCTCAAACGAAATATCTAGATTCCGTTTGCAGGATAATAATGCGTTAATCACTGACTATATAAGATTGAATTTAAATATTTATTTTATTGTAATCTATATCATGGATTAACTTTAAAGAAATATAAAAACACTATCTTTTAATAAATTGCAAAAAAAATTACCATTTGTGACATGGCTAGAATCTATCCTGATGAGTGCCCCTTGTGATATATCTTCTAATAAATTAGAACATCTTCTGTTGAGTTCCTTCATATCAGGAATCTCATCATCTGCTTCTTTATCTACTTTTTTAGCTTCTAAATCTTCAGTATCATCAGTAACAATTTTTTTAACGCTATCAGAATCTTTTTTTACCATTTCAGTAGATGTTGCTACTATATCACCGATAGATTTAGCAGCATAAACTAGTTGTTTTGTTCCTTCTCGATCTTTTTTCTCTGTTGATTCAATAGCGTTTTCTAAATTATCAGAATCTCTTTGACTTGTTCCTTCTTTTTTAATTTCTGATTTTAATGAAGCAATTTTTTCATCCAATTTACTAATAAAATCTTTTTCTGTTTCAGTTACTTCTGAAGGCTTAGTTTTGTCTATAGATTTTTCTTCGTGTTCACTGAATAATTTGCTTTCCGTTAAAACAGAGGTTTCTTGGGACGAGCTAGTGGATACTCTTATTATTCTAGATGTAGATCTTTCCTCTTCAATAAACTCACGACTTAACGTAATTCCGTCCGATGCATCAGACGCCAAAGTCTTTGAAACATCCAGGGATGAATGATCTTCTGAAAAAGTTTTTTCATCAAGTGATTTTGAAGATTCTTTAACGCTTTCAACCGAAGCCTTAGAAAAATCTTTAGTCAAATCTACTGTAGAATCTTTAGATAATTCATTTGTAGCGAAATCCCTAGATGTATCTTTACTATCTATTGAAGATTTCGAGTAATCCTTGGTTAAATCTAGTGACTTTTTTGATAGATCAGGTGTCATCCTGTCTTCTGTTTGTTCTTCAATTTTTGAATCTTCTTTAGTTTCTATGGACGTTTTTGAGAGATCCTTCACTAAATCAGCACCACTTATTTTTGAAAAGTCAGCAGAAGTTCCATCTTCTATGACAGATTTCTGATCTTCATCAGAAGATTTTGTGAGTGTTGATATGACTGTAGTGACGGATGATTCTGTAGTTGACTTAGATATAATATCAGCTCGTAGTACATTATCTACAAAATGAGTTTTCTTTATTATATCAGTTGATTTATTTTCTTCAACGGTCCGGTCTTTAGCACTCGTACTAGGTGTTAATGCTTCTAAAATATCTGTTTTGCCATCATATTTAGGTTGAAAACCATCAAGTGCTTCATCGTCGAATTTCACATCGTCCAAAAATATATCGGACTGAAAAAATCAATAAGTGTAATTATATTTTCTAGAATATGTCTGCTGAAAAATTAGATACTATAAGAATATTAATATTAAATATTTAAAAATGTAAAAATTAGAAAAGAGAATAAATAAAGAGTTAATAATAAAAAATGTAGTATTTACTATACTTATACCTCTTTGTCAGGAAAATCGTCCGCATCATCCAAAGAGTCTGTACGAATTTTTCTTGGATCGAAACTTGAAACAGGTATTTCTCCAACTTGTTCTGATGTAGGTTCGATAATTTCTAAAACTTTTGCCTTATCCATGTCTAAAATAAATTATATAAAATATGTGTTAACTTATTTTTTTAAATTTAAAATTAAAATAATAATTAAAATTTTATACCTGATTCTGAATCCGTATAAATTTGTTCTTCTATTTCTTCTGGTGAACTTTGCACAGAAAAGGTTCTAGCATGTTTCTTTTTCGGCAAAATTACTATCTCACCACTGTCTCTTGATAGTGATTTAATTAATGCTGGCCGCTCTATTACAAACTTTTTTGTTTCTTCAAAAACAATCTCTTTTTTCAGTTCAATATCTTTTTCTTTACTATCCTGAGATTCTAAATACCCTTCTACAGTAGTAACCGCTTCCTCTATTATTGAATCGACAGATACTTGTTCAGCAATGTCTTGAGCTGTTTCGACAAATTCAGCAACATGCTCTTCAGATGAACCATCAATATCTTCTGATGCTTGTTTAATGATGATTTCTATATTGTCGGCCATCTGTTTCATGGCGGAATCAGATTTTTTTATATCAGTAATTGCTTGGGTAACAACATGTGTATCAGATATAATACTCGTTATAGATTTAGGTACCTCTTCTTCAGTTTCTATTTCGGATTCTGCAATTCTTTCCAGTGAAATTGCAGGACTAATACATGAATGTCTGCGTTCCTCTTTTTGGGGCACTTTGGCATCGTAAGATCGTTTTTCAGATTCAACAATCTCCTTGGTTATGGTTTTAATATCTTTCTCTAAAACTGGACTTCTTGCAGCAGCTGCTATAGTACCTTTATGTAGAATATCATCGATTACTGGTTTTACTTGCTCTTTTGTTATTTCCGGAACTTCTTTCAAATCCAAATCCTTAGGAGTAAACTTTTTGAAATCTTTTTTTTCTGCTAGTTCTTTCAAATCAAACTCGCCTAATGTATCTGTCCTTATTTTGCTAACATCAAATTTACTTTCTGTAATATCTCTTTTGTGCTCTATTGTTTCAATTGACGAAGGTGTGTCTTTAATAATTTTAGTAATTTCAGTTCCTGACTTGGATTCTTCTTTTCGTGATACTGTATAAGAAGTTTCAGTTTGTTTGGTAGTGAAAACCACAGAAGGTTTTTCTTGCACAATAGCTGACTCAACATTTTTTCCATCAATTATAGGACGGGCTGTATCTGTTGTTGTAGTTGAAATAATTTTAACATTTTCACGCTTAAGTTGTTCTTCTCTTTCTCTTGCTATGAAGTCACCAACGAGAACTTTTTCTTGTGCGCTACTAAAAATAATTTTTCAGTTAATAATATAAGGAAAGCATTGAAAAATTATTCAGAAATCTTCTAAACTAACCTCAATTCTGATATATGTGGGAGTTTATGTACATAATCTGCTACATTGTCTTCCGGAAATCCTTCAACATCATCCAATGAATCACCATGTGCTAGTTTGGCTAACTTAGAATCAAGTTTATCTGAAAGGAAGCGATAACGTTTAAATTTAATTGATATAATAACTATCGCCGTTTAAATATTATTTGTCGTTAGCAATAATTTTTTGTTATTCTATATATATTTCATTGTTTTAAATATACTCTTATAAAATTGCTAACCAGTTAAGGTCCTTATTCGAGATTCTGTTTCGGGTTTATGTTCAAATTTTTCTTTTGGAACATCAAAATGGGTTCCTTGTGTACCAATATCATCTTCAGACTCCTCAAATGTGTAATCTCTGGACTCGGTTAAACTGTGGGCATCAGACAACCTCTTCTCTTCAAGGCGAAGCTCACTCATGGATCCAGAACCACCTGACGTTACTGACTGACGTTTTACTACATCAACTGAAACTAAACAAAAGTTACTAAAACATTCAGGACTAATATTGTACTTATTTATATGGTTTGATTACTGAAAGATAATAAATAGATTGTAGCTAATTGTATAATGGTTGTGCCGACCCCACATAAAAACGATTAAATAAATTGTAAGTTATATAACTATTTTTTAGTTCGTTCTTGAAAACTTTTTCTACTTTCTGAGGTATTGTAATTACTAATACCGGACTTTGAAAAGACGTGAGTTCATCAGTCTCAACGTTCTAACTCCATGGTGGCCGCCTTTCTGCTGCTGCCCTTCGAAATATGATGGCAAGAGGCACAACGAAAAATCGACTAAAGTCCCAGCTATCAT
The DNA here is from genome assembly GCA_963693495.1 of Malacosoma neustria. Classification (NCBI taxonomy): domain Eukaryota; kingdom Metazoa; phylum Arthropoda; class Insecta; order Lepidoptera; family Lasiocampidae; genus Malacosoma; species Malacosoma neustria. Next base: position 4,427,534 of record OY856395.1, on the reverse strand, counting down.
CCTAAGCCTTATTTCAGAGATTGTAAGATTGATTTTTGGCCATTACAGAGCAACTTGTTAATGAAACCCCAATAATTAAAATATTATAAGTTTTAACATACTAATGTTGTCTTAATAAATACTTAGAATATCGCGATTGACTAACCTTTATCGACATTATTTTCTTGCACTACTTGAGTTTTTACTTCCGTGGTATGTATCACAGTTTCTTTAGTATCAGTTATGCTCTGGAGTTTGTCTTCCATAATAACTTCTTTAATTGGCTCATCTTCAGAAGACGTTTTCTTTTCAGTTACAGCATCTTCAGAGCTAATTCTATCTGAAACGCCATCGGATGACTTGCGTTCAGATATTTCAACTTCTCTACTACTCTCTGAAGATATTTTATCCGACACTTCATCTTTATCAAATGATCTAAAAATATCTTCAGCTTCAGTCACATATATTTGGAATTCTTGCTTAATTGTCTCACCATCTTGTAAGTCACTTAATTTGGTAATTGAAATCGACTCTGTTCTCAAATGACGCTTAAGTGGGACCTTTTTGAAAACCGGTTCATCAACCTTATCTGAGTCTGAATCTGGCCTATCTTCGATAGCTTTAGGATCTATTTTAATTGAAGTAAATCCGACACTTTCTTCGAATTTCTCATCACCGAAACCACTCCCCGAATCAACAGTTTCTTCATACTCGGCTCTTTCATCAAATTCAGATGAAGACACTTTGGCTTTTACGTCTGACTGATCTGACTTCAATGATTCAGCTTCTGAATGACGTCTTGAATCTGTATGTTCTGAATCTTCAAGTGAATCGGAGTAAATTCGTTTCGAAAAGAAACATTCTTGAACGCTATCATCTTCTGGTACAGTTTCAATGAATTGTCGAGCTTTAGCACTGATCACTGGAGATTCTTTTGGTGAAATCTGTAATACAGAAAAATTTTCAAGTTACTATTATTGCAAAAGTATTTAAATATTTTGTTTTTAAACTCTAATCAGTTAGGACTAGGAAAGATTTGAAAACCTCTGAATCTGTTATTTTAAAATTAATAATAATGTAATTAATACCTCGCTATCTTCACCATTCTTTCAAACTACTGACCCCGTCATTTTAAACACCTGCAGAATAGTTAGAAAATTTTTGCAAGCTACATACAAGGATACCTCACAAAAAAATGAACATCACTTGGCCTAGGCCCGTGATGTCTCATAAACCGAAATACTACCAACATTTCGAGGAACAAAAATTATAAAAACATAATAATAATAAATCAAGTTCAACGATGCGTCCGAGTTGAAAACCTAACTCACGTGGGGGGCAGATAACGAGGTCACAAAATTACATGCATGGCTAACATGGAAATGGCAAAACCAGTAAAAAAGCCTCGTAAAAATATAAATCTTATAGAGCCGCTTCCCGGGGACGATCGCTGGGGCACGTTTGGAGCTGACGCTGGATGTTTCGGCATACGAACTGTCAGTGGCTCTCTGCTGAAGAGGCGGACGAGAGTCGAACCCGATGACGATATTGCTGATCACTGGGGTGGGGAAGGAACGGATGATGCTTTGCAGGAAAGGGCTTCGCCCACAAGCTCCGGCTCGTCCGCATCGAACACAAATTATGTAAGCGATGACAGACGCAGAAAGTGGTCAACGGAAAAACATAATAATAATTATTATTTATTGCATGAAATATGTGAGTGAAATAAAGGTCTTACAAAAGGCTTATACTCGTACAAAGAGCGATTATGTTCCGCCATCACATAATGGCATACAATTTTACAATTGGAAATACGTACATTCGTTATTTAGAATTATGTCAATACTACAGTTATACCAGTGCCGTGTGGTCCCGGCCGAAGAAAGAATAGGGCCACCCCAAATCATCCCAAGGGAGTCGTAAAAGCCGACTGATGGGTTACTCCCTCTGCCAGCTTGCATGCGGCGAGGGAAGGACACCTCTAGGTTTCCCTTTAGAGGTTGGGAGGTCGGACGGCAGTCGCTCCCGTAAAAACCAAAACAAGCCACACAAAAATGGTACGAACGCGGAAAGGTATGTTCACGGATAGGGCGTCGCCGCAAAACGACGCGCAGGAACTTCGCCCGACTCCTGTGACAAGTGGACTAGGGCTGCCGTGCCGTAGGCGAGCACGGCTAAAGACACTAGCCCCACCCAAAAGGAAACTCCGCTTCGCAACGTGGAATATTGGCACGCTAACCGGACGCGCGAGAGAGTTGGCCGATGTGCTCTCCAGGCGGAGGGTGGCCGTGGCGTTCCTGCAGGAGACTCGGTGGAAGGCCAGCAGATCCCGGTTCATTGGGAATGGCTACAAGCTGATCTACACAGGTGCACCTGGTGGGGAGAATGGGGTTGCCATAGTGCTCTCGGAGGAGTTCCAGAACGACATTTTGGAAGTGAAACGTCATAGCGACCGGCTTATGGTCGTTAGGGTGCTTATCGATGGGGTAGTTACCCACTTGATAAGTGCCTATGCGCCACAGGCCGGTTGTGACGACGCCGATAAAATAGCGTTTTGGAATCTACTCGGAGAAGTGCTCCGTGGAATCCCATTATCACAGGGGATCGTTTTGGGGGGTGATCTGAACGGTCATGTGGGTGATGAATGTGGAGAATTTGAGCGTGTTCACGGTGAATTTGGGTACGGTAGCCGCAACGCGGAAGGGGAGGACATCCTCAATACGTGTGCGGCTGCCGACCTTGCCATCGTGAACACGTATTTCAAAAAGAGACCCGAGCATCTCATCACCTACAAGAGCGGGAGGAATGCTACCCAAATCGACTTCCTACTCACTAGGAGACACCACATCAGCAAAGTAGCCAACTGCAAGGTCATACCCGGTGAGAGTCTCACTGCACAACACCGTCTTCTTGTCATGGACCTCTGCGTAAAGCCCAAAGGCAAATGTGTCGACCGCCTTCAACGCCGAATCAGGTGGTGGCTGCTTGATGAAGTCAAGTCCCAGGAGTTCGCTTCTGCCATCGGCGACAAGTGCGCCGGAGGTGAGGGCGAACCGGTTCAAACTTACTGGGACAGGATTCAGGCGGCTATCCTTGGGTCGGCGAGAGAAGTGCTTGGCGTGTCTAAGGGCGGACGCAAGTGTGACAAGGAGACTTGGTGGTGGAACGACTCAATCCAGAGGGAGACCAGGGCGAAAAAAGCCCTCTTTAAGAAGTGGCAAGCGTCCAGATCTCCTGAAGATCGCGACGCATACAGAGATGCCAAACGCGCCACCAAGAAAGCTGTAGCCAGAGCCAGACAAGACCACTTACAACCACTCTACGATAAGTTGGACTCGTCTGAGGGGCAGAAGCTCATATATAAGTTGGCGCGCTCCAGGGTCAAAGCGGCACAGGATATCTCCAAGTGCCGCTGTGTAAAAGACCCCGGGGGCAACTTGTTATGCGAGGACCTCGCGGTGAAGGAGAGATGGCGCTCATATTTCCACGAGCTGCTGAACAAGCAGCATAAAGAGGTGCAGCCGCCAGATCTTCCTCCGAACCAAGGACTAGTGCCACTGATAACGCCTGCAGAGGTCCAGAATTGTCTTCGCCGCATGAAGTATCGGAAAGCTGTTGGATCCGATGAAGTCCCCATCGAAGCCTGGAAGGCGATGGGCTCTCGTGGTGTGGGCACTTTAACCGACCTTTTCAACCGGACACTCCTCACCGGTACGATCCCGAACCAATGGAGGCTGAGTATCATTACTCCAGTCTTCAAAGGCAAGGGATCGGTGCAGGAGTGCGGTAACTACCGCGGTATAAAGGTCATGTCCCACACCATGAAGCTCTTCGAGAGGGTTATCGACTCTCGGATTCGACAGGAGTGCACTGTCTCGGAATGTCAATATGGGTTTCGCCCTGGTCGCGAGACAATGGACCCTATTTTTGCTCTAAGGACTGTCGCGGAGAATACGCCTCTGCATTGTCTGTTTCTTGACTTGCAGAAGGCCTTCGACTGTATCCCTCGCGCGATAATCTGGTGGGCATTGCGGTCCAAAGGGATTCCAGAGGCCTATATTGGGATCATCCGAGACATGTACCGTGATTCCGATTCCGTAGTTCGGACCGCTGTTGGCGACACAAAATCTTTCCCCATCACCGTCGGTGTGCACCAAGGATCCGTCCTTAGTCCGTTTCTGTTTAGCGTGGTATTAGACGTATTGTCAAACAGCATCAGAAACTCACATGAGCAGCCCCCGTGGCTGCTCATGTATGCTGATGATATCGCGCTGGCAGATTCGGACAGGGGTAGGCTGGTGCGACGTGTGAAGGTGTGGAAGGAGTCGCTTGAGAACGGTGGCCTGAAGCTCAATGTAGCGAAGACCGAGTACTTGGCCTGTAACTTCACAGATCCCACACCCGTACGCATAGACGGCAACACGGTCGAGCGCACGGACCATATGAAATACCTGGGATCTGTGTTTCATGCGTCTGGTGACATCGATTGCGACGTCAAGGCACGCATTGCTGCCGCGTGGGCTAAATGGCGTGAGGTAACTGGTGTCATTTGTGACCCCAAGATGCCGGTAAAGTTGAAGGGGCAGGTCTATAAGACCATCATTAGGCCTGTCCTTTTATACGGCTGTGAAGCGTGGCCGGTGTTAGAGCGACACAAGCAAAAATTGCGCGTCACGGAGATGAATATGCTGCGGTGGATGTGTGGAGTGACGCGGAAGGACCGCGTTAGGAACTCCCGCATTCGCGGTAGTCTTCAGGTCCGTGACATTGCAGATAAATTGCAGGAGTGTCGGCTCCGTTGGTATGGCCATGTTTTACGGCAACCGGATGCTTACGTGGGAAACAAATGTCTGGCCATGCTGCCTCCGCCGGGCCCCGGCAGGAGGTGTAGACCCAAAAAGTGCTGGCTTGACGTCGTAAAGGGTGATATGCGTGCCAATGGGCTCACTACCAGGGATGCTGAAGATCGCGCGAAGTGGAGTAGAAAAAGTCGGAAAGCGGACCCCGGGCACCGAAACGAAAGTTTGTGTGGCAACCGGGACTAACGCTAGGATGATGATGATGACAGTTATACCAGTCATTTAAATTTATAATATAATTTACAATAGACAATAAAATACACAAATACACAGAACTCAGAGAAGAAATAATCAGAGTATGGAAGATGGATAGAGTATAATATTGTGCCAATGGTGCTATCCAGTACGGGTGTCCAGCTTAATTATTATATTTCAATTATAAATTTATTATTTAAAATATCATATCTTATATCTGAAGAAGTCACCCAAAGTATAGGAGTATTTTTGTAATTATAAAGTAACCAATCTCTGAGCTTAATAAAATTTTAAATACATTAATATTTAAATCTTTAAAGTCACTTGGCAATTCATTATATATTTTACCTCACATGGAGTGCCAATGTTTATTTATCATCGTCAGTTTTGTTGCAAAGTTTAATAATAACCTGTTTGGGTTCCTTGTATTTCTCGAATAAAGGTCTTTAGCTTTTGTAAACAACTCTGGATGCGCTTTAACATATTTCGCACATTCCAAAGTATAGATATTTGGCACAGTTATATTAATAGCTTCAGTTTAGTAAAAAAAATAATATTTAAATATGGAATTTAGAGAATAATTAATATTTCACTTATTCCTACATTTTTAGCGGTTTTTATAAAAATCTAACATGGAATAGTGTTGGATAATAATGGAGGACATAAAGCTGTCGATAATTTTTCCTCGCTATCTGCCGTATGTACGTATATCGCACTGTCATCAGATACAGTAAAACTTACTTAATCCAAAAAGAAAAACATAAACCCTTAGCAGCGGCATAATGCTAATATCTGTAATGACTGTAAAAACCAAGAAGCTATCTTAAATAAATTCCTACTATGGAATTAACATATACGGTGACTATGTACAAACTGCCCATGCTAGCTCAAATACAATGTTTAGGCCTTTATACTAGCTAAAACTTGCAGCTTTAGCTTTGACCTAAAAATCCCTTAAATTATAGATGTATTATAACAATGTAAGTTACAAAAACTTCTATATAATTTAGACAGCATATTTTCTTGTAAGAAAAGTTTAACTTACTTTCTCGGCTTCTTTTCTTTCAAAAGTTATGGGTGCATGTCTTAAAGCACTGTATTCATTTTCCGATTTCAAAAACTCAAGTGTCTGATTTCGGATTGTCTCCTTTTTATCACTAATAGCTGTTATCACGGTTTTAGCTTCTGTCCTTGACAGTGTAGAATCAGCACTGTCTTTATCTAGAATAGGTCTGTGTAGTGGGCTTGTACCGATCTGTTCTTCCAAATCGGAAAATTGAGATGTTTCATCTAAAGAATCACTTCTATGTTTGGAATCTTTGGAGTAGACCTTAAAAATAAGACGATCTTATTTCGTGTATTTATTTATATTCGTGTTAGTAACAGGTTATTGGTGTAATCAGCAAAATTCAGGCCTATCCCAAGGTTTACCACAGAGCCCTATACTTAGCCTCACACATCGAACCTCTGCCAGAATTATCCGCTAGGTGTTGCCTCACCTCATGCAGAGGAACGTAAACTTTGTATTCCGAGATGGGGTCGCCACTTGTCTACTCATTTGCTCCATCGATTAAGGGTTCTACAGCATTCCACTTCAGAATACTGACTCGAGAGGTAATATTAGTGATTTTAGTTACAATTGCGATCCCTATAAGAAACTTTATCTGGGCTCGGTCAATAGCTCGCTGAACTACGTAAGAAAATTTAGACTTGTGTTTTTTGACCAAGACAGCTAGAAAAAAAAGCTGGAATAAACGTGGTAAAATATGTTTTCTACAGAAATAACTGTCGACTTTAAACTATCACCTTAGATTAAAAATAATTTACCTTAGATTCGGTCTGTGATATAAAACTAAAATCCTTTTCGGTGCTTTGTTGTAAATCGGCAAATGAATCTGCTTTATCCATCACAGACTGCGGCGAGTCTTGAGATATTTTTTTACCGATCAAATCTTGTACGTCAGAGCCAGTTGAGTCCGTTTTAGTATGCTTACTAAGATCTGATTTTGTACTAGCCATCGAAATTTGCGTTTCAATCTGATAAAAGAGAGTATGCAGTAAAATAACTAAGAAATTAGTAAGTAGCATTATGCTACATTAAATCTTAACACTAGATTTAAATTTATTTCAGACTCCTTTTTTACTTCTGCAATTTGACTGAAATTTAATATAATATGACTGAAATTTAATGAAATTAAAGATAATGTTTTATTGTCTGTTGCAGATTCTTAAAAGTCTACTAAGCGGTAATCTAGTGGTAAATATAGATTTGGCTTGGTTTTTATTACAGCAACGGATGTCAGACTACCTAATTACGATGCTTTTACTTGGACTACACAGTCACCTGTTTACTAAAACTTTGATTTTTTAATAACTACAAACATACCTTTTCCTTTCCTTTTTCGCTAAGAGACACATCTTTTTCTTCTAAAGTTTCAGTAATATCTTCTTCACTAACTTTTGTTCTTAATTCTTCAGTCATTTGTTTTTCTAATTTATGATCCTTAATGGTTACTGCTTGGTCATCTTTTCGATCATCATCGTCGGGTTTCTTGTCACTTTTATTATCATCTTTGTGTTTATCTTTATGTTCTTGTTTTTTGTCATCTTTTTCCAATTTCAGTTTAGCCTTTTGTTCCAATTTATCAACTTTAATTGTAGTTTGAGACTCAGTTTCAGTCTCTGAATCAGTAGATTTTTTTAAGAATTCATTATCTTCCTCAGATGATACTTGCACAAGAGTAGAATCAGTTCTCATGGCTTTAGAATATAATTTCTTGTCATCTTGTTTTATTTTGGAATCGAATTGTTGAATCGTTTCCTTCACAGATTTCACTGCTTCTATGTGTTTTTCTGTTTCTACAGTAATTTTGTGAGTAACATGAGTCTCCATCGTTGAGATTTGCTTAGACTGTTCTCTTACAAACTCTTGGGTATATTCAATGCCTTGATCTTGTTCCAAAGTATGTTTTTTCAATGCCTCTTTAGTTAATTTAACTGTAGTTTTTGGTACATCAACTATATCTTTTACCATTTTTGATTCAAAAGTACTTATTTTATCCTTCAAGGGAGCTTCTGCAATATCTCTTACATCTTCCATTACTAAATCGGGAGATTTATCACCATCTTCTAATTTTTCCTCCACTTTTGAAGTTGCAATTTCTTTTTGAGATATTACTTCTTTTACTACTTTTTTATCGACTTTGGTTTCATCAACTGTCATTACAGTAGTTTCTGTTACGGATTTTCTTGGCGTAATAGTTACATTTGAGAAATCTCCAGACGGGAACCTCATGGACTCATTCCTCATATGTCTTTGCAAGTGTTTGGGAGTAGGTTTTGCTGGTGATGATGGATCATACTTCCTGAATTGCTCTACCCTTTCTGTAGGTTTTGGTTCTTCTTTTTTGATTTCAATAGTTTCTTCTTTAGATACCTGAACTAAAGTTTCTTCTTCAACAATTTCTGGCGACGTTTTGGATCTTGTTTTTTCTAGTTTGGGTTCTTTTTCTTTTACCTATAATAGTAAAAATGGAATTTAAAATTTGGTTATATTAAAAATAGAACAATAATTGACGGTGAGCAATAATAAATAACTCGTTTATATTATAGATTAAATAACGCCATTAACAAAAAATATCTAGGGCCTATTATCAGATTATTTAATCACAAAAAATACTGGTGTTTACTTTCCCAAGAGCCAAAATCAGAACTACATGGGTAAGTGGGTTTATTGACTCGACCAGAGAAGTTGCTGGAACTTAAAAATGGTTATTTATTTGTATATGACCTTTACCTGTTGTTCAATATCTTGGAATTTCTTAATGTCCGGTTTAATTTGAGTTTTTATTTCAATAATCTCTTCGCGTATCTCCTTCTTTTGTTTAGACGCTGGTATTTTACTAGAACTCAATTTCCTTGTTATTTGTTCTTTTCTTTCGGCAACGCTTCGCTTTACGTCTAAAATTTGAAAAAATACGGTCAAATAGTAAATTTAAATTCAATTGTCTCAAACTGTTTAAAATGATTTAATTAATTATTTAGTTGAGTAGTAAAAGGTACACAAAAATTAAAAGTAATCACTTCACTTGTACAATTATGGAAATCGTTTGATATGAACTTAAAAAAATACTATAGCAACATATTAAAATTATTGAAGAAGACAAAAATCTTAATGTACTTATTATTATTCTCATGTGGCAGCTCACATGTTTTTTTCTAAATATTAGTCTTGAGATTGACTATCTTGTTTTTTGCTAATTGGATATTATATTTGTTATATATTCTATTAATAGAGATATTGTTGTTATAGATGATCTAGGAAAATGTGATCGTTAGGTATTATAATTAAAAGACATGTATTATTTCTGTTTGGATTGGAACACTGAACCAAGCAACACTGGGTACATACAGTATTCTAATGTTGAAATAGGGTGACGATAGTTTAAGGGTTGTCGTCGCCACGTGCTCTTTTGAGGTATTATGTATACTTACAGATACAACACTAACATATGGAAATTAAAGCTTTAAAAGAAAATTAACATATTAAATAAATACACGCATGTACACTGATAGGCACGATATATGTACAGTCTATGTTTCGAAGAAAAAAAGAAACTACATATAGCTCTAAGGAAACAGAACCTTCATCTTCTTCGCTGTCTTCACTAGGCGAAGGCGTTCTCTGTACTTCACTCTTATCAATTACAGATTTTTCTTCAGGCGAGTATTTTGCTTCATCTTGGTCATACTCAAATTCTCTATGCTCGGGTATTTGATTCTCATCATATTGTCTATCTCGCAGTTTGTTATCTTCTTCAGCTGCAATTATAATTTTTATAACAAAATTATTCACAAAAATTATTATAGTTGACATTTCTGTTACATCTTGGTTAGTACAATGATTTTCACCAGCTTCATAAATTTGTACACATTGCAGAAGAAAACGCTTATTTATTATACTGTCAAAAATTGAGATGAAATTAATATTAAAAATTAAATAACCTTTATAAGCTTCGATTTCTTCAGAAGCTTGTCTCTCTTGATATATATTACGTTGAATGCGCCTCTCATTAGTCATTTCCGACTGCGGAGCAATAATGTCGTCCCTGCCGATGCGACAAAGCGCAAGTTCCAGAGAATTGTCTGCAAATATATCAATAAATATATTGCATACTGAAATGAGCGTCAACTCATTCTTGTACATGATTTCTTTCGAGGAAAACTCCAAACCACTCATAGCTCGTAATGAGAATTGGGGGCGGGGTGTGTGGGTACCCCGGGAAAGATGGAAAACAACATCCAACTACCCACTATGAATTCCACTGACCTTCGTCTACTGCTATGGATAACTTGGCCCACCACCTGGCCAAAAACGAAAGATTTGACTTAATCTATATAAAGCTAAAGTATTTTTTTTTTCATAAATATTTTTGCAGTTTCTGTACCTATTTTGTATGACAGTTGCCTGTACTGTGTGAATCACTGGGCTCTTTTAAAAACTTGTGATGACAAACCTTACTTATAGACCTGGACGATTAAAGTACCATTCAAATTTGTCTATCGCAAAATTCGTGTAGCTAATAAGCCAGTGACATCTTCCACGATGTTTATACACTTCATACAATGAAGTTGTGGTTAAGAGATAATAGAAATATTAACTGACCTAAAGCCTTAGTACCCGATTGGGTCTTCCATAATTTCAGCATTAACTGTGCCTGTTCCGGTGCAGTTATCCTCTTAGCCTGGATCTGGTTCACAGTGGCCACGCTGACTCCTAACTCATAAGCTAGGGCTACCCAATCTTTTCCTAACAGATTACATATATCTTCCAACCTATGAAACAATATTAATTAAATTCTCGACATGACAACCTTGCGTCCAAATGGCAGTTGATATTTCCGTGTTTCTTATTATTCATGTCCTTTTTGTAAGGAGATGAGGACTCTTCTCTTATGCTCCAAATATTTAGTTGTTACTGTTAAGTTCTTTATTTAATTCCCTGCTTTATATGAAGACCAATATTGCAAGGATTTTACAAACAAACAGTTAACAGATGCCAGATTAGAAGAACAAACTATTTGTACCATGCAAATATTTTAGCAGCGGCAATCAAACAGTTACGACCTACCGAAGGCGTATCGCCAAACTTGTCCGTATGCGGACAACAGCATATTTGCAGTGCTCCTAGTATCGCAAACATCGACAGGCGGTGGTAACTGCTTACGTTTAAATGGGCCGTCAGCGTGACTGTTCCTCAGCAATAAACTAAGTATTCAAGTTACATAAAAATGTTAAATTGACATAAGTCTTAATATCGAATCGAAAACCTTCTCTTCTGTTATTAATAGTAAGAGAAAAGAAGGTTATATATAACAGATCAAGGATATTAATCTTTTATTTATTTATTAATTGGAAAGCACAACAGATACTAAACACAATTGGTATGCATAGACTTACTATCTTGATCTAGATTGCTATCAAGACGTGCTGGCCCACACGTTTCGAAATTATGTTGGCATTGACATTTTAAAGATTTAATAAGAGCTAAAGTAGGCTTTAATACCTCGGATCACTGAGCCGTTGTCGCCAGATCAGTTCTTGTTCCTCTGTCCGCCTGGGCACCGTGTCAGCCGGTATCGGCGACGCCCTTTCGGTTGGCTCATCCGGCACCATGATATTGAGCACTGCAATCTAGAACAACATCATTTTTCATCTCTAGTGTGTAAAAAAAACACAAAAATTAGATAATGGTTTAGATACACAATACGGTCCAGTACAAAATGTTTTTTAAAATTTATATATCAGAACAACGTTTGCCGGGTTAGCTAGTGCAAGAATATCTATACAATTTATTACTAATATCCGGATGACCGAGCTTTGCTGGGTATATTTTTTTATAAATTGTGTTTTTTGAAAATTAAAAATTGATTTTCTTAGTCTAACCTCAAAGCAAACACTCATTGACTTCGTGTTACTTAACAACGCCATCTGCTGGAATAGCTTTAGTGTTGTTGTGTCGTTAAAGCAATTTAAAAAAATAGTATTATTATTTGCCGATAGATGTCAGGAAGAGTCATTTTTCAGTTTAAATTGGGACTACTCAAACGCCACCTTTTGACATTTTCTAGAAATGATTCCTAGCTAGATCGATTTATCGCCCCCGAAACCCCCCGTATATATATATATATATATATATATATATATATATATATATATATATATATATATATATATATATATATATATATATATATATATATATATATATATATATATAAGAATTGCTCGTTTAAAGATATAAGATAAAAATATTGTTGTATATAATTAATTATAAAGTAGTAGGTAAACAAATTACCGGTGCTGGTGATGGTTCTCCCTTCGGAACCTTGGGATCCCTCATGAACTGGCATCTACATATCGGCTCCAAGTCCTGAGTCTTAATCATTACTGGGAACGCAACTCTGTTCTCCCTAAATGCTCGGAATGGTATGGATAGTTGTTCTCCAGATTTCGCCACGGGTACCAAATTACCCCCAAATTCTAGATAAATAGGTTTTCCCTCGTGTACCTGAATAGTAAATACAAACAAATTAATAGTAAAGTAGAGGTAAGCTAGATCAGATATGAAAATAATTTGGATACATAAATCTATGTTTTTTTTTATAGTTTGGGCTATTATTACCTTCTTGCTTGGCAAGAATTTTGCTCAAAAAATTATTTGGAGCTTTTGCACAGTGATTTTTTCAGCGACAGGAGCCCAAGCGCTAGCAACGTACAGAATTGAGGTTGAGGTCCTGATGATCTCCGGATTGAGCCCCCATTCGAGCTTTGTATAATGGCCAACTTTTTATATATGTTAGTTGCCTTACGACAAACATACTATGATTATGACAATGCTGATTAAACGTTAAAATTAGCGATTAAAATAATAAGGCCTATAATAAGCTGGTTATCCATTTTTATGTTACTCCCTCCCATGCGCACAGATGAGATGTCAACTTGCGTTTTAGAGTCAATCATCGCATTTGTTTTCTCAATTGAAAATTTCAACTTAGTTTTAACTCCCAATTCGTGGACACAAGCGAGAGCGGCAGTGGCTTTGACTTGAATAGTCTGAGCTGTATTCGCAGAAAACACCAGGACAACATCATCCGCAAACGCCTACGTGTATGTTCCCAGCCCACCCAGACTGTATAGTAGAGGGTGCAGCAAAAGATTCCAGAACAATGGTCCCCCCATGGAGCCCAGCATGCAGCCTTTTGAGATGCTCTTTTTAAAAGTTCTTCCACAGTAGTGTACCGTTACTCTTCGGTCATAAAAATAGTTCTCTACAAGTAGTCTTAAATTGGGGGGGACAACCTTTTTCCTTCAATTGACACATAATTGCTGGCCACGACAGTGCGTGGTGACGCATTATCGAATGCCCCTTCGATATCGAGCGAGACGATGAGGGCGATCTCTTTCCTGTGAAGAATACCTCTGACGTGCTGCATCAGATCATACGAGTACACCGCATCCTCCTTACTCCGTTGAGGTGTAAAGCCGTTCCATTGGTCTTGGGCAAGAGACGCCAGCGAATTCGTTTGATCATCTTTACTCTGCAATCTTGCCCAAGATGGACAACAGACCAATGGGACGGTACGACCTAGCGCTGCTGTAGTCTTCTTTTCCAGATTTCCGAAGCATCATGATAGAGGCCTCCTTCCATGGTGTTGGGAAGCACGCTAAGTTTAGGGTACGTGTTTGTAGTTTATTTTTAGCCAGTTTACTTAATTACAATATACAAGATGTATTAGAGGTGAGAAAACCAATCGTGAGGACCTGCACAGCGAGATTATCATCCATCAATCGACTCTGAGCAAGAATGGTGGGTATATTTTACCGTTATTTTACCGTTTCCGCTTCAGAAGGAGCTCAGAAGTGTGGTGTTATGAGCTGTTATTATATATAATATATATATTATGGTAAAAGTAATAAATAGGTGATTATTTACAATAACTAGTAATTATGCATAATAATTAATGCCGATAAATAAAATAAAAAATTATCATATTAACCAGTTTATTTTTATAGTTCCCAACTTGTAATAGTAAATGTGTTATATATTTGTAGTTTTTGAAGTGATAACTTCTCATGGGAGGGTAAACCGATTTGTTACGTAACGCGTTACGGCGCCAGTCTGTCACGCATACGGCAGCGGTAGGCAGGCTCCTCCTCTCTCACTCTAACCCACAGCGCTAGATCTATTCAAATTGCGACTTTATTACAATACAATACAGTGAGTTTTTTTTTAAAGAATCTACATTAGGGTATAAATTAATTTAATATAATTTCGAAACAGTTTTTGGAAAAATTGGAAATTTGTAAACTTTAGTTATTTTTGAATTATTTGTGGTTTTATCAATAAGTAACCTTTACTTACATTATCATATTAATATACATAAAATTTAAGTAATAACCTAAGCTTTTCTCAAGTTTAATAATTTCAATATTAAATAGTTCAACTTAGATTAGTTTAAGTTATCACTTCTGTCGGGCGCCCCGAGACGCACACGTTTTTATTTTTAAGTAGTTACTACTAGATTTTTTCATTACAATATGACGTAAGAGACCATGAATTATAATACTAGTATTATATATTTTAGCTTTAAAAAGCCAGTAAATGGATAGGTTTTTTTTTATGTTAGTTTAGATTGAAGAAATGGATGGATAGGTAACGATGAATGACGATTTATTAAAACAACTTTTTTTTTATTGCTGTAGGACAGCAGACAGACTGACAGTCCACTTAGAATTTAGCAGTTACCGTCGCCTATTGCTGTTTGCAATGCCAGTGGCATCGCGAACATGCTGTTGTCCCATAAGGATACAGGAACTTGGGTCACTAATGCCGGAACACAACACAAAGTTATTATGGCGTCATACTTAAGAACAAAGGTGTTCGCAATCCGTGTACGTGGTGGGGGTTGGGGCCCCACCACGTAGCTAGGGTGGGTTGTTTTGTCGCCTTTTACGACAGGCCGACCCCGGCCGCAGAGGTCAGTATTCTTTCTCCGCCCCTGCACGGATAATAACACATAACAACTCACTTCAACATCTCTACTTTTCGCTACTTGGATGAATCTCTCAATTCT
This sequence comes from Malacosoma neustria, assembly GCA_963693495.1. NCBI lineage: Eukaryota > Metazoa > Arthropoda > Insecta > Lepidoptera > Lasiocampidae > Malacosoma > Malacosoma neustria. The sequence continues at coordinate 4,412,365 of OY856395.1, read as the reverse complement.
TTCCAGGGCCTTATCTTCTTTGTCATCAGTGACGCAGAACATCCGCAGCTGAGCTTGGTGCTCGTCAGTCCGTTTTGCATAAACCACGAATCTCGACATAAAAGGCACGTGGATTGCTTCTCTGAAATTTACAAGATTCTTCTATTTACTTACTGTAGGTACCAGATAGCTTAGTGGTGCGCTCAAAGACCAATCTAGAAATTGCAGCTATAAATCCCAGCTATGAACCGCTTAGGTAGTTTTTCTCGCCTATTATTTTTATTGGCTGATAGCCCACTTAATACTACCGTTTATGGTAAGCAGCTATTGTCGCCTATGGATGTTTGCGACGTCAGGGGCACTGTGAATACGCTGCTGTCCGCATAGAGGTACTGGAATCTGGGTCATTAATTCCAGAACACAATGCAAGGTTATTATGGCGGCATACATACATCAGGGGTGTTTACCATCTAGCCGGGCTTGGGGCCCTAGCACCTACGTAGGGTTGTTTTGTCGCCTTTTACGACAGGCTGACCTCAGCTGCAGGGATCAATATGCATATTACTCGTATAACACAAATGCCAAGTACAGTCGGTGAAGGAATACATTGTGAGGAAACTTGCAAACCGAAATTCCCCCTAATCCATCTTGACCAGGCTTGGCCAGATTTACTGTCCTCTCGCTCTAGGGGGAGGTCTGATGCCAGCGGTGGGATGTTATGGACTGTTATTATTATATTACTTAGTAGGTTTCAATTAAATTAAAAAAAAACACCTGTTTAATAGCAACGGAAACTAGAACTAATTGAAATCAACCTATAACAAGGAAGAAATATAAGTGAAATACCTATACAACTCGGTAGCCATCTTAGTAGCTTCTTCCACATGCCGACAATCAATCAGCCAATACCTCGCTGACACAGTAGTGGTGAATGATACGCAATCATTCACGAAAGTTAATGGCGTATTTTCCGTCACGTCCTCCCAATGGGCTCGATTTGTTCCACCTGTCATCAAAATTTGTCTATACCGTTCATAAAAAAACATAAAATATCTATTCATGCTTTGAATTTATTTTAACTACATACAATTAATATGCTCTTTCGCCTGTATTCAAGCTACGTAGGCAGTATTTTGCGGCTTTAACGCTAGTTTCAACTGCCTCGCTAGCTTTTTAATGCATGCTGAAGCAGATATTTTACGAATTTCTGATTGTCATCTTTAACTACTTATTAACTATTTTCTACAGATTATATTACATGTATATATTGAATAGTTAATAATTGTTTAATATTAAACATATTTAAGATTATTTTCACTGAATTGTATAATGCATAAATTTCTTAATCATAATGATCTAAATTTAAACAATGTAGAAGAAAGTTTAGAAATAAGAGATAGGTTAAAAAAAGAAAACATAAATGTTAAACTGTTTCCAAAACGGCCTATAGCAAACACAAGCTTACAAATTACGACACACAAAAACAATTTATTGTATCACTTAGAAATGAATGAGTGACTGAGGCACACTGTGTACAATCACAATTTGTTTCCTACAAAATAGTGCTTAATTTATAAAAAAATGAAAAATGAAACTACAATTTCCAAACAGCTGGTCCGGTTTTTCGGAAACAGATCTCTCGAAGGACATCACTGAAATAAAATCCAATATCCATAACGAAACTAATAAATTGAAACTAGTGTTCAGTGAAATGAGAAGAAAAGAAAAGATAAAAATAATAAATGATATGAAACAGAAGAACTGATAGGCCGTTTTGGAAAATAATTTTGTAATATAAGCAAAATAACGAAAGGGAACATTGATATTTTATGATATGATGATGTCGATAGCACCACGTAATCATATTTTTTATGCTAACTCTAAACTGACGATTTCTTGAATAATTTATTAAAATTCATCTAAACTGACTTGTGTAAATATCCCCCAGTGCAAGAATGACCTCCCAAGAATTATTATGATTATGGTACAAAGTGAATGTGAGTTGACAAAGCGTTGAAATCAGCCCGTGCAAAGAGAAGATATGAGAAGCAAATGGAAAGCATTCAAAACGTGGAAGAGGAATTAAACTGTGCCAAGATATCAGACAGACAGAGCCCGTTACAGATATCCTTAACAGAATGATCAATGAAAACAAAACCAATGAAAACAATAGCAATGTATATTTCGAACATAAATCAAAACAATGTTTTGTTTAGATTCAATTTTTTATAAATCTCATGATTTTTACCTTCGAGAGATCGTTTGCGAAATACCCCTGTTGGTGCGCGCCGATAGATGGCAGCACATAAATTTGCGCCACACACGGTGAGCGTGCAACACACACAAACACGAGAACAAAGACAATGTAGACACGCACAAAACGCACACACAGGGTCTTGCCCTTTAGCTGCTTTGTGTTTGCTTTAAGCTATGCCCTTTGTTATGCCCGTTTACGGATGTGATGTCAGTTTTTGTTGGTTGAACTACTCTATCTCATTACTATGATCGAAACATGCTGGTCCCTCAGTCAAATGTATTGGGAATAACGATTTCTAAACTTGGTACATTCATTTATTCTAACAAAATTATTTATTCTATAATAATTTCATAACAATACAAGATTTATATTCAAAACTATGTTCTACCAATCTTATTAAGATTGATTTAGATTTTAAATATTAAAATGGTAAACGAACTATAAAATTTTCTATGAAAATTATACTATATCCTGTTGTAATGGAATATTGTTTTTGTAATATTTGCTTATTACCGTTAGCAGACTTCAATTATAAGCTCAAAACCTAGTTTAGGCCGACTTACTTCTCCGCAAAGCGTATAGCAAAAAGGCATACTCCATTGCAACACCTCACGTATTTATTACTAGAAATTAAGTGTTTATAAAGTACCTAAAAAACTATTTAATTTTTTTTTAACTTATATGGACATGTAGTGCCACCTATTTTAAATTTCGTATCAACTAAAATCTGTAGAAATTAAGGTAAAATAATTTCTAGTAATAAATATTTTTGATATATATTTAAGCGATAAAAATTACCTGATATGGAACAAAGGAGTCTTAAAGTGGGTGCAGAAGAAGTGCTGTACTGGTTGGTCATGCCCTGAGTATGGGGTCTTGGTGCTGGCATACTCAGAGTTATCGCCTTATGGAACTTCCTTCTTCTAGGTTCGACGGTCACTACTGGTGACACTGCTACGCCTCTTCCAAGGAGTTTAGCGGTCAACTCAGAATCAATTATTTGTGCCTGAAAATTTATATATTGAAATATTTCCTGCCTTATTTGTACTTCATTTCCAAAGACCAAACGTTGAAGCTTTCATGCCTGGTGCTGCGTTGTGCATTACTTACCTTCAATTCCCTTGTTTCATGTTAATGAATACAACTATTTTTTTATTGACGTGAAACAGGCACACTTAAAGTAAGCAGTTACTGTCAGCTTTTGTGGGAGCTTTTGCCGCTTACCACTAACACGCTGCTGTCCGCGTAGTGGACCAGGGTCACTTTTTCCGGAACACAAGGTTTTTATGGCAACATTATTCAGAGACGAGGAGTAGTTACCATGACCAGGGCTTGGAGCCCTACCTAGCTAGAGTTATTGTCGACTTTTACGATAGGCCGCCTCGCTGAGGTCAGTATTCACAGGTGTGAATACTGACTACTGTATCTACGCTAATTCTTAAACATTTTATTTCTGCATCATTTTAAATGTATAACCTATAACACTGACGTAATAATTTGTATAGTTAGTGATTATTTTCGTGGTTTTCAGTCGGCTAAAGAGAGGGTTCGATGGCATTCTCAAAACTGGGTGTTCATATATTATATGTATTTGCTTACAAAAGTATATACATATGTAGTACATCAGTAGTATCAATAACTCTGTTGCTTACTTTGGGCTAGTTGGCACTCTGGCCATTTTTTTGTCCATTGTCACAGTATATTTATTATTATTTTAATAAATTTGAAATGAGAAACATTACTAAGGATGACAATGGTCAGTTAATTTGGCAAGTTCGCCTCTGGTCATGTTTTTTAAATTGCCATAATAGCATTTACCTTTTTTAATTCATAAAACTACAACAAAAAGTAAAGGGTAACCTATACCTTTTAACGTGCTATGTAGACTACAAATTGATTTCAAATTTTGCTAACATTATTTTTTAGGACTGGAATACAGACGGGAATGGCTCCTGCAACTTAAGTTGTTGTTAACATTTATCCCATCTTCTTTTGCCTATTTGCACAGGTTTTGTGGCAGGTCAGAAAACTCACAAAAGCAAAAAGGCACATACCATGAGAATACTCAGCAGAATTGAGAGCGTGAATAATCTTCTCCAATCAACCAGAGCATAATATCGATTTCTTCTTTGTTAATTTGTTATGTCGTATGTAACATCAAAAAATAAAGGTGTCAAAGAGCGGTGCGATATTAAGCAAATATGAACAATATGAAATCACAGGAAAAGCGTTAAAGTAAAAAATACTGTTTCTCACACATGCGCTTAAACGAAACACCCTGAAAACAAGCTGAGAAATAAATGCAAACAAAAATATACACCATGCAATTCTCGTTTGGTCTTTAGGAATAAAGTACAGCATCAATAAAATAAATGTATTACAAAGCGTCATTACCCAATAAATTTAGCACTTAAAATACGTCATTATATTACTAATTACGTCACTCCTTAACCAAATACAAAAATATTATATTATGTCTAAGAAAAATTGAATAAAATATATCGTATTTAAAGTATTATAACTTTACATTTGTTTTAAACATTTGCATCATTTTCGTTCATTTAAATAAAATACTTCCGTGCATGTTACATGCAAAATTTTAATTCAGAAACTGTGATTATTGCAATTCATACAACGCCATCTAGTTCCAAAGTATACAACTAAGCTCGTACGGGTACTAGATATATACATATATACTTTTTTGTAATTAAATACATATTTTATATAAACAGAATCAAGACGAAAATCGGACCCATGAGCTCCGCAGGCGTCACATTTTAATTTTAAGTAATTACTTATATATAAATCCTTAGCATTATCGCATATATATCCTATCTAAAAGATTACACATATATAAAATTGTTTAAACTAAAATATTGCTAATGTTTAAATGTTTTAATTTATTCAACTTCCCTTAGACAGACATTAACCACACAGTATAAATATTATACAGTAAAACAATTTTGGCCGCTCCCGCAAAACATGCTTATCTCGCCTAAAGACCAACTAGAGATACAATAAAATGCGTTAAAACGCAGTGTGAGAAAAACCTATCGTGATTTCATACAATTCATTATGCTTAAATTTAAAAAAATATATACTTTTTGAAATATTTATTCAACTTTCTACAATGTATTTTTAAGCATCTAAATTTATTGGGTATGAAATTATAAACTGAGTAACGTATATTAAAAAGTTTTCAAAAATCACAACATTGTGAACATTTTAGATTAAAATTCTCAAAGAATATTTTTGACGCGTATTACAACACATTTCACGATTGATTTTTAAAACTTAAGACTAATATAATATTAAAACTAATATTTTTATACCATGTGAGTATTAATAGTTGAGTCATTGCCTTTGAGCGTTTGAGGATTGGGAGAACGTTTTGAAAATCGACATGGTAATCTTCACAGATAAACAGCAACATTCGGCGTGGCTTCCATCAAGTCAGAATTAAATTTATAGGCATTTTGGTATTAAATTTCTCCTACAACCAGTAAATGTATACCTAGTAATTGTGTAATGAAAGAAAAAGAATCCCAAACATTTATCTGAATATAATTTTAAAATGACTAAACATCACAGCTGAAATAGTTTCTAGAACCGTTCCCCCCCCCCTACGGCGTCCATCTTTGTGCTGCTAACATACCGTGTAAATAAATCTGCAACTATTTGTGTAACTGTGCTAGCACGAATATTTCGATGCCATCGAACAATTAAGGCTCGGTGGGCGTCAGCAAAACTAAAAATCGGCAGCATGTGCATGCTATCGCACAGTTGTCGGATAGTTTCACTACACGAATGTTCGAATGTTGTATTGAAATCGGCAGCAAGAATGACATTGTGACATTCGCTATGGTGTAGTTTACTCAATACGTGAGGAATACGTTAGTAATTCCAGCTCGGGGTGCTCATTAACAATCGACTCGAACTTTCTAGAATAATAATGATTACGATATGTGATAAATGTTCAAGCTTTGAAATCATAAAAAGCTTCCTAACTCAATGTTTTACATATCGATATATAGTAGCAATACAAAAATAGTGAGATTTCTGCTTTAAAATTAAAAACTTTCGAAGAAGTTTTTATGACAATCTTACGTATTATTAAATAAATGTCTACATTTATTTTAAAAGTATTATAAATTATTATAATGCGTATGACTATAAAATTAATAAAAAATGTGACGGTAAAATGAATTTGGCAATATATTTTTGTATTTTTGATGATTCAATATCACTAAGTTACATTAATATTAAAGAACGCAATAATTTTTGGTTTAATAGTAAAGATGTCTAAAAGTTATGTATAATAAAGCATTAACAAAATAATGAGCACATTAATCAAATGTAAATAATCAAAAATAGAGAAAATATAATTCTTAAATTATTAATTTTATTATAAATGAAATGTCGTGTAAATTCATAAGATTAAAATTTAAGCCGACTATGTCGTATAGATACTCTTAATATATATATATATATAATACTGTTCGGAAACATTTAATAGTGCAAGCAATGCATCAAATTTTATCATAATTAAGCTTACGTTTTCAAATGTGACAATACTTTGGTAATATTCTAATATAGTTAGTGAATTAAAGTGAGACATAAATTAATTGATGTTCAAAGCTAATAAGTAAATTTTGTTGCCGGCATTACCGCCTACACACGAGACGAAAAGCGCGGGTGAGTACGGATCCTGAATCAAACCGAACCATAGTTTAAGCGGCTCCGACCATCAGACACGTTTAGGGATGCAAGATTTTAAAAACATCGATAAATATCGCACTAGGTCGTAAAGGCGATATATCGATATTTATTAATATTTTGTTATTTTTAGAAGCTTCTAGAAATCCAATGTAACTTTAGTTATATCAAACGTTTAGCGATTATGTTTAAAGATACAATTTAAAAAAATACCTATATACATATATCGAACTAAGTCGATATTGATATATCGGTCTAGTAAGTCGATATATCGATATTTCTTCTTTTTTAAAAGCTTATAGAAATTTAATGTAATTTTAGTTATATCAAACTTTTGTCGATTGTGTTTAGGGAAGCAGTTTTTTTTAATATCGATTTATATCGGCTTATCGTCGATATCGATAAATATCGATATTTTTAGACGTTGCAAGCCTAGTCACGTTCGTCTTTTCGTCGCATTTTGAAGTGTCCACCACCCTCTCGCGCACCTCGTCCATAACTCTTCAAGAAATAAATGAGTACGGATAGTTTAATTCCGTTTCGAAGCCTCTTCATATGGATTGAATGATATCAATCCCTAATCTCTAAAATAATTTCTTTAAAATCAACACATAAACAAGCTAGAGCTTGTTTCTTTAAAATGAAACTGATACATGTAAATATCTCGAAGGAGATAATAGATTGCCTTTAGTCAAATACAGGAATTTGACGGGTGTTTTTTAGTTTTCAAATTACACAATTACTCGCCTTACTTTTATTAAAGCCGTTATCTTAACTAAAGTCTATTGTAATTATTACATATATTTCTTTGATGGCACATTATGTGGTAACTTTTTAAAATACTTCCATCGCATACACAACATATACCTTAAAAAGCAGTCCGAACTATTAGGCGCATTACTTTAGAATCATGCTCTGAAGACCATCATGAAGAAAATGCTTTTTGACTTTTAGTGAAATATTAGACGTTATCACTTTTAGCTTTCGATTTTGATGATTTCTTTATGCAATCGAATCTAATATCCGTGCAGGGGCGGAGAAAGAATACTAACCTCTGCGGCCGGGGTCGGCCTGTCGTAAAACGCGACAAAATAACCCACCCTAGCTTCGTGGTAGCCTTAAGACGGTCTTAAGTATGCCGCCATAAGATGCCACTGGGGCGCAAACACCCATAGGCGAAGGTAACTGCTAAATTCTAAGCGGGCCGTCAGTCTATCTGCTGTTGTACAGCAATTTAAAAAAAAAATAACATATACATTATAATAGAGATTTTACACTTCCAGACATATGTAACTAAAACACTGTATACATATAAACACATATATGCAAATAAATCTAATAATTGGACATAAAACTATTCATTATGTAATTTTTCATCACTTAATTCATTGAATATTACATATACGTAACGGACTGCTTTTTAAAGTAGTTTTCAGTATCTCGTACATAAAAATAACTAAAACATTACCAAATTAAAGAGAAACGTTTTTTCTTCGAAACATTATTGACCGTGATCTTTTTCAAATTCTTATCTTTAACACCTTTACGGGGTTTGAAAAGGTTTACCTGTAAGCCCACTTTTATTTTCTTCGTTAGAGCACCCTGTGGGAATACTGCTTGCACTTGGGGTACTACGGAACTTGAGACCATGCCACCTGCAATATTAATTTGGTCAGAATATCGTATATCTAAGTATCCCAATCCTCCCATATGTCTTTGCAATATTTCCTTTCTGTTATTTCAATTTTACGTCTTAGCGAATAGCGTTTTATGGTCGCATACTGTTTAGGAAGTATTGTTGTGCTAATATTTACAGAATTCGTAATTTCTTTAATAGAGATTGAACTCAAAGAAGCTAAATTTACAATGTATAGAGAATGTTTTTTTGGTTTTATAATTTCTTCTGCTAATCATGTTAAATTATAGAGAAATACTATACTGGAAATGATGCTTATATCGCCTACATAAGAATAAATAATGAGTTTCTGATTATTACTAACCGCCCATTGCGTCCCACAGCTGGGCTAGGCCCTTAGAGGGAATGGACGGTATACCCACCATGTTTCTCCAAGGCAGATTGGTGATCTACACGTACCGGTGATCTCGTCATGCACATTTCCTCACAATATTTTCTTGCACCGTTGGTATATAGTAATTGTGCTATAACATGCACAATAACTAACAAACAACTCGAGGTCTCAAGTTTTGGTCTCGGAGTGTATACCACTGAGTTGGCGGATATCTTTTAATTACTTTGATTACTTAAATCAATATTAAATTTAAACATAAAATGACATAGATTACTTAATGAAAGTCAAAAATTTGCCAGTGTTTCTCAGAAAAACTGACAAAAGAACGATGAAAAACAATCTTTTCAAGTTTTTAATTTCAAGTTTTAATTTAGACCGTCACTAAATTACATCTATAGATTTTGACCTATTAAAACACACAGTATGAACAGTATGATTTGAATTACCTTCAGGGCCGATAGCGTGCACTTCCTGTCGTATGCGGGATATGACAGCAAAGTATTGCGGGAAGTCGTGAGTGAGAATTCTAGTGAGACGTGGCGCATCCCATCCTTTTTCATCTTCATTGGTTTCTAGTTAAATTTAAAAAGAAACATAAATACAATTTTTCCTATATAGTAATTTGAATATATCATTATCCTAGTAACTATATAAATATTAGTATATTCTGGTATAAAATCAGTTTTATTTGGTTAAGTTTGATTTATTTTTTAAATATTATTTTCTTTCTTGTCAATATTGTTTTCTCCTTGTAAAGACGGCAGAATACTAACCTCTGCGGCCGAGGTCGGCCTTTTGCAAAAGGCGTCAAACCCTAGCTACGTGGCAGGACTTTAAGCCTGTCTGAATGGCAACCACCCCTGGTGTATAAGTATGCCGCCATAATAACCTTGTGCTGTGTCCCGGCATTAGTGACCTAAGTTCCTTTACCCCTATAGTACAGCAGCGTATTTGCGATGTCCCTTGTGTCCCAAACATTCATAGGCGACGGGTACTGCTTATTATTAAGTGGCCCGCCAGCCTGTCTGCTGTTCCTCGGCAATAATTTTTTTTTTATTTATATGTTAATTTAATTTACTTACATATGTAATTGGGCGGTTAACAATTTGTAAAAACTGATATATGAAACCGATACAGCAAATGAAATCGCAAAACCGATAAATCTCTTCGCCGACTGGACTAACATTCCGCGAATTACAACTATACATGGATTAAACGACAAAGGTCGCGTGGAGCGTAGTGGAGCGCGCACGACGAGGCATCGCGCGGTCGGCCCGCGAAAGAGCCCTGCATACATCCTTAAATCAAGGGTAATATCGTGAGCGCGGAGCTTTCAGGGAAGTCGGCCGCTACTCTAAACCCGAACAGTCCCTGCACACTTGCACAGTTAGTATGAAACCAACCGTGTAGCGTAGCGTACATTAATTTAAGATGCTGCCGGCTCTCTCTAAACGTCAAAAAATAAGCATCGTGCTAGCACTTTCTGCGATGCGTGTAAGGGAGAGACAAAAAAGAAAGACCTGGGTTAAGAATAGGTTATGATATGCCATGAATTGTGCCATATGAACGTGACTTAGAACCAGCTTATTTGAAAAACTTTGGAAGAGCTCCTCAATATATCACCATATATCACAATATATCACAATTTATACAAAAACAGGATAATAACATAATGCGAGAACCCATAAATCCAAGGGAATGACTTACAGATATTTTACGTTTCTTGGCTACTGAACAAAACTATGAGGATTTAAAATTTAGTGCTGTAATATCGCCGCGGCTTATAGCCAAAATGATGCCAGACATTATTCAGTAATATACACATATTTATTTTTGCAAATAATTTTAATAACATGTAGGAATTAATAATTTCCTTCTACTTATTACTAAAAACATAATTATCTTTATTATCAATGAGCAAAAATGTCCTTCTTATCTCCGCACAAAATGAGATTACTTACTGTACTCGCAAGCACACTGCGAATGAAATCGGCCCAGTTTCGCTACACACAACCCTAAATCGGCCCTTAGACGGAAAATCGGCCCTAAATCGTAGGTTCGCCCGAGTCGGTCTTCGAGTTAGGGGCAATAATAATAATTACTAATGGCGCTCGACTCCAATTTTCCGATATTGTATGGACAACGTTCTAAATCAGGGGATTTAAGGCGGTATGTGGGCCTCTTAACCGCCGCCTAGCCTAGAGCGAGCGGCTCATAGCTCTCGGTGGAACCCCGAACAATGCGCTACTCCGTGCTATACATACTTATTATTGTTTTTTATATTATGTTTTACATGTGTACAATATTGCATGCCAGTATTTGACAAATGATTTAAGTTTCTAACTTTATTAAGTTATTCTCTAAAGTTTGTATTACCTTCGATTTCAAGTGTCTCGTGTAATATATCTTGTACCACGTCATCAGTGGCATCGGCATTATGTTCCCTCCAACTGGTACCGTTGTCTGATCGGAGAATCACAATTTCTCTTTCTTTGCCTCTCAGAGAAGCGTAATGTGGTACTTCTAGAATTACAGGTCTGAAAATAAGAATACAGAAGCTCACCTTATATTCTTTTATATAGTGTGACTTAGCGATTCGCGCCGTGCCACACAATATGTAATTTAAAATATGACTTCCTTTGCAGTAGTTAAGGTTGGTTTTTGTTCTACGTAATAGTTTGAAAAAATCTTACATAGTCAGCGATCGCTGTTCGCACTCTTTGACGTTTAAAAACCCATTATATTACTTCCCTTATAGTTATTATTATTAGAAATTGTTTTACCAATGTCTAAAATAAGTTTTATCTATAGTTAATGGTTTATTAAAACGATCTCATTCTTAAAACTAATAATGAGAAATCTATATAAATGTAAATATGAAAGTAACTCTGTCTGTTACGTTTTCACGCCTAGGCCGCTGAACCAATTTTGATGAATTTTGGTGTAGAGATAGATTGGACCCTGAAAAAGGACATAGGCAAGACAAGACTTATTTTTCAAATTTAAAGTTAATAATAAATGGATAAAAAATCAAGTATCTCAATTTATAAAATTACTAAGAAAATTATAAGACTATTTTAATTTCTCCATGCAGGAGCGGAGTGTGAGTACTGACCGGCCTGTTGTAAAAGGCGACTAACCCAGATAAGCGATAGGGCTCCAATCCCTTCTGAATGGCAACCACTCCTAGTTTCCAAATACGCCGCCATAATAACCAAGTACCAGTTCCCCTGCGTCGACAACAGCGTGTTAGCGGTCCCTGATGCCACTAACATTCGTAGGCGATGATAACTATTCAATATTTAGAATAAAATTCTTAAAATTTTAATCATTAAAAATGAATCTAATAATTATTTTAAACATTATATAATTATATAATAAGTTGGTCAGAAAAGTTTTAATTCTTTGACAAATAAATAAATTATTATTCTCTGTATTTATTTTATTTTCTAGTTATTTACATTTCTTAATGTAACTACATATTATTTTATAGAATATGAATATTAAAAAAATACCTTATTTTATAAAACGATAATTACATATAAATTTTCTCTATTATTTATTATTAATATACTAAAAATAGGGAATTGAAATATAATATCACACTCTGTCTCTCTCTCTCTCTTACACACATATATATGTACGCACACACACACGTAAACACAAACACAAGCGAGCTCATTAGTTTGTTATGGGTCCGTTTTGTATAATTTGGTTTCTGTTTTCTTCCTTTTTTGCAATTTTATAATCATATGCATTATATTATTGTTCACCAGAGAGGAACCTGATCCCCAAGATCCAGTGTGAATTAGTTCAGGAGCCAGGAGAATTAAACTAGATATGTATATGATTATTTTTCGAAATAAATTTATTATTATTATTATTAATAAGTGGATCGTTAGCCAGTCTGTTGTCTCACAGCAATAAAAAATAAGCTTTTCTTAGTAAGTTGGATGGTATAATCTGATGATATTTATACCTTAACATAAAAATAAGTTACCCTAAGAATTTCGCGGATACGGGACCCATCTCCAAAACTCTGGCTGCAAGGGCTTCTCCTTCCATCAATGGTGGCATGTGATTGATCCGAGATGGTTTCAGGTATCTATTTAGAAAACAATTTGTTAATATTTGAAATTAATTTATTAGCATACTGAGTAATAGTCAAATATTCGAGAAAAAACCAAACATTCTTATTCTTCTTGAAAACAATACTAGCTCCAACACAAATGGCATTTATTCGAGTTAGCATAACGGATATGCATTAAAAATAGAATATGATTTAATTATTAGTTCAACAACTTTGCTTCAATAAACTTATTTATTGGCTAATTTTATGTTTCAATATATTAAATATTCATATAAAAAGTAGTATCAGTTTTAAAATAAGGGTAAAATACAAAACCTAATTATAATCCTGAGTATTTATGCAAGAAACTCTTAATTTATTTATTTGTAAAAAAAGTATATTAGTCGTCTAGTACCCATAACACAAATGCTCTGCTGCTTACATGGAACTATGCTACCGGCACGCCATGATGGCCGTTTTGACGTTTGTCCGCTCCATGAAATCTCGTATTAATTAGTAATTATATATTATTTGAAGGAGCAAATTGCTGTTCTTTATTGTCAATAACTGCACATCGCTATTGACAATAAAGAACAGCAATTTGTTCCTTCAAATGTAATTACTAATTAATACGAAACTTCATGAGTGGAAAATCGTCAAAACGGCCATAATAGCGTGCCGGTATAGTAAATGACGATGTGTGAATTGTCACCACAATGTATTGATTTAATTTTAATTAGTAGTTTATAAAGGGTATAATAAATTATATTTTTACCTGCATGTAATCCTGGTGGGTTGCTGAGCAGATAGTGGTGGCACAATGACCCTGACTCCGCCTCCACGGCACCCACGAAGGGCACCGCCACGTGCATCAACCAGAAATGACACCAAGAAGCTGGAAGTTCGTTTATTATTTTAGGTCACTCATAATGATCTGGATCCATGCAGATGTAACCGACATCTGCATTCATAGATGTATGCAGTTATTTTCGTGAAGAGAACTTTAGTTCATGAATTGTTTTCTATTGTAAATAGCTACAATGTTTAGCGAATTTATTTTAAATTTAAGTTCTCTATTCAGACCCACAGCCATGTACGAGTTTACAGGATTGAGTGGCAGCATAATAAATATGAAAACGTCGTGTAGTGTTTTTTATTCTTAAATATAAACTTCTTTGTGAGTTTGTTCGACCACAGGGGATCAGTGAGATTATTTGAATTGTTCGAAGATTTTTCTTGTTTATCTCAGATATCGCAAATAATATAAGTATAGATAGATAAATAACTCTTCAAGATAATCCAAATAGTTCATAGAACATTAAAATGTAATTTACAGAAGAATTTTTTTTATCTCGGGGAAAACCCTCTCTTGGCGGGTTCCCGCACGGGAAACCGCACGGTTAAGAAACTCAAATTTTTTTCTCAAATATTTAGGGGCTTTTTATAGCCTTTATTGCTGATACTAAACATTGATTTTACACACAGTAGCAAATTGTTTTAACTTAGATCTAATACATCGGGTTTCCCGGTTCAGTGATCAGCGTGTCCAGTAACATATAGGCCTCTTCCAGCTGCTTCCAGATAGCTTTTCTAGACTAGATTGTCCCTCCAAACATCTTAATATTATCTGTCCATCTTTTAGCTTGTCTGCCTCTTTTTCTTTTGCCATCACGTGGTTGTCATTCTGTTATAGTTTTAGTCATTCTGCTTTCCCTTGTCATATGTCCTGTCCATCGCCATTTTAACCGTCTTATTTTCTTTAGTAGATCTTCCACCTTTGTTGTAGATCACACCCAACATACTCCTTTCAATTCCCCTTTGACACGATCTTAGTTTTAAGAGATGTTTTTGAATCAATGCCCATGTTTGGCACCCATATGTAAGACATGGCAAAATGTAAGAAACACTTTTTTCTTGGCTGTCATAGGAAAGTGTTTACTTTTAAGTACTTTTTGAAGGGACCAATATCTTATACAAGCACAGGCCACTCTACTTTCTATTTCTATGTCTGTCCGGTCTCTAAAACATATTAATTGCCCTAAGTATAGTTTTTAACATACTCAATGTCTTCATTGTCTATTTTCATGAATATTTCTTCTCTGTTTGTCATTACTTTTGTTTTTGATTTATTTATAGTAAGATCAACTACTCTGCTTGTCTTGGTTAGCTGTTGTAGCTTATGCTGAAGGGTATTCGCGTTGTCAGTTATTAAGATTAAGTCATCAGCGAACCTTAAGTGCCTAAGTTGTGTTGGATTTAGGGGCTTAGATTTTTATAAACAAATGAGAGAATTCGAGGTTTCCGTTGAAAGTAGGTCTTATGCACAATTCAAGTTTTGTGCACAATTATGAAACATGGCCATATTTTAATATTGTATATTTTGGCATTGATTAACTGGAAGAAATAGCTTATAGCGATAAAGCGTCCCATCGTCTCCAATATTTAGAATTTGCCCTTTTCTTATTTTATATTACTAGGTTAAATTGGTGACAGTAAAATATTACCTATCTATTTTTTTGATGTATTAAATTTAACTTTCTAATGTCTTTTGATAACAAATTAATATAATTTTACTTACTTTTTCCATTGAAGCTTTTTCCTGTGAATGCAATCCAGAATGCATGAAGAACAAATCTTGATTAAATACTAATTTATAATCTCTGAAAAGATGTAAATTACCGACTGTAAGCACGTAAAATCCTTTATAACAGGAATTATTTTAACGACCTCCATGGCGTCGCGGGTAACTTATGTCGGTACGCTTGCGGAAATCACGAGTTTGATTCCCTTCCCGCGTCTGGGTGTTTATGTATAATATTTATTTATTTACAAAAGAAAAGTATACCCACCACAAGTTCTAAGTATTGTGTGAATTGTCCCAATATAATAGGGGTTTAAGAATAAAATTGCCGTTGTATAGTAATAGATACTTTGAATCGACGTAAAACCTTCATGGTGTAAGATTTTCAAGTGAAACTTTTTTTACATGACACCTATAAGGTTCTTCTTTTAAAAATGTACAACATTCGATTTTCGAGTTTCAATTGTATTTTTTTTTCAGCTTACACCTGAACGATGGATACTTCGAAAATCCGAGTCATTTTTGAAATCGAGTTCAAACGCGGAACTAAAACGGCAGAAATGACTCGTAATATCAACGCTGCATTTGAATAGGAAATTCGACAAAAAAAGACCACCCACACGATAAATTGGGAATAACGCTGAATTGAAGGAGATCGTGGATACCGATCCGAGTCTAACTACCCAGGAATTAGCGATATAGTTAACGTTACTTACAATATTGACTCATTTGCATCAAATCATATAAGATAGAAAAACATGAAAAATGGGTGCCTCATGATTTGACTGATCAGCAGAAAGAAATGCGTGTTGAAACTTGTGTTGCCTTGTTGAATAGATAAATAAATGTGAATATGACATCGAATTCTTTACGATAACCGTAAGCGAAAAATTCAATGCCTAAAAACTAATGGTAAATGTTTGGTGGTCTCTTCATGGTGTTATTTACTATAGCTTTCTCAGGTCTGGTCAAACAATAACATCAGATGTTTACTGTGTCGGACAATTATGGCGAAACTGGTATTAAAACAGCCCCGAACTGTCAATCGATCTTCAACATGATAACGCAAGATCTCACACTGCACGAGAAACCAGTGTAACTCATCTACCATACTCGCCAGACCTTGCCCCAACGGACTACCATTTTTTTTGTAATTTGGACAACTTTGTATATGATTAAAAAAATCATCTCAGAAGGCAGTACTAAATGCTTTCACACAGTTTGTCGAATCTAGATCCCCAGAGTTCTATCGTAAAGACATAAATTAACTTCCGTTTAGATGGCAGCAATATTTAGGTATGATTATATAAAATGAGGTTCAATATTTTTTATTAAATAAATAAGTTACATAAAAAAGTTACAATTTTTCAGTACAAATCGGCAATTTCATACTTTAACTCCTAATATTTATTTATTTAATATTATTTTCAAGGTCAGTTAAGTATTTAAATAAACTTATGATTAAAACATAATAATGCTCAACAACGTCTGCAATAAATAAAAAAATATTAAATGCATATAGACTTCACGTTGAAGAAAATAATTTCCCATCCCAAATACGTTGCTAAGTCTGGATCTTCATGTATAATATGTATTATATATAACAGACATCTCTAGAGGGCAGAAACATATTTATAGAATGGTGAATGATATTGAAAAGAATGCAAAGGATACCAAAGGAACCCATATGAAATGTATAAAATATGATAGTGGAGGGGTCTTAACAGACAATGAAGAAAAAAAGAGCAGATGGAAAAATTATTTCTGCGAATTGATGAATGAAGAATAAATGGCAAGTCTGTAGGACCGGATGAAATACCCGTGGATGTATGGAAGTACTTGAAAGCAGATCGATGGAAGTGGCTGACATTGTTCTTTAATAAGTTGCAAGATGAGAGATTCCCTGATGAATGGTGCAATAGTACACTAGTGCCCATTTTTAAGAACATGAGGGATAATGGCTTGTAACAATTATAGAGGAATAAAGCTCATGTCACACAGCATGAATATTTGGGACAAAGTAATAACTAAGCGACTACGAGAGGAGAGAAATAAGGGAGAATCAATTTGGTTTCATGCCCGGGTGAGGGTTTTGCACTTCACCAACTGTGCGAGATATACAGAAGTCCACATAAGAACCTGCACATGGTAATCTGTTGACCTCGAAAAGACATATGAAATCAAAAGGAGTGCCTGTGAAATACTTGCATCTTATTCGTGTGATGTACGATAAAGCAAGTACACACGTCCGGTCCCTAGCTGGCTTTACCGACAAGTTCAATGTTGCGGTGGGTCTACACCAAGGATTGGTTCTTAGCCCTTATTTGTTCCTCCTGGTGGTAGATGCTGTAACGTCACAAATACAGAAGGAGGCCTTGGTGTATGCTCTTTGCCGATGATATTGTGTTGGTTGGAGAAATTTTTCACGAGGTTCAGAGCAGATTGGCTAAATGACAGCAGAGATTTGAGGGTGTTGGGTTAAAAATAAGTCGAACTAAAACTGAACACCTATTTTGCGACTTTGGTGGAATTTCCGCCTTCTCTCCGATGACCTTAGGCGTGTCTCTGCCAACTGGCTCTAATTTCCGGTACCTCGGATCATTAATCCAGAATGACGGTGAGATAGTCCGAGATGTGAAAAACATAGTGAATGCAGGACGTATCAAATGGCGACACGTTTCAGGAACAATTTGCGATCCACAAGTGCCATTTAAACTTAAAGGCATTTATAAGTCCGTTATAAAACCTGTAATATTGTAGGGATAAGAGTGCTGGGCCACAAAGGGGTAAAATGAAAGGTTATTGCATGCAGCAGAGACACGGATGTTGAGATGGATGAGCGAAGTTACAAAAATTAATAAAATTAGAAATGAGTATATTAGGGGAAGTTTGAAAGTAGCGCCAGTGATTGAGAAGCTGAAAAGTAATAGGTTAGCCTGCTATGGCCATATAATGCGAAGAGAGGAGCATCATGTAACAAGGAGGAAGCTAGAAATGACAGTGGATGGATACAAGAGGAGAGGTAGAGCAATGAAAAGATGGATGAATTATGTAAAAGATGATGTGGTTAAAAAAGGTGTTTATGTTCAGATGACGGCTAATAGAGGCAGGAGACAACATGTTGTGCTGACCCTACATAGTTTGGGATAAGGGCTGATATATTTACAAAAGAAAAGTATATCCGTTGTCTAGTACCCATAACACAAGCGCATTGCCAATTACTTTGGGAGATGGCGCTGTGTCCATTGTTAAAGTATATTTATTTCATAGCATTATTTTATTATTTATGAAAGCGATTAATGTCAACGAGTAATTATCCAATAGCGAAGAGCTTCGTATGATTTTAAGATGCACCAGCTTGACTGAAAATGACATGGACTTCCATGGTCGAAACCTCAGTCTACTGTAAATTTGAAACCTAAGTAAAATACTGACTTGGGTTGGGTCGGATCGACATTGTAGCAGTATGCTTCCGGCGCTTGCACAGTGCTGTACCGGCTGATGCTCTTCACCACCACTTCTTGCTGTGGCTGATATGGTATACCGTTGACCGATCCTATAAAACATTAATCACCATTAATCAAATACAACAAAATATTTACTTCCATCTTACCTAAGTTCTTATTTTTTTTGTTCTAGACGTGGAAGTGCTTCATGCACACCTTTTAAAGGCTCACGGCAGGGTAATGTGGGACTCTCGACTCTCGGCACGAGTTGACAAGGGAACGTATGTCGCTGGTATACCCACTAAAACCTATCCTATATCTATATCTGCTATCCGTGCAGGGGCGGTAAAAGAATACTGACCTCTGCAGCCGGGGTCGGCTTGTCGTAAAAGGCGACAAAACAACCCACCCTGGATACGTAGGGCCCCAAGCCCGTCTGGATAGCGACCACCTTTGGTCTTAAATATGCCGCCAAAACTTTGTGTTGTGTTCCGGCATTAGTGACCCAAGTTTCTGTGCCCTTATAGGATAGCAGCTTAGAATAAAGATAGCAGCGTGTTCGCGATGCCACTGGCATTGCAAATACCCATAAGCGACAGTAACTGCTAAATTATAAATGGGCCGTCAGCCTGTCTGCTGTCCTACACTAATAAAAAAACCACCCCAGTATTTCTCTACTGCTCGAAGCCCAGGGAAGACTACCGTTCTTACCATACCTCTGTGGAACGTTAGTATTCCCAGTGCCCCTGACGACGCCAACATTCGTAGGTGACGGTAACTGCTTACTATTAAGTGGGCCGACAACTTGTCTGCTACTCCTCAGCAATGAAATAAGGGGAGGAATGTGTTTTCGCGAGTGCCTTTTACCCGTCTCGAAGGTCTTATCTACCACAAAATTAATAAATAATACACAATTTCTCGAATATCTTTATTTAAAAAAGGTATCGTTGTTTTAGCTACATTTCGGCAGACATTGAAGAATATTGAAACTATTCCAGCATACCCTCAGTACAAATTTTGTATAAGTAAAAACTATTCTGGTAAGAATATTTACTTTATGAGAGTCAAACTAAAAACCTATTACAAAAAATCCTTTCAGTAAAATGTCTTGTAAAATTGAAACAAAAAAGACACTCAAAAGGTTTGAACATTAAAAAGACCCGGGTTAACAATAGTCGTATAAAATAAAATCGTGAGAAACCTTTATAAAGGAAGAGTCTCCAAGACCACGTGGACGTCGGGGCTCTTCGAGCCTACCCATTAAAAACCACGCATTCCTGGGCCAACGGAAACTTTAAAATAACGAGGACAAGCCATTAAATAAGTGCTAAAAACCCGTATAATGTAGACTTACTAGTGAAAAATATGCAATTAAAATTACCTTGCGATATCTCCATAATATTCTTATGGCTCATAGCAGATTCTGTTCTTTCATCTTTAGTGACGTCGATAGGCAACGAGTCGTCACCTAAAGACTTCATATCATCTGCAGTCAAGTATCTGTACGGTTGATCATTTAAAATCGTGTCTTCACCTAAAACAATAAATAAGTTAATATGAAAATTAACAATAATGAAACGCTTTTGTGTCATACTTTTACTCTACTGATTTAAATATTGAAAAGGGTAAATTACTTTACTAACGCAGCTTCAGCTTTAATTAAAGAAAAATTATCACAATAATAAATAAAATTTCATTTAACACCATAAATGATTTTCAGTAGCATTACAGTTATTTAAAAATAGTCTATAAATTTAAATATACCTCCTTCCTCCTCAGAATCTGACATGAAAGTCTCGAGCATTGTCTCAGGAGCAACCACTTTGTACTTCTCTTGAGTAGCTGGAGCAATTGTTGGCTCAGAAACTTCTTTCAAAGTTTCCATTACTGTTACATAGCCTAGTTTCGATGCTATATCCAGTGGGGTTTGACCATTCTAAACAGAGCATATATCATTTAGCTATTGGCACATAAATTTTATCAAAGGATTAAAAATAATTGTCAAACTTACAGTTGTCGTCGCATTAGCATCTGCTTTGTGTTCAAGAAGTATGTTCACGATGTTTATATGTCCTTGTTGAGCTGCATGATGCAATGCTGTGTATCTACGAAACGAATAATCGTATTTTATTTCAAAATTTAATACAACTACCCTTAACTTTACTTTTTTTATACATTTACATCTCTGTAACACTACCATTTCTTCATCTATATACGTGTGGATGATAGGTCTCGATCTCTTTGCAACTACTAAATGTAAGTACCAGAGCTTTCTCAGTTGTAAAACTTGAAACATTTTGTTGAATTTAAAGCCGTTAATTTTATATCTTAAAAATACTTTTAACAATTAGCTACTTTCAGCAAACTTGAAGAAATTGAATGATATACAAATGCAAAATTGAAGCACACTTACCCATGACCAGTTTGTGCTTTGACAGACGCCCCGTTTTCCAGTAGGAATCTAACCATATTCGGTTGACCGTAGTGGCTGGCGATGTGTAATGGAGTATATCCTCCCTTAGTGCAAATGTCCACCTATGAAACACATTATAAGAAAATCGATCATGTTTTAATAGTAATCTAAAAGAGAGGTCTATCCTGCATAGCGACCCACAAGAATCAAGAATATATCAAGGATCTAAACCACCAACCAAATCTGCTAAAATAGAAAAAAAATTATAAGATTGGTTTAACATATCAGGAATGGCATATATGTATATATAATTATTGTGCATACATATTCAAAGATTATATACATTGAAGAAAAGCAAAAACAAACTGCCTTTATATTTTCATTTTCTCAATCACCGGTTTCTCTTTATTACGTAAATAGAGGGTACTTACCCCAGATCCATTTTTAACCAGAAGCTGGGCGACTGGTACTCTGTCTTCCTGTGCAGCTAAATGTAATGCTGCGAGTCCATTCTTCGCCTGATGGTCCACTCGGGCGCCGTGCTCCAAAAGTAATGAACACATTTCAGTATGGCCCTGCCGAGTAAATATTGATTAGACTTGCAACATGCATTTTAACAACTGAATTATCTTTCTCCAAACAATATTGACTCAAGTCAGAACACCTGTGGGAGACACGGGTTCTTTGTCCATCCTGAGTTATAAAATGGAAGTATATAAGTAGTAAATTAGTTATCTAGTGGGTTACAACATTGGGCAACCGTATTCTTTTTTGAGGTTGGGACCATGAGACGTTTGCACTTTCTCATTTTATTTGTGTATAAATCATACCACTTGTACTAATTTTATTAAAGAACTTGTTGTTGTTGTATCAATTTCTTGCATTTGTTACTCGTCGATTGTTCATTTCATAATTTGTCTATTTGTTATTACTTTATGTCGCTATTATTCGTTCGATCTTGTTAATTATTTAAAATAACTTTATAAGATGATTGATTTATTGTTACCTGTTGAGCGGCCAAATGTAAAGGTGTGAAGCCGGCTTTTGACTCCGCATTAGTTAGAGCTCCGTATTCAAGCAACGTTGCTGCAGTTTCCATTTGATTCTTCCTTGCGGCTATATGTAGTGGAGTGTGCCCATTTTTGGCTACAGCCTATTGCAGAGAATTAAATAAATTTTGATTATAGATAACTTATATGAGCTTTTTAATAAGTTTGGTCTGATAAATCAATATAAGTAGCCGATTGCCGTTGCCAAAACATATCAGCGAAAGTAAATCTCCTGCAATTTATCCGCAAAGTCGCGACATGAGGGCTGCCACAAAAGTGGGAGTTCTTAACTCGATCCTTTCGCGTCAATCTATGCTAGAACTAACACTAACTCAAAAGTCATTACCCTTACATTATCCAAATTGTTACCCGAATATTTGAAGAAATCAAAACAATACCTTGGCGTCGGCTCCTTTCTCCAATAAAGTTGTAGCAACAGCTTGCTGGTCATATTGAGCTGCAACATGCAATGGTGTCATTCCGTTCTTGCCAGGTTGGTCTGGCGAAGCACCATGAGCGAGGAGCAAGTTTGCCACCTGTGAAACAATACTGTCTTACAAATAGGTCCTTTAGAATATATTTGTTAGTACCTTTTTAAATAAATAGAATTACCTTTAAGTTTCCATATTTCGCGGCTAGATGCAGAGCAGTGAATCCTTTCTTGGTAGTTGCAGCAAGCGGTGCATTGTGTTCGATCAGTGCGGCGGCAACCTACATAAATAAAATAACTAATCTTACTTTTGTATCATCTTTTTCCTCATTTTCAAATGTATTGTTTATTACTAACGTGTAAATGGTCTAATCTGGTGATAAGGTAGTATTACCTATTACAAGGAAAAATAAAACCTACTTGCCTGCTTTTTAGTATTTTTCAAGCTTTCAATTGGAAGCTTATCGTCATTACAGGCTTAATGTTAACCTGGCCTATGACATGATCTTTGTAACGGGATCTTATTAATAATTTTATCTTCTGACCAAGCTATCAAAAAATAGACTAGTATATCAATGCGGGTACTCAAAGCTATTTGTTATTAATAATTTACTGGCACAAATTTGTGAAAGTTGAATATTTTGTCTACTTTTGTTTCATATTGATTGAAAATTATTTATTACTTTTTGTTTGGTTTTTTATTTGTGTATATTTAGTTAAGAAGTGTATTTTTAGTTTTTGAAGCTTGTATTTATTGACTTTTTAACCAAGGACTAAGAATCTCTTCTCGTGGATATTCACGGTATGGTTACCGTGAATCGAAAAGGTACATTAATTCCTCTTACATCATGATTATGTTGTTTAGCGGCGATATGCAGTGGATTATAGTGATCAGCGGTGATGGCTCTAACGTCAGCGCCATGTTGCAGCAACAGTACAGCGATGTCAACGTTGCCCAGTCTGGATGCAATATGCAGGGGCGTTTGACGCTCACGAGCCTTCGCTTCAACTGCTGCACCGTTGCGAAGGAGAATCCGAATGATATCAGTCTGTAAATTTAACAACATGTTAATATTTCATTTATAATTAATGCAGACTTTATCATCATCCTCTTAGCGTTAAATACCGATCGCAACCCAAACTTCCGCTTTGGTGCCTGAGGTCTGCTTTCGGACTTTTTTTTGTCCACTTCGCACGGTCTTCGACATACCTGGTAGTGAGTCCATTGGCTCTCGTTAGTTGAGAGTCGACGTATAACATTCAAAACATCAAGCCAGCACTTTTTAGGTCTACCATCCAACGGAAAGCTAGACTCCTATGTAAGTAGCCGAAATATTTTTAGTTTCAATTATTTTATACGGTTTTAATTAAACAGTGATCATAAAATATACACTTCTTTATCTTTTAAAAGGTTAGTCATAGTTTTAATATATTAGAGCCTGCTATCTATTGTTTGATTCACTTAAAAGGCAAAAGTAGAGTGCGTGTAAAAAATCGACAGCCTTATCGCTAAAGCGACCTTCAGGCTGGTCTAATCAAAGTGAATGAAATTATAAAAATTAAGAGACGGTGATGTAATAAAGAGTATTAGTTACATTGAAAAGTATTTATAAAATACTTTTAGTTTTTCCTTTTTAAACAGTAACAATTCAAAAACTCTATCATAATAACCTTGTGAACTATGCAATTTTAGACAGAGAGTTTGAATTTTCTTTTTAATTGAATTTAAAATACAAAAGATTGATTTAATTTTCATTGATGACCGATTCACTATTTTAGGAGACCACAATTTATAATAACGGTAACTGAAAAGTGGCTGAACAATGAACAAACACCCCAAAATTATTAGGAAGTAGCATCTTAAAAAAATAACTATGATAAATTCCTTTCAAACCTGATTAGCTCTGGCAGCCAAGTGCAGCGGTGTTTCCCCCCTAACTGTAGGCACGTCAGGGTTGGCCTCGTGTTGCAAAAGGTATATAACAATATTCATGCAGCCCATAAATGCGGCTACGTGTAACGGCGTAAGTCCTGATTCTGTTGTTGCCTGGATACCTGATGCATAACATATAATAATTATCAATGGCTCCCATTAATTTGTCCAATCATTAGAAGCTTAGTTTTGAGTTACATTTTAGAACTATTTGAGAAAAAAATAATAATTTTATCTAAAGTAACACTGCAATCTATACAAATTAATAAAATTGTAGGGTCTGTTTGTAATATTAAAATAACCGCTTTTTACTAAGTGCATTCGGACGTATACATGGTACACATACCAAAACAACATTTTTTTAAATTTTTGTCTGTTTGTCTGTCTGTCTGTTTGTTCCGGTTAATCTCTGAAATGACTGCACTGATTTTGACGGGACTTTCACTGGCAGATAGCTGATATACCAAGGAGTAACTTAGGCTATTTTTATTTTAGAAAAAAATTAGTTTTTGTTAAAAATGATAAGTTTCGGAAATTTTAAAATCCAATTTAAGTTGACCTCAGATTTATATCATCAATCATATGAAATAGGGTTCAGCTTAGGCTGGACTTAATAGGTTGAATTTCTAATTTAATTTGACCTCATATATCCAAAAAATGCTGCCTAAAGTCACTATTCCACGCGGACGGAGTCGCGGGCACAGCTAGTAAGTAATAAAAATTAAAAACTGCTGCTTGAATAAACACTGCAATACTATAAAGATAAGGGATAGCAAACTGACAGACTGTGTAAATTGAACTTCCCTTCTTCCTAAACTCTTCTTCCTTACCTCATCCCAAAGTATGTGGGGTCTGCTCAACGTGTTCTCTTTTTCCAGTCTCCTCTATTAGTCGTCAGTCGTCATCTCACATAATTTGGGATACGAGCAGGAAGAAAAAAAATACATATCAAAACTTACTCGCTCCGTATTTAAGGAGTAATTCAACCACTTTGATTCTATTTTTCTTACACGCGATGTGTAGTGGTGTGAAGCCGTTCAAAGCTCTTGCGTTGGCATCGGCATTTCTATGAAACAAAATAAATGATGATGAAGTTTTTCCTCTAAAGTTCAGTACATTGTGAAGTTTTAACAACGATGCCGATTAGTACATTATAGATAAGAAAACTCTTAATTGTTCACCAAAAATTACACAATAATTCAAACAAAAGAGCGCTTCAATGGGGCCTTATTGCTTAAGCGATCTTTTCCATAAAATCATAACATATACACATATAATCTATACATCAATACAAATAAATAAAATTGAAGTGTTTGTTTGTAATATTAAAATAACCGCTTTTTAATAAGTGCATTCGGAAGTATACACAATACATATACCAAAACAACATTTTTTACAATTTTTGTCTGTCTGTCTGTCTGTTTGTTCCGGCTAATCTCTGAAATGGCTGCACCGATTTTGACGGGACTTTCACTGGCAGATAGCTGGTGTAACAAGGAGTAACTTAGGCTATTTTTATTATAGAAAAAAAAATAGTTTTTGTTAAAAATGATGTTTCGGAAATTTTATCATCCAATTTAAGTTGACCTCAGATTTATATCGTCAATCATATGAAATAGGGTTCAGCTTAAGCTGGACTTTCTAGGTTCGAACGCACGTATTCTGGAGGCGCATGGCGTAACAGTTGCATTCGATAACACTGTTTGCATATTTCATTTATATTTTAGGGTTTATAGGGTTTGTAATCCAAAATAAACCATAAGATTTATCCAAAAAATGCTGCCCAAAGTCACTATTCCACGCGGACGGAGTCGCGGGTACAGCTAGTATAAATGAATATAAATGATTTCTTTCAATTTTAGTTTTTTGTATGGAGGGTAGAATGTGTTGTAGTTTGGTTCGAAAAGAGTCCGTCAAAATGCATTAATTAAATTAAGATGGCGCCAATATCGCATCGCTGTAAATTTTAAATGAAAGCGAGTCACCCAAAGAGTTTTGAGTGGGATAAAGAATTTTAACTCAGTGGTGTGTATCTAGAAAAAACGGTAACTGCGATGCGGGAAACAAAGGTAGTGTGGGTTCAATAATAAACGTGCAAAAGAAAGGAGATGAAAATACCCAGCAAAACAGAAAGAACGGCGACTCGCCCAAGGTTCTACGATCTGCTACCTTCTACGTCTTGTTCAGCGGTTTGGAGCTTTTATAAGTAGCGGTACACAATAACACAAAAGTCAAAAGAACACACATATAAAAACTCGTTTAAATTGATGGTGCGAATTAGAGATGCGGTCGCTAGTCAAAGACTGCGGTATCCACATACCGCGGTCGTTAGTCAACAACTTAGCGGTACGGGTCTTCGGTGCGGGCGCTAGCCAAGCAGAGGGCGGCGCGGCGGTGGTCGAGTAGTTTTTAGAATCACCGTCAGGCTTCGCAGCATTTAAACTAACTTGCGGGTAGACAGGGAAAAAAGGATAAGATAAGGCGCCTAACCACTCAGCATGCTTCCATTCGTCTGTAGTTGCAGTAGTAGTAGTAGAACTATAATTTACAGCGTACAGCTGGACACTTTCTCAACCTTCTTCTCCTCCTCCTTATCTCTACCCTCCACAGTTTTATGTAAAAAAACATAAATGTATTTTCCGTTGACTTAAATAAAATATCAACTATTTCCAATTTACCTATCTAAAAGTAGTTTGGCTACTTTTGCATGTCCGCAATGAGCAGCCACGTGTAGTGCTGTAAGATAATCAACGGTGACGTCATCAACCGGTGCCCGTCTAGAAAGCAACACTTTTGCAGCTTCTGCGTGGTCACCCTGAGCTGCCATGTGTAAGGGTGCTAGTCCATTCTGAAATAGAAGACAATTATATAATTTTATACTTGTGAGGGTATGTCAATAAATTCCATTTGCTATGATATTTTGTCTGATTAGGAATATAGCTTAAAGATGCGATCGCAGTCATTATACCAACTACACCAGCCATGGCGTCGTTAGTCCGTTGCTAGTTTACCTTCTGCTAATTCATCAGGAAAAATCGGCATCATATTTCTTCCTTCCATTTTATTTCGTCATTTCAGCATACATGGTTATCATCAGGCTATCAAAATCTTCTGATATATCAAAATCAATTTTTTTATTGAAATGTTATCAATTCAGTATAATTTATAGTGTAAAAGCTAGCTTCCCAACGGTATGTGAGTGAACAGGTGAAGTCATTTTTCATGTTTAATGTAGCATATAGCTCCGCGCTCTTCTAAACAAGCGCACGTCAAGGTATATCTGTTTCGCTTACACACGTGTTGTCTCATTAACATTTATTTATCTAGTTTTTTTAGCATATTTTATACACAATTTTTGTATATATAATAAGCACATTTTGCTCGAATAAAGCATGGGATACCGGAATCTGGATCTGATTTTCATTGGGGACTTAATAAGAAATCCAAGGAAAAACTCTGCCTGAAGATCTAACAACAGCAGTCTATTGGAGGGCAGGAACCCCTGTACCTCTAAAGATATAATAATTTCTTTACACTAACACTTACATAATGGTGCAGGAAAACATCGTGAGCATGCGACATGAGGTAGCGGTTGTATGTAAGCTGCCTCGGACAAGCACGACGGATGAACTGCCGTTCCTAATGTAAGGTCCGGCCTATGCGTTAGGCTTTATGGACTGCCATATACTCACTTTGCTCTTGCTAGTAATCGGGGCTCCTCTATCTAGTAGTGATTCAACAACTCTCTCGTGGCCGGATCTAGCAGCACAATGTAGGGGAGTGAGTCCATCTCTGGTACGAGCCTCGACATTAGCTCCATTGTCACATAGCAGAGTTACCATATTCTCTTTGCCTGTTAAATAATATTATTGATCAAATTTGGGCGATGGAAAAGAATGAAGCTATTGATAGTCTTTGTCGCTTGTATCGCATATTTTGGCACTGTAATACCAGGCACAGATAAGGCCATCACTTTTTTATTAATTCCTAAAACAACCAGTTTCCTGTTATTTTACAATCAGCAAAGGACTTGCTAAAATATTAAAACTAATTGTAACTACATCTTGTGCATTATCTTCTGTATAATTAAATAAAGAAAGATCCATTGACTCTAAAAAGCTGATGTTTATCATGTGAAAACACTTGATAGGATCTTAGACTATAATAATTTTGCTCGAGTAGAGATCGTTAGTAATGAATATCCATTATAAAATCCATTATAAAAGAAGAATTTTAAACTTAGAATTCAAACACGTAATACATAAATTACTACGTAATACAACTGGGTACACGGCGGAATTTATTATTTTAATATATCTTATTATAATTACCCCATTTAGCAGCAACGTGTAGTGGACAGATATTGTGCTTAGCAGCGCAATTAACATCGGCTCCTTTGGCCAGCAACAATCGGGCAACTGCTTCGTTGCCATAATGAGCAGCAATGTGTAACGGTGTAAATCCTGACTTAGATGTCACATCTGGATTGTGTTCATTCTAAAATAATATTTAATAATTAGTCTTATATCAATGCAGTTTTTTTTAAGTGAAAACTTCTTTAGCGGTGTTGTGCACTTTTTTGTGATGGGTAAAAATGTTAAACTAGCGTCAGGTCACGTATTCTGATCGAAAATTCGTAAGATTCGTAAGACAGAGTTTTGTTCGAGTAACTTTTAAATGAGCGCATTGCATTACTTATACATATCTATTCGAATTGCGACTTTATTACAATGAAATACAGTTGAGTTTTTGAAGTGAAAACTTCTTTAGGCGCGTTGAGCACTTTTGGGGTGAACAATTTTTGGTTTGTAAAGAAGTGTTAATGACCAATTTAACTTAAATTTAAAGCATTAAACTTTAAATCTTGATTATTAACAATTTTTTATAAATCTAAAATAATAATCTAATAGCTCGACGATACAATTCACAAGTTACTTAGTTTTCACTTCTATCGGCAGTCCCCAAAGACTGCCTAGCATGTTTTTTTTTTCCTGTGGAACAGCAGAAAGGCTGACGACCCATTTGATAATAAGCAGTAACCGTCGCCTATGGATTACGCTGCTTTCTATGTAGGGAAATTGGAACCTGGGTCACTTACGCCGGAACACAACCTATGGTGATATATTTAGACCAGGGGTGGTTGCCATCCAGGCGGACTTATGGCCCTACCAGCTAGCATCGGTTGTTTTGTCGCCACTTGCGAAAGGCCGCCCCCGGTCGCAGGGTCCAGTACCACTCCCCCTCTGCACGGAGGATTTTAATAGCGATTCCATAACTTCAAAGGACACTAAGGTAAATTAGTATATATCCAATTTGAATGAATGTAGATTACTTTTATTCAATATACCTCAAGTAATAGATTTGCAGCTTTCACATCATCCTTCTTGGCTGCAATATGTAATGCAGGTAAGCGGACTCTACCACGAGTATCAGCTTCAAGCAGAACTGCCACCACTTTTTCGTGGCCTTGTTGCATTGCCACTGCGAGGGGTGTGAATCCATCCTGCAATTATATAAAATCTTTCACATCTATATTTTTGAAAGATCGTCAATGTCACGCGTTTGTGCCCGGGAACATTGTTGTATATTCCCGGACAGAAAAAATTGCTACTCCATTACTACTAGACATCGTGAAAAACGGCAAGTATAATATAAGCCTTTTGACCGTTTACAGATAGCAAAAAGGAAGGCACCATTCTGGTTCCTTTAGGGTTCGGGCTATTTCTGATCTATATGTTATGTAGATTGATTTGCAACCAGTTCTGCAAAAGCGAAATTTAGCCACTTTATTTTAGAACTTGGAAGATCGTAATCTATAAAGAGATTGTGCGTGTGAGTACATACTGTACGAGTTTATGATTTGACAAAGAAATTTTATAAAGCCCTTTTTGGAAAACCTCATAGCGTACTGCGTTGGGAAAACCTCAACGGGAAGCTCATTCCAAACCCGGAGAGTACATAGCATGGATGTTCATAAGAACCGTTTCGTACAAGAAAGATGAGGCTCCAGGAAATGGGGATGAACACCTAGCCCATAGTGGGTAGTGCAGTGGTAAAATTTAATTAAATGTTTGTGAAGATTAACTAAGCTTCTTTAATAAATTAAAATTGATGTTTTGATACTTACCTCAGTAGCCAAGCTCTGATTAGCACCGTTAGCGAGCAGGAACTTGACGACGCCATCGTGGTTCTCCTGCGCGGCCATGTACAAGGGTGTGAAGCCATTCTGGGACTGGATATTTACCTGGTTACGACGAAAGAGATATTTTATAGTTTTTATACTAATACGTATTTAAGTGTTTTCTTGAAATCACTTTCAATTTATCATATACGTACAACTGAACTCCTTCTAAACAGCTAGACCAAATTTCATGAATTTTCTTGTTTATTTTCAAGTAAATTCGAGAATGCTTTAGATTAAAATTTCGGTCCACTACGTTATTTTTTTTTACAAATGCCCCGTCAGTTTGTATAATTACAAAGTTAATACTAAAGATTTCGTTTTATACCGGGTTTTATTTTTTATTGTCTAAAATTTAGACTAGTTGACTTGGCCATCGCATATATAAGCGATTATTATGAATGGGAGAAATAAAATATGAACTAAAAACGAGAAAAGAGGACATTAAAAATGTTTGCATCGATAAAATGAATACCCGACTAGAGACAGGTAATGAACATACAAAAAATTTAACAAACTTAAATTAAATCAATAAACTAATTCCAAATAAACCTATTATCGAATCTCATAAATCCACCTCAATGTTTAACAAGGTGTTTTGGAAATACATCCCGGAAACAACGCTTAACAATTCCAATATACAACTGAAAATAACCAACAAAACATTTCGAATTGAGAGCGGTTATAAATCTGTTGAAATGAATTGCAGTACATCGCTGTTGTTTTGTAAATCTGCTCTTGATTCTAAGCCATTTGTATAAGGTTTTTTTGTGCATGATTATTATATATTGTATATTGACTCGGTTTGAGATGATTCTGTGATGGGGAGCGGCCTGTTGTAAAATACGACAAGACAACCCTCGCGAGGTGGCAAGGCTCCAGAGCCTGGCGATCACCCATAGTTTCTAAATATGCTGTCATAATAACCTTGTGTTGTAATCTGCCATAAGTGAACCTTGCGCGGAGAGCAGCGTATTAGCGGTGTCCCTGGTGTCGCAAATATCTATAGGGGACGGTAACTGCTAATTATTAAGTGAAACGGCAGCCTGTCTGCTGTTATAAAAAACATTAATTGCAGCTCAAATACTATTATTGAAAGATCAAAGTCTGTACAGTATTGTTGAACAAAGAGGCTCAAGAATATAAACAGGGAAGATATGATATACTATTTTTATGAGAACAAATGTTGCCTAACCTCAAAATAAATGCCAGTTTTCATCTTACATCAGAAGGAGCAATCCATTTGTCACTTTTTGTGATTCAAAAACTGAGACTTGAAAATAGAGCTCTACATGCAGGTATTTAACGCTTTGAAGTGAAAATCAACCCTGATTTAAAACAAATATAGCATACTCGTGTCTATATTAATATTGAATAAACTGGCTTAATAAAGGAATGGGTATCTTAAAATGGGACATCTGCCACGCCTAATGGCAAGGCCGATGCGCTAACTAGGCAGGGGTGATTTCGGTGTACATAATATACATATCCTCACGATGATTTTCTACACTCTTAAAACCTAATAATTTTCTGATATGAAAATTTGACGATAAAATTAGAGGAAATGGAATCCGGGGCCGATGCTTTTTTATATTAAAAATACCCTCAAATTATGGATAAGGAAATGAATATAACAGAAGTTTGAAATAATCTTGAAATCAGAAATATTTTATACCATTATATTACATTTTGTGAAACTTTTATTAATTATATAACATATATATAGAAAATCTAGAATAATATATTGTATTATGTATATGTAAATAATATAACTAGTTTGTTGGTATGTAAAAATTACATTACTTAAACATTACAATATCCGGATGACCGAGCTTTGCTCGGTATTTTTATTTTTTTTGGAAATTAACAATTGAATTTCTTAGTCTAACCTCAAAGCAAACACTCATTGACTTCGTGTTACTTAACAACGCCATCTGCTGGAACAGCTTTCGTGTTGTTGTGTCGTTAAAGCTTAATATATAAATAGTATTGTTATTCGCCGATAGATGTCAGGAAGAGTCATTTTTCAGTTTAAATTGGGACTACTCAAACGCCACCTTTTGACATTTTCTAGAAATGATTCCTAGCTAGATCGATTTATCGCCCCCGAAACCCTCCGTATACTAAATTTTATGAAAATTGTTGGAGCCGATTCCGAGATTCCAATTATATATATATATATATATATATATATATATATATATATATATATATATATATATATATATATATATATATATATATATATATATATATATATATATATATATATATATATATATATATATATATATATACCTAGTCAGGTCATAAGTAAAAGTAAAACTTTTCTTTTAGAATGCTGGCCACAAAAAAGTTTATTGAATTCGAATCTCGAATTGTTCATGAAAATAAAAATGTATACTTTTAGAATTTTACTCATTTTTTAAATATGGAGTGGACGCTTAAAGAAGACCGTGTTGCAGTTATTGCGTTGCATCGTTGCGGTTACGCGCCAATTCAAATTTTTAACATACTGAAAAATTTGAATATAACCAAAAGATTCATTTATCGTACCATCAAACGATACAATGAAGACTCTAGTGTAGATGACAGGTCAAGAAGTGGTCGCCCTCGGTCTGTTAGGACTCCAGCAGTGATAAAAGCTGTGAAGGCACGAATTCAAAAAATCCCAAACGTAAGCAGAAACTGTTGGCCCTTCAGATGGGGTTAAGCAGAACCACGGTGAAAAGGGTGTTAAATGAAGACTTAGGGCTTCGGGCATATCGAAGAAAAACAGGACATCGTTTGAATGCTCGTCTAATGGACCTGAGACTGAAGAGATGCCGCGCTTTGTTGAAGCGGTACGCGGGAAAAAAATATCGGGAAATTCTTTTTTCGGATGAAAAAATGTTTACCGTAGAAGAGAGCTATAACAAACAAAATGATAAGGTGTACGCACACAGTAGTGAAGAAGCGAGCAACCGTATTCCGCGTGTCCAACGAGGTCATTTTCCATCCTCGCTCATGGTATGGTTGGGAGTTTCTTATTGGGGCTTAACAGAGGTACATTTTTGTGAGAAAGGTGTAAAAACGAATGCTGTTGTGTATCAAAATACAGTCCGGACGAACCTTGTGGAACCTGTTTCTCATACCATGTTCAATAACAGGCACTGGGTATTCCAACAAGATTCGGCGCCAGCTCATAGAGCGAAGAGCACACAAGACTGGCTGGCGGCGCGTGAAATCGACTTCATCCGGCACGAAGACTGGCCCTCCTCCAGTCCAGATTTGAATCCGTTAGATTACAAGATATGGCAACACTTGGAGGAAAAGGCGTGTTCAAAGCCTCATCCCAATTTGGAGTCACTCAAGACATCCTTGATTAAGGCAGCCGCCGATATTGACATGGACCTCGTTCGTGCTGCGATAGAGGACTGGCCGCGCAGATTGAAGGCTTGTATTCAAAATCACGGAGGTCATTTTGAATAAACTTTAATGTCATAAGAATCTATGTTTTGTTAAGTTCATTTTGGTATATAAATGGTTACATAATGAATAAACTTGTTACAATTATTTTACATTAAACATGTGACAGAATTTATGACCTGACTAGGTATATATATATATATACAAGTATTGCTCGTTTAAAGATATAAGATATAATATGTTGTTAGTATATAAAACCATTAAAAGCAAAAAATATGTGGTTGATACGAAAATACGTGGGTCAATTATGATTCTTGTAAAGGTTGGCACTGAAAAACAGCGCCATGTTTTCCCAACACGGCATAATGCTGAGGTCTGGCCTTATTGGTTGAAGAAGCGACAGGCATTTACAATACATTAATGTTTTATAAAAAAAAATATTATGCATGTTTGTTCTTCTTGACCAATAAAATATTTTCTTTCTTTCTTCTTTCTTACTTTTAAAAGAATCCGGATCTCTAAGTTACATTTTATAAAGCTAATATCAACATCAATTCTCGTCTGTTAAACATAAACCAATCGCTATCAAAATAATAGCATGTCATAGAAAAACAAATTACATCGATAAAACCCCACATCCACTACTTTAATACTATAAAACTATCTTGACACAAAAAAATACAATAATATTTTTATTTCTTTTTATGCCTTTCTTTTTTTCTTGTATAAGACGACTAAAGAACCAAAGTTAGGTAAGGCTCCAAGGCCATTTGGATTGCAACTAAGTGACCCAGGTTTCAGTTCTCCTATACGTACAGTACCTACAATATAATAGACTGTTAAGTGATTCATCTGTCTCTCGGCTAATCCACAGACTTTTATTACTACTGTGAAAGAGCAGACAGGCTGACAGCCCACTTATAGTATACTCTACCATAGTGATTCTCAACCTTTTTTTGTTGCGGCACATATTTAACGATTTCAAAATTTGGCGGCACACAAAGAAAAAGATAAAAATTATTTACTTACTACAACACACTGTATAAATAGTTTATGACAAAAATTTTAAATATACGAAATAAACTAATATATACTACAATAATAACTAAACGTTTATTAAGGGATTAATTACAAGCTAATAATAAAAATATTTTTAATGTGAAATTCGAGCTTGATGTTTTTTGATAATTTCATTTATATTTGGTCGTAAAAATGACAATGCTACTCTCATATCGTTTTCTACATTTAACAATCTTGATTTTTTTTTAGTTTTAATGTTGGCTAATGCTGAAAATCCGAATTCACACAAATAAGATGTGGAAAATTGTAATATGTTTAAAGCTTTTTTGGCTATCATTGGATAATCGCATCTGATGTTAATCCAAAATGAATTAATTGATTCTTCTGAATGTTTTAAAATTAAATCTCGATTATTGGAAAGCAAAATGAGTTCTTCGAAGAGAGCACTAAGAAAAAACGCGTTGCAAAGCAAATAATTAAATAATTTATTTTTTTGTGGATTTAAATATATATATTCATGTTAAAAATATTTTTCTTTTTAAATGATGGCGGTATATTTAAATACTAGTGGTAACCACACCTGACTTGGGTGATTTAATCGCCTTTTACGACAAGTTGACCCCGGTCGTAGAGGTATTCCTTCTCCGTCCTTACACGGATAAAAACAAAAAATATAGTAGAATATTCCATAAAACAAGATGGACGTCATACTTAAAAGCTTTTTGCGCGAATGATGAAAGCAAGCATTTCGATTTGATAGCTCATTAATTCTCGTTTAAATTCAGCAATGTAAATGCTTTATTGGTGTTCGTTCACTCGTTACTGCGGTTTTGATGTACTTTATTTGCCATTCTATAACTTTACTGTTTCCTGTACTACTTTTAAATAATTCTGTAACAAATGACATGTCTAAAAGTAAGCAGAGCGCTTGGATAGTGGGTACTAGAAAACTGATATGTGTTTCTTTTGTAATATGTTAACATTTGTTTTAGTATCTGTTAACCCTTAAATTTCGATTTTACTATTGATATTCTCTGGGATAAACGGTCCCTTCAAGGTCTTTGTAGTCTGGATATGCCTATTAAGGATTTTTATAACCGTGTAAAATGATTAAAAGAAATGCAAACTACAAGGTAGATGTGGTAATTTTCTACGTCCTTTTGACCTTGAAAGCAGTAACAGTACCAGAAATAGAGTAGAAAAATGAGGGAAGAAATGGGCTTTGAGGTAGACGGAATGAAGATGTATGTCATATAGAGGTGTCACTGTACACGCTATTTATGGTAACCGCAATGGCACATGTTTCTCAAACTTTCTTATACCGTTTCAAGCTTGTTCTTTTTATTTCTGTGGGGCGGCAGATAGGCTGAAGGTCTACTTAATAATAAGTAATTACCGTCGCCTATGGACGTTAACGATACCATAGGCATCGCTAGCACGCTGCTATCCGTAGGGGAACTGGAACCTGGGCATTTATTCCGGAACTAAACACAAGGTTATTATGGCGGTATATTAAAAAACCAACGGCGGTTGTCATCCAGATATTCTTGGAACCTTACTATCTAGGTTGTATTATCGTCATTTACATACTGTTTTTTCACCCCATCACGGAGAAAGACTAACTCCACCACATCAACTTGGACATACGATGTAATCTTAAAAAATTTAGAGTTTTAGGTAATTAATTAAACTCCCTCTGCTTACTTGAGCTCCATTCAGCACCAGCAGCTTCACAACTGCCTCTTGGCCAGCAAGGGAGGCGATATGCAATGCGGTGTTGCCTTTCTTTGTCGCTGCGTCGATAGCAGCGCCACGGTCTAAGAGTTCTCGGACCACTTCTACGTGTCCATCTTTTGACGCTAGATGGATTGCGTTTAGTCCGTTCTGTGAACAAAATTATACAATTAAATAAATATACTGCACATTCATACAACGCCATCTAGTCATAAATTAATAGCGGAGCGTATTATTGAAACTACGAGAGACCAGTTGTATAGTTCTCTTTCTTTTATTTTTATTGCTGACGAACAGCAGACAGGCTGACGTCCCACTTAATAGTAAGCAGTTACCGTTGCCTTTGGATGTTTGCGACGCTAGGGGTACGCAAACACGCTACTGTCTGCATAGAGGTACTGAAATCAGGGTCACTAATGCTGAAACACTACACTAGGTTATTATGGCGATATATATTCTCCGTGCGGGAGCAGAGTAAGGATACTAACCTCTGTGGCCGGGGTTAGCCTGTCGTAAAAGGCGACAAAACAACCTTAGCTACGTGGTAGAGCCCCAAACCTGTCTGGATGGCAACCACTTTAATTAGTATTCTTATTCCACCCCTGCACGAAAAAACTACCTACCGTATGTATATACCTCAAAATAACCATTTCTTATTTACGGCCGAAATGTATACAAATAATTAAACAAAAAAATAATCTACATTTATTTTTATGAGTATGATACGAGGTTTTTTTGTACCCATAATAGTAGCTACGTAATGGAATTACGTAAGGCTTGGTAACTTAAAACTACCTGATTAACGAAATCGTCCAGACGACCTCCACTTAAGGGCAAAGTCAGAAAGCCGGCACAGCTATACGACTAATGAATATTTCTCTTACTACTAGAAGGTAGTTGGTTCGGCTTGCGAGTACTAGCTCAATATTAAATTCGCTAAAATGATGCTATTAGAATATTATGTTTACACGCCGTGTATTATCTGTCTTTTTTAATAAAGAAAGTGTAATTTGAGACAAAAAGACGAGAATAAAAAATTGACGGACGATACATAGATACCTCGCACTCTGAAGTGAATGCTTTGTATGCATGAAGGAAGTTTGTAAGAATCAACTTGATACCTCCACCGGGTCTGGGAACGTGGTAGACCCAAGAATTGCTGCTTTAACGTCAACGATATACATGCCACTTGACTACTACTAGCGATGCCGAAGACCGTGTAAAGTAAAAAAGTAATGCTATGATTATATCGAGGGGTGAAAGGCTAATTGTTTTAAGCAACATTTTACGCCTGTAAGTGAGTTTTATACATATTTGGAATTAGCGATTGTTTTCTGCAAACCGTTAGATGGCGCTCCAGTAATTTAAAAAATGTCGCTTAAAACAATTAGCCTTTCACCCCTCGATATAGTAAATTTCCCGAAAACTATTTAAACCTATTTTTATTCCAAGAAATTAAATTACAAGAATCAAGCCAAACTCCAACAGGAAATGGACGTAGTTATTCTTTCTCACTGTTATAATTTGTATGCCGCCGGACGAAATGGCCAACGGTTGCTGCAACGGTATACTGACTAAAACCTCGGTCGCTTATAGCCCTAAACGCCACCCTAACACCATCGCTGAGCTATTTAAAACCTAGTTTCCAAATAGCAATATTAAAAGCAGCAGCTTATTTGATTTCAAATTATTGCAGAACTAATTACCTAATAAACTACGTTAAGACTTGGTTTAGCCAAGCGTCAGTTGGGCTTAATGAACAAGGGTCGTCCAATTTGTAACAAACGGCTATTGGAGCACTGCCAATGTAAGTCAACTTAGCCATAATTTTCAAGAATACCTAGTTAGGAAAGCTATTAAAGAAACAAAATGTTGTACGTGCTAGTAAAATTATTTAAGAATCGACTAGGTATAACGGTTGTATATTTTGGTTGTAAATGGTTGCATGGCGCACATTGGTTTTTGTGATTATTGTTATTAATGTTTGACTTATTTGATATTGCATGATATTTTTCTTATTTGATATTGCATTTTATAGATATAATATTAAACAACTACTACGACGGCAAATGTAGTGTGCACCTATAATTGGCATACATATATGAATTTTATTATTGTAAATGTTGTGTAAATTATTATTGTATCTTATGTATGCTGTTGGTGTACCGTATTAAATAAAATAAATAAATAAATAAACATTGGTTCACACCGCTTGCCATCATAATTGGCTGCGATTATAAAATTATACCGTTAAGTGTGGGTGCACGCCGCTGCTGTTCGGCAGAGCGCACTCGGCGACGCTCGCCACGTCGCCACAGCACTCGTTTACCGAGTGTCATAACGAAAGGCTGCACGCTCGCCGACCGATCACCGCGAACGTATTAAAATGCTCATTCTATTTGTGACGTACTTCTTATCTGTGTATATGTTTCTTTCTTCACTATTCTTCTTCTTTCTGCCCTTAACCCAAACTATATGGGGTCGGCACAACATATCCTCTCCTTCCACTCTCCTCTATTAGTCGTTATCTGAACATTCACACTTTTGATAACCATATCATCTTTTACACAATCCATCCATCTTTTCTTTGGTCTACCTCTCCTCTTGTATCCATCCACTATCATTTCTAGCATCCTCCTTGTTACATGATTTTTTAAATTGCTTTAGGACAACAAACAGGCTGACGGCCCACTTAGAATTTAACAGTTACCGTCGCTTATATACATAAGGGTACAGGAACTTGGGTCACTAATTCCGGAACACAACACAAGGTTATTATGGCGGCATACTTAAGATCAAAGGTGGTCGCCATCCAGACGGACTTGACGCCCTACCACGTAGCTAGGGTGAGTTGTTTTGTCGCCTTTTACGACAGGCCGACCCCGACTGTAGGGGGTAGGTTTCTTTCTCCGCCCCTGAACGGTTAAAAATTAAGGAGATGCTGAGAATTTGACCAACTAACTCAAACTTCGTCGTCAGCCAACCCGTGCAGGGGCGAAGTAAGAACACTAATCCCTGCGCCGAGTTCGGTCTGCCATAAAAGACGACAAAACAATTCTAGCTACGTGGTAAGGCCTCAAGCCCGTCTGGATGGTAATTACTATTGGTCTTAAGTATGGCGTCATAATAACCGTGTGTTGTGTTCCGGCATTACTGACTTAGGTTTCAGTACCCCTATATGGACAGCAGCGTGTTCGCGGTGCCCTTAGCATCGCAAACATCCATAATCGTCGGTAACTGTTTGCTATTAAGTGGGTTGTTTAGCTTGTCATGTTCATCAGCAATAAAAAAATCATCATACACTGGACGTAAGTCTGCCCAACTTTGTGTCATATATTCCAGCCTTACGGATAAAAATTAGGAAGAAGTTTTGACCAACTAATTCAAACTTCGTTGTCAGCCAACCCGTGCACGGCCGGAGTAAGAACAGTAACCCCTGCGGCCGGGGTCGGCCTGTCGTAAAAGGCGACAAAACAACTCACCCTAGCTACGTGGTAGGGCGTCAAGTCCGTCTGTATGGCAACTACCTTTGGTCTTAAGTATGCCGCCATAATAAACTTATGGTATTCCGGCATTAGTAACCAAAATTCCTGTACCCTTATGGGACAGCAGCGTGTTCCCGATGCTACTGGCGTTACAAACACCCATAGGCGGTCTGTTGTCCTAAAGAAATAAAAAAATATTATTCGTAAACTTGTGCTTTAACTGCTCTAATACCTGCTATAAAAATCTCGTCTACTAAATAACACAAAATGGGGGACATAAACAATTTTGTTGTTCGCTCATAACTTTTATGGACCCTAGTTACCGTAAACCTCTCCCTGCTTCAAATTACAGTGGAACCGTGGTTTAAATTACATTTACAATGGATCATAATTCAAGTCCTATCCAGATCTAGCGTGTATAATATGTATTTATTTACTAAAGAAAAGTATTTGTATCTAACTATTTATATATCAGATACATAATATTTAGTAGTTACTCATTATACAAGCGATCTGCTCTCCCTTTGCGACTAGATGGCGTCTATTAAGTTTAATCTATTAAGTTTTCACGAACGTCATTCAACTTTTTATTTTATTTTAATTGGAAAACCAACAGTGATCTACCTAAAAACTAAAACTTAGTATAAATCTAAAACACTAAATCATTCATCATCAACACTCCATTTATACATTTTTATATTTACAGATTTTCAACAACTTTTCGAATACTTTTCATTAGCTGTAACTTGAATAATTATTGAATACTCATTTAAGATAAAATTTGCATAATGTGATTATATGATTGAAATTCAAATGTAATTTTATTTTAGTCTTTTACAATTGACCGCCTCCAAACTATTGCTAGTAATATATAATAATAAACGTACCAATAAATTTTAAATTTTATACCACAATGTCATATTAAATTTTTTTATAATATGATATTTTCCGATTTTTTACTATATATTATGTAAATGCTAAAAGTCAAAAGCTCTTTTGACTCTTCATTATCTTTAAATTTCTTAACCGCCTCTAACTTGATATTGAAAGAACTTGAATTTGTACGTCAAAGCATGTACAATAATAATACAAAAAAAGTAAAATAACACATTAATATTTAAGATGAATATTCAGAATGTAAAATGTTAATGGAAACAATAGCTTTTAATGTTGATTCTCTTTACAGGTTAGTAAATAATAATAGTTTGTACTTAATATTAATTATAGAAGTAAGTTGTGTATGTAATTTGTCATATAATTTTGTTTCTAAAAAAAATACATAAATTTCTCTTTACAAAGCAACAACTTTGGTTCTTTGTTTCAATAAACAACATATAACATATATTATATATGTATATATAATAAGACAATCTTCGTGACAGGCCTGGCCCTGGTGCCGTCGAAATTGGCCTAGAAATGGCCGTTATGGCTAGCTCATCCTAATGACTGTTATATCTAAAACCCATACCCATTTTTATGTTATGATTCTATAATTTTTACCATTAGCCGCAAAGCCAAAAGGCCAAGTAAAATGCTCTTATTTATTTTGTTCCTGCCCTTATCCCTCGCGTTATTTCGGGTCTGCACAATATATTCTCTGCTTCTTCCGTTAGCCATCATTTTAACAATCCCACCTTTTTTCACCATATTCTACACAATCCATCCATCTTTTCTTTTGGTCTACCTCTCCTGTGTTTCATTTTCACTTTTATAATTTTCCTTGCTATATGGCATTCTTCCCATCGCATTATATGGCCTCATGAAAAAATAAGTAAAATGCTCATATTGTATTAAAAACCCTACAGTGCCTTTCAAAACTCAAACTAATAAAGATATTGATTTATGCTACTTGCGATCTACTTGGAACCAAATCAAATTTAACTTTGACAAAGGCACCGACGCTCGGCTTAACTGTTGGAAATTTGTTGAATATTATTAGTTTGGTCTTAAAATCTGATTAGTAACTTTTAAGCTTAACTTTTCGTTTCTAGAAACCGTCTCAAAATATTGAATGGACTACTAAAAGTACTTGGTTTTGAATGATTGTATCTGATGTAAGTTTAATATGTAAGTATAGGGTAATTGGTGTTATATACAGTACACTCGGAGACCAATCAGGATGTATTTAACTATTTATATATCCTTCTCGCATTGCAAGTAGGCCTTCTCGCCTACTATGCAAATTATAGCATAATTGTTAAGTACCGATACGATGGTATTTTAGTATAATAGTGCTTTTTTATAGCTGGAGTCTTGTCGACAGGCAAAGGGCGCATCTGATAGCAGGTAGTCAAAATAGCCTATTGACGTTTGCAACGCCAGAGACAGCGTTTTGGCGCATTACCAATGGTCTTGAAGAAATTTAATAAGGCCTATTTTTTTAAAATCCATATCGAACAGCGATGGGAAAAGCTCAGCCGGAAGCTCATTCCAAATCTGGAGAGTACACGATATGATGAAAGTTTTGGTGAACCTGATAATATAAACTGTCTGTCTATGCCTAAAAGGAAGGAGTTTAGGAAGAGTTCAGTGACATACACACGCACATAAGAATTATATATAAAGATTTTAAATCTAAAAATTAATCCAGAATGTTTAGCAGGAAACAAACTGGAACGGTCTAAAAATTACTTTCCTCACACACGAACCGTTTACGTGCAGGGGCGGAGTAAGAATACTGACCCCTGCGGCAGGGGCGACCTGTCCTGCAAGTCAAAACAAATCTAGGTATGTAGCAGGACTCCAATTTCGTCTGGATCGCAATCACGCCTGGAAGCACGCCCCCTCTAAGCATGCCATGTACGCATTCATGTTTGTTGTGTTCCGGCCGATTCCAGTTCCAGTCAGTTGACGTCACAAACATCTATAGGCGATGGTAACTGCTTATTGTGAAGTGAACGGCCTGTCTGCTGTCAGCAGCAATAATACAGAAATAATGTACTTATTAAGCAATCTCTTCTTCGATCTTATTAATATATAATGTTGTTAGTATAAAATGATCATTATTTAATAATATAATTAGATTTACTCGTAAATTCGTGAAACGATTACGATAAGTAACATTAAATTTACAACAGCTGTGTATTGGATTCTGGGAAATTATTTGTCTTTTTGTGAGGTGGATGCCTGACACACCCTGCTGCGTGGGTACGGGCGGCAGGGTAGTGTGGGACTCCTCTTGCAATGCACCCGTACGTCCCCTTCTCAAGGCCGGGGGACGTACGTCACTACGTCACTAAAACCATCCTGGTGTTCCTTCGTGCCGAGACCGCGGAACCCGGCGAGCTAGTCAGGCCCACTGGTGCTGGTCGACTTTCGCGGGCCTCTTCAAAGTTCATGGCAAGAATCACCTCCTTTATTGTGCTTAACAGTAACCGTCGCGGAATTACCAAATTGGATTGTAAATAATATTTTTAAAACAAAGCAATAATTAATGCTTAAATAATTAAACATAAATTCAGTCTAAACCCTATAAGAATAGTGTTGTAATATAAATGGCCCCGAGTCTTTTTTTTTTTGGAGAGCTCCATAATTAAAAAACTGAAATTGCTATAAGATTAATTAAAGATAAGATAATTACAGATTAGATTATTTATTCTGCTCCCATTTATGAGTTATACATTATTCCAAACATTCGTTTGGAACAAACAACTGTATATACATAAAAAAGGTCGTAAGTTAAACAACCAAAAAATAAAAATGCTTACAAAACAAGTCTCGCGACTCAAAATCGTCCCCCTCCTAGAGAGTTCGTATCTCCCTTGAAGACAAAATAGTATTGAGTTACTAATGGATGTAGTACTTACAGCATTGCTAACATTGATGTCCACTCCCTGTTCGAGAAGACTTATGATCTTGTCGATATGTCCAGCACGCGCAGCGCGCAGGAACGCCGTACTGGCATCCGCCTGAAACAAACAAAAACGATTGATTAGCCTTTCAAGGAAAAAATACATTAGAAATATTTAAAAAATAGTTTCTTTTGTACTCACAAAAAACGATTTACAGACAGAAATATTTACGGGAGATTTAAACCTACGGGCGTACTGAGGTATTAGGCCATTTTTTATTGTTGTGGATCACCAGACAGGCTGACGGCCCACTTAATAATAAGCAGTTACAACCGCCTATGGATGTTTGCGATACCAGGGACACCGCTGTCATCCGAGTAGCGGGACTTTTTTATTGCTG
The DNA here is from genome assembly GCA_963693495.1 of Malacosoma neustria. Taxonomy (NCBI): domain Eukaryota; kingdom Metazoa; phylum Arthropoda; class Insecta; order Lepidoptera; family Lasiocampidae; genus Malacosoma; species Malacosoma neustria. Next base: position 4,367,443 of record OY856395.1, on the reverse strand, counting down.
CCGGACAGCAGACAAGCTGACGACCTACTTAGAATTTAGCAGTTATCATCGCCTATGGGTGTTTGCAACGCCAGTGGCATCGCGGACACGCTGCTGTCCTGTAAGGGTACAGGAACTTGGATCACTAATGCCGAAACACAACAAAAAGTTATTATGGCGGCATACTTAAGACAAAAGGTGGTTGCCACCCAGACGGGATTGAGGCCCTACCACGTAACTAGGGTGGGTTGTTTTGCCGCCTTTTACGACAGACCGACCTTGGCTGCAGAGGTTTATATTCTTTCTCCGTCCCTGCACGGATAAGGGGGGAACTGGAACGTAGATAACTAATAACCAACAGCACAAGGTTATGATGGCATATTTATGAGACAGGCATAGGGCTCTACCAACAAGCAGTTTAGTCGCCTTACGACATGCCACCCCCAACCACGGGGATCAGTATTCTTACTCCGCTCTGCATGGAGAAAAGTAACAATAGAAGAAGGAATACTTTTCAAAACATAGATTGTAAGGGTAGTTAGCAATTCGTTAGTTTTTATTAGGGATATAGAGTGCAATAAAATTTAACGACCCAGCTGGTTCAGTGACTCTATCCTAACGAAGAATAAAATGTTTGTACGATTTGCAAATATATCGCGGTGAATATCAATGAATTGTATAGATGAAAAAGAACAGCGGTCAATATTTTCATTGCAGAGAAATGCAAAGCAACTAAGCAATACATTTAATGGAATTTTCGTAGCCTATAGCAGGTTTTAATTACCGAATACATCGTTTTTATTTTATCACTAGCTGTGCCCGCGACTCCGTCCGCGTGGAATAGTGACTGGGCAGGATTTTTTGGATATATCTTTTGGTTTATTTTGAATTACAAACCCTATAAATCCTAAAATATAAATAAATGAAATATAGAAACTGCGTTCGAACCTACAATGTCCAGCCTAAGCCTAATCCTATTTTACCCTTGATTATTGAACCCTATTTTATATGATTGATGATATAAAGCTGAGGTCAACTTAAATTGGATGCTAAAAATACGAAACTGATCACTTTTAACTAAAACCATATTTTTTTCTAAAATAAAAGTACTAAGTTACTCCTTGTTACATCAGCTATCTGCCAGTGAAAGTCCCGTCAAAATCGGTCCAGCCGTTTCAGAGATTAGCCGTAACAAACAGACAGACAGACAAAAATTGTAAAAAAATTTGTTTTGGTATATGTACTGTGTATACATCCAAATGCACTTAGTAAAAAACGGTTATTTTAATATTACAAACAGACCCTCCAATTTTATTTATTTGTATAGAGTATATAGATTAATATAAAATATGTTCACGTGCAGGGTTCCTGGGCTTCAATAGAATGTTGCTGAGTGATCCACAAGGATAGATCTTCGGAGGACTTTTTGTACGAGCTTACTATAAAATACAGTTTCTCTTAATTGCCTGGAAGAGTGAGGATATACGAAGAGCACCAAGCTGCAGATGTTTACATCTACTTACAGCGAACCTTGACAGTGTGTGTCGATTGTAATATTTGTTTCTCAAAATGTGAATCCCCTAAAGGCATGAAAGTCCTTTCAAGTTGTTCATTAGAGTTATCCGTTTGAATGACTGCGTTGAGTGTCTCTTGGAACGTCAAGAATGGGGAAACGGGGAATTTTCAGAAAATAAGTGTTCGTTAGTTGCGTTACATTTCTAGTAGCAATAGCTTTACCAGCTATGATGCTGTCACCGTTTCATTTCCAGCTCGAAACTATATATAGGAGTATATGTATAATTTGTATATATAAAAAAAAGTATTTACATAAGAAAAAGTCAAATGACAATTTTGTAGTTCATCACAAGCCCTATAAAAAATCTTCAGCAATTTTTTCATATTATTATTATATACAAAGTTACAGACTCTATTATGCAAAAATCGCAAAATTTGCAGAAAATTAAACTTTATTACTCTGCAGAAAGCGCAATTTTGATGATAAAACTTTGCTTAGTCAACAAACATTTTTGTGCAATATATAATTCTCAATACTCTCTTTTCTTTTTAAATACATATAATAAACACAGATATCCAGGACGGCACTCGAACCCATGATCCCTGAAGGCATTCCGATGAACTAAAGCCGTTCTACTAAGGATATTCTGTAATACACAACAATTGACACAATCCTCGTATCCCTAAATCACAAAACCACCCCTGTAACGAAAATAGCGGGGTTCCACCCCACTTACATGCGACCCGGGGGTTCGTGATAATTGCTCGCGTGCTGGCTTCTTTCAATGCTCGATACGCTAACGGGCTTAATAAATAAGCATTAAAATAAATAAATATACCACGACAATTCACACAGTGACATCTAGCCCCAAAGTAGCACATAGCACTTGTGCTATAGGCGCTAGATAGCGCAAATAGAAGTAAACACATTTTTTGCTAGCAAATATCAAAATTTTTACCAGCGTGGAATCATGCTACTATCAGAAACGACGATATTGGACCAGAATGAATAATATGTAATTAATTATATATTATTATTATAATTCTATCCGTGCAGAGGCGGAGAAAGAATATTATATATACCTCTGCGGCCGGGATCGGCCCCGATCTTAAGTATGCCGCCATAATAACCTTGTGTTGTGTTCCGGCATTAGTGGCCCAATTTCCTGTACCCTTATGGAGCAGCGTGTTCGCGATGCCACAGCGTTGCAAACACCCATAGACGACGGTAACTGTTAAATTCTAAGCGGGCCGTCAGCCTGTATGCTATCCCACAGGAATAAAAAAAATACATACGAGTAAATACCCAGACGCGCGACAGGATTGAACCCGTGAATATGCTACCGACCTGTAATACTCATCAGCAAATCTCAAGTCAAAAATTTCAGAACATAGCTCAAATCGTGGGGCTACGCAAGTGGATACAGTGTCGGTTTGATCCTCATGGAAGACAATATTTATACGTTCTGTAAATAGTTCTTGAACAGGAATAAATGTTAATTTTTTTGCAAAAAGCTCTCCAATACAGCGTTTGTTTAATGCAGTTATAATAAAAAAACAAAGTTAAATTAAGGCTTATTAATAATTTAATATTAATTTATTATATTGAATACAATACAACGTAATAACGTGCACAACTTTGCTTCCGCCATTTGTCAATAGATGTCCGTACGTCAGACAATAAGCTTATACATTTGTCAACTTCTTCCTGCCCTTATCCCAGCTATATGGCGTCGGCACAACTATCCTCTTCTTCCTCTTTCCTCTATTAGTCGTCATCTGAACATTCACATTTTTTTACCATATCATCTTTTACACAATCCATCCATCTTTTCTTTGGTTTACCTCTCCGTATGCATCCATCCACTCTCATATCTAGCATTTTCCTTGTAATATGACAACCTTCTCTTCGCTTTATATGGCCATACCAGGCTAGCCTATTTATTTTTAGCTTCTCAATCACTGGTGCTACTTTCAAACTTCACCTGATATATTAATTTCTAATTTTAGCCACTTTTGTAACTCCACTCATCCATCTTAACATTCGCATCTCTGCTGCATGCAATAACCTTTCTTCCTTCTGTAAATATAACCACAAAAACCATTAGTGAAGTTCTGTATGTATCATAAATGAAGCTCATCGAATGCTTTCGAGTACGTACGATATGGAAAACGGTGAGTGGTTTCAACCGGCAGACCGACATGACGGTGGAAGCGAGAATATTTTCGAAGATACTGAATTGGAAGTATTACTCGATCAAGACTCATTTGAAACGCAAGAAGAACTAGTACAATAATTACTTTTGACTCAACAAGCCTTTTCAAAAGTCTTAAAAGCCATGGGAATGATTCAGAAGCAAGAAAACTGGGTTTCTTCGAGTTCGAGAGATGTTGAACGGCGTTTCTTTGCTTCTGAACGGCTACTCCAAAAGCATAATCGAAAGGGATTTTTGCATCGTATTGTGATTGGCGACAAAAATGGGTGCAAATCCGTCATGATCTGTATTTGGTGTGACCAGCTCGGTGTGATAATTTACTGAAACCAAGTTAAACCATCATGGGTGATCGATATTGAACGCAATTGATGCATTTGAGCCGAGCTCTAAAGGAAGAACATATCCAGTGCCAGGATAGACATGACAGAATCATTCTCCAACAGGACAATGCTCGGCCCCATGTCGCCAAGGTGGTATAAAAATATTTTAAAACGCTAAAATGGGAGATCTTGCCCCACCCGCCGTACTCTCCGGACGTTCCGCCATCCAACTACCACTTGTCCCAATCGATGGCACACGGACTGGCTAACGAGTATTTTATTTATATGAAGAAGTAAAAAGTCGATTAAGTCGAAAGACGAGCAATTTTTCCGTCGCAGAATCCGTATACTGCTGGAAAAATGAGCAAAAGTGGTGACTAACGGTAGCCAGTATTTTAAATAAAAAGCAGGTTATAATTTTTCCCTAATATAGCTTCAAGTTTATGAAAAAAACAGCGAAAGCAAATTTATAAACACAATATTTCATATGTTTAATATTGCAATATTAGCGTGCCAATTATTGGCGAGACATGATGTGTTTATATAACTCCAACACCACGTATTGGAGTGGAAATGAATAGAAAAAATAACGCGATGATGTATTCTTACTCAGTCATAGGCCACAGTAAGGTAGAACGTTGCTTGCAAACGTAAAAGGCATCAATAATGTATTAGAATCATCCCCCACTTTGACCGGTAAAGCCATTTCGACTATCAATCTTGGATATCGTGGGGCGGTGACGTCACGATGACGTAGCTATCCATAAGGGGTGCTTGACGATCTATTTACGACTAATGTGTATTTATTTAAGAAAATGTTTGTTTTGCTATATGATAGCGCTGATATTTTCCTTAAGAATCTTTATTTCTACCACAATTTTCCAATTTTTGTGGAGGCACAACATGTTCTTCCCTCCCACTCTTCTGTTCACCGTAATCTCAACATTTACTCTTATTCGGCGCATCGTCTGCATAATCCATCGATTTTTTGTTTGGCAGAAGGAAGGACTCTTCCTTCTGTATACGCCCACTTTCTAGGATCCGCCTTAAAGCATTTCATACGTTTCATATAGAAAAAACCAGAGTTCGCTGTTGTCTTCACAGGATGAAACTAATTGTACGTCTAAAAAGACCTCCGTGGCGTAGCGGCTAACGTACGTAGAAAAGGTGGCGGAGGTCAAGAAGTGTTTATTTTTTTACAGTTCTCTTCATTAATAAATCTGTTAAATTTATCTAGAACATTGTAAATCGTCCTATTTTATGATTTAAGATTAAATGTTATCCTGTGTATTCAGAGTTAAAACACAATTACGTAATTGAAAAAATAATATGTTAAAAAAGAGTTTTAGACGTGTTGCTGGCGAGTTTCTTGTCCCATGTAACAGCCATAAGCGTCAAGCGGTGGTAATGTTAGTATACATTATAATTAAATATAATAATATTAATATTTATTCAACAACAACAGAATATTTAACAATATAAAATACAACTTACAATTAATTTAGACAAAAGTAACTATACATTATACTGTATTAGCCCCAGTTACCAAACTAAAAAAAATTGTATCTTGTATGCATATTAAGTATTTAATTTTATTTAGAAAATAAAAGCATATAAGTAGTATATCAGTTGTCTAGTACCCATAACACAAGTGCTATGCTACTTAGTTTTGGTCTAGATGGCGCTGTGTAAATTGTTCCAGTACATTTACAAATTTTAACAATAATGATTAATTATTCATCGTTTGGAATTTAAAGTTTCATAATAAATTTCAATAGATGGCGCTATTATTATTTAGTGCAATATCGGGACTGGATATCTCCCGATACTGGTATCTCCCGCGCAGATGTATAACTTTATATCACCCATACTCGTTCATATCTCGTGTCTTGACAGTGACAACTAAACAAAAACACACCACGAGACAGCGTAGGCATGCATGCTATAAATGCATACCATAGAGTAAACTTCATACATTAAAGACGTGTTTGTGGCCCAAACTTGACAAGGCCCAGTGAATGACGATTGGCTGAATACAATTCCGAAAATCAATTGAACATTGTCAATTAACAGGTGATTTTTAAATGTTTAACAACATTTTACTAGAACTTTTACGCTTTTTACGACTACCTTCATGGCTAATGCGCGTCAGTCGGCTTCGGAGTCACGGGTTTGATTCCCGTCCTCTTTCTGTAGTGTATTTATTTACGAACGAAAATTATATTAGTAATATATCAGTTGTCTAGTACCTATAACACAAGCGCTCTGCTGCTTACTTTGGGATTAGATAGCACTGTGTAGTCCCAGTACATTTATTTTATAAGTCCCAACATTCTTCAAAAAAGGTTGTAATTAACGAAAATTATAACAAGTATATCTAAGCTACGAGTAGTTTTAAACGAGGAAACATTACCACGAGCTTTTTAAAAAGTAAAAATAAGCCTATTTGCACAGCGGCTGTTAACAAAAGCAGTCTGGCGCGCACGGGCACTTGTTTGTTCACCGACTCATTTGTCCCGACCACCCCTACCTGCCACCCCTTCTTATTATACCCAACTCAGGTTGTAAATAATTAGAATTACATGAGGTTTAAAGGTACAAAAATAATATAATATTATATCTTTATATATATATATAAAAATCTTGTATCACGATGTATGTTGCCAATAAACTCCAAAACTACTACACCGATTTCAATCAAATTTCACATGTACCCGTATTTTGGTCTAACTTACTGGATAGGATAGTTATCATCTCAATTATTCGCTTATGTCGTGAATGTAAACGAATAAAATGTATCAATTAATTGTTTCTTAATCAAGTGTTTATTTACTGTTTAGTTTTATGAAGTTCTCATAGATGGCGGAGTACGTTGATTCATCGATAAAATTCTTCAATATTGTTTGACATCTAGGTTGCAAATACACCCAATAGATGGCGCTTTTCGATTTTACCGGAAGGGTTTTATTTCCTCAGTTGCAATTAGAGAAATAAAATATGGCGGTACGAAGTCAGCTAGTATTATATAAATACCAAATTAAATAATTTCCATGTTATTCTATACTGTCTCCTTCCGATCCAAGGGCAAGAATAGAAGAAATCCCACATTAGGTGGATTCGGTACATTATGTCTTCTTCTTCCACTCTCCTCTTACTCAACAGTCACGTCATTTTCGGTGTATCATCTTTTACGCAATCTTCTTCAATAACACACAAGTGTTAGCTTTTAATTTGTTAATCAATAATTTCAAACTATCCTAATATAGACTTTTAACGACTGATTGGTTTTGACGACCTCTGTAACGACCTCTATGACGCACATCGTAATACCTGCGAAAGTCACGAGCTCGATTTCCAACCCACAATAAAATTCATTTTTTTGTTAATCCCACTATCCTTAATTTAAATTTATTGAAAATTATTTTTTACCTTTTAGTTTGAATTTCTTTAAAAGCGTGTTAATATAATTTATTTGTTGTGAATTTCCAATCAATGTTATTATTAATTTAACGCTATCTTCTGGCAGTGTTATTAATTAAACTCCAGATGGCGTTTCGTCAGATTTTGAATTTTTTTGAGTGTTCAAAGTGGGTAAAAATCGTGTCCGAAAATTCCGTTACGTACAGGTCAAGTTAATATAAAGCGCGTAAATATGGAACAAAAAGCAAACGTCACGCGGTGTTCCCAGGCGGTCACCCATCCAAGTACTGACCGCGCCCGACGCTGCTTAACTTCGGTGATCGGACGAGAACCGGTCCGAAAATTCATTAATCCTGAGAATACTGGCAAGGATCTACAAAGTTTGAACGAAATCTGGCCGTTTAAAGTGGGTCAATATCGCGCCCAAAGGAGTCGGTTACAAACATACAAACAAACATACAGGTGAAGCTAATAAAAAGCCTGTAAAAAAAGGATTTAAGTAGTATTTCAAACACAAATGCTTAGCTATTTTGAGATTATTTGCCACTATGTGTATAGTCCAAGTAAATTTATATACTTAAATTTATATTTAATTTTAACAATTTTGTAACTCCACGCATCTATCTCAGCATTCACATCTCCGCTACATTTAATATCCTTCATCCTTCCCTTTTGTGGCCCAGTAGTCCAATCAACTTTTCTACAGGTTATGTGGTCAGGAATGGTATTGCCATTTACCGAGTCCTAAGTGTAAATGGATTACTTGACGACCTTCGTGACGTATGACTTTTGCACGTTAAAATGCCTGCGAGTCTAGGTGTTATGTATAATATTTATTTATAAAAGTATATTAGGAGTGTATCAGTTGTCTCGTGATCATAACACGTGTAACAGACCTAGGCGTTACTTTTTACAGTTAAAATTACCAGGCAGTTACATAAGATCATCAACGCAACCACTGGCCTGTATAATAAATAGACGTCCGGCAAATTCGGCGGCGAAGAAGTGGCAACTCTCGGCAGCCGGCACACGGCATGATTGTCCCTCACGGCGGGCTGTACACCCCCAACCGTGGGCACACGACGCGTGTCGTCGATACGTCTTTAAATCGGGTTGTGGGAACCTTAAGTCTATTCCTTAAGGAGTGGGTCCTTCATATTCATTTCGTATTCATTTATATCGTGACGTCACAAAGCTTTTGACCCCCTGCTCCTTGTCACACAATGTCACATTCCGGTGATACCCCCCCCCCCCCTTAAGTATGCCGACATAATAACCTTGTGTTGTGTTCCGCCATTAGTGACCCTGGTTCCAGTACCTCTATGGGATAGCAGGGTGTTCGCGGAGCCCCTAGCGTCCCAAACATCTTTACACGGTAACTGCTTACCATTCTGCTGCTTTCATTAAGTTGGCCCAGTCTGCTGTTCTTCAGAAATAAAAAATAAATTCAAACAATCTAGACAAAAGATTAAAACTTCCGCCTTAAAAACTTTAAAAAACATTCCGTTTGTAACCACGTAAACGTGATCACAGCGGTCGCGGCAGGAAATTACACCGGCGCCCTCAAATTTGCTAAAACTGAAGCGAAAGCTTTACGGAAATTTTCGAGGAAAAACTTTTTCCATAAAACGGGCCAATCTTGTTACTTCATTATGACAACGCTGAAAGGAATAATTGTGTATATATTTTTCGGATATTTTGAGATTTATATTAGCTTATAGTTATTATGAGTAATCACTATTTCTCCGGGCATGTGCGGAATAAGAATTACCCCTGAGGCCAGGATCTGCTTGTCATAAAAGGTGACAAAATAACCCTAGCTAGGTAGGCCCCCCTGGTCTATAATAAGCTTATGCCGCCATCAGTGCGTTATTATGCCGCTATGTGGACAGCGGCGTTCGCGGTGCCTCAATCGTCGTAAACATCCATAATTGGTAATTTTATCCGTGCAGGGGCGGAGAAAGAGTCGTAAAAAGTGACAAAACAACCCACCCTAGTTACGTGGTAGAGCTTCAAGCCCGTCTGGATGGCGACCACCTTTGGTCTTAAGTATGCCGCCATAATAACCTTGTGTTGTGTTCCGGCATTAGTGACTCAAGTTCCTGTACCCTTATGGGAGAGCAGCGTGTTCGCGATGCCACTGGCGTTGCAAACGCCCATAGGCGATGGTAACTGCTAAATTCTACGCGGACCGCCAGCCTGTCTGCTGTTCCTTAAAAATAAAAAAGTATGTGGTACCCAAATGGAACACTATTAAAGACTCATAGACCCACCTGTAGGTCCACAGGCTTATACCCCAGGAAGGTATACAACGCTTACGAATGTCCCATCTAATGTGCCATTTACCCACGGTGTAGGAATACGTGGTGATGAAATTTGCATACCAGGTTTTACAGTATTTGTAAAGTGATTAATGTACTTGACTTGAATGTTGTCACATTTTGCTGACTCTTTAGGGACCCCCTAAAGAGCCCAATAGTGGGATATTAGTTTTCCAATTGTTAATTATAATTGCTCGAGTTTTATGACATTTTTTATGTATTCGTCATTCTTGGTCACCAATAAAATTTCATTCTTTCTAATTGTTGATAGTGTTTGGAAAGTGCTAGTTATAATATATATAAATTAAGCAAATAAATTGCAGGAGTGTCGCCTTCGCTGGTATGGCCATGATTTACGGCAACCGGTTACTTACGTGGGGAATAAATGTCTGGCCATACCGCCACCACTGGGCCCCGGCAGGAGGGGTAGACCCAAAAAGTGCTGGCTTTATGTCGTAAGGGTTGATATGCGTGCCAATGGACTGACCACTAAAGATACCGAAGATCGTGCGAAGTGGAAAAGAAAAAGTAGCCGAAGCGAGAGTTTGGGTTGCAACCAGGATTCAATGCTAAGATGATGATGATGAGATTATATAATTTTGTGGATTACGTATTTCTATTGCGGACATGCCACGAATCAGTAATAAACCAAGATGGCGACTTTCAAAATGATCATTCGAAACATATGTTCGACTTTTATTCTCCCTTTGCCTATATTTTAAGTTTTAAATATCGGCACTAACTTAATTTAAATTTAGGAATTTTAAGTAAAAATTTAGTAATTCAAATCCAAACTATTGGAAATATAGCGAAGTAATGTTTTTTCAGAATACTATTAGCTACAAAATAGTTTTTGTAAAAAATTTCTAAATTAGTATTCTTAAATAAAACGAAATTGATTAATCACTCCCTTTTTAATTCATATCAAGTCATGCACAATGTTTTATTAATCAATTTAATTTTTAACATAATGGTAAATCATTATGAAGATAAAACCGCATGAGCAACTAATGATTCTAATTAAATTTAGATTATAATATAAAAAAAATATATTTCTATTATATTTATTAAACTAACCGTTACCGCCCGCTTCGCTGGTCGAATAACAGAAAAAAAAATTTTTCGTGAGATTCTATTTTTTTTTTATTAATTTTAGGTTATTTAACCTAAGTTACTACTCCTTGTTACATCAACTATCTGCTAGTAAAAGTCCCGTCAAAATCGGTCCAGTCATTTCAGAGATTAGCCGAAACAGACAAACATACAAAAATTGTAAATAATGTTTTGGTAACATCCAAATGCACGTAGTAAAAAGCGGTTATATTAATATTAAAAACAGACACTCCAATTTTATTTATTTGTATAGATGTATAGATATAATATCCATTTAGACAGCAATTCGTTTTAGACCCTGGGTTGCTCACGAATTGCTGTTGTGTAGCATTACCCACTGGTACGTAATTTCAAAATTTTACCCAATAAAACATTTATGTTCGGCGAAGTCTCAAGGCCTCCCTAAAGGTTAGAAGTATGTAAATTTATAATAACTCCGCGCGAAGGTACCGGGTGTTAAGATCGATCCGTTGCGTATTTTATGATTGTACCAGTTCTGGGTGGAATAATATTACATATTTTAATAACTTAGAATTTATTTTTATGAACAAAGCTTCATCATTATTTTTATTGCCGGCTGACGGCCTACTATTCAATACCAGTTACCGTCGCCTAAGGATGTTTGCGGGGGCAGGGACGCCGTTAACACGCTGCCGTCTGCATAGGCGAACTGGAACATACTTATGCCGAACACAAAACAAGGTTTTTATCCGTGCAGGAGCGGAAAAAGAATACTAACATCTGTGGCCGGGGTCTGCCTATCGTAAAAGGCGACAAAACAACCCACCCTATCTACGTAGTAGGGCCCCAAGCCCGTCTGGATGGCGACCACCTTTGGTCTTAAGTATGCCGCCATAATAACCTTGTTTTGTGTTCCGGCATTAGTGACCCAAGTTCCTGTATCCTTATGGGACGACGGTAACTGCTAAATTTTAAGCGGGCCGTCAGCCGGTCTGTTGTCTTACAGAAATAAAAAATATTTAGAAACCATCTTCTGTAAATATAGCAAGCACTTCACATGAAGTTTATGAAGAGCTTCCTCCTTTACCGTATCAGACCGTTTTGTGAGTTTCTCCGCAGACCCATGTAACTATATTACATACATTCTTCTGACGGTACCAACCCATATTGATTGCTCGAAGACATTTTTCTTCGAATATTTTCATCCAAAATACTAAATAAGCTTTGTATAAAGACTCAATATATTTATATGTAAATTATTGAAGCGGGGATAATTTTAGTATGCGGTAAATTTATTCACCCCTCATATGACAAGTAGGGTTGACAAACTTAAGCAATGCGAATTTAGAATAATAAATATTGAATATATCAATATAATGTTGAATACAATCAAATCAAATCAAATATTATTTTTATTCAAGTGCTTTTTACAATTGATTAACTTAGCGCCTCCAAACTAGGCATGGCCTGTATTTTGGAGACGTAGTAATACATAATAATATACGAATTATCTACTGTTATATTCACATTATAATTATACCTACATAATTTTTCTGTTTTAGTCATTGTAACATTATATTTAAAACTTATACCATGTCCTATTAATTTCCTACAAAATAATAACTATAAATATATACATACACATATACGTACTCATTATAATAATTATATATATACTAATACATTAACACATACACACATTACTGTCATAAAGTATATGTGATAGCGAGTTAGCGTTTTGTGTGAGTGGATGTGTGCATGCGGGTGTGTGCGTGTTTTGTGTGTGTGCATGTGTGTGGTTTCAATATATATCCTTTAATAGATTCTCTGTACATTCATAATTTTGGGTACTCAACCAATCAACTATGCATTTTCTAGCCTCTTTAACAGATTTAGTCTTAATATCACAAAATTTAGTCACTGCATTATATATACGGACTCCGAGCAGGTCACCTATACGTCTAGCAAGTGAGCAGCTTGCTGCAGGCCTTGGCAATCTGTATACCCTTTTCGCCACCAATATGTTATAATCTTTTGATGCCAACACCGACTTGTGCATTTTCAACTCGGTGTACAGTAGCGTGGTCGGATATCGAAAGGGTTTGCTTAACATTATCTTTAAAATTGATCGCTGAGCTCTCTCTACTCGGATTAAATATGTTTTAGCAGCACCACCCCAACAAGAGATGCAGTATGTAATAAGGGATCGACACAAAGCAAAATAAATAGATTTAAGTGTATCGAAACCTACCACACCCCGCAAATTTCTCATTACATAAGCAACTTTTCGAACCCGTACCGACAAGGATTCGATATGTTCCTTGAAATTCAATTTTTCATCTATAATTACCCCTAAATATTTTGTAGATTTAGTTCTACTTAAGAGCTCACAACCACAAGGATTGCCATAACAATATAAAATAAACAATATTATAATACTATATTAAAGGAAGGTTTTTATCCCTGTAGGGGCGAAGAAAGAATACTGACCTCTGCGGCCGGGGTCGGCCTGTCGTAAAAGGCGACAAAACAACCCACCCTAGCTACGTGGTAGGGCCTCAAGCCCGTCTGGATGGTGACCATTTTTGGTTTTAAGTATGCCGCCATAATAACTTTGTGTTGTGTTCCTGTATTAGTGATCCAAGTTCCTGTACCCTTATGGAACGGCAGCGTATTCGCGATGCCACTGGCGTTGTGAACACCCATAATGCACATTTGGTTGTAACAAATTGATCCCTATATCAAAATAAATACTTTTATCGCTTCTGGTATTATAAATTCTAAAGTGAGTTTGTTTGTTTTTTGTGCTTTCACGCCTAAACTGCTGAACTAATTTTGATGAATTTCATTATAATTATAGATTGAACCTGGGAGAAGGACATAGACTACTTTTTTTTAAAATTCATATCACAGAACAACGTTTTCCGGGTCAACTAATTAAATAACAAATGAAAATTCTTATGAAACAGTCCGAGAGCTACTGCATTATTTTCAGTCTATGCGATCACTAATATATGACCACATATATTATGGGTTGTATGGAAGAAATCACTTACAACGATAAAGCCGCCCATTGTCTCCAATATTTAGAATATTCTCTTTTACTACTTTTATTATATTATTGGGTTAAGTTGGTGTCCCGGCACGGACGTATCGGGAAATATTTAAAAATATAGAAAGCGAAAGCTATAGAAAGAGCTTGAATTTTTTTAAGAGATCTGTTTAAAATATATCTCGTTTCCTAAAGCAGTCTTTACGAAATCTGACTGATGGTGTTACTAATTTTCTCTGGAATACTATAATTATAAGATTTTCAATAGGATGAAAAGCTTAATTTGGATAAAACAAATAAATATATTTAGACAGTTATAGCATATCACTTCTTTTATGGATGGTAGATAACTAATGTGTTACTTTTTTTGTAAATAAATATTATACATAAACACCCAGACACGAGACGGGTATCGAACCTATGACCTACGCAAGCATACCGAAGTGTGTTAAGTGTGTTAGATAAAGAAAATGAAATAATATACTGTGACAATTAGCGCTATCTAGTCTAAAAACAGAGCAATTGTGTTATGGATACTGATATACTATAATGGTAGGCAAAATAGAGGGGAAAAGGCCCAGAGGACGGTCACCAACCCGATGGTCGGATCAAATTAAGGCTATCACGGGGCTCACTTTGCCTGCAGCTCTGAAACAGGCCGAGGACAGAGTGGTGTGGAGGCAGTTCATCAGCGTCTCCGTAAAGGCTTATCAAGACGGGCACGACCTTCAGGAATGAAGAACACGACGAAGAAGAAGATACTATAATGGTAAATAAATACATATACACTCAAATTCGGGACGGGAAACGAACACATTAACCATAGCGTTCCGACGTGCAAGAGCCATCTCGGCAAGGAGATCTCCTTAATGTTGACGTATTGTTTTCAAAACCGTTTTTTTTTAATATAAAGAAGAAAACATTAATTTAATATAAACTGTTACTTTCATTTAGAAAGATATAAAACCACAAAGAAAGCGAAAATCCGATGGAAAATTTGCTTTCTATCATTTATCGATTAACCGCACCACCCCAACTTCCCCTATTAACCGCAATTGTATACGCCATAATAAGTCCCTGCACACTGTTATTTGAAAATGAAATCTCACTGGAAATCACAATGGGGAGATTGGGGAAAGTCGTTCCTTGCATTATGAATCACTTATTCGATACTGAATTAGCGACGCGAATGGTATAGTGTCTGCTGGATATGTTTTTTATTGTTGAAAAACAGCAAACTGACGGCCCACTTAACAGTAAGCAGTTATCGTTGCCTATGTATGTTCGATGATGCTACGTCCACTGCGAACACGCATATCCGCATAGGGGTACAACCTATATGAATATGACGATATATAAAGACCCAGGGTGGTTTTCGTTCAGACGGGCTTAAGATCACCTAGCACAGGTTGTGTTGTCGCCTTTTACGACAGGTCGACCCCAGCCGCAATGGTCATTATTATTTTCATCTGGTGCAGGGAACTTTTTAGTGTATAATAAAGGCTTGTTTAATTAAAATAAATATATCTCAAGTAGAAACTTGTCTCCTTGCAGGGGCGGAGTAAGAATACTGACCCCTGTGGCTAGGGGCGCCCTGTCGTAAAAGCGACAAAACTCCCCGTTAGGTGGAAAGCCTCGTGCCTGGATGGCAACCACTGCAATAACCCCTGGTCTTTAAACTTTCCATAATAACCTTGTGTTGTGAACATCTATAGACGATGCAGTGCTTACTATTTAGTGGGAAGTCAGCCAGTTTTTTTTTATTGCTGTAAGAGAACAGACAGACTGACGACCCGCTTAGAATTTAGCAGTTGCAAATGTTTGCAACATCAGCGGCATCGCGAACACGCTGCTGTGCCATAAGGATACAGGAACTTGGGTCACTAATGCCGGAACACAACACAAGGTTATTATGGCAGCATACTGGTGGTTGTCATCCAGACGGGCTTGAAGCCTTACCACGTAGCTAGGGTGCGTTGTTTTGTTGTCGCCTTTTAGGACAGGCCGACCCCGGCCGCAAATGTTAGTATTCTTTCTCTGCCCCTGCACGGATAAAAAGCAGTCTGTTCTAAAGCAGTTAAAAAAAATAACAAATTATAAATTTTAAAACCCCGTTCATTTCTTTTTAAAGACTATTTCCTACACTAAGATAAATTCTGTATAGCAGAGATTTTTACAAACATACAGTTGGCAGACTCATATATACAGACCAGATAAAACTTCGTGGGGATCTAATTAATACGACCCTAATTTAGATATTTTAGTACCCAAAGTATTATCAATCGTCATATAATATCCTCTACATATATTACAACACGTACAGGATGATGTTAGAGTTACCCCGTTCCTGTAGCGCATTAGAGATGTTTGCTGAGGCCCGTGTAAACTATTTTACGCCACAATGCGCAAGCGTAATGGGTTCCTGGTGCGCAGACAACGACATCCTGAACATGTTTGGGTCTACGCTCGATTCCGCCTACATTAATCAATGCTATGGGCATAATACAGTCGCTTTATACTGTACGCGCAGGTGCGCCCTCTTTTGTTTCTGATTATTTTTTACCTATTGAAACCATTTTATACTACAGTAGTCAGCTAGTGGACTAGCTAACTCGGTAAACGTTGTTCTGTTATATTCAATAAATTTAAAGAAACATTTTGTACTAAACCGATTTGTGAATCTAAACCAGAGGTTTCCAGACTTTTTTCTCATAGACTACTTTCAAAATTTAGCTGGTTCCAGTGGTTTCCCTGCAGCTACATTTCTACCATATTCCCAAAACTCGACAGAAATTGTGAAGATTAGATTGGCTGAGTTCTAACCACGAATTAATAGTTTTCAAAAAAAGTGAGAATCTATTGGTTGATTAATTGTAACAAATGAGTAACGTTTATCCTTGGCATTCGTATTTATATTGGTGAAGAATCAAACAAGTTCATGCAAGATTGCAAGCACATACACCACAAGTCGTTTTCATCCC
This sequence comes from Malacosoma neustria, assembly GCA_963693495.1. Classification (NCBI taxonomy): domain Eukaryota; kingdom Metazoa; phylum Arthropoda; class Insecta; order Lepidoptera; family Lasiocampidae; genus Malacosoma; species Malacosoma neustria. Next base: position 4,350,565 of record OY856395.1, on the reverse strand, counting down.
TTTACACGTCTGAACAAGTGTTGCGAACAGCGGAAGCGGCAGTGGCGGCGCTTTGAAAGAAAGAAAGAAAGAAAAGAAGAAAGCTGAGCTCCTTAAAATATTATCTGCCTTAATTGATAGGTGCAGTCAAGCCAACGTTTTAATTCTTCACGACTCCCGCTTACGAATTGTGAACCCCCATTTTTATGTCACGCCAACGTAGACCCCTGTTGGACTCAACAAGACTCAAGGGAGACTTCCCGTGGATTCCTGTTGCAATCCATACATGTACATATATAAGCGAAATACCAGTTATTGCGAAATCTCTAAAACATCAGATTGACTTGAAATTTATCATAGTTGCTCATTCCGCGATGAACTCACTAAGAACAGATTTTGTGGAAATCCTGTCTAAAACGTAATTTTTTGAATTTATGTGACAAATTTAATTTAAAATAGGCCGCCATAATAACCTTGTGTTGTGTTCCGGCATTAGTAACCTAGGTTCCTGTACCTCTATGAGACAGCAGCGTGTATGCGGTGCACCTAGCGTCGCAAACATCCATAGGCGACGGTAACTGCTAAATTCTAAGTGGACCGTCACCTTGTCTACTGTTCCTCAGCAATAAAAAATATCAGGTTAATAAACCTATAAAAACATTTACCCATTTCTAATATTCACCACCTAACCTAATTATCGTATGGCAACAGTATTTAGCCTTGAGGATTCACCACACCCAGTTATGAGTTCATACCCCTAATTACCATTTAAAATGGTCGCTTAACATTTAACGAATCCATGTTGGATATATTTCGCTAAATACAGCTAATATTTAATACACATAATTTTTTTATAGCTGAGGAACAGCAAGTTCTCTTACGCGAAGGACAGCGTGTTAGTGGTGCCCCTGGCGTCGCAAATATCCATAGGCGTAACTGCTTACTATTTAGGAGACCGTCAGCCTGTCTGCTATTCTATAAAGAACTTTGACATCAAGAAATATTTAATTAACTCTAAACTATATTCAAGAAGATGTAAGAATGCTTTATTAACATTCCTATCTACGTAATCGTATATGTAAATTTCTGTAATAAAAGCGGGTCAGTCATCCTTATCGCCATAACGTGATTCAATCTTATTGGCTATGATATTTTAATCAGGAGATGCATGTGCTTTCAGCCAGAACTTTCTATAGACACCAAGTGCTGGCTTGAAGACTTCGATGGTGCATTGCGTGCGTCAATCATGCGAAATTACTCACTACCAAAGATTTCGAAGACCGTGGAAAATGGAGAAAAAATTAGAGAAGAAAATCATAACATAGAGTGAAAAGAACATGTAGAATGAACTTGAAACATTTGGCTTTGGTATTCCAATATTTGTATCAAATTCTGGGAAGTCGCTCAACGGGTTATGTTGACATGTTATGCATAACATTCAAGTGATAATGGGCTGAGATCTATTATAGGACAAATAGGAGATAAAGCAAACGAGTCCTAGAATGGAGACTGGAGAGTGGGGCTGGATATGAAAGATACGAGACAGGAAAAATGGTGAGTTGAGAAAGCTTCAATGAACGACAGTTGGCATCAAATAACAGCGAATATTGATAATATTCAATAAAACCACACAATCTCAGCAATTCCCGTGGCTCAAGCTAATAAGGGCATAAAAGAATCCTTACAATATGGCGTTACTGACAAGTCAAGGGCGGGTCATAATGCCTTGAGAAATTGGTTCGACACAACTTCCATAATCCTATTACTTATGGTCTGATTTCTTTCATATGAAGAGTTGAGTGGCAAGATTAAAGAAAGGTCTGTTTACTTTTATACTTTATATGCTGGACTCTCTTTATTCAAGTGGTTAATCACAGTTCTGTTTCACAGTTGTATTCTGTCATGATATGTGAGAGACTTTCACGTCCTAATTTTATGGAGTTGAAATATATTTTTTATTAGAGGGCGCCACTTTAATCTTCAAAGGACCACTTAGTCCGTTAGGTTGACTTGAGTCTCTGGTATTGATGGGGCGGGCTTCTTACACCCTAATACATATTAGGGGATATCAGGGAAATATGAAAGAATTTTGTATTGTATGGATCAGAATGCTGGGCGACAAAGGGAAAAGATGAAAGGTTATTGCATATAGCAGAGATGCAAACATTGAGATGGATGCGCGGAGCTACAAAAATAGATAAAATTAGAATTGAGTATATTAGGGGATGTTTGAAAGTAGCGCCAGTTATTGAGAAGCTGAAAAATAGTAGATTAGCCTGGTATGGTCTTATAATGCGAAGAGAGGAGCGTCATGTAACAAAGAGGATGCTAGAAATGAGAGTGGATGGATACAAGAGGAGAGGTAGACCAAAGAAAAAATGGATGGATTGTGTAAAAGATGATATGGTTAAAAAAGGTGTGAATGTTCAGATGACGGCTACTAGAGGAGAGTAGACGGAAAGAACATGTTGTGCTGACCCCACATAGTTTGGGATAAGGGCAGGAAGAAGATAAAAGAACTTTGCATAATGAGGAGAATGATGATTATATAAAAGAAAGTTTGATAATTGCTCCCTTGTCAAAATAAAAACAAGATATACACTAGAGAAGTTACAGAAGAAGCGGTAGACTAAAGAAAAGATGGATGGACACTGTGAAACATTATATGGATCTAAAAAGCTGTTGAGAAGACAGCTAATAGACAAGAGCGGACGGAGGAGACGTCAAAAGTTGAGATTAAGACAGAAAGAAAAATATTCTCTAATTTTTTAAATTTAGTTTAATACTATACTAATATAGATGTGTAAATTAGTGATGATAGACATCTAATCACAAATTAAGCATCAGACCGTTTATGTTATGGATGCCAGATAACTGGTATAGTATTTATATACTTTGTTATATAAATAAATACATAAACACATAGACTTGCAATGGGAATCGAAACAATGAAACCCGCAGACGTTCCGATATGCAAAATCCGCCATGAAAGATCCACGGAGATAAATAGTTATTTGTTTATAAAAGATTCAAAAATATTGTGATATATTCTAAAAATGTATTTTTCCGATATTCGAATTTCTATAAGTTAAATTTGTATTTTAAAGAAAGAAATAAAAAATGTTTATTTAGAGCACAAAATAAGTAGATAATAACATATTAAATAAAATCGCATTACAAATAAAAGTGTCCTAAAGGGTCTTCTGCTCAGCATAGTTGGTTATAAGAAACCAACGCTGGTCTTCCGCAGAGGCCTTTAAGAATAACATGAGTCATTAAGCAATGGAATATTTTTTGCTGCAGTTCACAACAAATGAACAATACACATATATTTAATATTCTTTCTTGAGAACCGCTCAAATTTAGTAGCACTTTATTAATTAATCCTCTAGGATTGACATCAGTGCCGCGTAGGAACCGAACCAACGGAAATATTTGAGATTCTCCATCTTGTTTCCCTAATACGGCCACTCAGCTAACTAGCAAATGATAGCGGTGGTCGCGGCAGCATAACCAAATCCCGTCTACTGAAGCCATTGTGGGGACATAATTGACTTTTAGTAATTACTTTTTCTCCATTCAGGAGCGGAGTAAGACTCTTAACCCTGCAACCGGTGACGGCATGTCGTTAAAGGTGACAAAACTACCCAAGCTAGATGGTAGGGTTCCAAAGTCGTCTGGCAACCACCCCTGGACTCTTAATATGCCGCCATAATATATGCCGGCATAAATGACCCATGTTCCAATTGGGGAATTAGGGGTACGCCGGCGGCGGCTTGTTAACAATGTAGTAGTGGCATCTCCAACATCCATAGACCACGGTAACTCTTTAATATTAAGTGGGTCGGTAGTATGTCAGCTGTTCCACGCAATTACTCTCAGAACGCCTAGTACACAATTAATTGCAATTTATCGTTTATCTCAGAGTTAACAGTTACCAGGCTCAGTATTCCATAGCCAATATGTTAGTAACATATTTATACTGTTCCTAAACTTACCTGACAGCGGCCGGAGCGGCAGCTTTATTACAATAGTAAAAAACCACAACATACATTCACAGAAATAAATTTTTGTTTGACAGAAAATCAACTATGCCATATTGTAAGAAGCAAAGTACATACCTACATTATTATCTTATTTACTAAAATAGATTTTACTGTAAAAAAAGATCTGTTATTCTTTCTGGAATTTTAAACCCTTATTTTATATGTTTTAAATAATATGTTACATATAAAAAAACAATATAAAAACATATAGTTTAGTAAACCAATAAAAGATGCGTAATGTATAGTATAAATGTATAAATATGTTATTTAATTAAAGCCATGCATTATATAACTTATTCATACGAGTTACAGATCGAAGGTCAAAGCGACTACGGCATTAATGCTGCAATGCTCACCTGGTTCGGCGTAGCTGTTTCCGTAGTCATATCTGCCTCAAACGAAGCTAGACTACTCTTCTTCTTTATCTTCTGACATGAACAACAGTTCAATTTCGACACTTTAATCGTCGACTTATCATCGACAAAACTAAAATCCGTTCAAATATGTCCGTACTAACATCATAAAAAGTCCTTTGTCTATTTCAAATGGAGGTCGAATTGTAATTCTAAATTTAAATATACACGCGGTCCGCCATTTTACTTCCGTAACGGAATTGTATTGGTGCGGATTATTCTTCGATTTGAAGGTAAACGTTCATAAAACTAAAAGCTGAAGCGTAATACACTTATTGAACGATTTTCTAATTTTTGAATTAAAAAGAAACCATGACGCGCTAGTTGTTGCGTTTAGTAGCTCACCGCGGGGGTGTAAGAATAATTTTGCCGGCTCCTGGCGAGAACGCGTCTCTGGGTGGGGTAGAATTTCCACTGCGACTGCGCGGGATAGTTACCTAGTGTGCGTAATTTGCGTCTACATCACCAGCCTACCCCGGCCTCCCCCACCCCGTCCGATTGTGTATCGGTTTAAGTACAACGGGGGTGTATTTCGGGGTAGCCGAGCTCTTTGTTGACTGGTTATACCGTACGTACGAATACAATCGATAATGTAGACTGTTCAGATGTTGGGAAATGTCAGACATTGAGGTGCCTGCAAAGCTTTTGCGAAATTGCATATGGACAAACTTCGATAGGGATTCGGGAGTTAGGGAAACTAATAGCATTGGCAATAATCGTAATCCTGACTGCCAGGTTTGATAACCTCCAATTATGTTACGAAAAATATTGATTAGGGTATCGCGTCGCCCGGGAATTTTAGCGCATCGACACGAAGCTTTGTCCCTCACATACATTCTAGGTTTTTAACTATATTCATCAAACATTGTACACATTACCTACTCGATTCTTTAGAGAATTTATTTCATATAGATTTTTTTCCTTTTATTATATTAAATTATTTTATTATTTTTTTCATTCACCGCACACGATATTGACCTTTGATATTTGACCGACTTGGTGAACGTAAGCGGTTCCGGCAACCTCAATTCGATCTGAAATATAACTTCTCATATTTCTAGATATTTACGGAAACAGTATGATATTAGAAGTTAATGGGAATGTATCATTTGTCTGGTTTTAATTAAATTTGTTTAATAAGATTTTTTTTATAAATCTCTCATCCCTGACACGAGTGAGTCGGGCCTATTTATTCACATAGCTTATAATTATGTTTCCCGCACCGCGGCTACCATCTTTCAAGACCTCAGCCGCACCATTCTTTATACGGTCCTTCAGCCCCACCACTCTTTCAAAATCATCTTTGTATTAATTTTAATAATGTATTTTAATTTAATACAATTTTATACAATCTCCGAAGTAATACTTATCGAGATATAAACAGCGGTTCCAGTTTGACGCGTCTCTTCAGGCCTCTTATAGTCGACTACACCGCCAGGATCGAAGCGAAAAAAGCGCTGGTATATTCCAGCATTTTATTCTTATATTGTACAATGCGTTCTTATTTTCTCTAACATTAGATAAAATATAATATACTCGTAGTATTAACTGGACTCATCAGTAGGACGTTACGGTCTGTTAAGCATAGGTTTTCATGTTGTATATCAATCCAAAAGGATGGCGAAGATTTTCTCGTAACAGAAATGAGTGGAAGCTAGGGTAGGTCTATGTCGAAGGACAATCTGACCAACTGGTTGCTGAATAATTATTTTAAAACAATATATAGCATAGAAATGTATACCAATAGTTACTTTTTACTTATTCTTTTTAATTTAACTTTATACTTATATACGCTAAAACTGCAAGTTTTGTTTTTATCAGTCAGTATCAGTGAATAAATTTGAAATTGATCCATATTGTTAGATAGTAAAAAAATCGTAGACTTACGAAAAATATATATAAAACAGAAATCGTTAAAACAGATGTCTCAATGTACTGAATTTATTAATTAAAACTAAGTTCCGCACACTGGATTAAAATTATAACTCTGTCAAACGTAATTAGTCTGTGGAGGAAGGGTTCTGTATGATTAATTATATTGTTAATAATATCATGTTGTTACGTGCTTTCAAGGTGTATATAGTTTACTTAAGTTTTTACGATTGTTTTTTTTATAATTACTTATTGCTGAAAAGTGACTAAAACCACATCAATTAATTAAATAAGCGCTTAAAATCCATAAGTTAAATTATGGAGCTCGTTGATATAATGTTAAATATTTCTAAATACTTGTAAATAAAATTTGAGGATATTAAATTTATACAACTGTTTATATTTAGCATTTTCTTGTACGTAATATACATTTTAATATTATTTAATATGTAGAATAAAATGAAAAGAAAATTCTTAATAAAATAAAATAGAAATCTTAGTAAAAGAAAATTATTATCATCAATTATTAAATTATTTATATAGTTCTACATTTTTTTCTCACTATAGTCTTTCTACACCGCCTGACCAATTCCCTGGACATTTAAGATTCTCATACCCATTGGTGGCTTTGCAACAGTAACCGAATACTGTTATCGTTCGCTATTCGAATCCATTCACTATCATTTTAGAATTATAGCTTGTTCGTAATGTAAACTTTTACTTTCGTACCCCCTTTTCGACTTATTCTCAACTTTACGCGGTCGTTAACTTCTCTGGTAATGTATCCATTGGCATGCATATTACTCCATGCATCCATTTTTTTTAGTTAATATTATTTATTAATCAAACGTAGTGTGTACCGGGCGTTCGGTGGCCGACGTGCGCACGCGCCGTTGCATTCGTTATTCTCCGCGCAGCCCACCAGTTGAACCGAGTCGTCTACACGAAACACACTCGTTTACACTCCGCTCGAATATCACAGCGTACAGCTACAAGTGACTGCAAGAATATGATTTCTCCATGTAGCGGCGGAGTAAGAACACTCACCCCTGCGGCTGGAGTCAGCCTGTCGTTTACGACAGGCTGACTCCGGCTGTTTAAGGCGACAAAACAATCGTAGCTAGATGGTAGGACCTTAAGCCTTAAGTTCGTTATGGGTCACAAGCATTCATAAGCGATGGTAACTGCTTGCTATTAAGTGGGACTAGCCTATCTGCTGTTGCTTGGCAAAAAAATATTTCCTCAAGGATCTCTAATTTGTTATAAACAAATTAATGGTCATATAATGGAAGCATAATGAGGCTGTTTTCAAAAACAGATGCGTTTGTTTATATTAAACCTACGTTCAAGACACAACTGGAGTTTCATCGTAAATTACCAAATAATTGGGCTATAATGTGAGAAGTTAAGCTTCCTGGACTAAAGAACTTTTACGAGTATAATATAACAACCTTGATACAAATAACCTTGCCTTATAAAATAGTTTGAACAAGATAGTTTATATAACTTCTATATATAAAAGCTATAGCTTTAAGTATATTTCTTATTGACTCAATAACCCCCAATCCCTAATACTTACGGCCTACGCAGACCGGGACGGCATGGCAAGGGATTTTGCCGTCAGTCAGCGCACATTAGCCGCTTAGATACCGCGGCATTCCAGCGCCTTGCCACGGCGTGACAAAGCATGCCTCGGCAGCTCCTGCTGCCCAATACACTTTTAGTCTTCAGTTACGTTTGATCAAGTCAAAACGACCGCCGGAGTCCTTGGCATGCCGTTGCCTACCCGCAGTACGCCACGGCATCCCGCCGCGGGAGCTTGTGGCGCGTCTTTCAATGATATCCCTTTCAATGCCACGGCTTCATTTTAAAGCATAGCAATTTATGTAGTATTTCTATATCGATACGTTTGAATGTCCATTAGTAAAAAATTAAATCCCTTGCCATGCCGTCCCGGTCTGCGTAGGCCCTTACTTAATCATTGAGTTCTTTAATAAATTAAAATAATAATTTATTTTATTTATTGATCACAAAATACAATAATACATTACATATTGCTTATTTTCCAGATATTTTATTACAAACAATGGTGTCTTTTATTCCACCCGTGCAATAACGTTTAATACATTATTGCACATGCGGAGTAAGAATAAAGACTGCGGCCGGAAGAGCTAGGACTCCAAGCTAGCGACTACCGCTGGTTTTAAAACATACCGCTGTATTGTTTGTGTTTCGGCACTAGTAAACCTGGTTCCGGTTCTTATTCCAAGCCGGCAGCGCGTTGACAATGCCTTTAGAATTGTAAAATGTCTATAAACGGCAATGACCACCTACTACTATCAGGTGAACCGTTTGCCTGTCTGCTGAGATCCGTTTAAAAAAATTGTTATATTGGATAATATGAAATATATGTTACATCTAAAATTGTATGACGTATAATTTAAATACAAGTCTAACATAAAGAACATTTATAAAAATTTGTATTAAGTAATTTAGCAAACTTTTCCGTCCATGTCCGAAGTATTTCTACAATAAAATAAGCATGTATATATAAATAAAAATATTTTTTCACGTTTCACACAAATTATTTATAATAGAACTATTGGCCGTGTACTCCTAGCCAGAAATGGTGCCTTTAAAATTCGTAAACAGTAAAAATGTCTAAGTATATTGATTACAAAAACGTATATTTTTTCTAACAGCAAAACAACGTTTTCCAGGTCAGCTATGGTTGTATGGAAGCATTTTGTACAGTAAAAATTTGATAGCTATGTAGATTGTTTCGTGTTTTCTAACGATATATCGTAATTTTCTCAAAAGTCGTTTTAGCGGGTTTTACAACTACACGCCTCATATTAATTATCTATTACCCATAATACAAGGGCTTTGCTGCGTACTTAGGATCTACATTAACTTTATGCATCGGAAAATGCAGCATGCAATTTCCACAGATAAAAAATCCAATCCGTCACTCACTCATATCCATTCAACATATAATCATCAACGCGTATAATTTTAGACAGTATACAACGCGGTTTCATAGCAGACGTACGATGGCCGACTCTAAAATGTTTACATTACCAATGTTTCGTTTTAAACCGTGGTTATTTTTATTATGAACGCAAGATTCGTAGTTCGCTCTTAGTACGTGATCAGTGAGGTTAAAGACTGCGTTTAACTGGCAAAGTGTAGTGTGGGGTTGTTATTTAACTGTGAAATAAACGTCGTAAATACGATTCAGGTATGTATCTATATATATGCACTATAGATAGATATAAAAACCTTTACTGAACACCATTTTACAAGACCAAACACAATTTCAGTATTTCTTACTAGTAAAATCGTAAAAATTTTAATAATAAAATGTGCTTAGAAGTTATACGAAAGCAGTAAATAAAATTAAAATTAAAAACACTTGAAAATTGTATTTCTTATGGTGAATATGTGACGTTCTTGTATTTCTCACATTTTTAATCCAATCAGAGAACTAATCAAATTTTATTAAATCACAATTTCACTAATAATCTGGATCGTAAATTGGTAGCTCGGACATATCAATGAAGGGGATTTTTACTATTTTGTTCTCTTATCATAAATATTAAAAAATTAAGCTCTCATTAAATAATTGTCTAAATAAAGATAATGTGAGTCTTTTATTAAAAAATATAACCTTTAACTAAATAGATGGTTGAATAGGATTTGTAATGCACAAATATGATTTCATATATGTATATAAAAAAAAAATTAAATCATTTTGTAATAAGTTGAGAGTTCCAAATATTATAATTTTCTGTAAAGTACATACTCCTACATTATTTGGTCGAGTTGCCAGAATTATTATAACAAGTTACTAAAAATTCGTTTATATAGTCTTCAAAAAATTTTGCATGTCTATAAAGTACTGAAGTAGGTACATTACTTTTTTAATGCAGTCAAAACGTAAACAAGCTGTAGACAACAATAAGACTTAGCTATCAAGCTCTAAAAAATATACATATATGAATACCTAGTAAATTTTTGGATTTAACTTGTAATTTTATTTATTTCGCTTTAACGTTTAAAAATTATGTATTAATTTATTAATATAGCAGGCTTGTTCTTGTTTTTCACTTAAGTATAAATGAGTTGAATTGTTACGTATATAAGGTGTATATTAGCTTGAGAGCTTTTATTGATTGTCGAGTAAAAGCTCGAATAATTGGTCAGCCGTTACAAATAGAAATATCATAAGGCTTCTTGGATAACGCAATTTGCCTGATTTTTGCAAAATTAACAACTACAATCAATAACTTGACTTATTTAACACAAGAACTCATTCATTGATAAATGGCACTCATAAATTCAACTAACACAATATAGGTTGCCTGTATCCGTTTGAAATATAAAATCAAAGCTTTAACGTAAGCCGTAAAAACTTATGAGGTGTTCAAAAGACTATATAAATACGTCTAATAACCATCGATTTGGTTAATAATGGTAAGCTACATACCTAACCTATAACTTCAATTAAAAGTGCTCTTGAATGGTAGATGTGGCTAATGGGATCACGTTCAAACCAAAAAGACACTTATGGACTGAATGGAAAACTATTTATTTTAACTTTAACATTTTGAATTTATTTTTGATGAAACGTAATCATTATGGAATTTACAAAAGTTATATCAGATAACTAGACATGTTACTTCTTTAAGATATTTTCACGGAATCAACAAATATGAAACAATTCAATCTGAACAAATAAAACTGACATTCCAAATATAAAGTAATTTAAACATACTACATAAACCAAACAGATCAGAGTTGACATCAAAAGAGTATCTATAATCTGAGATTACCAATCAACAAGTGCCTTCACCAGTGAAGAACTCCGTGGTGTGGCGGCTAACGTACTCTTGTACGCTTGCGAAGGATACGGATTCGATTCCCGCCTCGCGTCTGGATATATGCGTCTGGACCGTAATTCATTTTGAACTTTATTAGGGTTTTTTCTGAAAGGCTGTGCAGAGGCACTATCTCTCTATAATCCAAGGTTTCGTCGTAACTAATTGATTAATTTGCCTTTTTTCTACATGAGTTTGAACAGCATGACAGTAAAACTTCAAAATGTTTTACATTACAAATCCTGCATTGTATTGTAAATCCGTTTCCCCGAGATGCCGGTAAAGTTGAAGGGACAGGTCTATAAGACCATTATTAGGCCTGTCCTTTTATACGGCTGTGAAGCGTGGCCGGTGTTAGAGTGACACAAGCAGGAGCTGCGTGTCACGGAGATGAATATGCTGCGGTGAATGTGTGGAGTGACCCGGAAGGACCGCGTTAGGAACTCCCGCATTCGCGGCAGCCTTCATGTCCGTGACATTGCGGATAAATTGCAGGAGTGTCGGCTCGGCGGATGCTTACGTGGGAAACAAATGTCTGGCCATGACGCCTCCGCCGGGCCCCGGCAGGAGGGGTAGACCCAAAAAGTGCTGGCTTGACGTTGTAAAGGGTGATATGTGTGCCAATGGGCTCACTACCAGGGATGCTGAAGATCGTGCGAAGTGGAGAAGAAAAAGTCGGAAAACGGACCCCGGGCGCCGAAGCGAGAATTTGGGCTGCAACCGGGATACAACGCAAAGATGATGACGATGATGTTATATAAAATTTTCTATGGCATTTATAAAAATCATATCCAATCGACAACTTGAATTTCGAGAAATATTTACGTTACGTTTATCGAAGTTTACATTTAAATCATACGAATATTGTGGAATTCCACATCTAATTTTAGATGTAACGTCTTTAAATGTCATGTACGAGTACATTTTGGTTGAAATTATTTAGTTTTAATTTAAATCATTGTCATTAATCGTGTTAACTACCGCTAAGGCGTATTATCTCATATGGGGAGAAGTTCAAAAAGTGTCCATAGGTGTTAAGTATGCTAAATTAAAAATTTAATATCTTTGGTGAGTTAGTGACAGTACAGTATTGAAAACCTGAACTATTATCGTGGTCCTAAATTATTTGGTAAATCTTCCTGCCGTTATCTCAAGCTATGTGAGGTGGGGTGGGCACATCTACTTAATATACCTTATAACCTAAAAAAAAAATATTGTTGCTATACTGTTGTTAACACTTTTTAAAACACAGAGACAATTCTTACATACAAATGAGCCAGCCGTTAAAGCCATCTAAATAAAGGGTCACCTTAAAAAGCCCTACCAGGTATAAATCCATACTAATATTATAAATTTGAAAATAGCACTGTCTATCTGTTATGTTTTCACGCCTAAACTGCTGAAGCAATTTTAATAAATTTCATTATAGAAATAGATCTCACCTTGGAGAAAGACATAGGCTATTTTTCATGTGGTGAACTATGTTTGCCAGCTTTTGGGTCAGGTTTACTACCTATAAATTTCCCTCATATACACTCAAGCTCTTTTTAATACCTGGTGAAAGGTGAACACCCTATTAAGCGTCTATTATAAGAATGCTCTCAATACCGATTAGAATAACACATTTTAAATACTATTAAATTAGGTCGATTTATTTGATAGTTCATTTTCATTGATTAGATGTTTCCTTTGCTTTTGGTGTATCTTTAAATATTTGTTAAAATTGACAATCTTATATAGATAGTTAGAAATAAATTATGACTAAAAAATATTTTTTTAGTGTAATGATTCTTATCCATGCAGGCGCGGAGAAAGAATACTGATCTCTGCGGCCGGGGTTGACCTGTCGTAAAAGGTGACAAAACAAAGCTACGTGGAAGGGCCCCAAGCCCGTCTGGATGGCGACCACCTTAAGTATGCCGCCATAATAACTTCGTGTTGTGTCCCGACATTAGTGGCCCAAGTTCCTGTACCCTTATGGGATAGCAGCGTGTTCGTGATGCCACTGGCGTTACAAACATCCATAGGCGACGGTAACTGCTAAATTCTAAATGGGCCGTCAGCCTGTCTGCTGTTCTACAACAATAAAAAAAATGATAATAATAAATATACATAGATTCACACAGCGTCATTTAGTTAAAGAAAGCAGCAAAGCTCTTGTGTTGAACTGAAATACTCCAAATACTTATCTATTGTTGTAGACATTTAGACAAACAGACTCAGGGCCGGGTTCGAACATGTTGCCCTCAGCCGTTCCGATGCAAGTAAGCTGTTGCGCCACGGACGTAATTTTATCCAGGCCAGTTGTTTATAAAAATATTTTTATTAGTGATGGTACTAAAGTTTTGGACATAAAAACACCAACACGTTTAATGACAATAAGTTAAATTAAAAACGTAATAATTTCAACCAAAATGTAAACATTTTAAAACGTTACGTCTAAAATTAGATGTTAAATTCCGGAATATTCGTGTGATTTAAATGTAAACGTTGATAAACGTAAACATTTCTCTAAATCCAAATAATGGTTTAATTTGGATATAAGTTTTATAAATACCACATACATTTATATATTTTCTATAAGATATGTATATTTAGTAATAAATTTCAAATTCAATAGTGTTTGTGTCGCAGAAACTAAAAAGTAGGTCAGTATGTTAAATACGTAATATACAAAGAAAAAGAATATTTAAGTTTTTTTTTACATAACTGGAGTACAGCAGACAAGCAAACAGTCCAACTGATAGCAGGTGGTCACCGTCGCCTACGGATGTTTGAAACACCAGAGAGACAGAAGCATTGCAAAGTCGCTACCAGCCTCGAATTTTAAAACGCTTGATTTGAAATCCCCATATTATACTGCGTTTGGAAAACTTTAGCTGTAAGCTTCGAAATCTGAAGAGTATAGTATGTAAAGAAAGCATCTAAGAAAGTTGTGACTGTTGATATGACGCTTGAAAACAAGTTGTGACACATTTTATATATTGGAACACTTAACACAGTCATATAGTCCCAAAGAATAGGATAGCATTTATGGGTACTAGACAACTAATATACTGCATATATACTTTTCTTTTATAAATAAATACATATTATATACATCCAGATGCGGGACGGGAATCGAAGCCCGCAAGCGTACTGTGCGCTAGCGATATGCAAAGGTCGTCAAATAAGGTAGTTTAAGAAAATAATTAATTATAAGGATGAATATCAATCAATGTATTATTGTGAAACTGCTTAATCGCGTCAGTTAAATTTCTACGTGCCAAAGAATCTAGACATGATGCAAGTGGTGCATAATGTACTATAAATACCTCGGACAACATAGATATATTATGATAGAGTACCCGCAATGTTTTCTCATGTAGCTTTCTTCGGAGTTACATGCCAATTGCATCTCATTAACCTTTTGACATTTATACTAATATTATAAATGTCAAATGTCTGTCGGTTACGTTTTCACACTTAAACCGCTGAACCTATTTTGACGAATTTCGGTATAGAGATAAATTGAAGAAGTACATAGGCTACTTTTTGTCGCAAAAATGAAACTCTAGGGGGGTGAAAAAAGGGAGAACATAATTAAGTTCTTTTTTTAATTTATATTGCAAAACAATGTTTGCTTAGTCAGCTAGTCAAGTAATAAAAAGATTAAAATAAAGGTCATAGACATAATTGTTTATTTCTTTAGAAGTATATACGAGTATGTTGAAATTACTATAACTTTTTTTATTGCTATAGAACAGACATACTGACGGCTCGCTTAGAATTTAGCAGTCGCTATGGGTGTTTGCAACGCCAGTGGAATCGCGAACACGCTGCTGCCCCATAAGGGTACAGGAACTTACCATAATAACCTTGTGTTGTGTTCCGGCATTAGTGACCCAAGTTCCTGTACCCTTATGGGACAGCAGCGTGTTTGCGATGCCACTGGCGTTGCAAACACCCATAGGCAACGGTAACTGCTAAATTCTAAGCGGGCCATCAGCCTGTCTGCTGTCCTACAGCATTAAAAAAAGGTGTGAGATTTTCGAGTGAAACTATGGTACCTATGAGGTTCTTCTTCTCAAAAATGTGCAACATTCGATTTTCGATTTTCAATTTTCGTTTTTATTCAATTTAGATCTGAAAGATTCTTATTAAAGGTATTTCGAAAATCGGAGTCATTTTTGAATACGAGTTTTGACGGGGAACTAACAGAAAATAACTGAAAGCGGAAGCAACGGCTCGCAATATCAACGCTGCGTTTGGAGAGTTAACCGCTAATAAACGCATCGTGAGTTTTTGGTTTAAACGCTTTCGTAATGGAAACTTATTGCCTTTGGGTTGCCTTTTTAAGGCGTGTTGATATAAAATGTACTTACCAACATTATAATGTACACAGTTCTAACAGTAAATAAATAAATAAACTTCGACTTGAAGAATGAACCACGTGGAAGACCAACCACACAGGTGAATAACGCTGAATTGAAGGAGATGGTGGAAGCCGATCCGAGTTAAACTACCCAGGAACTAGCGGCATAGTTTAACGTAACCCTACCTACTATATTGACTCATCATCATCATCATCCCAGCGTTATGTCCCGTTTGTAACCCAAACTTTCGTTTCGGTGCCCGGGGTCCGCTTTCCAACTTTTTCTACTCCACTTCGCGCGATCTTCAGCATCCCTGGTAGTGAGCCCATTGGAACGCATATCACCCCTTACGACGTCAAGCCAGCACTTTTTGGGTCTACCCCCACTGCCGGGGCCCAGCGGAGGCGGCATGGCCAGACATTTGTTTCCCACGTAAGCGTTGCCGTAAAACATGGCTGCACCAATACATACAGTATTGAGTCAGTTGAATCAAATCAATAAGATAAAAAATGGGAGACTCATGGTTTGACGGATCTGTTGAAAGGAATGCGTGTTGAAACTTGTGTTGTCGACCAATTCAACCAATCTGAGTACGCTGCGACGGATAGTCACATCACAATAAAATCATGCGCATTACTTTCAGAACGCACCATGTATGCTTTACAGCAGCGAATACTGTCACCACGAACTAAAAACCTCGAAAAGAGTACTTTTGCAACAAGTAAGCCACCAAAAGGAGGACTATTGTGTTTTACTATAAGAAAGAAATAGACTAGCCCTATCCTTAATTCTGGCTGTGACCGCACTGCCACATCCGATATAAGAAACTCATCAACTCTCAGGACACATCTCGTTTTTATTGTCGTAAAACCAATATGGAATCTTGTACTCGCTTATAGGTAGCAAAAGATAAATTGAAATTTAGTATTTTTTCCTCCGTGCAGATGTAGAATTAGATATTATCCACAGCGGCCACGGGTGGCCTGTTGTAAAAGGCAACAAAACAACTAGCCACGTGGTAGGGCCGCAAGCTCATCTAAATGGCAACCACCCTTGTTCCATAAGTATGCTGTCATAATAAGCTTGTGTTGTTCCAGCATTAGTGACCTAGGTTCCTTTTGCAAATAGCAGCGTGATCGCAGTGCCTCTAGCGTCGCGAAAATCCATAGACGACGGTAACTGCTTACTATTATATGGACCGTCAACCTGTCTGCTGTTAAAAAAATTGCCCACAGACCCAGGCTCGGGATCGAACGCTAGCAGCCCATATAGTCCCACTGTTGGACTCGTGCCTCCCCCTACAGAGAGTAGATGTTGTACCCGCCATGCTTTTCCACGATCAATAGCTGTACATACCATTGATCTTAGCATGCAGGTTTGATCACGATGTTTTTAAATTGGACGAAAAATATTCCTAAGTGCATTACACCATGAATTTTTAAGTCTACATAATCAGCTGGTACCACGAAGTTTTCTAAACAGAGAATGTGGCAATTAGACTCGGCAAGGGCGTTGCAAACAGCTTCATGCACGCGCAGTCACGGAGGTAGTTCGTAATATCAATTTTCTAATATTTCGCTACTAGTTTTTCCGACTCTATTCATTGAATATTTAAATCTTTATATTTTTCTTGGTATAAGAATTAAACAAGTACATTTAGCCAATTATACTTAGACACCAGCCTCGTGTAATTTTCCAATCGTGTCCAGTTTAAGCAGTTCTTCTTTAAAAGTAATACATACATATTAGAACATGATTCCCACAAACATCAACCACAATCAAAATCAAGTATGTGTGCTCCGGTAATCCGCCTTAAATAAGCATATACTGTCCAAACCCTCTAGGAGGTCCAAAACCAGCAGCGGGACGGTAT
This sequence comes from Malacosoma neustria, assembly GCA_963693495.1. NCBI lineage: Eukaryota > Metazoa > Arthropoda > Insecta > Lepidoptera > Lasiocampidae > Malacosoma > Malacosoma neustria. The sequence continues at coordinate 4,333,147 of OY856395.1, read as the reverse complement.
AGACTGTTATTAATATATTATTAAGCGTTAAATAACCACCTTTTTAACACGCTTTTAATAGCTTGGTATGTATCTATGTAACGGAATCTTTAAACGTTATTTTCGCCCCTTTCACAACGACAGATTGATTTGAAACTTTGTATATATATATATGAAGGACCGATGATAATGTAATAATATGTATAGTTTGTATAATTAACCTTACCAGAATCCTCAAGATAAATGAATTTTCGGGCCGGTTCTCGTCCGATCACTGAAGTTAAGCAGCGTCGGGCGCGGTCAGTACTTGGATGGGTGACCGCCTGGGAACACCGCGTGACGGTGGCTTTTTGCTCTTTTTTACACGTTTTATATTAACTTGACCTGTACGTAACGGAATTTTCGGACACGATTTATATCCACTTTGAACATTCAAAAAAATTCTGCCAGAAGATAGCATTCAATGAATAAAAAATTATTAAATGAATAATAATTGTTGATATTTAGGTGGAAATAAATAAAAAGGACGATTACTATGAAAATGCGACGTGTATTGTTCACACATAGGTTACAAGCTTACGAGTACAGATTTTTCAGAATATAGATTAATAAATAATGTTGCCAACTTATGATAACAGTGGTTTCGTTCTTATTTTGCGAACAATAACAATCAAACTAAAGAGTTTAAATATATAAAATCAAACTAAATTGTAAATAATAATTTTCAATAAATTTAAATTAAGGATAGTGTGATTAACAATTTTTTTTTGTATATAAAAAAGAAATCAACATAAAAATAAAATTACTGACGAGAAAATTAATGTCACTGTTCTAAAAGCGTGGAATATGTACTTTGTATGATATTTTTAAACTAACTGTATTTCGGAATGAAACTAGTAAAAAAAATTATAACCATTGATATCGAGCACCCCGCGCTTTTTAGAGCAGTAACATTAATTTTCTCGTCAGTAATTTTAGTTTTATAAAAAATAATTATTTTTTATTCACACTAGAATTCTTTTATTTTTTTGTTAATCATACTTAATAATTAATTTAAATTTATTGAAAATTATTTTTTTTACCTTTTAGTTTGATCATCTATAAAGCGTGTTTTCTGAGTTTTTTAACCTATTATTTTTTCTGACCAACAGCAGACAGGCTGACTGCCCACTTAACAGTAAGCAATTACCATCGCTTATGGATGTTTGCAAAGCCAGTGGCACCACGAACAGGCTGCTACACATATAGATACAGGAACCTGGGTCACTAATGAAACACAACGCAAAGTTATTATGATGACATACATATACACCAGGGGTGGTTGCCGTGGTTGCCATCCAGACGGGCTTGCGGCCCTACTACGTAGCTAGGGTTGTTTACGCCTTTTAAGACAGATGCACGACAACAGACTGCACGGAGAAAACAAAATAAATTCTAGTTGATGCGATGACCAACATAACAAGGATCCACCAAAATAATATTAATGACGTCACTATTCCAATCAGTGTTCCATAAACATTTTCATTTCCATACAATCGAATCTAATCCGCCATTGAAATCCTCATAACGTGGTTTTATAGTATTTTGATTACATATACGTATTTCGTTAGTCATACAAGCGATAGTGTTCGCTAATATGTATTTAGGGTAACCTTCGATTCTTAAATAAATAAATAAATACACTCTGACATCATATAGCGCCATACTCCTAAAGTAAGCAGCAGAGCGCATGTACTATGGATAGTAGACAACTGATACTTATATATTTTTGTAAATAAATAATAATAAATATGCTAGGACAATTTATACAGCGCCATCTAGTCCCAAAATAAGTAGCATAGCACTTGTGATATGGGTACAAGACAGTTGATATACTACTTATATACTTTTCTATTGTAAGTAAATTCATACTACACATAAACATCCAGACCCGGGTCGCAAATCGAACCCGTGACCTCCGCAAGCATTGCGAAGTGCATTAACCCCACTCGACGAAGGTCGTTAAATACATCTTATAAGTTGTCGTGTATAAATATATATTATACATAAACACACAGGCTTGGGAAGGGGATTGAACCCGTGGCTACCTTGACCTACCTACCTACCTACGACCTACCTACGTTTCGACGTGCGTAAGCCATTTCGTTATGGAGGTCATTGAGTAGATGGCATCATCATAGTCGCATTCAGTTCTTACTAATCATATAAAGAGTCTTCTTCACTCTTTTAGTAAGCCCAGTTTCATTAGACGTCCAAAATTGAGATACTTTGAGATGAGAACTCCGATGAGCTTACAAGTCTTCACAAATCCTGGAATATCTCCCCGATAGTGAGAAAGAAATTTGTGGCCCAATCCTATCTTTCCTTCAGATCAGACTCCTACATTTCAACGAAATACTGATAATTCTGATTCTTGAAAAAGTTCCATAAGCTTATTTCTTCGTGTCGGGGCAGCGTGAAAATATTGACAGAGTCGACCTGTCGTAATAGGTGCAAAACAACACTAGCTAAGTAGTAGGGCACCAAGCCCGTCTGGTCTGCAACCACCCTTGGTCTATAAGTATGCAGCCATGATAACCTTGTGTTGTATTCCGGCATTACTACCCAGGTTCCGCGTGTTAACATTGCCCCTTGCGTCGCAAACTATAACTGCTTCTGTAAGTGGACCGTCAGCCTTTCTAGCGCAGTACATTAATTCCGCTTTAGTGATAATCACGCTGGACAGTCTCATAAAGGATACTCATGTGGTGATTACATACTTACTAGTTAAAAAGGCTCCAAGCTCGCCGGATGGTAACAACCCCTTATAACTGATTACGCCTCAATATTAAATTTGTGTTGTGTAGTACAAGTGACCCAGGTTCCTGTTATTTTACGTGACGTCAGCGTGTTAACAATGCTTTTAGCGTTGCAAACACCTATAGGCGATGGTAACCGGTAACTGTTAAGTGGTCTGTCTACTGTTCCACGGCAATACAATACGTCATGACTCCATAACCATGCGTTTATATTGTATTGCAATCATACAAAAGCAAACTATTCGGAAGCATTCAATTCGTCTACGTTAAAACAAACATGGCCGCTGCACAGCAATGGCGTAGCAATTCTTATCATTAATCAAAATTAAATAAACATTATATTGTATGTAAATTACATGTGCAAGTTTAAAAATTTAAATTACAACACTACTGTTATCCTTCCTTTAAAAGCATATGCCTCGATCCAAATGTGGGAAGCATTACATCATTCCCTACGTGACATGGAGATAAGACATGGCCACGCAATGAAGAATAATAGTGTCTTTATATGCAAAGCTGGTTAAAATGGCAAATCGGATACCGGAAGTACATCCATATTTACGAACAAAAATTAAAGGTAAAGTTAATACAAATTAAAATCCTGATTTTTAAAAACTTTAAAGAAATAACACTAGATAATCTTTGACATTGTCTAATTCAAGACATGTTCTAAATATAACCGAATCCTAGGGCTTGCTTAAATAAAACCAATATTATAAACCTATTATATAACCTATTATTCAAAAACTGTAGCTGTAATACTAATTATAAATTAAATTATTCGTGTTCGTCTCTGAAAGGCCCCGATGGAAGATCAGCGCTGTTTTTAACCAGCTTCGCTGAATTGGGTGCCCTTTTAGGGCTACTTTTTAGTTTCCATTATTAGTTTAAATTATGCTGATTTTATATATACTAAGCTTAGCTCTAAATCGAATAATGGCGTGCATTAGAAGACCTACACTCAGCATGGGTGGTGAAAGGTTGAAAAAGAAGAAAGAAGCTTAGCTCTAAATAAACTATTTTTCTTTCTTATTTCCATAACTATAACAAGTATTCGTGTATAACACATTTATAGTATATAATATATATTTCATGTATTATTACAATTACAGGTTTTTTATAGCTTTACTCCTGGCGTAGTCAAAATTTTTGTTTAGATTATTGTTTTCCTATTTTTAGGGTTTTATTTTTGCAATTTGTTTATTAACCGTCGGTATATTTTTCCCTACATTTTATTTTTATTATATCTATTACATATATCTTGCTAATAACTATACTTATTTAACTGTACAACAATTAAGAAAACTGTACAATTATAGGTTAACAGTAGTGCAATAGCAATATACCTATATATGTACAAAGGTAGAGATTGATGGCGAATTAATGCAATAGTTAGCAGGTAACTATCCTTGTTTTCCAATTACAGAGTATAATGCGACTCGGTGGCGCACAATGCCGAATTATGCTTATGATTAAATAGGACGTGAATTAGTTTTCAAATGCACCAGCAGAGTGCACCATCCATACTTATATTTTTTTTAACACAGTTTGAATTAACTTTGATTATTTCCAAGAAACTAAAACGAAACGAAAGCTTTAAAAAATTTTTCAACAATATTACTAACGATAATATATAAATAAAATTTCGATTAATGTCAATTTAAAGAAAAAACACTTGGTAATTTTCTGTCACTGAGTTGGTATTCGATTGCACGCGTCACTTTTGAGAGTGCTCGATTGTGCGAAACGTTACTGTAGTTGAAACATCAACGTTGAGCATTATGTCGCATAATGCGCTCTAGTGTTGTAATTGGAAAACAAGGTATATAACATTGACGATAAAATTGATACTCTAGATAAATATTCCTATTTATAAAAGAGTTACTTGCCTAAAGGACTTCCTCGGTCTAGATCTGTTCAGGAGTGTTTATGTATAATAGTTGTAAAGACCGCACTTACTTCACATGTAGGAAAATTTAAACACTGATATTCACGAGCTATGTATGTTATTATAGTTCGGTAGACAAACGTTGACTGTTAAGATGTGCCCCGGCAACGACCGTATTGAGGGTAGTTGACAAAAATAAATATCAGAAAAGTTGTTATTGTTCGCCAAGCTAAGATAATATAAACACACTTAACGATAAAATAATATTGAACTGAAAAAATAATTTCATCAGGCGTAATTTATAATAACACTAGCTGACCCGGCAAACGTTGTTCTGCCATATAAATAATAAAATGTCAAAAAATTAAAAAAAAATTTTGGGGGTGGGTCACCCCTAACATTTAGGGGGATGAAAAATAGATGTTGGCCGATTCTCATAGATACCGGATAAGCACAAAAAATTTCATCAAAATCGGTCAAGCCGTTTCGGAGGAGTATGGCAACGAAAACTGTGACACGAGAATTTTATATATTAGATTAATATAATACCATTTTTTAAACCTGGCAATCCTAATCAGGATAATAAATTATTGTAATGTCATCGGTCTTTGATAAATTTACAACGTTTAAATGAAATCTGACCATTTCAAGTCGGTCAATATCGAGTTCAAAAGAATCGGTTACAGACAAACAAACCAACAAACATGGGTGAAACTAAAAAAAGCGTGTTAAAAACACAGAAAAGATTAAATACAAGAGTTGCACTTTTTTCAAGGTTTAGTTCAGTGTGGGGCCATCGTAAAATTATTGTACGCGGATTTCAGATAGTTTTACTAAAAAAAGAGCATCCACATGGAGGTCGAAAATGCGGGATTTTATGTATTAACATTTAAGAGAACTTGACCTATTTGTACGTAGGATAAATAGAGATAGGGTTATAGGGCTGTCAAAACAAATTCTCAGTCATCAATAACTCAAAAAGGTACTTGTTTTTGTAAAATGTAGTTGTAAAGACAATTCCAGTGATATTGCCAGCATTTCCATATAATGCAATATACGGCGCAAATAATATGCCCTTGGACAATACTTTATAATATTATTGACATTATTACTCTTTAGTTACTTACCCATACTATTATTATAAATGTGAAAGAACTCTGTCTGTTACGTTTTCACGCCTAAACAGCTGAACCAATTTTTATGAATTTCGGTATAGAGATAAATTGCAGAAGGACATAGGCTACTTATTTATGTATATGGCAGTATATGGCAGAACAACGTTTGTCGGGTCAGCTAATACTCAATATAATTATAGGTATGAATCTTGCAAGAAGAAGATTGAATCATTTATTAAATTATGATATTAATAGCGCCACACTGTTGGGTTCAGGCCCCTAGAGAGAACGCACCTTACAGTAGTCGCGTCCCCGAGCACGCTGCCACGGCTGATCGACCCCGCTTCCACGGGGTTGGAATGCCTTTGCCGTCCGTAGTCGCTGTCGAGTTGTCTGAGACAACAGCCTTAGCACAAACAAAAAAAAATAGCAATTATTTCACTGACAGACACAACAGACGGTCTTGACGACCTCCGTAGCGTAATGACTTTCGCACGTCAGATCGCCTCCGGGATACGTGGTTTCTTCATATAAATTTATTTGTAAAAGAAAATTATATAGAGGTCATATGAGTTGCATAGTATCTATCATACAAGCGTTCTTTTTCTTACTTTGGGACTAGATGGCAGTGTGTAAATTATTTATATATTGAATAAATCTTACATACATAAGGTGTGTTTATTTACGCAAAATCCACTCTGAATCCAATCTCTTAAGCGGATATTTGTGTTGTGTTATACACCCATTACTATTAACATATTTAAGAGAATATTCATAATACATGAATACATTCATAATTGTACGTGACAACCCTAGCAACTGATAAAATAAACACACTGTGATTTATTTGTGTATAAGAAAACCCGAATGAAACTGTTCGAAAAGCCAAGGAGTTAACAAATTATACATGGTATATGGGATAAATTTCAGGAGTGTTGCCTTCTCTGGTATGGCCACGTTTTACGACAACCGGCTGCTTACGTGGGGAGCAAATGTCTGGCCATGCCGTCACCGCCGGGCCTCGGCAGGAGGGGTAGACCCAAAAAATGCTGACTTGACGTTGTAGGGGTTGATATGCGTGCCAATGGACTGACCACCAGAGATACCGAAGATCGTGCAAAGTGGGGAAGAAAAAGTTGAAAAGCGGACCCCGGACGCCGAAGCGAGTATCCGTGTAAAAGGACAGGCCTAATGATGTTCTTATAGACCTGTCCCTCAATTTAACCGGTATTTTGGGGTCACAAATGACACCAGTCACCTCACGCCATTTGGCCCACGTGGCAGCAATGCGTGCCTTGACGTCGCAATCACTGTCACCAGACGCGTGAAATACAGATCCCAGGTATTTCACCTGTTTCGCTTATTGTTAATGTAAATATTCCTAAATAGTAATAAATTGGAGAAACAGCACACATAAGCACGGCAAGTGCTACAGTCAAGGCTGTAAAAATATATTTTTACAGATGAACTGAACTCTCATACTCTCGTATTTCACTCCTGCTTTAGTGTCCATCTTCAGTAATTCAAAAATAATTTTTTTTATTGTAATTTTTATTGTAAAGGGCTTTATCCGTGCGGGGGGGGGGGGTAAGAATACTGACTCCAACGGTCGGGGCGGCCTGTGGTAAAAGCTATAATAACCTTATCGTCGGCTTATTGCAAGAAGTCATTATGTGACATTTTATTATTTTGGGAAAACAGCATTTTAGTTGGAATTAATTAGTGGTTATGTTGATTAGCCAAAGACGTAACGGCTAAAATTGGCCAGCTAGAAATTAATGTTTTTGCATTTCGTAGAATATGTAAAAATGAGCCCATTATAGATAAAAACGTATTGACTGGTTTTTGCAGTTAATGAGTTCTTGCAATAAGCCGACGTTATGTTTGTTCCGGCATTACTGACCCAGGCTCCAATACAGTGCGGACAGCAGCGTGTTCGCAGTACCTCTAACATTTCGAATACCTATACGACCGGCAATTGCTTACTATTAAGCAGGCCGTCCGCCTGTATGCTATTGCTCAGAAATAAAATAACGTACTACCCGTACACTTAAAGAATGGGATTAGAAATGGCGGCTAATATAACGGGACTGTTACGAATACAAAAGACGGTCATCATAACGGTTTGTTGTGGTCCATACCGCCGAGAGTGAGTATAAATGGCGACAGTGTGCGAGTGAAAGGTGAAACAAAAGCGACGCCTTTTCAATCCCATTCTTTAAGTGTACGGGTAGCTATACCTAAAGTACGTAGTAACTTGAATATTTTTACTAAATTCCAGAAAAAATATCTAGCAAACATAACGCGCCATTTCCAACCTAATCATTCATCTGGAGTCATAAAAACAAGATAATTTGTGTCAAAAATTATTTACAGTTTTCAGCCACATCGTCCAAATAAATCATCTAGATTAATTAAAATAACTTTCAACTGTATTACAAACAGGAAACGAAAATTTAAAAACTGTTTACACGTACATTTTCGTGTAAATCGCGTAATAACATATTACGGTGTATGCCATCTACTATTTTAATGGATGTTGGACGGAGCAGACGAAAGCATTCTGATCCTGAGCTATATATAACGAAATCTAGCTGCTGACTGTTAGAATTTTTTTCTTCGCAATGCCTAACATTTCAAGGATTCGCAGTCAATAAAATTGCAATACATTGAAGTGTTATACTAGATGAAGGGACGAGGTTTATAAAGCCATAATAAATCTTTTTTTACGGCTGTGAAGCGTGGCCGTGTGCTGGAGTAACACAAACGTGAACTGTGTCACTGCATGGATATGAATTTGCTACGGTGGATATGTGGAGTACCGCGAAAAAACCGCGTTAGGCTCCCGCATTAACGACTGCTTCATTTCCGTGACATAGCAGAAGTAAATTGCAGGAATGTCGTATGCGCTGGTATCACCACGTTTTACGTCAACCGGCCAGTTACGTGGGAAACAAATAGCAGGAAGCAGGACCCTAAAAGTGCTGGATTGACGTCATAAGGGGTAATGTACTCACTATCAGGGATGCCGAAGATCGTACGAAGTGGAGAAGGGAGAGCCGGAAAGCTGATCCCGGGCATCGAAGTGAAAGTTTCGGTTGTAACCGGAACTTAATGCTCAGATGATAATGAAGATGGATAGTGTCTTATTGTAAATAAAATGTGCTTCTAAAGCAAAGTTACTATGCACTTTAGTAGTTTATAGTAATTTTAAAGCATTCTTGAAACAATCCCTGTAAAGTCTTGGACTGGGTTCACGTCAAGGTTAGGTTACGCAAATGTACGAAAGGTACAGGAGCGCCAAGAGTCTTCGAGCCGCCATCATGGCGGCTCGAAGACTCTAGGGGGAGGGAAGGGGAGGCGATCTTGGAGGGCATTAACCAAGATCCCTGAGGGCAACCGTACAAAACGACCCAGAACAAGCTCCGGCCGTAGGTGCCCCCGCTCACCGAGAGCCTCTTGCCGCAGCTGGTCGAAGAGGTCGTCGGTGCCCTGATCCCCTCAGTGGTAGTGAGACGACTCACTTAACAGTACGCAGTTGCCATCACTTAAAAAGGTCGGCGATGCCTGGGTCATGATTAACACGTTACTGTTCACGTTGGAGAATTGGTATATAGGTTACTTATATTCCGGAATACGACACAAGTATATTATAGCATATACGAGCAACTAGCAAGCACGTACATTTGCCGAATCAGCAATATGTTTTGACCCAATTATTCACATTATGTATAATTTTAGTTCGTCATCGGTCATCAAGTAAACCGCACGTTCTCACTTTACTTTTTATTCACTCTCATTAATAATAATTACGTTTTATATCAGTACGGAATTACCCCGTACATTGGTCCTTTGAGATTTTAGGGATAGCGGGATTTTTATACGTCCACGTGTCGGGTCGGTCGTGTTGGACTCTAACCTACAACACGTGGTCGCGGTTCGCTAGCCTTATTGAGACCAGCATAGTGCACGTGTAATTTAACTGTATTTCGCACTAACTGTGACTCTGTTACTGTGTTATCAAGTGATTCAGTGACATATCGACTACAATCTACATCAAGAGTACAGTAGGCCCTCCCGGAGCAACAAGGTTTCGGATAATCAGCAGTAGCAAGGCAGACCTTATCAAGTAAGATCTTTCCTTTTTGTACTTAAACAGCAGTTACAATGTCTTCAGCCAACGATATCCTAGCAAACCAGCAGCTGGTAGCTACGGCGATAGAAAACCTGTACACCAACTTCAAGAAGGATGGTCCAAGTAGGAAACTACCGAGTATATAGAGAAAAGTTGGACATACTAGACCGTTATTAGTTCGAGTATGAATTCAATTTTACGAAATTATCACATCTGGATTTAGAACCAGAAATGCGAGACAATATCAACAAGGATATGGAGAGAGTGGAAGAGAGATATGGTAACATAAAGTCTCACATTCAAGCTTGTGAGATAACGACAGATGATAGCCCAAAATCTCCGGTTATAAAGCCTCCAACGTTTAGTGTACCGAAAGCGAGTGGTCAAGGTAACCCGCAAGGCAGCAAAGCCGGGTATACATCAAGTACTACAGCAAGTAAAACCGAGGAGATGTTGAGAAAACAGAGTAGTAATTTTAAAGCCCTCCATCGTACCGTAATAGGTATTGATCCAGATCAATGAGTCCAGACTCAGTCAGTGAGAAGTGGGAGTTTCAAGACCTGCTTCAAACCCTGCAGTCTCGCTGGAAGGCCATTGACTCTCTACACTGGGACCTGGATAGTCAGATGGACACTCCGAACGCAGAGTATGAAAGTACATTCGCTTCATATGAAAATAAGTACCAGGCTACCAAGAAAGTCATTAACAAGAAAATGTGGTCTGCAGCGCACATAAAAAAATCCACTCCGCAGATGGAAATTCCAATATTTAGCGGAAATTATAACTAACACGAATAATAATAATTCAATGTCCAACGCACAGAAAATGCAGTACCTCAAGTCTAAGGTTAAGGGGGAAGCAGAGCGCCTGATTCAGCATTTACACGTATGCTCTGATAATTATCATGTGTGCTGGGATATTCTAAATCATCGATACAATAACAAGAAACTAATTTTCACCTCACATATGAATATTTTGATGAATTTGTAGTCTATGCAACAACAATCAGTCGGTGTTATCAAACGTATGCATAACACTACACAAGAGTGCCTTAATTCTATCAATAACTTAGGAATCAATATCAGTTCATGAATCCTATAATTGTGTACCTACCTTTTAACTCAAAAGTTAGACACAATTTCATACACAGAATACGTGGGGATAGTCAAGAACCCACGTGAATTGCCAAATTTGCAAGAATTTCTTCTATTTTTGGAAGCCAAATTTACAGTACTAAAATCAGTACGTAGATAATACAATAACATAACAAGACAATCCTACTCAAAAAAATCAAACGCCTAACAAAATGCAGATTAATACAAATAATAATCGAACGCTTAATTATAACAAGTCTTTTTTTTAATGAAAATAGATTTTCTGATGCTATTTTTTCTATTGAACCTATTAACTCAGACTCTTTACTTAAAATCATTACTTCTCTAAAGTCTAATGCAGAAGGCTCTGATAGCATTACTTTAGATATGCTTCTGATGACCTTACCTGAAACTTTAGAAACCATTAAGTCAATTATAAATATATCTATTACTACATCCACCTTTCCTGAAACATGGAAGCTTGCAATAGTTCGTCCTATTCCTAAAATACATAATCCCACTTCCTTAAAAGATCTACGTCCAATAAGTATCCTGTCCTGTTTATCTAAACTATTGGAAAGAGTAGTGTGTAATCAATTAAGTAGTTTCTTAGAGTCCAATAAAGTTTTACCTGAATTGCAGTCAGGTTTTAGAAAAGGGCGTAGCACTGTGACGGCTTTGCTTGATGTTACTGACAACATTTTATGTGCTCAGAGTGTAGGAATGTGCACTCTTCTGGTTCTCCTTGACTTTTCTAGAGCATTTGATTCAATAAATATTAACCTGCTTCTCTCTAAACTGAAATATTATGGTTTAGACAGCAAATCGCTAAAATGGTTTTCAAGTTATTTAAGCAATCGCCAGCAATATGTTAAACTAAACACTGTTAATGGCTCCTCCTCTTTGTCTGATAAATTATCTATTTCTAGGGGAGTCCCACAAGGCTCTATTCTTGGACCTATTCTGTTCATCTTGTACTCGGCCGATATTACTCGATGTATAAAACACTGTAAGTTCCATCTTTATGCAGATGATACTCAAATATATATTTCGTGTAAACCTTCCGAAATAGATTCTGCAATTTCTAAACTAAATGACGATCTTTCTAGAATCGCCATTTGGTCTAAACAAAATGGTTTAACGCTTAATCCATTGAAGACTAAATATCTGATTTTTGGCAATAAGTACAACTTGAGTACATTGAATCCAACAGTGCAGGTTACACTTATGGGCACCCCCATTGAGAGAGTAGAAGAAGCACGTAATTTAGGCCTCTACATTGACAGTGATCTTAGATTTGAACACCATGTACAAAATTCTGTTAAAAACTGTTTTTATAAATTGAAGGTGTTGTATAAAATCCGACCGTATATATCCCAAAGTCTAAGAATACAATTAGTTGAATCATTAATACTTTCCCAATTAAACTATTCAGACATGGTGTTCGGACCTCGTTTACTTTCAAAATCCCAGAGACTAATTCAGCGAGTACAGAATGCATGTGCTCGGTTTTGTTTTGATATACCATACAGAGGTCATGTCACACCTTTCTTGAACAGTTGCTCAATGTTGAAAATGAAGCATCGACGTAAGTTGCACTTGGCATTCTGTTGTTTGGGGTTATTAAGAATAAAGATCCTATGTATCTCTATAGCAAGCTTGAATGGAGAGGCGCCCAGAGGTCTACAAATATCCGTCAGTGTGCTGTACAGCTCGCTGCCGCATTAAACCATACCACAGCTTTTAGGGGTAGCTTTAAGTACTCAGCTACTAAATGTTGGAATAATATTCCTCCTCCTATAAGAAAAGTGTCTAGCATGTATGGTTTTAAAACTAAACTAAAATCATTTATGTTTGAACACCAAAAGAGGCAGGCAAACCTGGCAATGGATACAAGTGCTCTGTAATATAGTATTTTTAAATTATGTTTTAATATTTTAATAATTATCTATTGTGTGACTGAGTAGTTGTTGTAATTAGTCAATGTTTTTATCAATATCTTTATATTCTTAGCGTGTTTAATCATTTTTTCGTATTTTTGTTTGTTTCTTCTTACAATCTTTTAACACTTCAGTTGATGTTTTCTGTCTGAATTTTTTTTTTTTTCTTCTTTATTATTTATGATACTAATATTTTTTGTATTCCTTAATATTTAGTACATATAAATGTTTGGTTATTCTTAATAAATTACTAATAATTAAATTGCTTATTGTTAATAAACGTGATATAAATAATTGTTATATCGTCACTTCAAGGGTCCTAACGGAAGATCAGCGCAGGATGCTCTTTAAACAGCTCCTTGCATTGCTGAGTTAGGCACCTTTTTAGGGCTAAGACAAATGTGTTGGTGATTTGTTAATGTATATGTTTTTTTTTTGTTATAGTTTTAAGCTCTAAATAAATTATTTTTCTTTCTTTCTTTCTTTCTTTCTTTCTTCGTTTGCTAGCGGTAAAAAGGTTGCGAAATCAACTGACTGCAATAAATGCGAAGCTTCGTCATCAAAATATAAATGTGCGTTGTGCAACAGCAACAAACATGGAATTTACTTTTGCAAGCAGTTTTTAGACATGTCGCCACTCCATCTATCAAAAGATCCGACAGTTTATCAGACATCTACAATCTGCTTGAAGTCCGAGCAAGAGTGACTGTCAGATTCATAATATTCGAAATCAAGGTTCCACTCATTGGCTAAGAGGTATCCGAAATCCTCAAATTAGTCCCAATTCCTCAGCGAACAGGCAATGGATACGAGATAGCAGTAGTGCCTGTAGGAAAATATATTGCTGTCAGTCTAAAGCATGAAATATTTATTAAATTAAACGAGGACGACATAAGGTCCTGTTTTCAAAGAAACGCGGAGTTAAGCTTATGCCATCTGAAGCTAATTTCTGGTAACGTAATTAATACCTGAACTTACGTTTATCTGCCTGACCTTCTGTCTATGCGAGTAAACAAAGGAATCTGTCGATTTAATTGTACATCCTTGACCGACCTGAAGGAACCCGGAATTATACATTTTTACGGGTGTAATTTGATCATTGCATATGAGCTTAACTTGACATTATGCGCAAAATTTTATATTAAAAGACACGGAAGCAACAGACCTATTTGATACAAAAATAACCCACACACTGCTAAATATTTACTCATATTTACGTGAAGTGTAGCCAGTTTGCTTTTTTAATCCACGTGTTTAGATTCTCGGGTGGGATCAAAAGTCGATTAACGCATAGAAATTTTGTAAACACCCCGACGTGGTTACATTCCACGAGTAACTGATCATTATACAGAAATTTCACGTAAACCTTCTACATAGAAATAGATGTAATATTAGCAATTCAAAGATTTTATATTTTCTTCATTTACTCATATTTATCTAATAACTAGCTGTGCCCGCGACTCCGTCCGCATGGAATAGTGACTTTGGGCAGCATTTTTTGTGGATATATATTATGGTTTATTTTGGATTACAAACCCTATAAACCCTAAAATATAAATAAATGAAATATGCAAACAGTCAGTGTTATCGAATGCAATTACGCTATACGCCTCCGGAACGTTCGAACTTACATACTCCAGCCTTTTTTTTTTTTTTTTACGGGGTGGGGAAATCCTCATGGACTACCTCCGCCTGGGGAAAGGCGGAGGGGCGTGCCGGATTCTTACCGGCTAAAACCACCACCCCGGTGTCTCCTCACACGTGCGCGCGGGGCCGCGGGAATCCAAATTCTTCCGCAGCTTACATACTCCAGCCTAAGCTAACCCTTATTTCATATGATTGATGATATAAATCTGAGGTCAACTTAAATTGGAATATAAATTTCCGAAACTTATAATTTTTAACAAAAACTATTTTTTTTTTTCTAAAATAAAAATAGCCTAAGTTATGCCTTGTTGCAATCTGCCAGTGAAAGTCCCGTCAAAATCGGTGCAGCCATTTCAGAGATTAGCCGGAACAAACAAACAGACAGACAGACAAAAATTGTAAAAAATGTTGTTTTGGTATATGTACCGTGTATACGTCCGAATGCACTTAGTAAAAAGCGGTTATTTTAATATTACAAACAGACCCTTCAATTGATTTATTTGTATAGATTTGGCCTTGGGACAATTTGATGACTAGCTTACACTAAAGTTAAACAAAAAACAGAGTCAAATCACAGTGGTGTCAAAGGTTTTGATTATTTTATATATATCTATATATATTTGGTTTTGATTGTGATGGTGGTGGTGATGATGAATGATGGGAATATTAAACGATAATATTTTCATAGTTTCCTTGTGACATATATACGACGTGTTCAAAAATATTCCATATCGTTAATAAGGCGTTGTCAATACCGTCAAAAATATTGTTGCTTTAATTGAATTTTCCCTTTTGAGGTTGGAACGCCACTGTTACCCGATTTATCCATACCTATTACATAACACATATATATGTACATATAATTCTATCTCTCCCCCGAAGTTTCAAGAGTACATCAAGATACAAGAGTGCAAAACTTTAAGCATTACCAGAATAAGGAAATTAATATTTTTTGACCTACCTATAGATATAGAAAATAAAAACATTTTATTAATTTTGATTTGTGTTGGTAAAGTGTATACTCATACGAGTAAAATATATACATATTGTACTATAATAAACAAAAATTGATGTATAATATTTGAAAAAATAATTCATACGCTTTATATTCGTAGTCATGAAAAAATTTGATAAAGTCAAAGTGGACAAAGAACGTAATTCTCTAAGCACGTTCCTCAAATATTTGTCGACCCTCTTCGAGCGCTTTGCTTGTTTTATTTCTGATATAATCAACTGACATATACCTAGTCAGGTCATAAGTATTGTCACACAGTAAAAACTTTTCTTTTAGAATGCTGGCCACAAAAAAGTTTATTGAATTCGAATTTCGAATTGTTCATGAAAATAAAAATGTATAAATTTTAGAATTTTACTCATTTTTAAATATGGAGTGGACGCTTAAAGAAGACCGTGTTGCAGTTATTGCGTTGCATCGTTGCGGTTACGCGCCAATTCAAATTTTTAACATACTGAAAAATTTGAATATTACCAAAAGATTCGTTTATCGTACCATCAAACGATACAATGAAGACTCTAGTGTAGATGACAGGTCAAGAAGTGGTCGCCCTCGGTCTGTTAGGACTCCAGCAGTGATAAAAGCTGTGAAGGCACGAATTCAAAGAAATCCCAAACGTAAGCAGAAACTGTTGGCCCTTCAGATGGGGTTAAGCAGAACCACAGTGAAAAGGGTGTTAAATGAAGACTTAGGGCTTCGGGCATATCGAAGAAAAACAGGACATCGTTTGAATGCTCGTCTAATGGACCTGAGACTGAAGAGATGCCGCGCTTTGTTGAAGCGGTACGCGGGAAAAAAATATCGGGAAATTCTTTTTTCGGATGAAAAAATGTTTACCGTAGAAGAGAGCTACAACAAACAAAATGATAAGGTGTACGCACACAGTAGTGAAGAAGCGAGCAACCGTATTCCGCGTGTCCAACGAGGTCATTTTCCATCCTCCCTCATGGTATGGTTGGGAGTTTCTTATTTGGGCTTAACAGAGGTACATTTTTGTGAGAAAGGTGTAAAAACGAATGCTGTTGTGTATCAAAATACAGTCCTGACGAACCTTGTGGAACCTGTTTCTCATACCATGTTCAATAACAGGCACTGGGTATTCCAACAAGATTCGGCGCCAGCTCATAGAGCGAAGAGCACACAAGACTGGCTGGCGGCGCGTGAAATCGACTTCATCCGGCACGAAGACTGGCCCTCCTCCAGTCCAGATTTGAATCCGTTAGATTACAAGATATGGCAACACTTGGAGGAAAAGGCGTGCTCAAAGCCTCATCCCAATTTGGAGTCACTCAAGACATCCTTGATTAAGGCAGCCGCCGATATTGACATGGACTTCGTTCGTGCTGCGATAGACAACTGGCCGCGCAGATTGAAGGCTTGTATTCAAAATCACGGAGGTCATTTTGAATAAACTTTAATGTCATAAGAATCTATGTTTTGTTAAGTTCATTTTGGTATATGAATGGTTACATAATTAATAAACTTGTTACAATTATTTTACATTAAACATGTGACAGAATTTATGACCTGACTAGGTATATAGGAAGAGATACATTTCTAAAGCCCTTCTAAATACTCTCAAACGAGTATCAATAATTGAAGTCGTCTCTTTGATGCTAAATTGAACTCAGTACTAAATTTATGTCATATACTACTAAAAAGATCGCAAATCATCTATAATCCGTTTTATCCGTGCTGGGGTGAAGAAAGAATACTGACCTCTGCGGCCGGGGTCGGTCTGTCTTAAAAGGCGACAAAACAACCCTAGCTACGTGGTAAGGCCCCAAACCCGTCTGGATGGCGACCACCTTTGGTCTTAAGTATGTAGCCATAATAACCTTGTGTTGTGTTCCGGCATTAGTGACTTCCTGTACCCTTATGGAACAGCAGCGAGTTCGCGATGCTACTGGCGATGCAAACACCTATATGCGACGATAACTGCTAAATTCTAAGCGGGCCGTCAGCCTGTCTGCTGTCCTACAGCAATAAAAAACTATCTTTTCAAGTTCATTATAGGGCATCCGTGCAGGGGCGGAGAAAGAATACTGACCTCTGCGGCCGATATCGGCCTGTCGTAAAAGGCAACAAAACAACCCACCCTAGCTATGTGATAGGGCCCCAAGCCCGTCTGGATGGTGACCACCTTTGGTCTTAAGTATACCGCCATAATAATTACTGTGAAGTGAAACCTAAAGAGATTATAATAAATAATCGAGATTACCGGAAAAATGTGATGCGTCTGTCTAATAATTTTACAGGGTGTATTGAAGGCTAGGGAATAAACGTAGCATGCCTTATCCGTTGAAGACCTTTTTCTATTCTTTTTCAATGTTAAATAAAAATTTTAATCTAAAAATATCGAATGTACCTAATTACTTTATATGGCAGCTTTTTTAGGTTATGCGTGTTTTTCACTGTTCTAAATACAATAAACGAAAAAACAAATGTAAAAATGTAGCCACAAACACGAAAATACAATAAACCTATTTTCAATCAATTAAAAGACCATTTACCAAGAAAAATATATTGTTAAAATCACCACTACGTTATACATACAAATCGCCATAATTTTGGTCGTAAATTATGCTCATACCTAAAAGATCACATACTTTAAAGGTTACTTTTGATGATGTAATAAAAGATTCAGATTGTTTTCATAGGTGACTTATATTTTAGATTTTAAATAACCGTTCGACTCAGACATCAGTTAAAATAAAATGTTTGTTATTTGACGCCACTTCTCATCACAACTCCTTAGTGGAAACAGGAAATTTCAAGCCTGAGAAAACAACATTTTTACGTGCATTAGTATCGATAGAGTCTTTCTCTAAGAATGAATTGAAATGAATTCGCAAAGCCTTCTGATATCAAGCCGGTATACCGCCATCTAAGTCCCTACCCTCGGTAGCCTTAGATGTGTCTGTGGAAACTGTCACGTTGTTACTTCTCTCCTAACCATAACACTTCACGAAACTGTTCTATGATAGATTATAGGCATTGATGGCGAAGTCAATATGATACTTAACTTCCAGCCTCAACGGCTATCTCTTATATTCCCTTCAAACGATCGAACAGAGAACTCACACGCTTCCACAAGAACGCTGCTACGGACTCATAATAATAATATTATTAAATCTATTTTAGAGAGCATTTAAAAAAAGAAAATTATACATCGACACTACATTTTTCCCGTTGCAATCGCTATCTAGTGTTTCTGAATAGCACAGTCGCAGCGGGCTGAAATCACATGAATGCCGTTGACGCTGCCACGCAATCATAGTAACATTGAAGCCGTTGTTTTCATGATTAATGCCTTAAAACCATCAACCCGGGCATTCACAAACATGGTTGATGCACTGCAATGACGTGGCAACCCCATAAGCACTCTAAAGGCATTGTTATATTGAACGCGCAGGACATTGTAAGCACGACGCTTATAATTGACCCATAAACTATTCGAGTAAAATGTCTGCCATAAAACTTTGAAAAGAACAATTTTAACTTGTGTAGAGCTGTGAGAAAATCTACGGGCTAAATCCTAAACCATTCGATATCACTATTAGGTCATTACGACAAGCGTTTTATAATTACGAAATAGTCTACGTCTATAGTCTAATTTACGATAACTATACAACAATTATGTTGTAGCTGTGTGTAGTTGAGGAGAACAACGAAAAACTTTAAATAAAAAAAATATGAATTGTGACCCACACATAACTGCAGTCAATGTTCTTTAGATCGATAATTATTTTTGTTGAAGTCCCGTCTAATTCAAACCTGCCGTCTTGTTTACGAAACTTGGATTATAAAATACTAGCTAACCCGGCGAAATTCGGACCGCCATATTTTATTTCTCTAATCGCAACTGAGGAAATAAAACCCTTCCGGTAAAATCAAACAACGCCATCTATTGAGTGTATTTGCAACCTAGATGTCAAACAATATTGAAGAATTTTATCGATGAATCAACGTACACCGCCATCTATGAGAACTTCATAAAACTAAACAGTAAATAAACACTTGCTTAAGAAACAATTAATTTTCGTTTACATTCACGACATAAGCGAATAATTGAGATAATAACTATCTTATCCAGTAAGTTAGACCAAAATAAGGGTACATGTGAAATTTGATTGAAATCGGTTCAGTAGTTTTGGAGTTTATTGGCAACATACATCGTGACACAAGATTTTTATATATATAGATTAACCTAAAATATGAGAAATTATATCCTCGCTGGCATCATTCAAGTAAGAACCTTAAAATCTTCTTCTCCTTCCTGCCCTTATCCCAAACTGGGGGTTGGCACATATTTTCTCCTTCCATCTCCCCTATTAGTCATCCTCTGAAGATTCACTCCGTTTTTGTCATAAATATCTTTTTCACAATCCATCCATCTATGGTCTACCCCTCCTTTTGTATCCATCGACTCTCCTTTCTAGCATTTCTCTTCATAATCACATATCTGGCCGTACTAGATTAGCCTTTTCAACTTCTCAATCACTGGCGCTACATTCAATCTCTTACTGATCTTTTCTAATTTTAACCATTTTTGTAACTCCACTATCCATCTCAATTTTAAGATTTTTAAGAGATCAGTAATGATGAAATCATCATTTCCCTTTATCGGCCATCATTCAGAGTTATACCTTAGAACCGTAAAATAACATATAAATAGCTATTATATTCTTGCAGCTTTTTACTCATTTAATATACAACCGTGTACACGCTCTCCGCAATGGTCGATAATGTTCCCTTTGATGTATTTCCAGCTTTATGTTTAACGGAATTTAAGTATTAAATTCTAGTGTTCAAACGATACAAAGAACTTGTTTATCTATATCTATATCTATATCTATATCTATACTACTATTATAAAGAGGAAAGATTTGATTGTTTGTTTGTTTGTTTGTTTGTTTGTTTGTTTGTTTGCTTTGAATAGGCTCCGAAACTACTTACCCGATATAAAAAATTCTTTCATTGTTGGGAAGCTACACTATCCCCGGGTGACATAGGCTATATTATATTTTCAAAAAAATTAGGGATCCTTACTAAAACTCTAATAATGTAACCCAAAGTGTAAAAAAAATACCTAAAATATTATTTAAATCGCGTGCGTTGCGAAAACTATTGATGATAGAATAAAACAATGTACTACAACTTTGCAGAACACATCATTATTTACAAAAAGTGTCGCGACAGCATATATCTAACTATTATAGTTATGCCACAATAAGTGTTCTTTTATTTTAAAAAATTAATTGAAATGCCGCCCCTAGAAAAGGCTCTTTATTTGGATCTTGGTATTATTCCTTATCAAAATAAATTACTTCATATTCAAAACTGTTTCAATACCTTTATATAACTTTTTGAATTATTCAATTCGGATATTCCATTCGAAAGATATCACGAGTTTAAAAATGTAAGTATTAGAAAAATGTTGCGTGGTAGCCGCTCACCCTGTTCAGCTAGCTAGGCAGCACCTTATGCAATGTAGGCGTGCGTCACTGGGGTTTTTACAAAAATTAAAATACTTATTAAAAAATAATGATAAATAAATAAAAAGTAATAGCAAAAAAAAATCATTAAAATAAAAGCTCATAGAAATAATAATATTCAAACTTTCTTTATAATTTTATTTTTTTAGTAACCTGACGCAAATAGAAGGGTTTGCCCCCAGGGGCGCTCCTCTATCCGAGGAGTGCACGGGTGTGCGTACCCGAGGTGCCCGAGCATCCGTCGCTTCACTCCCCTCTCCGTTCGAGGCGACAGAGTTCCTACCTTTCTTTCCGTCTACCTCTTACATCCTTTCCAACTTAGCTCTCTGTTCGTGGCATGGTCCCCGATGGGATGGTTGCGAATACTGATTGGGGTCCCGGGTTCTACCATGGGACCTGATTTGGTAGTCAAAACCATGCCTATTTCGACTGCGCCTGCACAGACAGTGTTCCCGGGGCGGGAATTGCATCCTCGCTGTCGGTTGGTCTTGCTGGGCCGGCTACGACGTCAAGCGACTCTGCTTTTTCTGGAGTGTCGTCTGGTAGTCGTACACACGCCTGACTAGCACGCAACGGGGATGCGAGTCCCGTCCGGAATTGGCCGCGGACCTGTCGCTCCCGGCCCTGGTTCTGTCCATGGTCGGGGGCGATCCTGGATGGACGGCCGTCGCCTCCTTTTGCGAGGCAGTAGTGTCTGCAAGGGAGGCGGCGGAACGGAAGCGGGAGTCCGCCACCGCACTCCCCTCCCGCCAACGTAGGCCGCGTCGTCGGCGCCGTAGGGCGGGCAACGATCTCCGGCCGCCGTAGAAAGCGGCCGCGGGCGGCCCCTCGGGGGAGGATCCGCCGCCCGCACTATTGCCGTGAGGGAAAAGGCCGCGTGCTGTTTCGCAGCCCCCCTCAACTCATAGAGTTGTTACAAGAGAGCGCCGGGGGGACGAAACCCTGACCCCCTGGCGCCAGCACTTTAGAAGGGGCCCGCTTTAAGACAAAGCGTGGGCCGGCGCCGGCCCGGGCCACGAGATCGGCAGGCCATATATCCGTGGGCCCGGGCGTAGGCGATAGGAGAACAGCGGGGTTTTTTAGTGGGTAGTCGGATGGTCGAACATCTTTTCCGGAGTCCCTTATATCCCTCGGTCCCCCCGGGGCGGGGGAATCCGTCAAGAGAGGTTTTTCCCCGAGACCGAAAAAAAATAGAAGGGTTTAATTTTTTGTTAAATACCCATGCGAAGCTGGGACGGGCTGCTAGTGTTTAATATAAATTTACCTTATACTGTTTTAAAAGGATAAAGGCAGACTTCTAAACGCGTTTCATGATTTTTTCATTGCTGAAGTAGATAAACTGTTAATGATGAAGTTGATAAATGTATACATAAACACTGTGAACGTACATCAGGGCTGAAAAAGAGTAAAGCAGGAGAGAAGAAGAACTCAATTTCAAGTGTCTGATCATTTATCTTAACATTAAATCTCGTTTGCATAGTCCGGGGTCGTGAGTCAAAGGTTCTAAGGACACGACATGTCCTAATTACCACCAAAATAGAAGAATTAGAGGAAAAATAAAAGACAGGAAAATGATCATATGTAACTAACAAATGTAGAATTATTTTAATTTATTATGTTTCATGTCTCGTTAGCTTTGCAGTTTACTTAATTACTTATTGTAAATATATAGTAAAAGCTTTGAAAAATGTAAACTTCAATATACAGATATATACACCGCACAAAGAAAAGACCACAAATATAGGAAACACTTTATAATGTCTTTTATCTCATTCTCTCCACTTTATATTCTAAAGATATATATATATATATATATATATATATATATATATATATATATATATATATATATATATATATATATATATATATATATATATATATATATATATATTGTAGAAAAAGGCTAGCTAAAAGTTTAAACACGTTAAAATGACTAATACTTTAGTTTTAGTGACTTAGGTACTTTTACTCTTATTATATGGTTGGAATCGAACCTGCGCATTAGTGGAGAGATTTCCGAGTATAATACCACTCGACTAGCAAAAAACACAAAATTTTAGTTTTATACTCTATTCACTTTACCAAAAAATAAAATGTAAATAAACAAACCAATGTTTCTCAAACAAAGCTAGAATAAGAACAACATGGCGGGTATAATCCGACCGTAATAATAAAACACTCCTTCCAATCGACAATAGTACGTTGAACAGTACACTTATAATTACCAGCATATAAAACCAGTAAGAGATTTGGAAACATTGTCTTTTTAGTTTCTTTATAATATAAGTTAATTATTACAATTAATGTTGTAAATATGTAAATTTTATACGCAATATGTTTATCATTCATAATTGTAAAAATAAAATTAACTTATGTTTTATTTTCATCACGTTAATTATTGTAAAATCGACATCAAAAAAACCCTTTTTACGATTTGTTTACATTTTATTTTTTGGTAAAACAGATATGGTATAGTATATATTTAATGGAAAATAGTTAACATTTCATGAACATTTATTTAAAGACCAATATGATTTTTCCAAACAAACCACTGTATTTAATTACACCGCTTGGCATTTACGTGTTATTTTTGGACGATGTTTCAGTGTGCATTGTTTACGATATAATGATTTGTTTTCTCATAAAACGGCGGTTTTTAGATTATCTGTGCCGACATTTGGATGAACTAAGATTTTTAGGTATTTCGTAATCTTATTGCTGAAGAATAGCACACAGTCTGACGATCCTCTTAAGGAGTTTCCGTTGCCTATGGATGTTTGCGACACCGCGAACACGCTGCTGTGCCATAAGGGTACAGGAACATGGGTCACTAATGCCGGAACACAACACAAGGTTATTATGGCGGCATACTTAAGACCAAAGGTAGTCGCCATCCAGACGGGCTTGGGGCCCTACCACGTAGCTAGGGTGGATTGTTTTGTCGCCTTTTACGACAGGCCGACCCCGGCCGCAGAGGTCAGTATTCTTTTGCCGCCCCTACATGGATAGCAGATATAGATATAGGATAGGTTTTAGTGGGTATACCAGTGGCTTGCGTCCCCTTGTCAACTGTGGGGGCGCACGGGCGCATGGCACGAGACTTTTCCAAAAGAAATGATTGCGTAAAAGATTATATGGCAAGAGGGTGTGAATGTTGAGATATATATATATATATATATATATATATATATATATATATATATATATATATATATATATATATATATATATATATATATATATATAATCAGTTACATTTTCACCCCTAAACTACTTAACCAATTTTTGATGAATTTCGGTATAGAGATAGATTGCACCTTGGAGAAGGACATAGGCTATTTTTGCCGCGAAAATATTTTGTTTTAGTTTACATGGCAGAATAACGTTTGCCGGGTCAGCTAGTCATTTACAAATTAGTATCTTATCTGCAAGCTTAAAGTTTTCAACAACCAATCATATTTGAGAAAACACCGGGAACTTCCCACTATGATGATAATATAATCATGAAACGAAAACAGAGACAAACAGCCGGCGTTTTCTTTATATAGATGACTCAACGCATGATGCGCAAATACGATACAATAAGTTATAAAATTATCATAAAGTATTAAAATATTTATTAAGTACATAAAAGACTCGTTCCAGGTTTATTTATGGTTTACGGAATCTTATTTTACTTTTGTTCGGCCTGAGCAAGACATGTTTGTGATCATTGCATGTATTACATGGTCCAGGCTAATTTAAATACGAAGCTCTTCAATAATGGAGTTTTTCTCAATAATCGGGCAGTACACCTTTCTTATATCCAAGACAGATTGGCGAATTACACACACAGGTGATTTCGACGTGCAGGTTTAGCGATGTTTTCCTTCACCATCGGTACGTGAAAATGTTGCTATAATATGCACTTTAGGCGAGAAAAACTGCCGGTACCCCTAGCGTCGCAAACATCCATAAGCTTATCAAGTGGGCCACCAACCTATCGGCTGTTCCTTAGCAAAAAAAAAGGTATTATTAGTAAATTAATTAAATTTGCTACCAATTTGTAATAAATTGGTACCCTAAGAACGGAAAATGATTATGAGGGAGACAAGGTGGGAATGAATTAAAGTAAACTGCTCTCGAAAAGTAGCTCTCGACGACCGGCGACTGTGATCATATTAGATATTTAATATAGATAATCTTATTAATAGAAACTTTATAACAACTGTTTATCTGAAAATAAAAGGTTCATATTATTATTAAGTTAGACTTAATTATTTCAAAACCTGATGATTTTAACCTCTAATGAATGATAAGTAGGTCGAAACGTCGTCGATAAAATATAGATAAGTAAATTTCAGTATTTTAAGCCCTAAATCAAATTATATTAAAACAAACAAGTCGCCCTAAAAATATTTTATCGGAAGGGCCTCCATTTATCCATTAAAGCTACGACCTTCAATAAATTCATTTTATTTCCAGCATAAACGCAAACATATCTTCCAACCATTATTTTTCATGTCATGTTATATAAATTGAAAACGGAGATATAATGTAAATAAAAAACCATTTTCATAAATTATACGTAGAATAAATTATATTTATATAAATTTTATAAATAGCTGTCTACATTATGAGTCAGTGAACATCAGTAGCAAATACGCCCAAGTCGATCCCCCAGGAGCCAGTGCTACCTGCAAATGGATTGCGACCAGGAGCCAAAGGTGTGGGTATTTGATTAGAGCAGTTCACACACCCGAAGAATTGCCTTCCTGTGCAGAAACGGGGACTATATTTTGATTCTAAGCATAAAGACCTGTGGGGTTCATGAATATTAGTTACGTTCGCAGTGTGTTTTAAATATCTCTTTTTTTACAATAGAAAAGTATATCAGTTACTTAATACCCATAATAGACGCTCTCTGTTGCTTAGTTCGGGACTAGATTTTTTTTTTATTGCTATAGAACAGCAGACAGGCTAACGGCCCGCTGAAATTTAGCAGTTACCGTCGCCTATGGGTGTTTGCAGCGCCAGTGGCATTTCAAACACGCTGCTGTCCCATAAGGGTACAAGAACTTGGGTCACTAATGCCGGAACACAACACAAGGTTATTATGGCGGCATACTTAAGACCAAAGGTGTCGCCAGCCAGACGGGCTTGAGGCCCTACCACGTAGCTAGGGTTGTTTTGTCGCCTTTTACGACAGGCCGAAACAGAGGTCAGTTCTTTCTCCGCCTCTGCACGGATAAAAATTATAGATATTATGTAAATACTCTTATAATAATTAACAGCTCCAATCTTTCGTTTTGTGTGTGAGTGAACTTTCGGCTAGCGTTTTCCTTCGCAGTATAATATTATATTCTCAAAAAAAGGTGTTATAGAATTTCTGGGTGACCGGCAACGCATTGGCGGTGTTTCAAAAATCCAACTTAGAAAGCAACCAGGAAGCGTCTCTAGCATGATGACTCATCTATAGTAATATTACACACACACACACACACACACACACACACACACACACACACACATATATATATATATATATATATATATATATATATATATATATATATATATATATATATATATATATATATATATATATATATATATATATATGGGAGTTTGTCTGAATGTGTGTTTACAAAGATTTTTGGTTTGTACGATGTTTGGTTGCTTTCACATGAGTCTTGCCAGAACGGCTGAACCAAATTAGATTACATTTGCACAGAATAGATAATAAGATTATGGGCTACTATTCAATTGAATATATACACTAACAATTTCCACGTGGACAAAGTTGTGGGAAACACCTAGTATACAAATACGAGTATATCAGAAACTGTTTGTAAATTATATTTATTTCATTACACGCTCTAATTATAGTATAATCGATACACTAGAAATACATAACTGAATAAATACATATCTTTTACACAATCCATCCAATCCACCTTTTTTTTAGTCTACCTCTCCTTTCGCATTCATCCACTCTCATTACTAGTTTATTCTCAGTAATCTTATAGCCATTGTTTCTATTAAAACTTTTCTGTTATTCTCGGTGATTTACCATTTGGGATTTGATACTGAGCGTAATTTTGCACGAAGTGTACCAATGGTCGGTAATTCGTTCCCAGTTTTATAAAAATTGTGAATGCATCGTTTTATTACTCCCTTGTCGAAATTGTCTATACCTGTGACTGGTTTCAATCTTTCTCTTTTTACCAGGGGTGCTAAACGCTACTAATAATTCTGAACTTTTGCTTTCTCTTAAAATCCTTTTAACTGTAGACACAGATATTTTGTAACTTGGGCAGTATTATTTACAGGCACAGTTATATTACTTTTTTTTAACAAATACAGTGGATTTCGGTTATAAAGACGTCGGATGCTATATCCAGATGTCGCTATATCCAAAATGATAATAAGTAAGTTCAAGTATTAAACATATATTTTATTACATATATTTCTTTATTTATCAAACAATATATGTTATATACCAGTGCTATTGAAGAAAATGTTTATAGTGTATTAAGTTTAGTTTTTTGTATACGCTGTAAGGTGTATTCCATTTTCATAATTTCTTCAACATTTCATTAATTGTTGCCTTCACCAAACAAATTGTACAATTTTAGCGTTTTTATAGCGCATAATGCGTCTCTGGTTGTTGAAATCTGATGTACAGCTGAAAATGTGTTCAACGAAATGATGTTCACTTTTTCTTTACCAGTAAATGTACTTCTAGGAGCTATATTCACAAGTTCACGAAACACTGTTCACACACTGGAAATTGCTATATAACCGATTCATAAGTTCAACTTTGTATATGTGCTAAGTAGTCCTAGCTACAAACAAATCAAGCATATTCTACGGCAACCACAGATGCAGTAGTCTTTTTCCACCCGAATGTAGTGTAATAATGAATAAGTGAATAAAAAAATGAATTATAGCAATGAATCCGTTTGAAATATCCATTTGATATTGAACTCAATAGCATTTCAGGAACGTTATCAGATGGTGATTTTGTAATAATAATAATTACAATGAAATGTAAGGCAAATAATCGAGAACAATCGCAAATTTTACATGCATTGGCATGTATTTTATAGACTATACGAAAGCGTTTGATTGTGTTCGATGGGATTGTTTGTGAAACATCCTGTATGAAATAGGCATACCTCAACACCTCGTGTCGCTCATCGCTAACTTCTCATATCAGTCATCTCAGGATCTTTCAAGCCAAGAAAGGGATTTTTAATTTTTTAATTCAAGACAGGGGGGCATTATTTCTCCAATTCTTTTTAACGTATATGGTGATTATATAATTAAGAAAGCCTTGGAAGATTGGAAGGGAGCATCTCGGTCGGTGGCATGAAAATTAGTAACCTGAGATATACGGACGACACCACACTTTTCGCATCATCGGAGAAGGAACTTGCTGAATTTTTTCGTAGAGTGGAGTATGAGAGTGGATTGGTGGCACTTTCTATTAATAAATCCAAAACGAAAGTCATGGTTGTGGACAGATCCAGCTCTCTCTCAATCTTGCTAGAACTGGAGATCTCTCGGACTTAGAATTTGTCAGCGAGTTTGTTTACCTCGAATCCCTATTGACTGGTCAAGGAGGAAGTATATCAGAGATCAAAAGAAGAGCACAAATTGCGAAAGCTGCAATGACCAAGCTGACATGCATATGGCAAAATCGAAAGGTCTCCAACGTGACCACTATGTGACTAGTCCGAACATTGGTCTTTTAAATTTTTCTCTACAGGGCAGAATCATGGACAATTAGGGCATCAAGTGCAAGAAAATAGATTACGAGACAGGCCACGGTTGATTTTCGAGGGCAAGACCTTCAGCAATGAAGAATTTGACCAAGAAAAACTCAAAGACTGTACCTCAATATTGACACATTTCTACCATTCTTCTCAGTTTGACTAAAATAAAACATTTCCAGAATTTAAAAATAAATAAAAGACTTAAATATTTAAAAATCGAATATTAAATTTAGATTTAAATCAAACTTTATTAAATCTCGTTTGACAAAAATAAAACCTATACATTACATTGAATATGCCCGTTGGCGATCCGATGGTGAATCACGCATATTTTTCAATGAAGATTTTAAATTTAAAACGTGTTGACACGTTTATAATTATATTTTTTTAAGTAGCCTGCTGTGATGCAATCAACACTACGCTGAATGTTGGTTGTAAAGCAACTTATTGTTTTAGTAGTTTTAAAAGGTGGTGTGAGTGTATGAGTTATTGAAAAGGAGTTATTTATCGCTTCAATAGGAGCTGCATCGTTAGACATTCTTCCACTACTGAAAGTAGGCTTCCCAAATTTCCGGTACTCATCCCAATCCCGGGCCTTTTCCAAGCCCTACTCGGCAACTATGTGCAGGTTGCTCTCTCACACGCTTTCGAAGACTCGGTCTCCACTGCACTCCAGGACTCATCTGCACCATCAGGTCATGATGACTGCAACTTCAGCTTGCACATTTTGGTTCTCGTGATTTCCTGATTTAGAATTTTGTCCCACAACACAGCACGCTCCATAGCACTTACTGTCATATCATCAGCCAATCATTGTCCACTGCTGGTTGTCGTTTGCTTAGACGCCTGTCCCATCAGCCCTGTGACAAACATGACAAGCCCATCGCCACTTCAACTTGCATATTTTGCGAGCTATATCGGTTACTTTGGTTATCCCATGGATTTCCTAATTTCAGATTTTCTCCATAAGAGAAATATCAAACAGCTCGATTCATAGCCCAGTTAGTGACTTGAAATCTGTGAATCAGTCTGTGAATATGCTATTGCTGGCCATCACCTTCGTAGGGAGTCAAAAAAGGCGACCAATGCTTATTAGTTCATATTTAGTTAAGGCTTCCCTTTCCGGGTTCATGTGTCAGGCAACATTGTTTCTGTAAAAATTTAAACCTTTTTTTCATACCTATGATCAGATAAGTATGAGTCAATAACTATTTTCGTTGCTTCCTTCTCAGTCTCCAAAGCTTCGGATCCAACGAGAAGAACCGTTTGAAAAAAGAAAGACTTTATTCGGAATTATCATATTTTATTTGAGCCATATATAGAACAGTGGTCGGCAATCGGCAGCTCGCGAGGCGCATGTGGCTCTTCGACTCCTCGACTAGGACTCTTCTGCGATATGTTAGATCCAGAAACGGAATATTACATATTATTATTTCTGTAATAATGTCTCCTACAAAGCAAATATTTAAAAAATGGATCTTTGAATAAATTTAGATTGTGTATTATTATTTAGCTCCTTTTGTTGAATGTTGCCGACCACTGGAATAGAATACCCCTATAATTATTTCTGATCTAGGTTCGTATATTAATAAGAGTTTATGGCTGTTCGATTGCTATAAATGTCCGTGAACTGTATTTTTGTGAAGAAAGTCTCTAATGTAGAATTACAACTAGTGAAGAAGATGTCTTTAAAATATAGGCGAAGGCAACACCACTACGCCCTATCGTCAATGCTCTATTGAGATGAGCTCCCGAAATAGCACTATACCTATATAAATAGATTCCATTTGATCTAGTTTTTACAAGAATAGCTTTCCTATGAGCCTGTCCCCAGCCCGGAAATCAAAATCGTTATTCCATCACTCCCCTAGCTTGGCAATAAGCAAAATTTCAGTGGCTTATAACGATTTTTAAATAATAAATTTGGTATAAAATAAAAACAAATCTATTAAAATACATTAGACTGCTTTAATGAATGTATCCCATACAAAAAATTCATTGCCTAGTTTTACTAGCATAACTCTGGAAAATTCTTTCATCGACCAATTAAATTCCTTTTAAAATTACATCGTAATTTTTCAGATACGGTGTGTTTAGTAAACAGACATGTTTTCGACGGGCAAGGTCGATGGAATGGTTATGCTTGGGTGATGCCCGTGAATTTTTCTATTCGGGTACAGGTGGAAGTTACCTTGCAAGTCCCGAAGGGCAAGGGCTTATTTGTTCGTATATTACGAACTTCTATAAGCATTTTCATTTCATTGCGACTATATAAATTTATCATAGCTCGCTGTCGAGGTTTTTTTTATAATGTTCTCTTAACACACTAAACGCCGTGAAGCTCACCCTTGATCTCGTGGTTTCATCATCATTATTCTTTATTAAATCCAGGGTGCTACCTAAACTGCCGATTCGGTGCCCGGTGTCCGCTTTCCGAATTTTCTTTTCAACTTCAAAGAGTATTCGGCATCTGTCAAGCCAGAACTTTTAGGGTCTACCCGGTACCTGTACTGATACCCAGTATCTTTACTTGTTATCTACCTGCCAGGGTCTGACCGAGGCGGCATGGCCAGTCATTTATTTTCCACATAAGTGGCCGGTTGCCCCAAAATGTGCACCAGCAAACGCGACACTCCGGAAATTAATCCGCAATGTGACATGAAGACTGACGCGAATGCAGGAATTCCTAACGCGGTCCTTCCGCGTCACGTCACACATCCACCGCAGCATATTCATCTCCGTGACCCGCAGTTCCTGCTTGTGTCGCTCTAGCACCGGCCACGTTTCACAGCCGTATAAAAGGACAGGCCTAATGATAATCTTATAGACCTATCCCTTCATCTTAACTGGTATCTTGGGGTCTCAAATTATACCAGTCACTTCACGCCATTTAGCTCACGCGCAGCAATGCGTGCTTTGATGTTGCAATCAATGTCACCAGACGCGTTTATTTTATTAAATATTACTTGTCTCTTTTAAGGGTGGAATGAAAAAAACTATCAATTATATACGATGTAATATTATTTAGTCTACACACACACCCATAAATATATATAACACACACATATAAATTAATATACTGTAACAATCGATACAGCTCCAGATGACGCTTCCATTCAATCCAAAGTATAATAAGTAACAGAACACTTGTACTAGTTACACTTGTACGAGACAACATACTCTCTGTGATTATTTTTTGGCTAGATGGTGCTGTGAATATTATCTATTTCAAATTAGCCGCTTTGCAGAAAAAAATAGTGTTACAAACAAAAAAGCGAAGAATTATATGTGACATTTTTAATTTTATGCTTATTTTATGTATAAAAAGAAAAAAAAAAATATATATATATATATATATATATATATATATATATATATATATATATATATATATATATATATATATATATATATATATATATATATATAATATTTAAAACACTTATGTATATTTTATATCACTTCGTCACCTATTTCAAAAAGTTTTTGCCCCGTGAGTAGTTACGGAATGAAAGCAAGATAGATGGATGTGGTGTACATATTTATTTTGAATAATTCATTTTTAACCAATAACTTAATTAATAATCCAATAACTTAATTATATCCAATATAATATTATCCAATTATTGTAATTACATTATTATATTTTATTAAGTATTAATTCTTATTTAATTACAATAATTGAAAAAATGAGCAACAGATATGGAGGTCCGAAGTCAAGATTCACAGTCCGTGAAAAACGCTTTTGAAAATAAGAAAATTAATGACAATATTTATTATAGTTTTATTTGTTTTTCCTTTAGTAGGAATTTGTACCGTATTCAAGTGGTATTTCAATGAGCTTGATGATTCACATTCTCAATTGATTCCGACACATATCATAATAGATTAACCGGAACCGATTGTTTACAATGTAACATGCATTAGTTAAAAATAAATAATAATCACTGCACTGTGTAAGGATACGAAATGTTCTTCTATTTATATGTAAAAATGTATTTAAAAATTCCTTTTTTTTTATAATGCTAAGTATGACAGTGGATAGACACAGGCGCATGATCTCCATGCAGGGGCGGAGTAATCTCTGCGGCCGAAATCGGTCTGTGGTAAAAGGCGACAAACAACCCTAGCTACGTGATAGGGCTTTAATCCCGTCTGATTCGCAACTAACCTTGAACTATAGACAAAGGCATGCTTTTAAGTATGCCGCCATAACAACCTTGTGTTGTGTTCCGGCATTAGTGACCCAGGTTCCTGTACCCTTATGGGACAGCGTTGCTACTAGCATCGCAAACATCCATAGGAGACGGTAACTTACTGTTAAGTGGGCCGTCAGCCTGTCTGCTGACCTTAGCAATAAATAAAAGAAGGATGCAGAGACCAAAGAAAAGATTAGATTGTGGAAAATAATGTAATAATCACGTGCATTGGCATCAAATATTAAACCTGCCAACAGCTTATATCTCCAATATAAACGCAAATTGAAGTTACAGATGCAGCAAAATTTTATCGATACAGTTATAATCATAAATGTATCGTTAAGTACTTGAGATTTCAGGTTATTTCTTACCGGGACGAGATTTGTTTCATGGAGAAATTTACAGAAACGACATTCCAGTTAAATAAATAAGTAAATAGAAAATAGATAAACAAATAAATAAATATACTGGGACAAATCACACAACAAAAGTAACTAATAACACTCGTGTTATGGGTACTAGACAACTGATAAACTACATATATAGTTTTCTTTTGTAAGCAAATACATATTAAACCATACTTAAAAACCCAGACGCGAGACAGGAATCTAACCCGTGACATGCAAGCGTACCGAAGTGCGTTAGCCGTATGTTACAGAGGTCGTAATTTGACATCTAAATGGCAACTGAAATTATACCACATGCTTACCATGCCATAAAATATTGACAATTTATATAAGAAAATTATGGTTAAGAAAATAAAGGCAAAATAAAAGCTCTAGACAGATTTTTGAGTCTGTGAAACATTTATTCTTATAAGCTTCAATACTTTAGGCACTAATTTTGCCAATGTCAAAGAATTTTAGTGCATGAATATCTCATAAAAAGCAATGACATATTATTTTCTAAATGGCTAAGGACCAAGCAGATTTGTTAAGTTACAAATCTGCATACGCTAGTAAAGTATTCCCGTATAATCCGTATAATATAACCTAAATAGCCCGCAGCTCCTTCAATAAGATAAAGCGTGTTCTCTGCAATCACAACCTAACGCTGTCTTTGCGCATCAGAATGCTCCGTTGCTACATCTGACCCATTTTACTTTAAGGATGTGAGACTTGGACAATCAATGAAGACTTTAGGAAACGTATAGAGGCGTTCGAGATGTGGGCGTATAGAAGTAACCAATGAGGAGGTTCTCCGACGAGTAAAGCAGAAACGTGAACTTTTGCCAACCGTCAAACGCAGAAAAGTGGTTTACCTAGGATATGTACTGAGACATGATAGGTACGAACTGTTACAATTAATCATGATGGGAAAAATCGCGGGCAAGAGACGTGTCGGTCGGAAAAACAAATCTCGGTGCGTAACATTCGAGAGTGGGCTGGGATAGCGAGTGCAGCCGAACTACTTCGCCTCGCTAAAAACAGAGAGGATTATGTAAAACTGACCACCAACCTTTGCTAGTCGGAGAGGCACCTCAAGAAGAAGAAGTAAAGTATTTATGTTATTGTCTATTTTGACCCACTCGACTCTGATGAACTGAATTTGGGAATAATTATTATATAAGTAATTCTTCTATAAAAAATATTAGCCTCGGCTTCACGGATTTTTGTATATTACGAAAGCATTTGATTAACCGGGGATTGAGCCGGGGATACCGTAGTCTGATCCGTAGTTAAGCAGAAGTGATAAGCATCATTGTTTATGTCATATTTAATTTTTTTTTCTTAATTACTATAATAAAACTTGATTATTTATTCGTATTTTTATTTTGTAAGGCCTCTTTCTGGGTTAAGGCCACCTCGAACATTTTCCACTTATTTGGCTACTTTCATCCAATTTAGGACTGCGGTCTGAATTATTTCGTCGACCCATTTCTCTAGAGGTCGGCCTCGTCCTCTTTGACCTAATCGTACTTGTAGGTTTAGAAAATATTTCTAGAACCTCATGTCAGTTACTCTATAACGTTGCAAAAATCAAAATAGTTAAAAATCTACTTTGTAAACAATTTAGGTATATTGTCTTTTTGTGACACCTCTGTTTATACCAGATATTTTATGTATCTTCAAAGGAAGGTGAACGAACCCACTGCAATAATATTAAGTGTATCGATTGACTGCAATACACTGGAATTATTTTAAAGTTCAATTATTCAGGCATGACGCAGATTAGTCATGTTGTACTTCTTAAAGCTTCTTAATATTTTTTTTCTTTATAATAATTCCTCTGCTTCTTTAAAAACTTTTTTTTCTGAACAACTAGAACAAATTTATGATATAAATGTAGATTTATAGATCTTATACCCGTAAGGAATATTAAACGGTGATTAATATTCCATTAGTGATTGCTAACCATTGCAAAATGAAGTGATTAATTTCTTACCTTAAACGACTCTCCTAATAAAACCAAGTCTATGATATTGCATCTTACATTTTTATAAATAAACAGGAGTAGTTATTGTTTTATTATTGCTGAGGATCATCAAGCAGGCTGACATCTCACTTAATAATAAGAATTTACCGTCGCCAATCGATGTTTAGGACACTAGGGGCACCGCGAGCACGCTGTTGTCCACATAGGGGTACTGGAACCTAGGTCACCAATGCCGGAACACAACGCAAGATCATTATGGTAGCATACATGGAGATAAATTTTTAGTATTGCCATTCAGGCACGAACAGTTCCGAAAGCTTTTATAACAAATAACAGACGCGCAATCACCTACAAATGAATACGTAATGAAAACATTTATAATAAAACAAGCAAAATATTCCTTAATTTCAACCGCAGGGAACATTGAAATGGATTTGTACATACGTTTTGAATTTAATAGCCGATACACCTACACAATTAAAAATTCAAGGTATTTCAATATTTTTTACATCTTATTTTGTTTAGTTTACACAAATGGCAGGTTAAGATAACTCTATAGTTTGTTGTGTTTATGTAGAATTGAGGAAGTTGTACTAATCCGGAACAGATATAAATGGGAAATCATCATGATTACCTTTGTGTTATCCATTTGGGTTCGGCACATTGTCTTTTTCTTCTATTTTATAATTTATTCATTCATTGTCTGCATGCATTCTTCGTCTATCATTTCATAAACGCGTTTGGGAAATATATATTTTTAATGTAATTTTTTTTTATTTGGGAAATAAACATCCATACAATACATATTAAATAATTTTACATATATATAAGTACCGTTGTTTACATGTATAAACAACAACATTTCAACGTATTAATTTTCAACAATATCAACATAATCAACAAGGCTACGACATATTTTGAACAGCAACGTTGCCGCCAATTGACTACGTCTAGACTGTAGAGTTAGGATGTTATATTTGTGTAACAGTTAAGTTGTGTAACAGAGAGTAAGGAAGGTGAGTACGAAGGCAACGATAATGCATTGTACGGAGGTACTTACGTTGTACATTTTCAGGGGTGTAAGGGGCCCTACCAACATCTTCGGGGCCCAAGTCAACCTCACCTGCAAGTCGGCGCACCCTGCTGAATAACGGACGAGGCTCTGACGACGGCTTTCCTTTTGGGGTTGGGGGGTCAGACGGCAGTCGCCCCCGTAAAAGCCAAAGTTGCCAAATCAACATGGAGAGAACAAGATTACGAGATCGGCTAAGGGCTAGGGCGCCGCGGCATAACGGCGCGCAAGAGCTTCGCCCGGCTCTTGTGAGAAGTGGACAAGGGCTACCGTGTCATGGGCGGGCACGGCTAACGACGCTAGCCCCATCTCACGCAGCCCAAACATCTCGAAAGATCCGCTTCGCAACATGGAACATAGGCACGTTAACCGGACGCGCGAGAGAGTTGGCCGATGTGCTCTCCAGGCGGAGGGTGGCCGTGGCGTTCCTGCAGGAGACTCGGTGGAAGGCCAGCAGATCCCGGTTCATTGGGAATGGCTACAAGCTGATCTACACAGGTGCACCTGGTGGGGAGAATGGGGTTGCCATAGTGCTCTCGGAGGAGTTCCAGAACGACATTTTGGAAGTGAAACGTCATAGCGACCGACTTATGGTCGTTAGGGTGCTTATCGATGGGGTAGTTACCCACTTGATAAGTGCCTATGCGCCACAGGCCGGTTGTGACGACGCCGATAAAATAGCGTTTTGGAATCTACTCGGAGAAGTGCTCCGTGGAATCCCATTATCACAGGGGATCGTTTTGGGGGGTGATCTAAACGGTCATGTGGGTGATGAATGTGGGGAATTCGAGCGTGTTCACGGTGGATTTGGGTACGGCAGCCGCAACGCAGAAGGGGAGGACATCCTCAATGCGTGTGCGGCGGCCGACCTTGCCATCGTGAACACGTATTTCAAAAAGAGACCCGAGCATCTCATCACCTACAGGAGCGGGAGGAATGCTACCCAAATCGACTTCCTACTCACTAGGAGACACCACATCAGCAAAGTAGCCAACTGCAAGGTCATACCCGGTGAGAGTCTCACTGCACAACATCGTCTGCTTGTCATGGACCTCTGCGCTAAGCCTAAAGACACGTATACCGAGCGCGTTCAGCGCCGAATCAGGTGGTGGCTGCTTGATGAAGTCACGTCCCAGGAGTTCGCCTTAGCCGTCGGTGACAAGTGCACCGGTGGTATGGGCGAACCAGTTCAGGCTTACTGGGACAAGATTCAGGCGGCTATCCTTGGGTCGGCGAAGGAGGTGCTTGGGGTGTCTAAGGGTGGTCGCAAGTGTGACAAGGAGACATGGTGGTGGAACGACACAGTCCAGAGGGAGACTAGAGCGAAGAAAGCCCTCTTTAAGAAGTGGCAAGCGTCCAGATCTCCTGAAGACCGCGACGCATACCGGGTAGCAAAGCGCGCCACTAAGAGAGCTGTTGCCAGAGCCAGGCGAGACCACTTACAACCACTTTACGATAAGTTGGAATCGTCTGAGGGGCAGAAGCTCATCTATAAGTTGGCGCGCTCCAGGGTCAAAGCGGCACAGGATATTTCCAAGTGCCGCTGTGTAAAAGACCCTGTGGGCAACCTGCTATGCGAGGACCTCGCGGTGAAGGAGAGATGGCGCTCGTATTTCCACGAGCTGCTGAACAC
Source organism: Malacosoma neustria (assembly GCA_963693495.1). Lineage (NCBI taxonomy): Eukaryota > Metazoa > Arthropoda > Insecta > Lepidoptera > Lasiocampidae > Malacosoma > Malacosoma neustria. The sequence goes on along the minus strand of OY856395.1, from coordinate 4,294,995 downwards.
GCAGCACAAAGAGGTGCAGCCACCTGATCTTCCTCCGAATCAAGGACTAGTGCCACTGATAACGCCTGCAGAAGTCCAGAATTGTCTTCGCCGCATGAAGAATCGGAAAGCTGTTGGATCCGATGGAGTCCCCATCGAAGCCTGGAAGGCGATGGGCTCTCGTGGTGTGGGCATCTTAACAGACCTTTTCAACCGGACACTCCTCACTGGTACGATCCCGAGCCAATGGAGACTGAGTATCATTACTCCAGTCTTCAAAGGCAAGGGGTCGGTGCAGGAGTGCGGTAGTTACCGAGGAGTTAAGGTCATGTCCCACACCATGAAGCTCTTCGAAAGGGTTATCGACTCTCGGATTCGACAGGAGTGCACTGTCTCGGATTGTCAATATGGGTTTCGCCCTGGTCACGGGACAATGGACCCTGTTTTTGCCCTAAGGACTGTCGCGGAGAAATACAGGGCGAAGAATACGCCTCTGCATTGCCTGTTTCTCGACTTGTAGAAGGCCTTCGACTGTATTCCTCGCGCGATAATCTGGTGGGCATTGCGGTCCAAAGGGATTCCAGAGGCCTATGTTGACATCATCCGAGACATGTACCGTGACTCCGATTCCGTAGTTCGAACCGCTGTTGGCGACACCAAACCTTTCCCCATCACCGTCGGTGTGCACCAAGGATCCGTCCTTAGTCCGTTTCTGTTTAGCGTGGTATTAGACGTATTGTCAGACGGCATCAGAAACTCACATGAGCAGCCCCCGTGGTTGCTCATGTATGCTGATGATATCGCGCTGGCAGATTCGGACAGGGGTAGGCTGGTGCGACGTGTGAAGGCGTGGAAAGAGTCGCTTGAGAACGGTGGTCTGAAGCTCAATGTGGCGAAGACCGAGTACTTGGCCTGTAACTCCACAGATCCCACACCCGTACGCATAGACGGCAACACGGTCGAGCGCACGGACCTTGTGAAATACCTGGGATCTGTGTTTCATGCATCCGGTGACATCGATTGTGACGTCAAGGCACGCATTGCTGCCGCGTGGGCCAAATGGCGTGAGGTAACTGGTGTCATTTGTGACCCCAAGATGCCGGTAAAGTTGAAGGGACAGGTTTATAAGACCATCATTAGGCCTGTCCTTTTATACGGCTGTGAAGCGTGGCCGGTGTTAGAGCGACACAAGCAAGAGCTGCGTGTCACGGAGATGAATATGCTGCGGTGGATGTGTGGAGTGACGCGGAAGGACCGCGTTAGGAACTCCCGCATTCGCGGCAGCCTTCATGTTCGTGACATTGCGGATAAATTGCAGGAGTGTCGGCTCCGATGGTATGGCCACGTTTTACGGCAACCGGATGCTTACGTGGGAAACAAATGTCTGGCCATGCCGCTTCCGCCGGGCCCCGGCAGGAGGGGTAGACCCAAAAAGTGCTGGCTTGACGTCGTAAAGGGTGATATGCGTGCCAATGGTCTCACTACCAGGGATGCTGAAGACCGTGCGAAGTGGAGAAGAACAAGTCGGAAAGCGGACCCCGGGCGCCGAAGCGAGAGTTTGGGCTGCAACCGGGATTCATCGCTGAGATGATGATGATGACTTACGTTGTACATTTTCAATTTGATCCGCGTATTTTTTATATAAAGGACTCCAAATGCAACAAGCACATTCTAACTGAGGTCTAATTAATGATTTATACAGGGTTATATATGTAAACGTATTCTTAAATTATTACGTTTGTTACATTCATAAAATAAAAATTAATAAAAAATAAGTCTTTATGGCTGTTTTTCCTTTTGTCGAATTTTTTTTTAAATAAAATATATAAAACACATTTAGTTTTTCTCGACAATCGGTTGCATGTCCTCTACAACAGCTTGTCTTTCGCCAAAAGCCTTTTCTAAGGCTTTCCAATTTCTCCGATTTATGCAATACGTAGTCATTATGGGCCTGCTAACTTCTTAAAGTCATCTCTCTAACGTTTAAATTGCCTTCCTCTCCTTTTATTTTCTCTCGGGTACCATTCGGTAATAATTTTAGTCCGTTTATCAATCTTTTTCTCCCTTAACATATGCCCAGTCTAACGCCATTTTAATTTTCTACAAATTATTTGTACATTTTCAAATTTGGTTTTTCTTTTTATTCCCAATACACTTTCATTCCATTCTGACATATTATTATATTTATTTTGTTTAGTTACTGATCAGTTAGGGTCCATGTTTGGCATCCATACGTCCATGACAGGATACACAAACATTAAAATCTTTTCGTTTTTCTGGCACAGGTATTTCTTTGTTTTTCGTTATTTCACTCAGTGACTAAAATTTCTTCCACGTGTTAACTATTCTTCTTTGGATTTTTTTTCACGGTTTCTGTTGGTGAAACCAAATGTCCTAAATAAACATAATCATTGACATATTCTAATGATTGCTCAACTCTAATAGGGTGTTGCTGTGGTTTATTTTTATTTTTTGTTTGTTAAAACTATCTAATTTTTTTTCGTCAAATCTATCTAAATTTCAAACAAAATCAATACAGTGAAATTTCCTTAATGATACTTTAAAAACTAATCAAAGATACCGCTGAATATTTTATAAGTATTAAATAGCCTTCCGGATGGGCTCAAGTATAAAAAAAGACCTACCGTTTGGTAGTAACTCTGTTAGCTTATATTTCAAAATAATAATAATTAAAATTTTAATGTAACAATATAAAGTACCACAGTGTCGTTAAATAATAGATCTGTAATATCTAAACTAGGTTAAACCTGTAAGAGTACTTTAGGTATTCACCTCCTAATTTAAATATTTATATTATTCTAAAATGAAAACTACTTGTCTGACGAATATCTATGTGTTTCTAGAAATTGCGGCCTCAACTATGTAAAAACCTGTATGTATATCAAGTAAATCTTTCATAAAAAATAATTTAATTTAAAAATAATTAAAACTCTATATCCTTTCAATTATGGAATTTGGTCAACAAAATTTATGAAAATTTCAACGAACGTGAGCCATATTTAAAGTCAATTTAAATATCAAACAAAGCTGTAGAATGTTCTATCAATATCATTAAAGCGTTCTTCCAGCCTGTCTGAATTTACCCAAACCTCCCAAAAATGTTACGTAGTCTATATTTAGTTAAATGATAAATAAATAGATGTTACGACTTCATCGATTGAGTGGTTCAGCGGTTTTCTCTCATCGCGAGCAATCGGTGTAGGAATTTTATAACGCGTAGGCGAATCGTGCACCTGGTTTTAACTTGACGTGTATGTTAATTATGGGACTAATATGTAACGAATAAGCGAGTAATAGAAAATCCGGAATCGGTTCCGTGTAATAATTAAGACGGCTGAAAATCGCAGTCGATTTTTCATTTACAATATTAATATACATTGACCGTGACATTGCGAATAAATTGCAGGAGTGTCGCCTTCACTGATATGGCCATGTTTTACGGCAACCGGCTACTTACGTGGGGAACAAACGTCTGGCCACGCCGCCTCCGCTGGTAGACACAAAAAGTGTTGGCTTGACGTCGTAAGGGCGTAAGGTGTGCAGGCCAATGCACTCACTCATTACCAGGGATTCCGTACGAATTGGAGAAAATTAAAAAACGAGTTATTTACATTTTAGTATATAACGGAAGTTCATCGGACAGGCAAACGGCTCACTCGACAGCAGATGATCACTGTCGCCTATAGATGTTTGCAACACCAGGGCCATTCCCAGTCTGTCAGCTTCGAGCAAATCAATTAACGCCATTTTTTTTAAATACTCTTATCGCGATGGGAAAACCTCACCCGGAAGCTCATTCCGGATTCGAAGAGTTCCGTTTAATGGATTCTAGGGGTTTATCCTAGTTAATAGGCAGGTTCCATTCAGCTTATAAACGCGAGCAGTATTCCAAATGCGGCCTGAGCAAGCTTTCTGGATACAAGATTTTTTATTGCTATAGGACAGCAGACAGGCTGACGGCCCGCTTAGGATTTAGCAGTTACCGTCGCTTATAGGTCTTTGTAACGTCAGTGGCATCGCGAAAACGCTGCTGTTCCATAAGGGTACAGGAACTTGGGTTACTAATGCCGGAACACAACACAAGGTTATGGCGGCATACTTAAAACCAAAGGTGGTCGCCATCCAGACGGGCTTGAGGCCCTACCACGTAGCTAGGGTGGGTTGTTTTGTCGCCTTTTACGACAGGGCGACCCCGGCCACAGAGGTTAGTATTCTTTCTCCGCCCCTGCACGGATATAAATATGATGTTATGAAGATCATATAGGATGATTACCTTTGCCCTCTAGTTGCCCTATTTTCCGTATTTATTTACACAATAAAAGGAACGGTGATGCTATGAAATCTTATTGAGACCTTATTAGGTAAAAGATTCGAAGTGAAAGCTGAAACTCTATAAAGATATATATCCGAACAGAAATAGAGAAATAACTATATAAATTAAATCTTAATCTTAATAATGCTAATGTTCGTATGTGTGTCCACGGTTTTCTCTATCATCCGCAACTTCGATCAACTTCCCGTTGGGATGGCAGATACCCATCGGTTCACTAGTGTGCATAAGGTTTGGTCGGGATGAGTGGAAGTGGGTGGTTGTGGGTGGCATAAATGTGAAATTATATATATCTGTCCTTCTCTAACTAATGTAAGTTTCTGAAAATCTCGGGAATGATTTAGAAAGTTCCAAAATGATTACAATTGTTGTAATCGGACTAGAATGTTGTAGAAAGTTTCTGAAGTGATCTAGAAAATTCTAAAAATTTCTGGAACGATCTAGAAAGTCCTAAAATGCGTGTAACCAATAAATAAAAAAATAAATTTATTAGCACTTTTATATTTACTTTTTTATGTAATTCGACCAGCGAAGCGGGCGGGAATGGCTAGTATAATTATATAAGTATACCCTAAATATGAGGTAAAGCTTTGATCTCAAATTGATCAAATGTAGAGCATTGGTTTAAATTCTAAATACTTCCCGGATCAAGATGAGTTGTCGATCGATCGCCCACGCATGTTTACATGTGGATCACGAATGATTTAACATAAATGCATTGAACTCAGGTTGGTCACGTAAATGTGAAGGGTTGCGGACTTATTATACTCGAAAGTCGTTTGAAAAGGCAAGTTGTAAATCATACAAATATTGTGATGATGGCTATCCTTGATTGGATTAGTGGATTGGATTATAATAGCTTTCCTATTATAATTCTGTGTGTCTATGTTATAATATATATTAGGGGTGACCAAGCTCCTTGATAGACCGAAATTATATTTATTATAATCATATAAATAAGAGTTCAACATTTGTGTATATAATTTAAATATTAAAAATTAAACACATTTGATTTACATCATATAACAATCGTTTAAAATTTGGTGAATAATTGGTGACAGTACTTCTCAGTAATTATTTCAAATGTTGGATAGTTTCACTAATCTTGTGTACCAATACAAACATTTTCAACGCTTCTGATTGGTCGACGAATTCTAACCAAACCATATGGCTCCTTTTATATAAAGGAGCACGAATTTTAAAATAAATAATTCAGTAAGCAACTGCTGGTGTTTAACTAATAACCCAAATGGTGACCCACGCACTAAAGTACTGACCCGTGTCACCAAAGGTGTTTGGATTTCACGAATTTTAAAGTTGTGTTCGATGAGTCATATCATTGTTAACTTGGACGGAAATGAAATTTGTTAAATTTTGCACTTGTCTTTCATATTTGTTGTCAGTAATTTAAAATACATTTTGAAACATATACGGAATATTTTTTAATAATTTTTTAAAATGTAATAACACAAAAATGAAAAGGGAACTCGGGTACATTTATCGAGAGCCATTAATAAGAATCTTTCAAAGAGCCGCAGTTGGCTCTTTTTACATAAAAATTTATCATTTGTCTACTATATGGATAATTTTAAAGAAATATGTATTGTATAAATACAAGCGCTTTACCGCTTACTTTGGGTATAGCTGTGAATGAAATAATGAATGAATGAATGAATGAAAACTCTTTATGGTTCACATTAAAAATATACAAGAACATAACATAAACTTACAAGCTGTGTTTAATTATTACAGTATATTTATTTATTCTATCAAGCTCGGTGATTGCACCGAACACAGCTGTAAAAAGGTACTCAAAAGCCACCAGGTGATGCAAAAATTTTGTTCTGTTTTTAATTTTTTTTAAACACTTGCTTGTAAATAGTACCTGAAAATAGTAAATACAAATTATCTCCGTGTAGTATCGGAGTACTAACCCCTGTAACCGGGGTCGGCCTGTCGTAAAAGGCTACAAAGCAGTCCTAGCTACATGGTAGGGCTACAAACCCGCATGAATGGCAACCTTAGCCTGTATGTATGCTGTCATAGTGTCTTGTGTTACAGCAACGCTTCGCTGTGCACCTAGCATCCCAAAAATTTGTAGTTGACGGTAACTGCTTATTAAGTAGACCTTCAGCCTGTCTGCTGTTCCTCAGCAATAAAAAAAATATTATTATTGAAATCAGAAGTAAAAAATGTGTGGTTAATTTCATCCACACACTTAGTTGCCGATATATGTAAGCTAAACATCCTTTTCCTCTCAGAAACATTACCAAAATAATTTATGTTTTTTTATAAACATAAATATCATTCAAACGGAAGTGTTTAAATATCGTACAATAAAAAATACTAAGTTTATTTGAATGTTGGTGTTGGTGTATAGTTATGGTTATTTAACATACGTACGTACGTAGCCAGTATAGTAAGTAGGGCTCGCCTCAACGGTGTGATTTAGTTGATAGGTTTGGTTGTAGCTGACCCAAAAAACTTTGTTCTTGAAGTCCGTTCTTAATGAGCGGCTATATCAGCGCAATGAGTAACTATGCTAAACTTCAAGTCAACCGGGTGTATAGTTTTACAGGTCTCGTGATTAGTGGTACCTATTTCCTTTGGTGCCCTGTTGGTTTTTTTATTGCTGTAGGACAGCAGACAGGCTGACGGCCCGCTTAGAATTTGGCAGTTACCGTCGCTATGGATGTTTGCAACGCCAATGGCATCGCGAACACGCTGCTGTCCCTTAGGGGTGCAGGAATTTGGATCACTAATGCCGGAACACAACACAAGGTTATTATGGCGGCATACTTAAGACCAAAGGTGGTCGCCATCCAGACGGGCTTGAGGCCCTACCACGTAGCTGGGGTGGGTTGTTTTGTCGCCTTTAACAATAGGCCGACCCCGGTCGCAGAGGTAAGTATTATTTCTCCGCTCCTGCACGGATAAAAGAATTTTATCAAGACAAATTTTTCTCTCGCCTATCTTTCCATGACACTTCCTCTGTGCACAAATAAAATAACATCTCTGGATGCTATTCAAACCCCGAAAAAAACAGGTTTTTACTCCGTACAGGGGCGGAGTAAGAATACTGATCTCTGCAGCAGTCAGCTTCAGCGTAGAAGCCTGTCGTAACCAGTTTTCTCATGATATAATCCTTCACCGTCGGTATATGGCCAATTTTACTTACATTAGGCGGGAAAACCAACCTATGCTTTAGTGGGATTTGAAACCGTGACCTCTTGATTGATCTCCGTGTGTAAGGGTGATAACTGAACATCAACGCAGGACACCAAAGAGCACCTTGCATTGCTGAGTTAGTTATATTTTTAGAGCTAAGACAAATGTTTCTTTTTTGTTAATATTTTTTATTTTTAATACGCTTTTATTAGTTATACCTGTGTTGTAGGTTTGTAACCGGCTCCTTTGAACTCAATTTCAACTCACTTTAAACGGTCAGATTTCACTTAAACCTTGTAGACTTATCAAGGACCGATGGCAATACAATAATTCTATAAGGTTATTGTATTGTCATCGATAGTAAGTTATGGTTTTAAGCTCTGAATAAATGATTTTTTCTTTCTTCTTTTTTATTCTTACACGAGGACATTATGAGCTGTTATTATAATGCTTATAACTTTACAGGCGACTAAGGGATTGATTTTGCTACAACAATTGTTTCATATGAAACATCTTCACAGTCGTTTTGGAAATGTACCTAAATGAATTTCAACCGCAAAACCCGGCACGTGTTCCAGTGATCCGATACAAATCATATGATCTATTCAAATACATATCTAGATCTTTCAACGAGTATAATTTAATGCGATCTTAACTCTTGTCCAGTTAAATCCTGAACTGGTAGTGTAAACAAAAACAAAGGGTGCGCGGCTCAAGTCAAAACAGTCGATTATGATGTAATGGAGCTAAATGCGTCAGTATTTAGGTCATTTTCATAATATTAGTGTTGTTTTCAATCATAACGAGTGGTTTATTAATATTTTATTCGATTAAACAGACTTAAGCAATTCAGTTCCCTCCCGGTTGCATATAAAGCTTTCACTTCAACCCCCAGGTACGCTGTTGACTATGTTAACGACATCTGTGATGCCGTGACGTTCGCACACCATATGCGAGAGTCATGAATTCAGTGTCATTGCATAGTATATTTATTTACTAAAGAAAAGTATATGAGTATTTTATCAGTTGTCTAGTACCCATAACACAAATGCTCAGCTACTTAATTGGGAGCTAGATGGCGTTATATAAATTGTCATATCCATAATCACAATCTTGCTTAATATACTTCTACCACAGTTAGTATTATATTGAACCGTATATATGTGTTCTTCGCCATGTATGTATGTGCCTGTACTAAATAGCTGGACCGATTTTGATGACATGTTATGTGTGTGCTCAAGTGTATTTTAGAATGATTTATATTCAACTAGTCGATCACGCCCGCTCCGCTGGGCGAATAACAGGCAAAGGAAAATGGAAAAAAATGAGAAAGAAGAATAGAATCATAAAAAGTATGGGGTTATTCTTGGGGAACTTTATAGTTTGTTCAAGGCCGGCACCAGAAATGTGCCTCCTGCAGCAAATATCCATAGGCGACGGTGATCAGTTACCAAGTGGGCCGCTTTCCTGTGAACTCCAGCTGTGAAAGATGTGTTAAATAATGTGAGAGCTGGGTCAACGGCAACGTCTGTTACGGGGTTCCAACCCCGCGGAAATAATTTATCCAAATACTTTGCTCCGGTCTGGCTATCTGTACTGTCTGCCATATCTAGTGCCTTTAAAAAAAATGCCTGTGTAGGGGCAAATGTGCAATCCCTCACGTCAAATGCACAACAATGAGACATTATGGATTATCATTAAATAAAAAAATTCTAGTTAATTGTTGGGTACAGGACTATCAAAAAATTTACTTGATTGCTTGTCGCAGAACCGATGGACACCCTGGCGTCCATTGATGTTGGCTCTAGCAAACGAGACCTGGAGATTGCGTCTCAGCAAACATAGAGTAGGATTCCATCGAACGATGACCTGCGCAAGGTGGCCGGTCAGGGCTGTATGGGAAAAGCAGGGAGGTGGGATTTATAGCGCAAACTTGGGAAGGTCTACGTCCAGCTGTGGACAATGAACGACTGACAATGACACGACTTTATTAGGTCTTGTGTTCAAATGTGTTAACAAGTCTACAATAAAAAAAAATTTATAGCTGTAGGACAGCAAACAGGCTGATGGCCCGCTTAGAATTTAGCAGTTACCATCGCCCAGGGGTGTTTGCAACGCCAGTGGTACAGGAACTTGGGTCACTAATATCGAAACACAATACAAGGTACTATGGCGGCATACTTAGACCAAAGGTGGTCGCCATCCAGACGGGTTTTGAGGCCCTACCACGTAGCTAGGGTGGGTTGTTTTGTCGCCTTTTACGACCCGCCGACCCCGGCCGCAGAGATTAGTATTCTCTCCGCCCCTGCACGGATAAGTATAAATTATTATAAAAGACATAAATTAAGCTTCAATTAAATGAGTAATTATTATAACATTGTATTAATACTCCTGCAATGTAGTAGGCAACAAAACAACCCTAGCTAGGTAAGGCTTGCCTGGATGGCTACCATCTTTAGTTTCTAATATGCCACCATAATAACCTTGAGTTACGTTCCGGCAGCACCAACACGGCAACTTGTTCGCAAAGCCCCTGGCGCCGCAAACATCTATAGGCATAACTGCCTATTAAGCCTGTTCCACAATAATAATAAAAAATACTTGTTTCATAATATGCTTTATTTTACAAGTGCAAATAAACTTTTTTACAAATACTTGAGGAATGATTTTCCTAAAAACTTAATTATATCTTTAAAAAAATTGGATTTGAAATATTTTCCAAGTAAGGATTTCCCTTCGTAAGGTTAAACGTATGTGGGTCTTATAAAAAGCGTCATTTCGTCTATATTGAGATTTTTTGTACACCCATAGGCGATGGTAACCACTTACTACCTACTTATAAATTAAATACCATGTCGGGCACTGGTGACCGACACTTACTTATGTCAATCTTTTTCAGTCAGATATGAAATTAAGTTATTTCTGGTCACGACAAATAACTTCTTGAAAACAATGACCTAATAAAAATTTAAAATATTGACGTAATATATACACAACTATATATTATCTAATCCTTCATTGGCCAAATGAGCTCATACTCGTAAATATGTTTGGAAGTTAATATGTTAAGTAGTAAGACAGATGTTCTGGATTCGATATTACTATAAGATACACAACATACATAAATACCAGTGAAAGAAACTAATGTATGTCTGCCAATCCGCTTTAGACAAGAATGGCATTATCTGTTCCCTTTAGAAGAGATCCAAGCCCAACAGTGGAACGTAATGAGTTGTTAATAATTAAAATTGCAAGACAATTTCAATGACAAATTATGATAAAAAAATTTAAAAAACAATTCTCCGTCATTCGAAGAAATCTCATATCGTCGGCTTAATTATCATAACGCGTAACTCCACAAAATATCGAAATAAGACTTCTAGTGAAGTGTTTTGTAGCCTACCTGTTGGATTACTTCGTATGTTCTACAAGCATATGATTAATTTGTTATTTGTGACAGTGTTACGATTAAAATAATACCCGTGCATAGCAAAAACAAACAGTTCTTACTAGCTCCTGTATGCTAAGCCGACGATATGTAATAAAACAGTACAAAGTAAACAAAAATAAAACCAGTTAAGTATGCATATAACTCTCCAACAGGAAATAAAAGATACGGTAAATAATAATGACTACACACGGTCATTCTTCATAATCTTAGTGGGACGAACTTAAAGACTGTGTCACTTTTAAATTTAATTATATCACAATGTATTTAACCTTTTATTTGTGCAGGGGCGGAGAAAGAATACTGACCTCTGCTGCCGGGGTCGGCCTGTCGTAAAAGGCGACAAAACAACCTTAACTACGTGGTAGGGCTCCAAGTCCGTCTGGATAGAGACCACCTTTGGTCTTAAGTATGTCGCCATAATTGCCTTGTGTTGTACCGGCTTTAGTGACCCAAGTTCCTGTACCCTTATGGTACAGCAGTGTGTTCGCGATGCCACTGGAGGCAAACACCAGCAATAAAAAAAATCTAATCACAAATAACTATAATATATTAAATTAGGAGGAAACATTGAAGACATGCAAAATACAGTACTAGTATTTAACTATTGGTTTTATTTATATCAGACAGGCTGACAGTCCACTTATTAGCGGTTTGTGAGACCAGGGGTACCTCTAATACGCTGGTATTGGTACTGGAACCTGGTCTCTTATGCCGGAACACAACACAAGGTTATTATCGCGGCATATTTAGAGCGCATGGGTGGTTGCCATCCAGACGGACTTTTAGCCCTACCACCTAGCTAGGGTTGTTTAGTCACCTTTTACGACAGGCCGACCTCGGCCACAGTGTTCAGTATTCTTACTCGAAGACATTATTTTACTACACAATCAATTATATTTACTATGTTATTACACATAGTTAATAATTTTCTATGTTAATTTTTAACAATGTCATAAATCAGGTTGCCATATTTACGTTTAAACGTGTTTTATCTTATATCTTTAAACGAGCAATTCTTGTATATATATAATTGGAATCTCGGAATCGGCTCCAACAATTTTCATGAAATTTAGTATACGGGGGGTTTCGGGGGCGATAAATCGATCTAGCTAGGAATCATTTCTAGAAAATGTCAAAAGGTGGGGTTTGAGTAGTCCCAGTTTATACTGTAAAATGACTCTACCTGACATCTATCGACAAATAATAATACTATTTTTTTTAAATTGCTTTAACGACACAACAACACTAAAGCTATTCCAGCAGATGGCGTTGTTAAGTAACACGAAGCCAATGAGTGTTAGCTTTGAGGTTAGACTAAGAAAATCTATTGTTAATTTCCAAAAAACACAATTTATAGAAAAAAAAATATCGAGCAAAGCTCGGTCATCTGGACATTTTTGAAATAATATATAATAAAATACATAATATGTAAAATACTAAATATATTTGTTATACGTGTCACTGAGCTTCTTCTTCATATTTTTTTGCAAGAGGTTTAATAGCTCATATTCCGAAATATTCGGCATCTTGTCTATTGCACTAGGGATACATTTCTGATTTTATTTAAGTTATGTTCAGGGGGTATTTTTTATTGCTGTAGGACAGTAAACAGAGTGACGGCCCGCTTAGAATTTAGCAGGTACCATCGCCTATGGGTTTTTGCAACGCCAGTGGCATTGCGAACACGCTGCTGTCCCATAAGGGTACAGGAACTTGGGTCACTAATGCCGGAACACAAGGCTATTATGGCGGCATACTTAAGGCCAAAGGTGGTTGCCATCCAGACGGGCTTGAGGCCCTACCACGCAGCTAGAGTGGGTTGTTTTGTCGCCTTTTACGACAGGCCGACCCCGGCCGCAACGGTTAGTATTCTTTCTCCGCCCCTGCACAGATAAAAAGAAGATGCACAGAGAAAAAGAGTAATCATCAACTGCTTTTCTTCAACTGCAACAATCCCTTTCTTGCACAAAAACAGACTGAATAAACGTGGCTCTATTCATGTATTACATACAGGGTGATTGCCTTCTGCTGAAATCTCTAATAGTATAACCGAACGATGCCCTTTTTCTGGTGGATGTGACTTAGAAGAAAGTAATTTATAAGTCATTTTATAACTATAAATATACTTTAATTAATTTCAATAGGCATATATGTCCTAATATTATTTATATTGGCCTCAGAACAAGCACAAATTTCGTACCAAATACAAAGTGCCCGAAAATATATTCTACGATATTCAGGTTTAAAATGATTGTAAATAAATAAATATACTGTGATAATTCACACAGCGCCATCTAGTTCCAAAGGAAGAAAAAGACCGCTTGTGATATGGTTACTAGACAACCGATACACGATTCATATTATTCACACATATTAAGCATAAACACGACTAATTACTACACGACGTATTATTATGTATAAAACGAGACACATACGATATCCGTTGCGTCTCGGAGATTGGCAAATGTAAAAATAGAACCTAAAAAATCTAAATCGGAAGGTAGTCTAATAATACAATTTTACAAAATAATCAGTCTTAAAAAAAATAATTCCAAAACCTCCCTACGTTTCATTGTAGACGGTATTGTAAATTAACTCCTGAATTTTCATTCTCAACATCAACTTTTTAGCTGGTCCGAGTTTTTTTACATGGGGTAATAGACTATTAAAGAAACCAATATCTTCGTCTTTCGCTGGACCTTCATTGACCTTCTGAGTTTCATCATCATCATCATAAAAATCTGTTTCCATTATTATTGGTTTTGTATCAAATTCGTCGAACTCATCTTCTTTAACAGTGGCTTCAATGGGCTCGGGTTCTTCACTAACATGAGTAGAGGGTTCCAGATAATAACTACTGCTGGCCTGATCTGGATCTGGATCATCGTAATGATCATTATTATCATGATAATCGTCAGGTATTGTATCATTGCCTTCATATTCATTGAATTGGTTGGTTAAGAATTGTAGTTTTGGCAGGAACTCCCATTCTGAGTCGCTTTTTCTGCATTCTTTTCTCGCTTGGTCTCTGAGGTACTTCCATTTTAGTCTTGCTTCGTCACCTAAAATATGAAAACACGTATATATTAAATATATATTAAGTTTTAGTGCATTAAATAAGCTTACTATCTTCCTCAATATTAGAAACGACCATAATCAACATTTTATCAATCAAAATAAATATAATATAACCAACTAGGAAAACTTTTAACTGGAAATTTTATATCATCCAAGTGGATGCAATTCGATTGCATCCAGAGCACTCTGAAGCCACTGTTGAGAACTGTCGCAAGACAAAAAGAGAGCGCGTCGTTTACGTCGGTACCAATTTTTTTAAACTTGTTTTTCTGGACACTTGATTCTGGACACTACAAGAAAAATACTTCGGCTGAATTTGCTATATACAGGAGCGACGGTTTTTTGGACAAGCGAAGAGGATTATATATCTATTCCCATCAGCCCAAGCTCAGGAATAGGATGTAATACGTTACATTTGTATAAAGACATGGTTGTAATAATTTCACCGTCCCAAAAATAATTACTTAAACTTTCTCATAATTTTTCATGTATGCAAGGCAAGGAATTTAAGTTTGCACTTCGGAGACAGAGTTGCGTTCTTGAGTATGTATGGCTAAACTTTGTGTGCTTCTTCTTATATATCAGTTAACTTTTGACATTTGTATTTTAGTCATCATCATCATCCTAACGTTTAAACCCGATTGCAACCCAAACTTTCGCTTCGGTGTCCGGGGTCCGCTTACCACTTTTTTATATTCGGCTGCTTTTAGCTTTTACTGCAACGAATTCCTTTGTCGCATGTAGACTGGCAGAAGTAGTCCACCAGTCGCCTTTTACGACTCTCCTGGAATGATATGGGGTGACACTATTCTCATTGGCTAGGGCCACAGGGCCATTTGTATTATTAGGAAAAATAAGAAATAAAACTTACGGGTAACACCCAACTCCATGGCGATCTCCTTCCAACTCTCGTCCAGCTTGTACCAATTGTGATGACCCTTGAGCTGCCTGTTCCATATTATCTCTCTTGCTTGAACCAAATCAATCAATTTACTAGTATCAACATCGATCGTTCTACGTTTGTTCATAAGCAATTTCTTCCGCATCGTGTACCCTAATTTTGGGGTCTTGATCGATTCGTCGAGAGAGTTAAATACTTCATCAGCGGTATCGCCATCACCTTCTTCATCCTCCGCCAGGAACTGGTGGTGAATGAATTTTAATTTTGGAAAGTGCGGCCAGTCGGAGTTGTTTGGGTTCTTTTTCATCTCTTTCCGGCATTGGTCTTTTAGGTTCTTCCATCGCTTTCTGCAGCTTTGACCTTTAAATTAGTAAATATTTTATATAGTGTTTTTATCTAAATGAATATTTTTATATTTAACAATATTATAAATATTTTTATAATTTAAAAAATATAACATTGTTATATTTTTTAAAAACGAAAGCTATATACTACCTTTAATTTGAGGGTCTTTTGAATTATTCAAATTTCAATGAAATGAAATTAATAAAATAAAATGAAATTTATTAATAAATGTAACAAGTTTACTAATAATTATTAGGTATCACAAATATGCTTTTCATCAAAAATATCGAAACACTACTGCAAGTATATATTCAGGCGGCATTTAAATAAAAAAGAGGATTGATATCATTAAAAAAAAAACACGCCAATAAATAGCTGGCAGTTTAGTCTACACAATGGTGTACCATAATTCCAAAATTTAATTTAATTTTTTGAATTTTCATCCAATAAATGAATGTAGAGATTGTTTTCAATGTGTAATTTTGGTGGTAATTTCTGCACTTAATCACATTTTTTACCCTACGCACATTTTACTGGCGAAGACTTCATTTTTGTGCAGGACAATGCCAGGGGCTCATACCGCAGGCATTGTAAAATACCTGAATACCTGAGCGAAGTCGGTATTGTGGTTATGGGCTGGCCAGCAAAAAGCCCGGATATGAATCCCATAGAACACCTATGGGATACTATGGGATATAGACGAGTCAAAGCGAGAGATCCTGCTCCGGAGACGCTTGGCCAGCTTAAACCAGCTATACAAGAAGATTAGGATAACATCCCACAACACAAAATTGTGACGCTTATCCGTTTCACGAGGAACCGCTTGGAAGCAGTGATAAGAGTCCGGGGAGGAAATACGATATACTGAATAATCTTTTTTTACATTTTTCTGTTTTATATCTTTGTTTCTAACATTTAACAATTTTAAAGGATAAAAACATGCCTGAGGAACAAAATACAATAGCTAAAGAAATTTAATTTTAATTTCAAACATAAATATTCGTTAAATGATACCTTATAATATCCACAATCAACTGGCATTTTATTTATGTTTTTGGTTAAATGTAAAAAAAAAACTCATTCAAAACCAAACTTCAGATGTGTATCGATTTTTTTGATGAGAAGTGTAGTTGCTTTAGTAAAAACTGTGTTTCAACTGTTTAATTAAGGTGTATGCACACCTTCGAAATTAACAAACTCCTATTCTATGCTATTTCTAACGTAGATTAAATGCTTTTTAGCATGAGTGTGCGCGCGTGTGTAGCGTATGTGATCATATGTTTATTTTGATCATTAATTACGCTCGAGTTAAATGTCAATATAGTTTGAAAAAATATTATTATTTACACATTTACTCGTCCAAATAATCGTAAACCAATCATATATTTTATTGCTTAGAAACAGTAGACAGGCTGACGGCCCACTTAATAGTTGTTACCGTCGCCCTTTTGCGACGCTGGTGGCACCGCGAACATGTTGCTGTCCCATAGAGGTACAGGAACCTGGGTCACTATTATGGCGGCATACTTAAAGCTAAAGCTCTATCACGTAGCTAGGATTGTTTTGTCGCCTTTTACGACAGGCCGACCCCAGCCGCAGGGGTTAGTATTCTTAATCCGCCCCTGCGTGGAGAAATTTAACAATAAATTATCATTTAACTATAAAAATCTATTGGCCTCAGTAAAAAAATTGCTCAGGCCTCAGTAAAAGAAAAAACGTATAATGTAAAAATGGTTTGATTCTCGCTTTTTTAAACCTTTGTACCGAAGACGCCTCTGTAATTTATTGTAGAAAAAATAGGATTGAAAATTTAATGAATGAATTTAAAAAATAATGCGCAGAGATTTGGTTTCAAACCCAGAGACGCCAAAGATAATGCGAAGTAAAGGAGAAACGTACGAAAGCGCACCATGGCGTCATTTCATGGCGTTATTTACGTAAAATGGCGCTCAAATAATAACAGCCCAATAGCGTCTCACGGCTGGGCTCGGGGCTCCTCCTAGAAGGAATGGACTTTATACGCGCCACACTTGTCCAAGGCGGATTGGCGGGTTACACTTACTGGTAATCGTGGTATATAAATTTCCTCATAATGTTTTCATCGTCGGCACATTATGCTATGCACATTAGGCGAGAAAAACTGTCAAAGCGGCGCATGTTATCGTGGGATTCGAACCCGGAACTTCTAGATTGGTTTCCGAGTGTATAACAACTGAGCTACTAGGTACCTAAAATGACAGCCTAAAATATTTAATATAAAAATTTAATTACCATATAATCTATACAAATAAATAAAATTGGAGGGTCTGTTTGTAATATTAAAATAACCGCTTTTTACTAAGTGCATTTGGATGTATACGCGGTACATATACCAAAACAACATTTTTTACAATTTTTGTCTGTCTGTCTGTTTGTTCCGGCTAATCTCTGAAACGGCTGGACCGATTTTGACAGGACTTTCACTGGCAGATAGCTGATGTAACAAGGAGTACTTTTATTTTAGAAAAAAAAAATGGTTTTAGTTAAAAGTGATCAGTTTCGGATTTTTATTAATCCAATTTAAGTTGATCTCAGATTTATATCATCAATCATATAAAATAGGGTTCAGCTTAGGCTGGACGTTATAGGTTAGAACGCAGTTTGTATTTTCATTTATTTATATTTTAGGGTTTATATGGTTTGTAATCCAAAATAAACCTTATGATACATATATCCAAAAAATGCTGCCCAAAGTCACTATTCCACGCGGACGGAGTCGTGGGCACAGCTAGTTTCTAAATATGTATTTAATTTGGCGACCTCGCTTGCGGAGGTGACGGGGTCGATTCCCGTCTTGCGTCTAGGTGTTTATGTTAGTATTTATTAGATTTAGTAGCTCAGTGGTATTGCAATCGAAGATCATTCTAAAGTTCAGTAATTCGAATCTCACGGTTTTATTTGCCACTTAGACAGTATGCCTAAAATGCATATAGCATTGCCATGTACCGACGGTTCACCGGTATGTGTAACCCGCCAATCCGCCTTGTACAAACGTGGCGGGTACAGTCCGTTCCCTTCCCCAGTATATTTATTATTATTATTATTATTTACTTTAATGCACTTTGATACTGATTTTCATTTTCTCTTACGCATTCTTGGTCAAGAAACAGACGAGTCAGAAAGGTTTTGTCTCATCAAAGCGTGTTGCCTTGTGAAGTATTCAACCGTGACCTCCAGAATTTAAAGTGCAAACTTTGAATGCAAAAAGAAAAAAAAAGCTAAAATAGAGATGACTTAATGGGTTTTTACAGGACCACAGACACCTTGCGGACGTTTGCGAACGTTTCCGGTCGAGAGCGATCTATTATCTTTTTCCTATATATTATAATGTCCCTGGTTTTTTTTTAATAATATTAATTTTATTAATTATTAATTTAGGTTGTATATTTAAATTTAATTTATAATTAATGTTCAAGAAAAAAGTTTTTTTTAAATTCGTTATTACACTTTACAACATTTAAAAGCTTTTTGAACTAAGTTAAAAGGAAAGCAAAAGTGAGTTCATCTTGGCATATATCAAAATTATTTAAACCTTCACAGTTCTAAGTCTGTATTTTGTACCAGATATTTAATAAATATTATACGTATTAAGTAAGTCTGAATAAATAATTAAATTGTACATTCATTACCATAATGTACATACATAATATAAGGAATAACATCGAAGAGTAAACACATTAAGGTCTCTGTTTTGCAATTATTTTCCGTGTTTTGATCAATAACAATACTGATAACGTATCTAAATGTATATACAAATTAATGAATACCGTTTAATTTTAATTAAATACATAATTATTTTTAATTTAATATTATGTAACATTAAAACTGCCTGTTACTTATCCGTTAGACCGTTAGCAAAAATCTAGAATATTGATCGTCTCGATGAACGAACTCAATGCCTCACTGCTCGCATACGTATAACATCTGGCAAACGTGTATAGTCTGTGGCAGGCCGCACCCGCCTACCGCGAGCTCACGGCCATTCACCCAAACAATGAAAAACGCTACTTACTTGTCGTGCCCACCTCAGCCGCAACCTCGTTCCAATATCTTTCCAGCTTGAACCTATTCCTGTGTCCCCTATAACTCCTATCCCACAAGCATTCCCTGGCTTGGACGGCTGCAATAAGCGCGTCCATGTTCTTTATTTTCGCCCCTTGTTTGGACTTCATTGTGAGCGGACGCGCGAGCGATAGCGAGAACAGGCGACGTGAGCGAGGCGCCGCGTTGTACTGTACTGTACTGAGCCGTGAGCCGCCCGCCTGCTCCCCTGCCGTGCGGCACATCGCTCGCTCGCTCCCGCTGCCGCCACCTCGTATCGCTGTCCTGTTCGCTCGCCGCTTCGCTCCCCTCTTGATCCGCTAAAACCGCTCTCGCCACGGTATATTTACTTTCACAATACTTTTATCGCACGGCATTTCCGTTGCGTAGCTTCGTCGTAAATGTTTCACATCCTTCCTTCTTATCAAGCAATGGATTTAGTACAGTACGTTCGTATAGCGTTTCCTTTTGAGCGGGTTTGTATAATAGTGAGTGCAAAAGGCCGCAGTTATAGCGATTCCAAATCAACTTTTATAGCGTTTTATACTTGACTTTAAATGCAAATCATGTTAAAATATGTTAATAAATGTTAGTAGAAACAAAAATGATAAAATTTAATTTATGTACAGCAATAAATATGTTACTTTAATGCTTTCCTGTTAAATGGTTGGGGCCTGTCTAGACGGTAACCACCCCTGGTGTATAATTATGCCCCATAATAACCTTCTTTCTGTTTTGTTCCGGCATGATGAGAGTGATTCAGTTTTCAGTACCCCCTATACGGATAGCAACGTGATAGCACTGCTCCTGACGTCACAAATGTATGCTACTCTAATGCAATAAAAATTAAAAAATAAGGTAAATAAACTTCGCCGGTTGGTAAACCAACCTAACTGGTTTAATATAAAGTTAAAAATTTTACCCGATCCCAAAAACTGCGATACTTGCTGATGAGGATTCCAGCTCCGATGAACGTCCTCATACGGAACACCTTTTCACCGGTTCTTGTCACTTTCGCTACACTACCATTGCATATTAGCACTGCGGTGGTAACATTAGAAAGTTTAGGGTCCAACACTAAGCGTACCCCGGGCAACGAGTCTGGGCTGCAACCGGGATTTTACGATAATGGTCCAACACTTCTATCTCCGCTCTTTTTAAGTAAGTAATACTAGTGTATATAAAAAGTATTTTTTGAATGTATTCCTTGGTGAGGATTGTCAACTTAAACCCACTCAACCTCACAAGTTCCATTTCCAGTGGTCTATATTCGGAAACGTCCTTTGCAATATTTTCTCCGGTCTGGGTGATGTCTTAACGCGGACTCGTGTAATTAATTTAGATTGACATTGGTTTCACATATTTGGATTGTGTAAAAGATGATATGGGGAAAAATGGTGTAAATGTTGAGATGACGGCTAACAGAGGAGAGTAGAAGAAGAGAAGACGTTGTGCCGACCCCATATAATGTGGGATTAGGGCAGAAAGAAGATTGGATTTAATTTTTTTTATTATCTAATTTATTTAGGGTCTTTTGATAATAATTAATTAATTAAAGATTACATAAAATTTGTTATATCTTAAAATTATTGTAAATAAAAACAGCGGCAGTAGAGGGCGTCCTCGACAGGATACTCTGGAAAACTTAACCCACTTACCGATTTGATGTATGACTGTTAAATAAAAATCAAATATCAATTTAATGGAACATCCAATGTTTCAAATTAGTCATCCCGCAGTTAAATTAAAACGTACACACCATGTCATTTAGGATTAAACCATGATTATTGATAAATAACCAGTGTTTACTCGTTTCTATAAATATCAACAATATTTACAATTATCACAAATAGTCACCCTGATAGGGGTGACTAATGGAAACTCCCTAATGGGAATACGTCGAATTACCAATAACCCTATATATTCCAATGTTTCCATTATTAAATGGTTTACAAGAAAAAATATTAGAAACTATTTTTTTATAAGAAATTTGTGCCGAAATTTCTTTATTTTTCAGATATATGGACATACTACAACCCTTTATTAAGTTAGAACTCCTTATAGAATAAGTTATATAAAAAAGCAACATATTTTTCACTTACTATAAAATGTGAAACTTATTTTAAATATTCTTTGGTTATATGCTAAATCTAATACAGTAGGATCTCACTGAACCAGCACTTCAATAGACCGACACGTCCAATAATCCGGCACCCTTCACCCGCGTCTCCTTCGCCCTTCCCAACACCAGGTTTTATAGAAGGGCTACAAGTTGCGTAAAACAGACATAAATCAAGGATTACTTTGAAACTATGTAATTAATTATTAGCGAGATATGTAACAGGTTTAAAAACGTACAGATTACAAACAAATACATTTTCTTCCCTTCATGAATTACTTTATTTTATTTTATGTATTAAAGTTTTTGTTTATACAATCCAGTAATCCAATAATTCTAATAATCCGGCACCCTTTGATTTTTAGTAAAGCCAGATTAGGAAAATTCTACTATTTAAATTACGACACAGTCTCATAATTAATATTTAAAATTATGGCCATAAAAAAGCACATACGTTTCTCTAAGAACAAATTTAGACAAGTATTTTCTTTATTGCTGTAGGACAGCAGACAGGCTGACGGCCCACTGAGCATTTAGCAGTTACACGCTGCTGTCCCATAAGGGTACAATAACTTGAGTCACTAATGCCGGAACACAACATCAAGTTATTATGGCGGCATACTTAAGACCAAAGGTGGTCGCCATCCAGACGGGCTTGAGGCCCTACCACGAAGCTAGGGCACAGATTACTGAATAAGAAAGCTAGGGTGGGTTGTTTTGTTGCCTTTTACGACAAGCCGACCCCGGCCGCAGAGGTTAGTATTCTTTCTCCGCCCCTGCACGGATTAAAATATAAAAATAGTATCTCTATGAGATAAGATTTTATATGTGGAAGCCTGTAACTCCCAAAACAGATATCAAACAATGAACTTAACTTCTGACGCAAGACTCGAGAAGAGCTTTTTATACAAGTTTTTTATTATCTATGCGATTTCACTTCTGTATTTTTTTTAATAGCATAATGTTTTCGTCTTTATAAGAATTTACACAATATTTTTATTTATTTATTTGGGAAACAAACAATCAAAATTATTCATAAAACGATCAAAAATATACAAAATACATACATTAACCAAATTTGCACTAATAAATAATACATTTTTTAAATAATAAAAATACAATTCAAATCTAAAGTATGCTTATATAAAAAAATCCGCGCTGAGCAGTGTAAGAAAGAATACTTAACCCTGCAGCCTGGGGCGGCTTGTCGTAAAAAGTAACAAAATAATCCTAGCTAGGTAGGGCCCTAAGTCCGTCTGAATGGCAAACACCCTTGATCTCTAATTCTGCCGCCATAATAACCTTGTCTTGTGTTCAGCTTAAGTGATCCAGATTCCAGTTCGCCTATACAGATGGCATCGTGCATACTTTTTCGTTTAATTTAATTTTCTTGATTCACCATTGTAGAAGTTTTCACCTTGATCCTGTACTATTTTTCCTTCTAATTCCTTTCTCTGTCACTGATGATCTGGTCGATAATACCTATAACCTGACGTCTAAAAGTTCTCATCTCCTGATCAGAGAACGACTCAATTTCAGGCATGAGACTTGAAAGGAACATTTGCCTAGCGCTAGACGCGTTTTCCAATTCACTATGTGTTCTCACTTCTGTAGCGTTTTCTGAATGAGAGTCAGTCACTTCAAGTTTTGGTATTTTGTCAGAGACGTCTATGAATCCTACTTCATTCTCTTGGATGCTATCAAGGGAACTTTCACTATCTTCTTTATCGTTGCTATCAATGTTTTTAATTTGGTCTATGTAAGCATTTCCGTCCTGATCCCGCACGAAAGGCTTCAAGAAATTTAGGCACTTGGATAAGTAATACGGACGGCCTGGCTTATCACTGCACTGTACTTTTAAAGATCTTATATAGGATATTCTTATTTTACGCCATTTCTCCCGACAATCGGCAGCTGTAACAAACAACGGTTTATTTATTTCTATTATTCACCAAGTATATATTTCTTCACACATAATTCTCGGAATTATCATAATCAAATAATATTCAATGTCCTATTCTTTTCTCAG
This sequence comes from Malacosoma neustria, assembly GCA_963693495.1. Taxonomy (NCBI): domain Eukaryota; kingdom Metazoa; phylum Arthropoda; class Insecta; order Lepidoptera; family Lasiocampidae; genus Malacosoma; species Malacosoma neustria. The sequence continues at coordinate 4,271,494 of OY856395.1, read as the reverse complement.
GGGCGGAGAAAGAATACTGACCTCTGCGGCCGGGGTCGGACTGTCGTAAAAGGTGACAAAACATAGCTACGTGGTAGGGCCCCAAGCCGTCTGGATGGCGACCACCTTTGGACTTAAGTATGTCGCCATAATTACCTTGTGTTGTGTTCCGGCATTACCTACACACACACCTACGTTCTTGTACCCTTATGGGCCAGTAACGTGTTCGCGATGCCACTGGCGTTGCAAACACCCATAGACGACGGTAACTGCTAAATTCTAAGCGGGCCATCAGCCTGTCTGCTGTCCTACAGCAGTAATAAATAAACGATTCATTAAAAAAATTATTTAATACATTTAAGTACATCATATACACCCCCGTATCGCGCCTTGGTGTTTAAATATTGTATTTATTTTCATATGTGTAGTATATTAGTTATCTAGTACCCTTTTTATTCGAGGAAAAATCCTATCGACGAGTGCCCCAGATCCGGAGGTATGTAGGACTCCGGGAAAGATGGTTCGACGTCCGAACATAAATGCTATGCGACTTACTTTGTGATTAGATGAAAATCTTACATCTGAACTCCAAATACCAGAAAAAAAATCCCTCAAAATCTCGTTCATGCTCAGCAGAATCATTGTTCATAAAGATTTGGTGAGGTCTTTAGCGTTCTATGCCCTTGTGTTTATTTCCCAAATTTAAATCTTTTAAGACGTGTATCCTAGATCATATATGAAATGGAGTAGAAAAAGTCAGAAAGCGGACCCCGGGCACCGAAACGAAAGTTTAGGTTGCAACCGGGATATAACGCTAGGATGATGAGGATGATCCTAGATCATGTATATAAATAAATTACTTGTGACATATTTCGATATGTTTGAGCTCTTAATAATAATTAAGTTAAGCAATAGATATCATATAGAATATACTATAGAATATACTATATATAATACACAACTTACCTATTGTTCCCATTTTCTTTGCAATGTCAGCCCATGCTTGACTTTGTTTAATTTTATCACTATAATCTCGAATATGCCTGTTATACAGACATGGATGTCTCTCAACTTCTTTCACAAAATCAACAACGTCACCTCTTTCGTGTATTTTCAAAAATAGAGTCATTGTAGATCAAATAAGGTTCCATTTCTTTAAACAAATATTTCGTATAAACCAGCCACCACGCACGAAGCGTTTCGTGAAACTGTTGTGTGGTAAAACAAGTTGACGAAACATTGCCGTGTGAAAAAAAGGGATGGAGATAGACTATTTGGGCCATGTTTGTCAAAACGAAAGTCGAGGCTAGAACGTCGACATTTCATACTCTGGTTGAGGCATCGAGTGTTTTATCAGAAAGAAAATTAAATGCAAAATATAGTTGTAGCGTGATGTGAAATTAGTTTATAGCATACGCAGAGTCGTGCTATCGTTAAAATTAAAGTTCAGGTTTCACTACGCAGTTAACAATTGTCCAGCTTGGAGTGGCATCTTTCCGTTGGGCCAGGTGCCACGTGATAGGAGTATAGATTAGGTTTGTAGTGAGTTGACACGGAGAGTCCCTGATACGTCCATTTCAGAAAAAAAAAACTCAGAAAGAAAAATAAAAAATCGGAAAGCAGGCAGGCAAGCACAGAAATTGTTTGGGTTGCATCTAGCATTTAACGCTTTAGTCCAGATAATTCAGTTCTCATCATCTTAATGATACAGTGTAATTCAACCGTACATATATATATATATATATATATATATATATATATATATATATATATATATATATATATATATATATATATATATATATATATATATATATATACTAGCTGACCCGGCAAACGTTGTTCTGCCATATTAAATAATAAAATGTCAAAAAATTAAAAAAAATTTTTTGGGGGTGGGTCACCCCTAACATTTAGGGGGATGAAAAATAGATGTTGGCCGATTCTCATAGATACCGGATAAGCACAAAAAATCACTAACTCAATTTAGTTATCTGCCTACTGCCTACCCCCTAAGAACGATGGCGTGATTATTTATAGCCTATGACCATTTCTAGGTTATCATCTATCACCATACCAAATTTCATCAAAATCCGTTCAGCCGTTTAGGCGTGAAAGAGGAACAGACAGACAGACAGAGTTACTTTCGCATTTATAATATTAGTATGGATATATATATATATATATATATATATATATATATGATACAGGTACTCGTGTAGTGCAAGAAAGTATCCATAAAAAGTTAGAAAATAAATATAGTATCGAGTACAATATAATACCTTATTTTTTGTAATACTCGTACCCATATGCGGACGGCAGCGTGTTAGCGGTGGCGTCTCAAATATCTACCTATTCTTGACGGTCCCCCGGCCCCGGAGGACCGAGGGATATGTGGGACTCCGGCCTCCGACTACCTACTAAAAACCCCTATTTTAATTTAGCCTTTATTTTTTTTTTATAAAATATTACCTGCTTTTTAAAGCTTATATCAGTAATCAAAAGCTTTTAATACAATTTTCGCATGATTATAATTGAAATCATTGCAAATTACACAAAAAGATAATATTATGGAAACAAGAACGACCCACTTTTTTATAATATTACGGATTAAGTAAAATTCTAAGACTAAACCTACTTCAGTTGAAGATAAGCCTACCGAAGAGCCGAATCCGCCGAGTCAGCGGCTTAGTGCGCAGAAGCCTAGTGTAGTGGCACTCGACCGGCCAATTCTAGCCAGTGCATTGCCAACTTGCGATCTGGCATAATCTAATTAAAGAATTAAGTTATTGAACTCAAATATCGTTATAGCACACTGTACGTCTCTGTTAACGTAAGTTTAGTTGTGCAGTATTTAAAAAAAATTTAAAGTATATTTTATGGTTCAAATTAATTAACGAAGCTTGGAACTGAAGAATAAAATTAAATTTCCAGCACCAACCACTGTAACAATTGTGTCTCTAACAATTCATCTTAGCGTCAAATCTCGGTTACAACACAAACTTCCGCTTTGGTGCCCGGCATTCCTATTACTTGATAGGGACCTTACACTAAAAATATTATTTTTTTATAAAGAAACAGGATAAATAGTGAATTTATGACATAGTATTTTTCAATAATAATGATATTTTTATTTCAAATCATTCATACAATTCATGGGGGTTAGTAAATAGTAAATACATAATATCCTTAAATCGAATGTTATTAGTCTTATCCTATAACTAGCTGACCCGGCAAACGTTGTTCTGTCATATAAATAATTAACGCCCCCGCAACCCCTCTTGGGGGTGGAATTTCGTAAAATCCGTTCTTAGCTGACCTCTACTCGGTGATAAGAATATTCCTACCAAATTTCAAGTCTTTAGCTCTAATGGTTCCCGAGATATCGTGATGAGTGACTATATATGTGGAAATCTCTTTTAAATTTAAAGAAGATAGATTTGGTCTCACAATTTATGTGTTAGTTTTAAATTTTCTAACACAGCAGTTGAGTTTTGCAGAGTCATATCTGCCAGCAATAGAGCTCAGGATGCTGTTGGAGCTGGCCCGCTTTCTTGTAACAGCATAAAATCATCTACTCGTACATCAGTAAACATACCCGAAGCGCAGCAGAATTGTGGCAGCCCCATCAGCATCCTGAACCCATTATTATATTGCATACGCAGCGCTTTAACGGCTATCTGTGTACATTTGGTCCATAAACTGCCAAAAGACGATTGTGACGCCGGAGGCATCGCTAACATGCTGCACGCATCTGAAACTTGGGTCACTTCTGCTGGAACACAGCACAAGATTATTATGCCGGTATATTTAAAAATCAGGAGTGGTTGCTGTCCAGTAGGATTTGAAGCTCTACTGCTTGCTCGTCCTTTGCCGCAGGGCATTCTTACTCCGCCCCTGCATGGAGGGAGAAAAAAAGAGAGAAGTTATACTCTAGTCATTCAAAATTATGCTCTCATCATCATACTAGCAGTTTTATTCGTTTCCATCCAAGGCTTAATGTTCCGTTTTAGATTACTTCCAGAAGACAAAAATAGTGAAATAAAATAGAGACAGAAAAGACCGAAGAGTAACAATGCCTTGTTAGTCATCATCTTTGCGTTGAATCCCGGTTGCAGCCCAAACTCTCGCTTCGGCACCCGGGGTCTGCTTTCCGACTTTTTCTTCTCCACTTCGCACGGTCTTCAGCATCCCTGGTAGTGAACCCTTTGGCACGCATATCACCCTTTACGTTAGTATTTTTACGCAATCTTCTTCTTCCCGCCCATATTCAACATTATATGGGGTCGGCACCACATTTTTCTTATCGTGTTTCCTATTTTATAAAACTTATATTCGCTTGATAAATGTTTTACAACGCGAACTAATATACACATTCGGCCATTAAATATAACTGTTTGCTGTTTTTGGCTGGACGAGGGTTCTGGCAAACGAGATTGTAAGTGATTTTTTAATAATAAACAATTCATCTTGTTTTTATAAAATGTATTAAATTATATAACGTCACGGCAGACGGACGTATCAACTTGAAACTGTGCAATGAATAGATTATGTGAAAATTAATTTACAATAAAAAAAAATACGTAAAAAGTGTAATTTTTTAGAGTGAAGAATTATTTGTGATTTTTGAACTTCATATTTGATTGTAGTGTTAAAATATGTCATCATAATATTTGTGTATAAACAGTGGGAATTAGCCTCAAGTTTGGTAATCGTTACATAATTATTAATACAATTAAAAACTAAATTAATCCTCAATTATTTCACTATTTATTCTAACATGGCTCCCAAATCTCCCGATTTCGAATTCAAACCAAGTAGCTTAGTTTTACAATTTTGGCCCCTGAATTAAGAATTTACGATTTCAATCTAAGTATCAGATCAGATATAATGGATTAATGTTTCCAAATGTTATGTAATTGATAATAAAATATTTTTTATTTCTATAACCTTTCCAAGATGTTAGTAGTTAATTGTTAGTAGTATTTCATATTATCTACATGTTAGTAAGATTAGTATTTTTATATACTTTTAGAGCCCTTATAAGGTGAACTCAACCTCCAACTTCTTCCAAACATTTCCGTTTTTTTTTTTTGTAATAAACTGATCTTCCCAGCTGTTTCAATAAAATCATGTTATTTAATTATGATTCATTCATTTTGTGGTGTTACAGGTTCTTCTCGACGTATGGCTGTCGATAGGCACCGGGAAGATGTCCGGCATGACTGGCGCGAGCATGCTGCGCACCAGGCGCAAAGATGTCAACGTCAAACCAAACCGGAAGTAAGTTTATACCTACAAAAAATGTTTATAATAAAAAAGCTTTAATAATATTTAACATCTAAGAAGAATGTATAGGAGGTTACGGGTTCGATCCCGTCCCGCGTCTTGTCGTTTATGTATAATATTTATTTACAAAAGAAAATTATATATGTAGAATATTATTTGCCTAGTACCCATACCCATAACACAAGTGCTATGCTTAATTTGGGACTAGATGGCGTTGTGTGATTTGTTCCAATATAAAACTATATATTTAACTGTTAAAGGAACGAACTGTTGCCCTTACGTAAAATAATCTGAATATGTTCTATATACATTATCCTAATATACATTAAGTAATAAAAACTACTACTACTACTAAAATATAATTACCTATATAACTATTAAAACGATGAAAGAAAACAACGCGGGGAAACCCACACGCTGAAATTATCGGTATGGTATGGATAAACCTCCAATCCGCCTTGAACAAGCGTGATTGGTATACTGTTTGTTACCCTAAGAGAGGGACACGAGCCAAGACAATGAAACGGTACACGTTATGTTTAGAGATATTTATAAGGATTTATTACTAGTTTTAAAATTATAATAACATACAGAAATTATAGATGTTGCCACGTTTTTGGGATTACATTTAATGCATCCCTCTCTGTCAGATTGGACCGGAAGTCCTCTCGGGGCATGCTCTACGAAAACGAAGAGTTGCGGTTGAGGACAATCAACATAAATGCAGAAGTCGAGCGAGGTAACTTTTTAAATTGTTTTGCATTATGTTATAAACCTTAATAGAGACAGCGGATACGTGAATTAATAAACGACTCAAAGTCACACTGATTTATTGCGCGGGCGCAGGCGCACACCCTTTTTTTTAGCAAGACTTATAAACTAATAAAAATTACAATATGTTTAAACAATTTAACATTCTTAGAAACTATTGTTAATTAAGTCTTAACATTTACTTATTTACTACTACTCATAAATACAGAAAAAAAATATTCAATTAATACGTTCAATCTTCCACAGCATTTTTTTTATTGCCGTAGTACAGCAAACAGGCTGACGGCCCGCTTAGAGTTTAATAGTTACCGTCGCCTATGGGTGTTTGCAACGCCAGTGGCAATGCGAACACGCTGCTTTCCCATACGGATACAAGAACTTGGGTCACTAATGCCGAAACACAACACAAGGTTATTATGGCGACATACTTAAGACCAAAGGTGGTCGCCATCCGGACGGGCTTGGGGCCCTACCTTGTAGCTAGGGTGAGTTGTTTTGTCGCCTTTTACGACAGTCCGACCCCGAACGCAGGTGTTAGTATTCTTTCTCCCCCCCTGCACAGATAAAAACTCTTATACCTATCTATATGTATACATACATACATAACAAACTATAACAAAATTAGACCATTGTCATGTAGTTATGCAAAAAAATATAAAACAATCATCCTACATCCAAAGGCAAACCCTTCTTCTTGAATGTTACATCATCTTAACGTAATTACAACAATGAAAATAGAATATTCATTCGTATCTTAACTTTAGTAAAATACCTGCAGTTTAAATTCATACTGTACATTCATATTAAATCTATTAAAAGACAATAAAACAGTACATAAAATCACCAGCTTGTAGCAAGAGTGAATAGGATGGCAATAACATAGAAATCTTAATGAAAACATGACAAACTGGATGGTGTTTTCAGTATATAATAAATTATTCCCAACCTAAAATCTGCTGACAGATGATAAATTAAATGCGAGTATTTTTTTTAATATGACTTGACGTACGTGTTTTTTCCCGAAGGAGACTATTTATTCAGACTTAATGCCGTAGTCTGTATAATATAATTAACCACCTCCATCACAGCTTTCTCCACATATTTCGGTGTAGAGACGGAGTAAGATTAAGACGGAGTAAGACCTCCGGCCGGGGTCAGCCGTAAAGACAATAAAACAACCCTACCTACGTGGTAGGGCTCCAAGCCTATTTCGAGGACATCCTTGGTTTATAAGTATGCCACCGTAATAACTTTGTGTTGTGTTTCAGCATTAGTGGCCCAAGTTTCAGTACCCCTATGCGGGCAGCAGCGTATTCAGTGCCCCTAGCATGTCAAATATCAATAGACGACGGTAACTGCTTACTACTAAGAAGACCGTCAGCTTATCTACTGGTCTCAAGCAATTTTTACGGATGAAACGCAATATTAGCGTCACGAAGATGTGAAATTTTTGGAGTTTACTCCTTATGAATCGATTTTCATATATAAGGCGCCCGGTATGAGAAAAATGTGGGAGTAAAATCTACTAATGAATGACCTCGTTTCGTTTTGGTGCGCAAGGCAAAAATTACTTCATTCGTTACAACTTAAGGTTGATTTCACATTAAATGTTGTTTAACATATGTCTTTTCATTTATAAGTGACAAGAGTAATTTATTGCTTTGCTCATTTTATATGACGAATGATCGTAAGTATTGGATAATGTTTTGGAGATTTGTGACTTTATTACTAGGTACCATAGTTGTAATTAGGTTGAACTTAAAACTGTTTTAATACTTTTTTTTATATATGTATATTATTTTCATTAATTTGTTAAGTTACAGATTAATACCATATCATATGGTATTAATCTTTTTTCAGTTAAATAAACTCTTTTTGCGTATGTTTAGACAATCGTACTTAAGTAGTAAACTCCAGTCGTGTTTTTTTTGCTCTATTAATACCAACTTTATTAATGAAGGCTTAAGGATTCTTGAAGTGTTCTATGATGTAATTTTAGAATTATTGCAATGCATTACTTATACATATCTATACGAATTGCGACTTTATTGCAATTGTATACATTTGAGTTTTGTTTAATAAGATATAAAATAATAATATTTCATAAATTCTCTCTTCTAAATTTATTAGAAGATTTAAAAATTTGTTTGCCAAAGAAGTTTTTTATGAATAATATTTATCTAATATATAAAATTCTCGTGTCACAGTTTTCGTTGCCATACTCCTCCGAAACGGCTTGACCGATTCTCATGAAATTTTGTGAGCATATTGAGTAGGTCTGAGAATCGGCCAACATCTATTTTTCATCCCCCTAAATGTTAGGGGTGACCCACCCCCAAAATTTTTTGATTAATTTTTTGACATTTTATTATTTATATGGCAGAACAACGTTTGCCGGGTCAGCTAGTTTATTTATAAGAGAAACGTATATAACGGTTGTATGGTACACTCATAACACTAATCTATTATATTAACTGTGGGACTAGATGGCGCTGTGTGATTGGTCGCAGTGCATGTATAATTCAATTTAACAATAACAGGCCAGTCGGATATCAAGAAGCTGAAAAGAGAGAACGAGCAGTTGAAGCGCGAGATATCAGCACTTCGGTATGAATACGACCGGCTGGACAGCTTGCTCCGGGAGCGGAGGTCCTCGCCGGAGCACTCGGACGTACGTGCCTCCTACATTTATTTTTTTCTTCTGTTACGACTGTTGATATTAGGGATTAGGTATTATAATCTTGTTACGACGTAACACCATGAATACTGGCACATTTATATTATTAGTATAGAAATAATAAAATACATGGCCGTCTTGACCCGGTAGTTCAAGGCATGCGAGCGCACCCGAGCACAGTCCTAGGGGCACACGCAGGTCGAGCGCTAGTAATCGGGATATTTCATAAAATTCTAATTCATTAAAATTACATTGTATTTTTTTGGTTGACAAGAGATTTTTTTCTTATGTAATATACTTAATTATTATAATATATTAAAGGAAGTGTAAAAGTAGCACCAGTGGATAAAAAACATAAAAGTAACAGACTGACATGGCTTGGCGATGTAATGCGAAGGAAATAATGCCATATAACAAGGGAAATGAAAGAGAACGGAAGTAGACAAGAAGTAGACCAAAGAAAAGGTGGATGGATTGCGTAAAAGACAATATGGTGAAAAAGGATATAAATGTTGAGATGACGCCTAACAGAGGAGAGTGGAAGGAGAGAACATGTTGTGCCGACCTCACATAATGTGGGATAAGAGCAGGAAGAATGAGTAGATACTACAATCGACTTCTCCCAACCAGTCAATGACGGATGCGATTAGACCCCTTTTTATCCCCGAGATATCCCACGCCGAAATTTCAGAAGGAAGGTAAGGTGGTTATCGGAGTTATGACGACGGACACTTTCATTTGCTTATCAATGATAGTATAATTTACGGTACTGCGTACCACATTAAGCCTCTGTCGCTATCTTGAACCTTATATGGGCGGCGTAGGATATTTTTTATATGCTAGTCATTCGGCATTATCATTCCGTGAGCCTGTAGAACCTCTCCAGGATTCAAGATATTTTTAGTATTGTGTTCAAACTGTACTAGTAATCTTTAAAAAAATCTCTACATATTACTCTGGATTCTGATGGATGAGATGGTGGTACTGGGATTAAGGCATTAACGCTATAACCCAAATGTAACACAACACAAGTATACTTTATAACGTTTAAATAAACGGATTAGATTCATGGCAACACCCAACTGTCATCCTATTCTTGCAGTCTCACTGACTAAGCTAGATATAAGTTACCCGCAAATAAAAAAAGTTAAAAAATACACTGATAACGACAGTAAATAAAGCACATTGTCCAATGGCAGGACAGCGCGTCGGTGTGCAGCGCGTGTCCGGATTGTGCGAGTGTGGACGGCGCCTCACGGGCGGTGGCGTTCCACGACCTCACCGTCGTGCCTGAGGAGGCCGAGTTCGAGGGGAACAAGGTAAATCGTAATATTCTAAGACCTCTTTCTATCACTGAACTGTTCGACATCAGCTGGGCGTTCATCCTTACTATCTGGAGCTTCTGCTGTTGTGCACGCAAAGATTCTCCAGAACAGTGAGCTTGCAGGCGAAGTGTTTCCTCTGTCTCACGACATCGGGTACTTCAATAAAATTTCTCCGCCGACGGCAGTGTGTTTACAATGCTCCTGGCGTTGCATACATCTATTGGTGACGGTAACTGATAATTATTAAGTGGGCCTTCAGTCTATCTGCATTTATATGATATCTCACGGAATCACGGAGAATTTATGTTTAATGAAAACAGTTTTTTTCTAGTCTAGATGCGATACAGGTTTTGAAGGTGCAGGTGTTCCTATATGCCAATAGATTTGTTTGGCAGAGTTCTTCCTCCAAGGTTTTCTTGTTGGTAGTATTGCAATAAAAGTCGGTTCCAGGAGTCCATGTTTTATTCGAAACTGGGGTCTTCTTCCCCTTGATCAAGGGCAGGTTGGGGCTTCGAGGCGGACCTTTTTACCCCGGCATAGACACTGGGACGACTACCCCCCCGGTAACGTGGAGTTGGCCGCCGGAGCACACACACCTATGTGAGCGGCAGGGAATCACAGTGGCTCGACGGTGGCTGCATCTTCAGCCCAGGTGACCATCCTGAAGTCAGCAAACATAAGGATTAGTTTGGGCACTTAGAGCCTCGGTGGCCCCGGCGGGCGTGTGTGGGAGTGTGTGTGTACGTGTGCATGTGGACCTAGTTCTTCATTTCCCTGGTCCGACAAGTGTGCGACTAGGTCTCTGGGAGTTGGTCGCCGGAGCACTTGGTGGTCTGGTGGTCGAGCGCGCAGCGGGTTTATGCCATGGAGGTGTTCGTGTGGGCCGTTATCGGCGCGATCGAATATTCGGCACGCCGAGTTCGCCACGAACTCTCTCACTCGGCCGATGCCCACGTCGTGGCGGATGACGTCGTTCCCGATGAACTGTCCCGCGCCAGTGCACACCCACAGGGAGATATTTTTCTGCGCCTCTATTTGCATCAACTATTTTTTTTTTTGAGCACAGAGCTAGCCATACTGGGGCGGCGTTGGTCAGCCTTGAGCAAAGATAGATCTTGTAGACACTTATCTTCGTCCTCAGAGGCATTTTGGAAGTGAAGACAGGCTGGAACATGACCCCGGCGGCGCGTTGCCTGGTTTACGGCATGCTGCACATGGGCCTCCATGCTCAATCACCTGTCGAAAGCGAAGAAGAGGCGTCGCGGACGCCCATTGGCACCTAGCTTGGAAACCTAAGCCGAGAAGGGCGGACTGTATCTGTTCTGGTTTAGTGTCGGAGGGGAGTCCGCGGAGGTTGCGTAACGGTACCACTGGATAGTAGTATCCTGTTGTGTGGCTTCTACCAGGTACTTTTGTACCACTCTATTTTTGTACGATGACCGAGATTGCACCGTACAGGAATGAGAAGGATAGTTCGAGAGTTGTGGACTGTATGAGAGTGGAGAGGGAGAGGAGCGGTGGTTAGAGAGACGCGATGCCTTGAAGTGGGCAAATAAATTGACTGACCTTGATTCCACCCCTTCCCGGATCGTTTCAGGTCCGCTCGCGGAGGAACTGTTGCACGCCATCACCTAAATGTCACGCACACTGAACACATAATCTTATAACACGGCTAATGAGAATTAGTAGTAACTGAAGCAAATTGCGCACGGCGCAGAGATTAGTCTTCAGGGAGGTCTAACATCGACCGTCTCGCACGTTTAGGAGCTTGCGCGATACTACCTATATTATTTTCGTCCCACCCTCGCTTTTACCATTTACTTCACCGAGAGTGAGGGTAGGTAACAAAAATCAGGAGGCAATATTTCAAATACCTTTTATGCAAGGATCGAAAAATACCCTACGGGTGAGGCCGGTATGAACCGGATCCCATTTCCCGTATGGGCGGGCATTGGGGAAGTGTCCTAATTGGGCCTGAAGGGCACTGAAGTATTCCACCCAATTGGGCAAGTTGTCCACCACTATGGATGGGTCGCGCTCGTTCCGTCGGATGTCGTTGTCGGGGCCGTTGAAAGGCCACGGCGGTCGGCAGAAGGGGTGGGGGCGGCTAGTACCGTCGCAAAAGACGCCGACATAGGTTACGCGATCGACCGCTCCGTCTCCATAAAGTCCGAACCGTCCGATTCCGATTCGTCCTCGTTAGAGCAGGTAGAGTCGGAGTCGCCCTCAGGGGCGCTCCTCTGTCCGAGGAGTGCACGGGTGTGCGTACCCGAGGTGCCCGAGCATTCGTTGCCTCACTCCCCTTCCCGTCTGAGGCAACGGAGTCCTACATTTCCTCCCGTCTACCTCCCACATCCTTTCCCCAATTCCCTCATCTTGGGTCGGGTCGGCTGTGTGTCGGTGTGGCTGGGGGTGTTTGATGTCGCTCTATGCCCTGGATTGGCGTTCGACACTCACGGCCGTTCTCTCACTGCAACCACTTCCGACCGAAGATGTTACGCCTTGCCCTAGACTTTGTGGTTGGGTCTGGGGTGGCGTGTCACAGCCACCTGCGTTACGGCCTACGCAGCGGAGCCGTACGTCGGGATGATGGGATCCTGCGAGGCTGAGCCGGTGTAGATGGGCAACCTGTCATCGGCAACACGCCCGTTTGGCCCGGATTTCTGACCAGACGGCTGCCTTGTAGCTTAGCCAGCTGCAGGGAAATGGTCATGGGTGGTAGTGTCAAACACACCCGGCTAGGGAAGGTCGTCAGGTAGGAGGTCATGGTGATGAGGCAAGAGTTTCGTGGCCTAACCATCTGCGTCTCTCATGTCTCGGATACCGCACCCACCGCCTCCGACTACCCCTATATCCCGTTGGTAGCCCTGGCGGCCCTTGCGTAGAGCTCTGCTCCGCCTGGGTCGTCCCCACTTGCGGACTCCATGGAGGGTGGGGAGCCAATGGGATGAAACCTATAATTACATGAGCATGGATTATTCGGTTGAACTTAATAATAATAAGGAAGGAAGTAGCAGACAGGAGGAAGAAGATAGGGAGAGAGACAATAGTAGTGGTAAGAGCAGACCTCTGAGGAGGTCTCTAAGAACAAGGAGGAAAGAGGTAGATAAGGAGTCAGATTCCTCCATCTCGTGTGCTGATCTTCCTCCGATTTCCGCCAGAAGGATGTCCTACGAGGATGGATCCGAGGAGATCAGGATCAGCAACGAGACGGGGGACAAAAGGTTTAAGGTGAAGGATGGGGCCGAGACTGCTGCGAGAGCGTTGGTTTCAGACCCCGATACAAGGGCAACAAGTACCCTCAGAGCGCGTAGGGGCAAAGGGGGGAAAGTAGTTATTTCCAGGCGTTCCAGCGCCGCCCCCGGCCCTGACAGTGAGTCGGACTTCAATGTCGGGGAATCTGTGAAAATTATGGGGGAGCGGATGCTGGAGCGCATATACAACAAGTCGGGGAGTTTTTATGTGCCCACAGCAGACATAGAATTTGAGTCGACCGAGGAGACCCCAGAAAATCTGGAGTCCATGGACCTCGTTCGGCTCAGGGCCGCTGCGGGCCATGAAGTGTCCCAAATTCAGCTTGTTGCCACTCGATCGGGCAACCTGAAAGGGACCTTCATCAGGCAGCTGAAGGCGTCGGCCGCCAGGATCACAGACATCGTGGAGATCCTGGCGGAAAAATCAGAAAGCGGAGAAAACCGTCGTCTCCGGATTGACAACGACCGCCTCAGACGCGAGCTCGCGGCTGTCAAGGGCGAGCTCAAGGCGCAGAGGCAGGCCTACGCGGAGGCGACGGCCAATAGGCGCTCCTCCCCCCCTCCTGCCGTCTCCCCGGCCGCAGTACCAACATCCATCGCGACCGGGTTTGACATTGACGACCTGAAGAGGTCGGTCTTAGAGACGGTAGGGAGGTTGATCGAGGCCCGTTTTGAGGGCCTCGAGGAGCGTCTGTTGCCGGCGATCAGGAGAAGGCCCCCCCTCGCTGCGGACGCCAGACGAGAGAATGGGGTCTCGGCGTCCCAGAATCTGCTAGGGGCGATCAGGCCTCCGACGCCGCCTGCTGGGGGCGCTACTGGGGCGGCGACTGGGGGACCGCGTGGTCCCTTGGCGGGCGTGGCGAAGGGGAAGCGCCTGGCAACCCCGGCCCAGGAACCCCGGATGGGTGCAGCCCAGGAGCCTGGGAGACTGGGCATGAAGAAGAAGAAGAAGAAGAAGAAAAAGAAGGCGGCCCAGACTCCCGGGCCCTTTACCGAACCGGAGGTTTCCCGTGCTCCAGCGTCCCTACATCCCAGGACGCTAGGGGCCCGGAGACATGTGGCGGCGCGTGGTGTTGGACCACCAGGAACGCAACCTCCTGTCCGGCCCACCATACCGCCGCCACCACCTCCCATGTATGGAGCAGCGGGCCCGTCGTACGTACCGTCGCCGTGGCCCGCCTTCCACCCGCCAACTTATCATGCGGGGTGGAATCGGGAAGACTTCCCCCAGCTGCCACCCAGGAGGGGGCAGACGGCCATAGAGCCCCAGCCTCCCCTGCGACCCCTCGGGGAGGCATGGACGGTGGTGGCCCGCAAAAAGGGGAAGAAAAAGAAGGGCAACAGTGCCACGGCGCCTCCGGCCCCCTCTGCTTCTCCCCCCAAAACCCAGCAGGGGGGGAAAAAGAAAAAGGTAAGGGTAGATCCCCCTAAGGTGGCAGTAATCCAACTCTCGCTGCCACCGGCCGCCTCAGAGAGGGGGATTTCTCTCCCACAATTGGCCCTGATAGCGGAGACCCAGGTGGAAATTAAGGACCTGGGTTTCCAAAGGGGCCTTAGGAGTCGCCGAGCTGCCGATGGCAGCATCTTATATGAGGTTGAGGGGGAGGGCAAGGAGGAGAAGGCGGACCTCCTTGCCTCCCGTATGAAGGTGGTCCTTGGGGACAGAGGGCTCGTGTCGAGGCCAGCCAAAAGAACTGGCCTCTACATACACGGGCTATCTGTCTCCGTCACGGAGGAGCGCCTTCTGTCGGCGCTGGCGGAGGCAGCACAGGTCCCTGCTGATTCCCTCAAGGTTTCGGAGATCAGGCAGGGACCAGGGGGCTTGGGCTCATCAATTGCCCAGTGCCCCATCGAGGGAGCTCTTCGGCTCACTCGTACCGGGGAGTTCAGCATCGGCTGGGGGGCGGCCCAAGTGAGGCTCCTCGAGCCGCTCCCCAGGCGGTGCTATAAGTGTTTCTCGATGGGGCACACCAAAGCGATGTGCCCCTCGCAAGTGGATAGGTCGGACCTATGTTTCCGGTGTGGGAAGCCGGGACATGGGTCCAACAAATGCAACGAGCCCCCGCGGTGCGCCGTCTGCGCCGATGCGGGCAAAACGGCGACCCACGTGATGGGGGGCAAAGAATGCCGCCCCCCCAACGTTAAGGGTATCTGGCGCTCCCTGCCACGACAGGGAGCGTCAGAACCGACGGTTATGGAGGTTGTGGATGCCCCTGTCAATGGATAGCGTAGGGGGCATGCGCATCCTCCAGGGGAACGTTAACCACTCCGCGGGGGCGCAGGACCTCTTCCTGCAGTCCCTCGCGGAGTGGGGTGGTGATGTTGGAGTTATTGCAGAGCCCTACCTCGTCCCGGTCCGTGACAATTGGATCGGTGACTGGGACGGCACGGTGGCAGTGACCGCCCGGGCAGGTGAAAGCCTTCCTCTCCAACTCCTGGAGAATGGGTCGGGATATGCGGCGGCAGGTTGGGGTGATTTCGCCATTATTGGCGTGTACTTCTCCCCCAACCGCCCCCTGGTGGAGTTCGAGTCATTTCTCGACTCCGTCGGGGCCGCCGTCGGCCGGATGCCGCCGAGGAAGACCTTGGTCCTCGGTGACTTCAATGCCAAATCCCGAGCCTGGGGCGGTCCTACCACCAATGCAAGAGGTAGGGCCGTAGAAGAGTGGGCGCTGCGGAGTGGCCTCGTCCTCCTGAACAGGGGGGCGGTTCCCACTTGCGTGCGACCACAGGGCAGTTCAATTGTGGATCTCTCGTTCGCCACTCCTGTGGTCGCATGCAGGGTGGTGGACTGGCATGTCGAGGAGGAGGTAGAGACGCTATCTGACCATCTGTACATCAGATTCAGCGTCTCCCCCCTCCGCAGCATTCCGCAGCCGCAAAGAGGTGAAAATTTCCCTCGCTGGGCACTCGGCCGTCTCGACAAAGAGATGGCTGAGGTCCAGGCGATTGCCGAGCGCTGGGTTTATAACGCATACCCAGCGCCCGCGGGGGAAACAGCAGAGGAGGCGGCCGGTCGCCTTCGCACGGCCCTCACAAGGGTCTGCGAGGCGGCTATGCCACGGGTCCGGCGGCGTCCGGCTCGGAGGCAGGTGTACTGGTGGTCAGCCGAAATAGCGGAGCTGCGCAACGCTGCGCAGCGCGCCCGCAGAGCCGTCCACCGGTACCGACACCGGAATCCGCAGCTGGACGAGGAAGAACTCCGGAGGATTAAGGGGGAGCAAAATGCTGCCAAGAAAGCCCTTCAGCGGGCAATTAGCCAAGCGAAGGCCCGGGCTTACGAGGAGCTCCTCGAGGGCCTTGACAGGGATCCTTGGGGGCGTCCGTACAAGTCAGCGCGCAAGAAGATGCGTGCTGCGGGCGCCCCGGTAACGGCGACCCTATCGGAGGAGGCCCTCAATCGCATAATTGAGGGGCTCTTCCCAAGCCCGGGAGCATTCACTCCCCCGTCTATGGCCGTCCCTCTGCTTAGAGTGGAGAACGTTGATCCTCCCCCCACAACAGAGGAAGAAATAGAAGATGCCCTGCGACACCTTCAGGGCACCAAAAAGGCACCTGGACCCGACGGGATTCCGGGCAGAGTGCTCCTCCAAGCCGCCACTCACCTTGGCGGCTGGCTTCGGGAGCTGTTCGATAAGTGCTTCAGCACCGGACAGTTCCCGGCCCAGTGGAGGGAGGGCAGGCTTTGCCTGATTCCCAAAGAGGGCCGTTCCCCAGATGATCCCTCCGGCTACCGCCCGATCGTCCTATTGGACGAGACGGCGAAGACCTTTGAGAGGGTAGTTGCGAGCCGTCTCGTCCAGCACCTGGACACGGCAGAGCCGGGACTCTCCGCCGCCCAGTACGGATTCAGGGCGGGGCGCTCCACGTTGGATGCGCTAACCGCTCTGAAGGGCATATCACAAGAGGCGGAGAGTCAGGGAGAAGTGGTCCTGGCGGTATCGCTTGATATAGCGAACGCCTTTAACAGCCTCCCGTTCGAGACGATACTGGAGGCGCTCCGGTTCCATGGAGTGCCTCTGTATCTGCGGAGGCTGTTGGAGGCATATCTCCGGGACCGTTTCATAGTCTGGGAGGATGGCTACGGTCGGGTCCGAGGGAGGCGCGTTGCGTGCGGCGTTCCGCAGGGGTCGGTACTGGGACCACTTCTGTGGAATATCGGGTATGACTGGGTCCTACGATGCCCAGTCCCGCCCGATACGAGGGTGTTGTGTTATGCGGATGACACCCTCGTCGCAACTCGGGGTGAGTCTTACGAAGATGCAGTCCGGAGATCCACCATCAGCACCTCGCTGGTGGTGGACCGAATTGAGTCGTGCGGTCTGAGGGTCTCCGTAGAAAAGACGGAGGCCCTCTTTTTGCATGGACGACGCAGGAGAAGACCACCCCGAGAAGCACGCATCGTGCTCCGGGGCGCAGCGGTCGAAGTGAAGCCCCAGATGAAATACCTGGGGCTCACACTAGACCCTAGGTGGAGCTTCGGGCCACATCTTGCCCAATTGTGCCCGAGGCTGGTCTCGGCCGCTGCCGCCCTGGGCAGACTCCTGCCCAATGTGGGGGGGCCGGGCACAGCCGTGAGAAGATTGTACACTGGCGTCGTGCGGAGCATGGCAATGTATGGTGCGCCTGTCTGGGCAGACCACCTCACGTCTCGTAGCAGGGCCCTCTTGAGAAGGTCTCAGAGGGTCATAGACGTGAGGGCCATTCGGGCGTACCGTACAGTGTCCTGGCGGGCGGCTGCACTCCTGGCAGCCGACCCGCCCTGGGAGCTGCAGGCGGTTGTCCTCTCAGAGACGTACCGCCTGCGCCACGACGCCAGGGAGAGGGGACTCCGGCTGTGCCCGGAAGAGTCGCGACGGGTCAGGGATCTCGCCCAGGAGGCCTTGACCCAGTCTTGGTTAAGGATCCTGGGGCCTCCCGAGCCGGGCCGGGTTACTGTTGAGGCAATCCGCCCCTACTTGTCGGAATGGGTCTCGCGATTAAGCGGGACCCTGACATACAGACTGGTGCAGGTGCTGACCGGCCATGGCTGTTTCGGCAAGTACCTGCACCAGATTGCGGGGCGGGAGCCGAACCCGGCCTGTTGGGAATGCGGCGCGCCAGTAGACACCGTAGAACATACGGTGTCCGAGTGCGCCGCTTGGGGGCCCCAGCGGTTTAATTTGCAGGGTGTGGTGGGAGGTGACCTCTCGCTGCGGGCAATCGTAGGTCAAATGCTCCGCAGCGAGAGGAACTGGAACGCGGTGGTCTCCTTCGCTGAAAGTGTCATGCGGCAGAAGGAGGCCATCGAGCGTGCGAGGGAGGAGGACGCGGCGGCTCCACCGATTCGTCGGCGTAGGACGAATCGGGGAAGGAGACGCTATGCGCACCTCATCCCACCCTGAGAAGGGGTTGCCGGTCGCTCTCTTGTAAGAGCGGCCAGCCGGGAGTTCCGGGGGAAGCTCCCGGCGAAGGCAATGAGACGGAGGGTGCCCTACCCCGACTGGACACTCTGTGTCTGGTCACCGGCAGGTCTAGTGTGACCGCCGGCAGCGGGAACTGTCACTCGGGGTACCCTCATTGGAGACGTCTGGCTGGGGGCCTAGCAGAGTAATGCCAAAAGGCGATCCTGCGAAGCCCCCTCTAAGGCCAAGAGTGGCGACCGGGGTTTTTAGTGGGTAGGACCGGCGGCCTTGGCCCCCGGTCCGCCCGAGGGGAGTAGGCAGCCCCCTCGGGAGGTAATCCCACATACCCCACCGGCCTTCCCCCGGAGGCTGGTGGAAACTGTAACAGTTTTCCTCGGTATAAAAAAAAAAAAAAAAAAAAAAAAAAAAAAAAAAAAAAAAAAAAAGGTAGAGTCGGAGTTATCGGCCGCAGCGCACCTTTTTCGTCCTGCTTTGTACTCTGCGGACGGGGAGCGTACATACCTCGAGGTATATAATTGGTTCAATAAAACAATAGCCGGCATTACAATCGAGCCACCTCCTATTGTTGTTATTGTATTAAAATTATTGAAACCTATTAAAGACTGCACAATTTGTATGTAGTGAACTACAATAATTATATTATTGTATTATATGTGTCAACAACACAAATAATGTCAATACACCCAATTCTATTAAAAATAGTTTTGACTAAACTATTGAATTTTTTTATAATTTTGCATTATTATTTAGCATGTTAGGTTAAAATAAAGTACCATCCAATAGTTTAAAATCTGTAACGCAGTTATAAATAAAATAGATAAATATATTTTCACAATTCACCCAGCACCATCTACTTCTAAAGTAAGCTTATTTTTATATTCTTTTTATTAACCGACGAAAAAACGGAGGAGGTTCTCAATTCGACGAGTATATTATATATTTCTTTCTTGTTTTTTTTTTATGTATGACGCATAACTTTTTACAGAATAGACCGATTTTAAAAATTCTTATTATTTTTTTATTGGAATGGGTATACCCCGAAGTTGGACCCATATAAATTTGAGAAAAAAATCCAACCCTAAGGGTACGAAAACAGAGGATGATTGATTATTTGGCGCCGACTCAAAATTACTTAGGTATTCGTTTAAGAACTTAGTTAATAAGATTAATGAAAAGAGGGTTTATTATTTTTAGTTTTCAGTTTTTTATTGTATTCTTCTTCGATTACTTCGATATGTTGAAATAAAATAAAGTAATTTACAAAGCAAAATGCAATAAAGTTTTCGTTGATTTTCATAATTTTAGTGAAACGTTCCTTCGATTGAAAACTCAGTATTGGTTGACGGTCTATTTTTGCAATGTTATGGCGTCGGACGGAAGACGTGTGTCGACTACGTCAAAGGAGATTGGTCCCATGAACTATTTGTAACGAGCATACCTGTATTATTTATAATATTGCCGACCATATTTTTTTATATACATAATTATATACGATTAAATGATGAAAGTAGAATAAAGAAAGAACAGTATACTGTATAAGAGAACAATTAAGAGGAATTAGTGGTTTCTAGGAAATAAATGCAACATCATGTTAGAAAAAGTACAGAAGGCTTTTCTTCGTCTTTTATACAAACGCGTATACATGTTTTATCCCCATAAATGTACACTACAAAGTTTCTATTATGATGCCTAAGCTATAGGAGCTTAGAAGTGAGATGTACCTTCCAGCAGTTGTAACACTGTGCAAAGTTCTTAGTAGAAAAATAAATGCCTCGGACCTCCGCAACGAGCTAATGAGACTATACGTCCTCAATAACTATTATCGAGCAAGAAAACAGATTGTTCGCGTCTTGACATATTGTCTCACGAGCACAGTCTCCGATCCCACGCACTGTGATTGCTCTCAATGCTTTCCTGCATACAAATCATGATTATGACATTTTGGGTCTTATGGTTTGGTCTTATAGTGAGCAAAGAAATTCGTACTGATCCCGGTTCGCCAATATTATTTTATGATTTTATCCTGTATGTACCATTAACATAAATACATGTTTAAAATGCATTCATAAAGATCTTTCTTCTAAATATTTCCCAATTTCACAGATTAATTGTCAGCTATCCAGATTTTTTTTATTATATTAGATTATTATGGACACTCGTATTCATTACTCGTTACAATCTTAATCTAAGTCATCATCACTCAATTATTAACTTTATTCCTTCGAAATCTTGGATTTTGTTGCCCATTGAATACTATAATTTGAGGTAGAAATAGTAGTTGGTTTTTTATGTTTCCTATTCTAGTGTCTGAAATACGTATTCATTTCAAAGTATTATATAATTTTGTTATAATTTGTCTTACCAACCAGAATCTGAAAGAAAAGCGTCAAAGCTGTAATGTTTAACAGGGTTCACCAGGACCCGTTTTATCCCGAAAAACCGCCTTATCGTACGGCGTGATTATGTCAACCTCAATGTTCTAAACTTATGGCGGCCATCTTTATGCTGCTGCCAGGGGCCGCGACGGCATACCGACGAAAATCCCCGCTCAACTTTATGTAATTTCTCTGTAACGCGGAGGCGTAGGGCTTGCTCCTTTTTTCCCAAGGAAAATGTCATCTGAAACCCTGTAAATGGTTGACTTTGTGATAATCATAACAGGGTCACGGGACAGCTGTCTTCATTGGGTAGTTACCTGGACCCTACCGTCTGGCATTTTAATACCAACAACATTACCTAAGGTTGATGAAGAAGGCATCAAGATCCTGAAGGTACTCCTTTTGACCCAGCCATTTTTTATAATGAAAAGACTGAGTCGACACAGGAAGACATTCAGGGTTCATTTCAGCATATCTGAGTCAAGGGCGTTTGGGTTTTGATCTGTAAGAAAATAATGTTACACCTAATGTTTTATAAATAAACCGTAGCCGCCGCGAGTCGCGTGCGCACTGCGCACCGACAGTGTCGGTGCCGTTTACCGTGATGTGACAGTGATTTGTGTTTGTGAAATTGTTATTTTAACAATTATTCAAAGTGGATCTGGACATTTGATAGATATACGGAAATCGTGTATCTCCAACATCATGGAAATTCCCTCGTCTCACTGTCACTGGTATAAATTCTTTCAAATATTCGATCGGCTTGTATAAAAATATTTTAAGAGCTTTTCTACGTGTATATCAACAGTTTTGGAACCCGTATTTGTATAATTTACATAGTTGCTGTCAATCCTTTGAAAGTTAGACATGAGCCTCTTCTCCCCTCTGTAGTGGTAGGCTCTTTGAATCGAGACATTTATCGATTTTTTGAACTATTTTAAAATTATCACCGCACGTCAGATCTCGCCTATATATCTTCTGTAAGAGTCCGCATTCTTAATTTTGTCTTCTTTATTCAGCTTTTATATCGTTAATGATGGCAAATAGTTAGTTGTATAATCTTTTTTATGTACTTATAAAGCATATTTATTTTTAAAATGTATTTGTTACTGTAAAAAATCTCTTTGTATTCTGTTAAAGTATTTCTTATAATACAATTTTTAAATCATAAAACAAATTAAGATTACGCCCCAAATGTTACCCGACAGCGTGTTTATTGGACATTTCATTTCCCCGCTTCAGTGTGACAAAGCTACGTGACGTGTTCCCATTTACGTGATATTTCTGCTTCGCCAGATGGGCACTGTTTCAGGGTTAATATTATTTAAGGAGTATTTTTCTAATATAAGCATTTTTTCACACTAAAAACATTTTGGTAAAGCCCTTGTGCCAAGACGGCTTCTTTTCGGAGTTCCAGCGTGGTACTGATCATTCGGTTTCCCCAGGTCCATTATTCCTACTGACCTTTCGTATGGAGAAATCTCCACACGAAAGGTTTTATTAATTTCGCACTAGAATTTAAATCTCATATAATCTCGCCTAAAATGTAAAAATGGATTGCTAATTGTTCCCGAGACATGTCGCCACTTCATCCCTCCTGCATTCTGGTGTACAATAAAAAATATTGGCTATATATACTTAAACTTTTTACCTTGTTCCTACTTCATAGTATGACCTGAACACCTATATTTTGATGTAAATTATAATTTTTGTATCCGTTTAATTTGTTTTATAAATTTTAATGTGGGAATTGTGTTCGTTTTTTAATTTTTTTATAATGGTGGCATCTACTACAAATCTATCCATGGTACACAAAGATTGTCACAATTCCTATTCTAGAACAGCGGCACAAGAAAATTGATACATTAGATGGAGCTAAAAATTAAGCCAAACCCGCTTCCTTTAATAAGTGGAGAACTTTAACAATTTTATATATAAATTTACGATTTGAACGCCGTCTCTGAGTCCGCCGAGCACCGAGAAGTTTGGACTGTACCCTTGTATATGTATAGACTAATGAGTATGAAATCTTAATTGCTTTAAGAAATGGGATGCTTTAATAGCTAATTTCAGTCAGTCCTCAAAATTTATCATATTTTTACTAATTACATTCTTGATGGGTGATGATAGATTGAAGGTGACGGACGTTTTTTGATTATAATTTGGTAATGTAAGTAAAATACTTGGTTGCAGAGTGGTGACGAATCCCCATGCAGCTGCACAGAATGTCAGCTAGAAGCCACGCGGCAAGATAACCAAGTACAAATGCATCGAAACACCAACAACACACCTTCTTCGCCAAGATCGAACGGGGAGGAAAATGGCCACGAGCGAGTCGTTGACGTACTGGTCCACGACGCACCCGCAGAAGTCCCTAGATTCTTCCAGTCAGTAACTACTCCTCCATACCACGTCGCGTCCCCACCTCCACCTGGCTTCGTTGTAGCACCCTACCAACCTAGATTCCACACTGGAGGCAATGTAGAAGACTTACTCGGTGAGGTTCAATCCTCACCTACCATACAGACCACTTACATTCAACAGAACTCAGTTTTCATGTGTAATACGCAACGAATATTACAAAAACCATGCTGCTGTCAGAATGAGCCGGTAAAACCAGTAGAACCGGCACCCCCACCGGAACCACAGAAATCTTATGTCACCGAAAAGAATATCGAGTTAACATACGACTACCCCAGGGCAACGCCGATTCCAACACCCAGTCTGAAATCCGGGGACGATCTTCAGACGACAACAACAGAGGTGGCCAGCACTGTTGTGTTCATCGAGAAAAGAATACCAGTCAAGCCAAAAAAGTTTGATTTCTTCTTCAGATCACGTTCAGCGCCCGTGGGCGATAACGAGGAGCCGATCTACGCGACCGTCAACAAACTTCCAAAACGATTGCGAAGAATGGAGCTAGCTAACCTCGAAAAAGAAGTTGCTTACCGAACCGGTGAGCCCGATTCCTCGACCCGGACTGAACTGACCTTGAAGACAGATTCGGAATCTCAGATTCCACCGCCAGATGACGACACGAGTAGGTCTGAAAGGGAAAAGTCCACAGCACCACAAAGGCCGGATTCTCCGAAAGCGAAAAAAAGGAAGCGATTCTCTTTGACGTTTAAAAAAAGGGAAAGAAAAAGAAGGGATAAAAAGAAAGAAGTTAAAAATGGAACAGCAAAAAACGGAGTTCCTGTCCATGGGGAAGGGGACAATGAGAGGCTGATTGAAGGGGAAGTTCATGAGATACAGAAACATAAACACTGCACGAGACATAAACCGAGGAATACGCTGTCGTCATCGAGCTCTGGCCCGCGATACAAGCGGGACAGCTATCAGGTACCATATTTTTAAGTATTTTATTTATTGCTGAGGCACAGTAGACAGGCTGACGGGTACCGTCGCCTATAGATGTTTGCAACGCCAGTGGCTTCGCGAACACACTGCTGTCCGCATAGGAGTATTGGAAATTTGGTCATTAATGTGTTCCAACAACTTCTATAATAACATTGTTGGAACACATTAATGACCAAATTTCCAATACTCCTATGACGCTATCGTCATACTTGAGTAGGGGTGATTGCTATACATACGGGCATCGAACCCTTCCACCTAGCTAGGGTTTTTTGTCGATTTTACGACAGGCCGTCCCCGTACAGCGGCTAGTGTTCTTACTCCGCCTCTGCACGGAGAAAAACTATGTTTTAAAGATGGCGTAAATTTTTTTTTTACAATTTATTAGTCTAGTCTTGTGTGTAGTTAATTAACATTAACTTCTTTTACTATAATGACTTCGAATATGTTACCAATAACTCTGCACTTAGTCACAAACTGTTAAGGTGCTTTCACTCTGTCTCGGGAACTGTTAGACACATCTGCTAATATCAGTTTGGATATTTTTTAAGACACAATAAGAGGTCTTATAATGTAGGGAGGGCTTCACAAAACAATCAATTACTAGCCATTTATACCCCGACCAAAATAAACGAGCAGATAATCATATGAGATAATTAAATTTGTCGACCTCCGTCCGTGTCATAATGGCTAACGCAGGTTGGAATACCTGCGAAGGTCATGCTTTTGATTCCAGTTCCGAGTCTGGGTACATACCCAGACTTGGGACATACATACATATATACAAAAATATGTTTATGTATTTATTTACAAAAATAAATATTTAAGTAGTATATCAGTTGTCTAGTACTCGTACTCCAAGCACCCTGCTGAACAAATTATGCCATTTATATTTTTATCCATGCAGGGGCGGAGAAAGAATACTGACCTCTGCGTCCAGCATCGGTTTGTCTTAAAAGGAGACAAAACAACCTACGCTACGTGGCTCGTGAGGCGTAGCTACGTTGTAGAGCCCCAAGCCTATCTGGATGGCGACCACCTTTGGTCTGGTCAACTTTGTGTTGTGTTCCGGCATTAGTGACCCACATTCCTGTACCTTTATGGCCATGCTTCTAGCGGTGCAAACACCCATAGGCGATAGTAACTGCTAAATTCTAAGTGGACCATCAGCCTCTCTGCTATTCTACAGCAATAAAAAAAAATTATATCACCAATAGAAAGCATAAACGTGTGAATCCTTTTTGCAGGAGATGACGACATCGCATTCGGAGCACGAGCGAACGAACAGTATGTGTTCGTCGGTGAATTCCCTGGGGTCCGCCTGTACGCACAAGTCAAGAAAGTTGTCAGCACCCCCAAATGACGGATCCATACCCTGGTGCGGGTGTTGGGGTGCTGGATGCGTATGAACATTGTTATTTATTACAATGCAGTTATTGTTAAAATATGAAAACATCTCAGCCCTATATCGACTAGCAATCAGTCCCGGGTTTGCTTGCGTAGAAAATATAGCATATTACTCTCTGGCAGAAAAGTTTTCTATTGGTTAAAAAGATATCTGTTCAGTAGTTTCTGAGTACATCCGAAACAAACATAATAAACAAATTTTCTTCAATGACTAATAAAGTATCATATTTTAATTGATCGAGCTTTTTAAAAAAGGATTTTTTTAATTTACTTATTCTGTTTAGATCTAGATACTGGGCTCTTCTTAATTTAGTCAGTGTAAAAATCATTCAATTCCCTCTATTTTCTGGGGTGTTTTCCATAAGACTTACGGGACCAACGATAGAAAAGGCTCTGACCCTACAGTTACCGATGTGAAAAATATATTTGCACTTTCTAAGAAATCGAAAACAAAACAATTTGTTTATTATGTTAAGTTTTGAACGTTTGTCTATCTTATGGCGTCATCTCAACAACCGTATCATAATGAACGTAAGGTATATTGTACCGAGGGTTACACGCATTTAAAAGCGCTTGTTGCTTTATCAGTTTTAATCTACTAATAGTTCACGTGCTCTATGTAAAAAGAAAACGAAGGAAAGATATAAAAACACTAAAACACAAAGTATAACGTATTCAAAAAACGAAATTTATTCCGCTCTTGCTAAACAAACACAATGCAAGTCTTTCTATGTAACAGTGTATATTACAAATCTTTCTATGGAATCAAGGTATCAAATCTATTTGATTGTGCCACGAAGTCGCCTGCGTCTAATAAATTTACGTTACATACACATCAAATGTGTCATTTGGGGAATTTTCCTCGTGAACATTCAAAGGGACGTACAAAACTTCGTTAACTTAATATGTGGAATATATGAGAAAATATTTATTACAATGTAGTGTAGTAGACCGTGTGAAGTGAATGAACTAGTTAGATACGTATTTTTTAAATAACATATTTCCATGATTTTCTTGGGTTTTTAAGGATTTTATCGTTAAAATTATGTTCTCGGAATTTAAAGCGTGCGTTAATTTTTATTGTAATTCCACCGTTAGTAAACATGCTTACTGAAAAGCGAAGAATAATAAAAAAATCAAGCGTAAAATCCGTGCAGGGGCAGAAAAGAATACTAAACCCTTCAGCCGAGCCGAGGGCAGTCAGTCGTAAAAGGCAACAAGACAACCCTTGCTAGATGCAGTTTTAATGTTAAACCTATTTAAAAACTTAACACTATTGAAATTTATTTCATAGTATAAGTACATAAAATATATAATTATTAAACCTGGCGAATACGTTCTAGTAGAAATATTCGTAAGAAAGAAGAAGAAACTAATAGAATTGATACCGAAGTTGTGTATTTATTTTAGTTAACACATCTTGTATAGATGGAGTACTGATTAATTTATGTAAATATTTGTATTGCAAACTGTGATTTGTTTGTATATCCTTGTATCCTTTTGAAGCATGTTTGAGTTAGAAATAAATTTTTATAAAGTTTAAAGTTCTTTCATTCCAGAATCCTAGACGCCTGTTTTAATTATAACCTATTCCTAATAAACATTTGCTGTATACATTTAACGATTTTCTTGGCCTAATAGACTTCCGTATGTCGGAACGACTGTGAAGTTCACAAATACACCCGCTCCTAGGTGTTTATATGTTTTTTTTATTGTTGTAGGACAGCAGAAAGGCTGACAGCCCGCTTAGAATTTTTCAGGCGCCGTCGCCTATGGGTGTTTGCAACGCCAGTGGCATCTCGAACACGCTGCTGTCCCATAAGGGTACAGGAACTTGGGTCACTAATACCGGAACACAACACAAGGTTATTATAGCAGCATACTTAAGAGCAAAGGTGGTCGCCATCTAGAAGGGCTTGAGGCGAGGGCTTGAGGAGAGAAAAAG
The DNA here is from genome assembly GCA_963693495.1 of Malacosoma neustria. Classification (NCBI taxonomy): domain Eukaryota; kingdom Metazoa; phylum Arthropoda; class Insecta; order Lepidoptera; family Lasiocampidae; genus Malacosoma; species Malacosoma neustria. The sequence goes on along the minus strand of OY856395.1, from coordinate 4,243,707 downwards.
ATGTTTAAAAGTTGTTGTCTAGTAACACTAGCGCTCTGGTTAAGGGACTAAATGGCACCGTGTGAATTGCCACAGCATATTTGTTCATCATCATCATTGGCTTCACCTTGTCCCAATCATTTGGGGTCGGCACAATGTCTTTTTTTTCCATTTTATTCTACTCTAGCATTCTTCATCTGTCACTTCACAAACCCTGATATCATGCATCATACATTCTTTCCATCGCTTTTTAGGTCTACCTCTGCCCTTGTATCCATCTATTTTCAGGTTCCACATTCTTCTGCATTAATAAACATGTCACACCACATTTATCAAGTAAACCACGTATCAAGAGTAAACTGTCTAAAATATCATAGACATATATGGCATGGGGTTGCTAGGAATTATATGATTTGTATTAAACGTAAGTATTATTTCACCCTCCGAACCACACTTTCAAACATTACTTGCTTTTTACGGAATTCAGCGTAGGTTCTGTAGTATCAAGAAAATTCGTATCCATTTATTTATATGAAAAAGTTCACAAAAAATAAATAAACAATAAAATAATATTCTGTTTTATGGTGAACGCACACTTGTCCGAACCGAACGCGCCGAAATAATCGAAGTCAAGGAGGCAAGAAGAATCGATCGCGTCGAACAAATCGTTTCTATTTCCTTTACGCCTGCAATGCAGAAATAGTACTCGATCGTAGAATGCGAGCGCATCGGTCGAGTCGACCACATAAGCCGCGCCGAATCTGATGACGTCATCCGAATTCATGTAGGATTTCTGGGGTTCTTGCAGATTCGGACGATTCGACACGGGCAAGTGTGCGAGGTTTCATATACAGAATTCTGAAATTCGTTTCGTTCGGCTCGGACAAGTGTGCGTTCACCATTATTCTCCGCGCATTGACATGTGCGGAGCAAATATAACTTTACTAACGGCGTATATCAATGATCGTGTGGAGCAAGCACATCAATGATCGTGTATCTAAAAAATCACCTCCAAGCGCCACAACTTTAAAATTACTTGGGTAAATAGGAAAAAGGTGGTCAACTAAAGAGCTTTCCTTAGAAGACATTTGGGGCTCTTAAATAAATTACAATTTCATTACATAGATGGTTATTTATTATAAAATATGACACATTCCTTTGATCTGTGTTTTACAGTAATTGAGACGCATAGCGAAATTTATTTACCGGCCGTGACGTCACGTCCCATCACATTTAACTTCATCCCGTAATATCACAACAAGAATCACTTTAAAGAAATTCACTAGATCCATTTTTGGTAATACTTTGCATACTGTGTATGTTCGTTGATGTAATTCATTCAAGCAAAGTCATAAAATGCATCTATCTTTGAAAAATTAAAGACATGACAACGTTTACCACTCGTTATTGAAATGAATAGTTTAAAATTTAAGAAAAACTTACTAAAATAAGTTACCGTCGTTGTTAGTGTTACGAATGTTATTTTTAATATTGATTACAGCTACGACTCCATCCGAGGGTATCTAGGTTTCCTGAATTAATTCTATGGAGTTTGGGGTCCACTGTCGAGTGCTATCACAGAAAGAAACTAGTACGTTGCCCATATATAACATTTCGTTTCCTTGTTGGTGATAAAAAGCAGGATGAGATTTGTCCAAGTAGAAGTTTATCTTTTTTTTTATTGCTGTAGGACAGCAGACAGGCTGACGGCCCGCTTAGAATTTAGCAGTTACCCTATGGGTGTTTGCAACGTCAGTGACATCGGGAACACGCTGCTGTCCCATACGGGTACAGGAACTTGGGTCACTAATACCGGAACACAACACAATGTTATTATGGCGGCATACTTAAGACCAAAGGTGGTCGCTATCCAGACGGGCTTGGGGTCATACCACGTAGCTAGGGTGGGTTGTTTTGTCGCCTTTTACGACAGGCCGACCCCAGCCGCAGAGCTTAGTATTCTTTCTCAGCTCCTGCACAGATAAAAATATCATAATATTTTCTTGCAATTATATACAAAATTATCGCAGAAAGGCAAAAGTTTTCCGCTGTAATAGCACTCAAGAGGAGCTGCCAAGTGAAAATGCAATGCAACTGGAATGAAATACCTAGAAGGCCTTACCGTGCAATTAAATATACTTCCTGATATCTTCCTTGACATTTAGCACGGATAATTGAAATATAAACTCATTGATAACACGGGTACCCTATCCAAACTGTTTGAACGGGACACGAGACCACGGCCAGCCAAGCATACATTGATTCTACATTAGAACATTCGAGAACCTACTGGAAAACAATTTAGAAACGCGTATAAAAAAACCATAGGAATCACCAAATCACCGTGAGTTTTCAAAAAAATGGCACTTCTTAAAATAAAATATACATAATTAAAAAAATATGTGCATTCAAAACAATAAAAGAAATAAAAAAAACACTCCATTAAAAATAAATCCTATAACCAACAAAAATATGACTTCAAATCTCTGTAATAAAAAAATATATCAATAAATAAAGCCAAAATAATACATAATTAATATACAATATTTACATCAATTATTTATAATATAGAAATCGCATTATATTTTGTTTCAAAAACATTAGGGGAAATTATTACTAACGATCAAAACAAAATTGTAACAAACGTGGTCTACAGTAAGAACAGCGTGAAAAATGTATAAACACAGTGGCTCCTTATTTTTCATTGATTCATAATAAAATATAAAAACACTTCTTTATTCCCCTAATGGACATGATATTAGTCGTACACAATTACGCATCGCGTGTAATTCCACACTTATACGCAAAGGCGTGTAAGTGTGGAATTACAAGCATGCGTAATTAAATTACAATAATACATGCATTAATTACATGCACTCTTACGATATATGCGTGCAAATCCACAAGCTCCTAGGGCGTGTGATTTACACACACTTATCTACGACTGAGTGTAATGATGTGCATGAAATTAACATAAAAATTATACGCATCTGGCGCTTATTGCGCGCGTGTGTGTGTATAATTTATATGTATCTATGCACGTAATTTTTTGTGATGATTCTATTATATTTGATAAAAACTTACGCTTACTATGCTTAATGGAAACATCTAATATATTAAATATACTTATAGAATAGTTATAAATAAACTCAGATTGCCTAAAATAATATTCAAAGGCGTGATTGCACGGTTTTGGCAAATAAAACATAAAATACAACTTCTTTTATTAAATAAGTAAATATAAGAAATAGAATATTATAGTTTCGTAATACTTTCAAAAGCAACCTTTAAGTTTCATTGATATAATAATATCAAATAAATGCTATTTTATGTTTGCTGCCATTATCTTATATATCTGAATTCTCATTTTCAAACGGGACAGAGATTTCTTTAAGAATTGTTAATATTTCAGTTGATTAAGACAAGTTTTAATGAGCTGAATTATTCCGCTAGGAGCTTTCCTATAACTTAAAATAAATAAATAACATTCAGATTTTTAAAGGAGTTTGGAATGCAAGATTGTATAATTTCCACTTATGTATACTCCTATATGTCTCAGATAGACATTTAAATTACATTTCTCGTCATATTACTGTACCGTTAGAAAATTCAAGACAGACAATATTTTATCGAATATAGGAGTTCTATATCGAATTTCTTCAGCTTTCTTTCGTTCGCTCTTTACCATGTGTGAGGTATAAATTAAAATAATTTTTATTTCATACTGAAAAGCAACCCTCAATTTCGAACTCTTAAATTAAAAAATATATAAAAGAACTAGCAAAAAAAATAATACATTCATAGATCATCAGTCTAATCATTAATACTTAAAATATAAAATAGGCCACCAAGTACACGATACCTGTAATCAATAAAAAAATAAAGGCAACTCTTTAAAAAAATATACATTCTTATTATTCGAATTCAATCGAAAGAAAAATTTAAGTATAAAAGAATAGATCTTACGAGCTTGAAATCTTACCCGGCAAGAACCATATTTGTACTATTTATAAAATTATACAATAAAAATGTGATGCGACAAAAAATTAATTACATTTAATTAAAACTACAGCCGATGTTTAAAACAAATAGCGCACTCTTGAAAGAATAGCGAGGTAACTCGAAAACTGCCGTAACTAAAGGACTCAATATACCTTCATGTTTTGATTTACAAAACAATGCTACACTAATTTTAATGGCAAAATATGACATAAATATACTATATTCTAACCACTTTACCAAAAAATAAAATGTAAACAAACAAACCACCAATGTTTCTCAAACAAAGCTAGAATAAAAACAACATGGCAGGTATAATCCGACCGTAATAATAAAACACTCCTTCCAATCGACAATAGTACGTTGAACAATACACTTATAATTACCAGCATATAAAACCAGTAAGAGATTTGGAAACATTGTCTTTTTACTTTCTTTATAATGTAAGTTAGTTATTACAATTAATGTTGGAAATATGTAAATTTTATACGCATTATATTTATCATTCATAATTGTAGAAATAAAATTATTTTATGTTTTTTTTTCTAAAAGTAAGGAATAGTAATAAAAAAATAAGAAAATATGAGATATTTCTAATAAATAATTAAAAGTGGCTATGATAATTTTTATATCACGTTGATTATTGTAAAATCGACATCCAAAAAACCCTTTTTACGATTTGTTTACATTTTATTTTTTGGTAAAACGGATAAGGTATAAGTATATTTAACACTTACATTTGTATAATTATATACCACTATGGAACAGCAGCGTGTCCGCACTGCCCCTAGCGTTGCAAACATGCATAGGCAATGGTAACTGCTTATTATTAAGTGGGCCGACAGCCTATCTGCTGTACCTCGGCAGTAAAAAAAATTACTTACTTATTAGTATAGAGTACCTAAATCAGTTTTAATTATTTTTTAAATCAGATTGATAAAGCTAAATCAGGAATATTGTGAGACCAACTATTGTTTCAAGAGGGCAATACGTAAGCATTAAAAACACCTATCCTTATAAAAGTCAAAGAAAACGAGTACACGGAATATCACTCTAATATTACGCTTTAAATAACAACCACAACATTTTCGACAATGAACGGAATGTGCACATACGTGGTGTTGCCATTATTTGATTAAATACAAATATATAAACATTATATTATGTATATCACTACAATACGACAATAATTATTTTTGAAATCAAATGTGAAAAACCCCCTTTGTAAAATACTTTAGTGCATCTTTCCCAATTTTAATACAACTTTATCCAAATACTGTTTCATACTTGATTATAAATAAACATCAATTGTATAAATATACGTAAAATGCAAGCGTTTTTATTTAATATAACTATTCGCATTATACTAAGCTTCAATATTGATATGAGAACTTTGTGAAAAAATAACAACAAATTATTTAATTAAAAAATAAATCGAAATATCGATTAAATATTACAACGTGTCTTATTTAAAATCCTACATAGAACAACAATAGCTTATCGATGATTGCGACTTAATGGAACGATCTGTATCGATACTATTGTTACAATAATCGGTATCGAGTAATTGTATTTTAGAACGGTTTAATCGGTTATAACTAATCGACTGAACGAAAAATTCAAAAATTCTCACACTAACGAAGAGACTTTTTACTTTGGCCGGATTATTAACTCGCAAGAATCGTTCTAAAATACAAAAATACGCCTATTAGTGAGTTTTATCTCTGATGATCATAATCAGTTTTATGTTTTTACTATCATAACTAAATTATTTTAAATTTAATTTGTTTTTATCTTGTAGTTTGTATTTTATCTTGTAGTATAAAAAGTTTTTAATATTATTTTATAACTCAAGCATACTCAAGCATATTTGCATACAAAGTCAGTAAACGTCTACTAGCTACGTCGATTATTATAACAATATTATGACATATTAATATATAAAGATGTTCTTTTTAATGTATTTTCACACGTCGCACATCCATTAGACCACCTGCTAACTAAAGTGGAAGCGTTTGTGTATAAAATAGACCAATTACGTGACAGCAAAACGACGCCGTCTTGACACTTGTGTATTGCTACCATTTTGATTGGGAGGTCTGTTCCAAAACGCAATCCTTGATAAGTAAAATATACTGGGATTTTTCTTTTTAATATTAAACTGAGTTCATGGGTAATCACTTTTTGCATATAATTGTATTTAAATCGTGAATTACATCAACTACATCTTATAAAAATGTCTTTACTAAACTGTAACATCACTCTATTGAAAATAACAATAGCCTGGTAATTGGAATATACAAGACTGCGTGTAAGAACAGACCCAGTGCCTAACTTTGGTCAACAGACAGTCTTAGCGTGTATAAATTAGCCAAACTTATTTAACTAATCGTGTAAATAGGATTAAAACTATTTTTATAACAGAATTACACTATGGCATTTACATTTGTACTTTGTATAACTTATGTATTTTATGAGGATTTTTGTATAAGTTTGCCTCAAATGTAAAAAACCTTATTATATTATATAACACATAAATGTTATATATGTATTTATGTCAACAGTAGTGAGATATGATCTCTTAGTTTCAGCATTTTCAGGAATATACTGGCTTAATAATTTTTCAGCGTTTTATATAATTACGTTTATCCATTATAAAGTAGTTTTAATCGTTTTTACAGTCGCGAAACCTAATAAAATATTGTGTGAATTATGCATCAACCCTCACTGATGGCGAAACGAGACTCGATTTCCATTGTTTCTAACTCATATGACGTCATCGTCCATAATCCGATCTCAGACGTCATTCATCACGAATGCAACCCGCATTGTGGGTTCCTGAAATTGATTTATTTTAACTATAAAATTGATGTCTAACAAACATGTCAAACTATTGAATGTCTATTCATTGTCTTCATAATGGTCTTTTACAAGCGTTCGAAGCCCGCAAACACGAGCGAGAGCGGGGCATGCGTCGGTGTTCCGCCTATCTAACGCCTGGTCGAGAAAGTGGTTACCGGGAGCTCATCATTCCCCCTTCGAAGAGGTCAACGCTAGTCGGGGCCGCGGCCAAACAAGTATTACATCCCGCGGCCTCAGCGCTAAAGGCGAACGAAAGAACACTGGGGTGGTTTTAGCGGGTATACCAGCGACGTGCGTACCCCTCCCAAGAGACGGATACGCATGGGCGCATTGTTCGGAGAGCCCCACACAACCCGCCCCCCTCCCGCCCCCCGAACGTTTCCATGCAGCAGAATGTGTGGAGTGAGGCGGAAAGAGCACGTTAGGAAATCTCACATTCGCGGCAGCCTTCATGTCCGTGACATCACGGATAATTTTTTTTTAATTGCTGTAGTCCAGCAGACAGGCTGACAGCCCAGTTACCATCAGTTACCATCGCCTATGGCTGTTTGCAACGCCATCCAGTCGCATCATGAACACGCTGTTGTCCCATAAGGGTACAGGGAACTTGGGTCACTAATGCCGGAATACAACACAAAGTTATTATGGCGGCATACTTAAGACCAAAGGTGGACATCATTCAGACGGACTTGGGGCCCCCAACCACGTAACTAGAGTGAGTTGTTTTGTCGCCTTTTACGACAGGCCGACCCCGGCCGCAGAGGTCAGTATTCTTTCTCCGCCCCTGCACGGATAAAAAATATTGTAGGAGTATCGGCTTCGCTGGTATATTCATGTTTTCTACTTATGTAAGAAACTAATGTCTATAGCCATCCCGCTTCCGCCGGACACCGGTAAACCCAAAAAGTGCTGACTTGACACCGAAGCGAAAGTATGGGCTGCAATCGGGATTTAACCTTAGGATGATGCTGAAGATGATGATGATGACTACACATGTAGTTGTACTGTTACGGTACTTACCGGGCGTTCTCAGACCATGACAAAGGCCTCCTGCCCTCTGAAGAGGAACGGGTGCTGGTCGATCATTGTCTGCACGATGTCCTCGAGGTAGGGCCGCGTGAGCTCGAAGCGGCCCATGTCGCTGAACTGCACCGGAAGCAGGGTCGGCCACCAGCAGATCGCCAGGTTCTTAGAGTCCATTGAATTCGCTTTGCAGTTATCCGCCACTCTATTCCAAGAGCACGCATTATCAATTATTGCTCTATGGAGGCATGCTACCGTAAGCTAACACACAAGATATAATAAATAAATACACTGGAACAATTCACATGACGCCATCTAGTCCCAAAGTAAGTAGCTTTCCACATGTGTGATGGATACTAGACAACTGTGGTAACATATAATTTTGTTGTTAATAAATACATATTATACATAAACAGCCAGACGCGAGTCGGAAATTGAACCCATGACTTCCGCAAGCGTATCAAAGTGTGTTAGTCGAACAAATATAGTTCTTCAAGGTATAAGAGTTAACGAGGATATTAAGATTATCTGGAACAATAATATCTCTTTTAATGATATTAATAATGATTTATTTCGGAAAATGTTATCCGTAGACTGTTAGTAGGTTAGTTATAAAATTCTTAACAGTAGATTTTATATATTTTATTCTTGTCTCGTGACCACCCTATGACCATAAAAGGTCACCCTCACCATCGTTGTTTATCTTCTGTGTTCGTACCTGTTTTATGTGATGTGCAATAAGGATTTATTCATTCAATCAATAATTTTTGTGTACTTTAGAGGAAACCTATTAAAACCTTCCCAATAAAAAGACTTGTATTAGGAACGGCTCATGCTGGTCGACCATTGAAAGAAAATCAAACATTTCCCCTGAAGCTAGCCTAAATAATAATAGCACTCAATGATTGTTCAACAACTTTGTATAATAATAATACTATATAATATACTATAATAATAATACTTTGCTTATGTACCTTGCAAAATGATCGAGTAGATAGTCAAGAGTGGCCCTCGCCAGGGGCGTAAGCGCGGAGTGCAGCAGCGCCCGCAGCGCCAGCAGCCGCCAGCTGCGGTCCTTCAGCTCCACGCCGCCAGCGATACATCCACGCATCGCTACACGCAAACACAATCAGTAACATGTATTCTGACAAATAAATGATTTGAATTTAAAAGAATGTATGGGACAAAGGGAGACAGAGAGAAAATGGGACAATCTCATCCCAAATAAAGATGACTTCCAGTTTAATCTACCAAGGTTCCATGGAAAGTTTGAATGAAGTCAAATTTCTGACTTCAGTCTACTAAGCCAACGCGATTGTTTACAATTTTCTACTTCTTAATTTTTCAATACTTAATAATTAAGCCTTCATCGTGCAAACGATTAATCTGTTACATCCAAATATAAACTTCATAGTACGCATCCTGCTGATTATTGTCACAGGATAATTTTTTTTAGCATCGATGTTCTTTTGTGACATATTCTTGACCAGAGGCAAAATTTCATCTTGTTTTTTCATAGATATAATGATATGACTGAATTTAGTTTTTACAGAAGCTACTGCTGATCTGACCCTTTAAGGTTGTTTTGTCGCTTTTAGCGACCGACCACCAACATGAATAAAAAGAAGAATAATATTTACTTAAAATCACACGACTATAAGAGGTTATTATGTATGTAAATAACATTATAAACTTAAACGAAGAAATTGAAATGAATTCAATAGTCTAAATCAAAGTCGGTTCATTCTGACTTGTGTAGATACAAGTCCTATAACAATCATTTAAACTTATATACAAATCACTTAATAAATGTAAGAAACTTACTCGCAATATCTTCTAACTGTTCCATGCTAGCTTCGTCTAAAAGTGGAGGTAGCTTCTTAGAGAAGAAATCCTTGAGCGCCGTGGCCACAGCATTTACCGGTATGTCTAGCGAATCTAAATCTACGTTGGGATCTGAAAAATAACATCAGGGTTTCAATTATATAGTTCCATTGGCTATGCCCATGCGCACGCAAAAGCATGTCCCCGGTGATTGGGCAGTAGAGGAAAACTGAGGCTGTTTTAGTGGGTATACCAACGACGTGCGTCCCTTTGCCCTGTCGCGAACCCCCAAGCGATGGGCTAAGCATAAAGTATTTTCACCACAAGAACAAAAGAAAATCTATGCACATAATATGATAATCTATGTCTTTAACTGCGTATGTCAAGCTAGACGTCTACTTGTATTATTAAAAAAATACTCATATCATTAAAAAAATTGCAGTAAAAGTCCTATTAAAATAGATAAAGTCCCAAAAGACTTTTGATCTCCAAGCCAAATTTGTCTGATAGATAATGCAATCTGTTGAGTAGGCCAAGTTCCTGGAGGTCTAAATCTATCTATCGAAAAATAGTAAAAAATTTAATCCCAAATTACAAGACCCCGTAGGCGTGTTCTCGTGCTAAGGACGTTATACACACACAGTTATACCTTCATCAAGTTATACCTTTTCTAATCCTATTTTAGGAAAAAAAATTCGACATAATAGAAATGGCGATGCTGTAAACAAACTGAATTTTTTTAACATAATGAAATGTACTAATCGGGTATTGTATACCTTCTTTAAACTTGTTGAAGAGCATATCGACGTGAGCGCGGTTGCCGGGCACGCGGTAAAGCCCCTCCGAGGCCAGCCCTTCGCGCTCAATGAACTCCACGCACTTCTCCACGAACAGCGGCACGCCATGTGCACCCTGACACACAGGACCACATCATTAATTTTACATTAAAAACACTTATCGATAATCGGCATCCTAATAAACTGAGCACACGATATGCCAGCCTTACATCTTAAATTATGTGAAAAATAACAAACTCTACTTTTTCTGGCATAGTAATGCCAGAAAAAGTAGCAGTCGATCCTGCGACTCCCCACAGACTCAGGTGATAACCAGGGATTTACTGGGTATGCTGCCGTTACCATTACTGGCTACTTGCTAACCCAATGAGTGGTCGTAGGAAAGGAGTGCGGAGAACTCCACGTACCCTCATCAAATTGCCCCCAAAATTCCGACGAACCATAGACAAGGCACAATTTTTCTCGGAATTAAAAAAAAACAGCGTACTTAGTAGAAGCGTACTTCACATAGCAACATTTCATTGTTTTCTCTTTCTTCTCTTGACTATAATAGCAACAACAAAAAAAGGTAATAGATGTGGCCAATTTAGACACTTGGTAGGCAAATGGACACTCGCAGACCAATGCATTCCCACGATGACATGCAACGCTTGAACATGCTTTCTCGTCTAACCGAGAGCACCGGTATCTGCAATCCGCCAATCCGCCTGGGGCAATTGTAGCGAGTATACTATCTGTCCGCTCTAGGGGACAGCCAAGTTCAACAGTGGGAAGTTATGTGCTATTATTATACAATTTAGGGTTTACAGTTACGCTTATGTTAAAGTTATGTCGCTGGCTCCTCCTTCCTTCCTTGCGAATGAGCTATTAGAAACATTAATTCATTTAGCTTCTATATGGAATGAGGTCTATCAAAAATAATCTCCTCGTCGGCCTAAACTACTTGACCCAATAAAAACGTACGTAATTATTGTACTATAATGGAATAAATCAAAATTCACCTGTGGACCCCAATTCTGTATTGAGTTTGTATTAGAATTTTGCGATGAGTTCTTCTTTGAATCTTTACTCTTTGAGAATTCCTGAAATAAAATAATTTTGAGAAATGAATCAATAGATACCCGTGCAGAGATGGAGAAGAGAAAGAATACTGACCTCTGCGGCTGAGGTGTACCTGTCGTAAAATGCGATAAAACAACCCACGCTAGGTGCTAGGATTCCAAGCCTGGTTTTTAAATATGCCGCCATAATAACCTTGTGTTGTGTTCCGGCATAAGTGAACAGGTTCCAGTATCACTACGCGGATAGCAGCGTGTTAGCGATGCCTCTGGCGTTGCAAACACCCATAGGCGGCGGTAACCACTAAATTCTAAGTGGGCCGCCTGCCTGTATGCAGCAATAAAAGAAATATAGATCATGCCGATGAATATATTTTTAAAAGTTTTTAATACATAATTTATTTTTGTATGCCCTGGAGTTTTGTCCACTAACCTTGTGCCTCCTGTCGTGTTTGCTGAACGGATGTCTTCGCCGCGTGTCCGGCGCACTCGACGACGAATTATCCTGAGCCGGAGATGGGTATTCGCCAGACAAAATCTAAAATGGAGAACTTTAGGTGAATAATCATCATAAAAAAGTAAACCTTTCACGCGATGATCAACATATGTTTTATTTGCAGATATTACAAAATTAAATTAGTGCATTACTCCAATTCATCATTACTTAAGATAAAATTTTGCTTATTATAATATTTTCTGTCTTTAAGCTAACTTTATACCAATTTATGGGAGGAATCACGCATTTAGCTTAAAGTCCGGCTCGAAGGATCAAAATTTGTTCCAATATTATTATTTTTTCTTACAAGTATTGAAGCAAAAAAGTAAAAATTGTTTTGACTGATGGGTGCATATGATAATAAAAAATTTTAATGAATTATTATTAAAATATCTACTTGACATCTTGACGTCTACTTGGTTCACTTAACCAAATACATTTTTACCTCATACTTTTCACAGTTTTGAAAGACGAAGATACCGAATATGGGTTACTTACAATCTTATGTTGGGGTTCGTGGTGGGGCGGAGGGGGCAACGGCCTCGGTCTTCTCGTTTCGCCATCAGAACTTCCCTCACTAGACTCACTCGCTGCTGTAAATAAATTTACAAGGCAATTCACATGACGTGTAAAGTGATGAAACCGACTTATTGTCATACATTAGAAAAGTTGCCTAAACGAAGAAAATTTATATTTTTTAAATATTTCAATAATAATCGGCTTACGTTATAAACAAATTAGCACTTAATGAAAAAATAAGTAAGAAATTTGTATAGTTTTGTTTAAGTTATCGTTGCCCTTGAACCTTCGCTAGCCGGGACGAGATTAAGTAGAAGAGAACTTTTCTTTATCTCATGCCAGAGAAGTGGTGTGAAAAAATGTATTTCAATCTAGATTAAAACCTACTACTTTTTTACTGATTTTATATCTAATTTTCCTATAATATATTGAAATTCAAAACAAAATACAAGTTAAGCAATTTACAAATTAATACGATTTTTAATAACAAAATATACACATCAAAAAAGTATCTAAGCAACATGTACTAATTTAAATTTTAGGATGGTGGATGAGCCGCTGTATGGATGAACTTCCTGAATGCACCTGAGCCTTTCAGTATTTCCGGGCTGACGGTACACTCGCACCCTTCTTGTATCAGGCCTAAACCCGAATCGCGATAATCGGAAAACATAATTTTATCCCATTGTTCCTGGGTCCATGTTCTGCGTTCTCTACACCATTCATTTCGACGAGCGCGGTTCCCGTGACGTATCGGTGGGCACCTAATTGGGCGTCAAGCTCGTAGGCCGTACATATACAGTCGATTTCGCACAGTTTGGGGACTTACATCAACAACACTTGAATTTTGTAGCCTCAAACTTATCTCTCGAGCGGTTAACATCAGCTGGCGTCTTACAGTCAGTTGTATGTACCGGTTTTGCAGAGTTGTTGTACTCCTTTTACGGCCTGGATGCTGTTCAGCGGGTTCCCTTGTATTATTGTAGCGCTGCCAAAGACGACAAATAACACTTCTATGAATGCCAAAATGCCTAGATACCTGAGATTGATTACTTCCCTCTTGCAACATCCCTATAGCTCTTTGCATTTCATTTGCCGTCAAATGACGTCGCTCCATGACGTAAAGAATATCTAACAATTCAATTTTGTCGCTAACTTTATTTAAACGGTTGGTAAAATTATAAAATCAAGACTAAATTCAAACAAATTCCCTCTCATTTAATTTTATGAAAAAAACAAAACATAATCGAAATTTTTTTTACAACCAGCCAGTATGTCATAAATAACAAAAAAGTTTACATACCTACGCACTTTGAGTGAGTAAAGACTTAGAAATTAATTAGTATAAATGGTAAATTTGTAATATCATGCATGTTGCTTAGACTTTTTTGATGTGTATATATTGTGTAAGTAAACCAGTAAATAAAACAAAATGTGCCCTGAAAAAGATAGGAAAAGTTTTCTACAAAAATTCTACACCGTACTAAATACAATCGGTCAACTATACTATGTATTCCTTTTCTTTCTTCTTCCCTTTATCACACATTATATGAGGTCAACACAACATGTAGAGAACGAACATGCCGTCATATAAATATGTACACCCTTTTTCACTGTATCATCATTTACGCAATTCATCCATCTTTTCTTTGGTCTACCTAGCCTCGTGTATCCCAGCCACTGTCATTTTTACCATATTCTTTGTTATATGGCATTCTCTGATATCAAACTGTTCGAGATAATTTACAATGAAAAATCAATGAATAATAATTCAATGGTGGGCACTTGATCATATTAAAATACATAAAGTTGACTTTCAACATTACCTTTGTCTTCCTGCGTTCTAGCTCTATAGCCAGTGGGCAGTTCTGGAGGTCCCACAAACATCCCCAACTTAGGCACCCTAGGACTTTGCACTGCTACAAGATTGCCTAATGAGCTGAAATAAATAAATGTTATAATTAAATATTACAGTTAAACAAGATGTCAAATACATCTGACAGGTTGCCAGGAAACAAGAAACGTCTGCTGCTCCAAATGCAATTCTAGCATGCCAATGGACTACGAGAAATCAGTCAACCTGAATTATCGTCCTTCTCTTAGAATGTCGTAAGGAGCGCTAGAAGGCAAATGATAAGAAGACAAGTGCATAAACTACTTCTATCAACTCACAAGTAACAAATGAAAGGTTTTTTAATTATTTTTTTTCATTTTTACTTTCATCATCACATTTATACTATAAGGCTCTACCTTATCTATAGTATCTTCTTATTGTCTCCTGGTAAAGAATAGGGGTGTCACATGAGGGCTACAGACGCAAAAAGGCATTCAGAAGGGCTGCTTACGGCAATATTTAACAATAGACATCGGGTCCCAAATTAAGCAACAGAACGTTTGTGTTAGGGATACTAAACAACTGATGTACTTCTCTCCGCGCAGGGATGGAGTAAAAATACTAACCTCTGCAGCCTGTTGTAAAAGACGACAAAACACACTACATGGTAGAGCCTTAAGCCTGTCTGAATGGCAACCACTCTTGGTCTATAAGTATGCCGGTATAATAACCTTGTATTGTGTACTGGCATTAGTGACCTATGTTCGTACCCCTATGGGACAGCACCGTGTTCGCGATGCCCCTAGCGTCGCAAATATCTACAGGCGATGGTGACTGCTTACTATAAGTGGGCTGTCAGCCAGCAAAAGAATATATAGTATATTTACCCGTAACCCCACCAGCGCCCTTCCGACATGCAAAAGTCGATGCGCCAAGGAGATAGTCAAATCGTCTTGTAACAGTAACTAACAGGGATGGCACGATTGAACGAACATTGAATGCCATTTACAATCAAGTATGGTCGAAGTATTATTTTTTCTTTCAAATATAACGATCAGAAATTGTGAAATTTTATTATTATGATCTTCTGACTCGCCTCCTTCTTTCTTCTTTCACACTTACTTCTGAGGTATTGTAAAAAAAATTTAACACACGAGTTCCAAGAACATATTATAGAGCTTATATCCGACCTCAAGACCTAGTTAATACAATAGAATAATTAAACGCAGTGAGCAATTACCGTTTTTTATAGTGCCGCGGTGCATGGTGTGCATTATGTCTCCGACGAGCGTGTATCCTCGCCCCCACACCTGCTCCCCCCGAAGCCTCGCTGGAGCCAGAACTGTCAGTTTCCGAGAACGCTACAAAAGACCTCTTGGTTAGCTACAACTTCAAAGTTTATAACGATAATAATCAAATATCTCTTTGCGACGTTCCACTATTGGACAGGCATTCTCTTAAAAAATAGTATAGTATGGCCGGTCTATGTATAAAGCAAATTTCACGGATTTTCTTCCACCTTCAGTATATTGCAATCAAATAGGTACCTGCTAACTCAGTAGTATTACACTCGAAGACGAATTTAGAGAACCGTCGAACCCGAGACGAGTTCGGATCCCACGGTGGGATGCACCGCTTAGGCAATTTTTCTCATCTAAGGCCTACTGTCTTCTGAGGCGTCATTTGACGAATGCATTCAAGCTACGAATGACGTAATTTGCATTTTAGATGTGTCAATATAGTCGCCATGCAAGCTACAAAACGGTTCGTTAGTCTCAAGTTTAGCATCGCGGAAGCACGTTTTTTCAGTGCGAAAATATCATCAAGCAATGATGACGTGGTTGCGTACAACTTTATTAGATGGCGACGACACAGACTGTATTGGCTTCATCCATACATTGAAAGAAGCATTAATTGTAAAATTATTTCTCGAAATATGCTGATGTATTTATTATAAAGACAAGGACTTTCTTCGCTGATTCGAACAAAATTGGCTGCGAAGTCCACCATTTCGTAAACCAAGCCGTGTTTGCGTCTCGTAGTACGGTGCGTGGCGAACGCTTGACGATACGCAAATGCAACTTCTTTTTATTATTGCTTTAGGACAGCAAACAGGCTGGCGTCTCACTAAAAATTTAACAGTTACCGTCGCCTATGGCTGTTTGCAACGCTAGTGGCATCGCGAACACGCTGCCGTCCCATAAGGGTACAGGAACTTGGGTCACTAATGCCGGAACACAACACAAAGTTATTATGGCGGCATACTTAAGACCAAAGGTGGTTGCCATCCAGACGAGCTTGAGGCCCTACCACGTAGAAAGGATGGGTTGTTTAGTCCCCTTATAGGACAGGCCGACCCCGGCCGCAGAGATCAATATTTTTTCTCCGCCCCTGCACGGATACGAGGGAACGTTGCGTCCCCGTAGACAGATACTGTTTGCTTCTACGCAACATGCAGGTAAGCTACATACAAGCGTAAAAGCGTTGGCGTGCGTATTAGGTATACTACATGGACAATAGACCTAATATGCATAATTGCCATGAATCAGAAATCATCAGAAAATAAGCATTTCGAGATCACCAGTATGTGTAACCCGCCAATCCGCCTTGGATAAGCGTAGCGGGCATGTTATCCGTTCCCTGTGGTCCCCCCAGAGCCCAAGCATAGCAGTGGTACATGGATTAATAATAGCATACGTAGCAATCACAGTTTATTGAGCACATTCAGCGAGAAAACTTCCTGCGAGATGCATGCCATCGTGAGAATCTTACATCTTCCTTCTTGAATTGTTCCCTCTCGATAAAAAGTGAAGAATGAAAGAGAAAGAGAATGCTATATCAAAATCACAACTGTGAGTAAGTAATATTGACGTACATGGTTGATGCATGGGTGTCTTTTCGTGTCTTTTATGTCTTCTTAACCTCATCATGGACGGTGCCTCCATGTACTCGTTGGGCTCCTTGATCTGTTTAGAAAGAAATGTTAATCATTATAATATTAAAACAGTATGACGACCTCTGTGACGTAATGAATAACGCACCTCGGTACGCTTGCGGAGGTCACAGGGTCGATACCCGTCTCGCATCTGGGTAAATTTATGTATAATATGTATTTATTTACAAAAAAAAAGTATATAAGTAGTATATTAATGTTTAGTATCCATAAAACAAGTGCTATGCTACTTAGTTTGGGACTAGATAACGCTGCAGCTGTGTGAATCGTCAAAAAATATTTATTATTTATTTAATATGAAAGCGACAGTATTATACCATACATTAAACAACGTAGACAATCCTCTTGTTAATATTTTGAGAGAAATGTCTCCGTCAAACATTACCTATGTAGCGATATTTTCCCTTTACAGTCCTATCTATATACATTATTTACATTCGGTTAGTAACTATTATATGCTCGTGGTAAATGAAAAACAAAGTGTTATTTAAAAGTCATCGTGTTTACGCGATGACCTTTAAAAAAAATGTTCTTAACTAAAGAAGCTTTTAAACTTCCCTAGTTAAGAAAGTGTCACGGACAGAATGATGTCGACGAAAAACGAAGTGTTCTATGATTTTCTTTCAAAAGCTGGAATTCAGCAGACAGGCAAGTGGCCCATCCGAAAAGCAGGTGGTCACCGCCGCCTGTGGATGTTTGCAACACCAGAGGCATTACAACGCACTGCCGTCCTCTAAGAAATTTTATTATTATCCGTGCAGGGGCGGAGAAAGAATACTATCCTCTGTGGCCGGGGTCGGCCTGTCGTAAAAAGCGACAAAACAACCCACCCTAGCTACGTGGTAGGGCCCTAAGCCCGTCTGGATGGCGACCACCTTTGGTCTTAAGTATGCCGCCATAATAACCTTGTGTAGTATTCCGGCATTAGTGACCAAAGTTCCTGTACCCTTATGCGACAGCAGCGTGTTCGCGATGCCACTGGCGTTGCAAACACCAACAGGCGACAGTAACTGCTAAATTCTAAGCGGGCTGTCAGCCTGTCTGCTGTCCTACAGCAATAAAAAAAAATTAATTGAAGAAACAGCTACATCACAGTCGAAAGACAACTCATGAAACCTTTCTGTACACTGTAGTTTATACAATGTATGTTATGCATTTACAGCATACATATGTCTGTCGGAGGAAGCTATATTGAGTTGGTTGTTATGAGCTGTCGTCGAATTGAGTGTATCTCTGTATGCGTAACTCGGTATATTATTTATTTCAATTATAATTACTTTTAAAAACCTTAATATAATTTAATTAGTAACATGTTTCTATGCTGTAAAAGAAACCTTATTAATTTGTCGAAGGAAGCTATGTGGAATTAGTTGTTATGAAACGCTGTCGAGTTCATTGTTTCTTTGTATGCATAACTCGAAATATTATTTGTTTAAATTGTTATTAATTTTAAAAATCTTTATTTACTCAGATTTATTACATGTTTCTATAACGTAAAAGTTATGAATTACAATAATTTCATTTAATGACCAATCAGAGCTTTATGATCTTTACTTTCATTATCTTTTAGTGGATATATTCAAGTGATAATAGCTGATCGAGTTGGATAGTTGAGTTTTGTTAAAGATCGGTGCCCTGAACTCGCTGCTCGATCCCATTTTTCTTACAAAATTGCTATGAAGTGTAGTTTGTGCGTATATTATAAATAGTGCCGACGATAATTGTGTTTCGTGCTCTAATTTTACCCCGATGACGCCCACTAAACTCGCAACCACTAATCACGACGTCGGCGCAGACAATGTTACTCCGACATGTCTATGCAGTCAAGATGTCACTGTCAAAGCACAGCAGCCACGGGCGAGTGTGAGCGATATACTCGTATAGAGGTACATTATGGAATAATATATGCATACATCTTTTCCACATAAACTAACTTATCATTCGTTCATCAGGCAAATACTCATTTACTTGAATAAATGATTCATCTAACCCAAAGCAAATACGATACCAGGACCTCCTGTCGCTAACGTATTTCAGGCCTTTATTATGATAAAGGACTATAAAAGAGAGTAAGAGAGAGACAGGATCTATCTCATCGTATAAACTGATAACTTAAAAGATCTGAAGAGTACAGTTTTCACAGTGCCTATCGAAAAGTGAATTAACGATTACAGCATACCTGTGCATACTGTGCATCCAACTCTGTCTCGGAGCTGACTCCCGATGGATGATGATGACCTTGCTGACTGCTCGAATGCGACCAACCCGATCGTTGCGACTATAATAGTAAATATACTAAATGAGTTAATGTCGAAATCCAGTGAGGGTTTATGTTTTGAAGTGGCGGTCAAAGTCACGTCACTTTCCGCGGCTCTGGCACTGCAGGCGCACGTATTTCTAATATTGGTGTAATTTTAGTGGGTATACTAGCGACTTTATTCCCCTAACCAAGAATACGAATGGGAGGAAACTGTTGCCAGTCAATGCAAAGTGAAATTCATGGATAATATTAATCTGCCAAGCTCTATGATTAATGTACCGCGAACGACATGCCGTACTCTTGCCATAGAGGATTAATTTCTATTTACTCGAGTTGCACTATTACTCAGTCACCTTTCATCCTAGTTTTTTTTGTTTGGGGAAACGTAGCAGTCATCATCATCTTTTTTGATTGCAGCCTAAACTCGCTTTCGCGCCAGGGGTCCGCTTTCCTACTTTTTCTTCTCCACTTCGCACGAACTTCAGCATCTCTGGTGGTCAGTCCATTGGCACGCATATCAACCCCTACGACGTCAAACCAGCACTTTTTGGGTCTACCCCTTCTGCCGGGGCCCAGCGGTGGCGGCATGGCCAGACATTTCGTCGTGATCGTAGAATAACGTCGGATTTGAAAAAAATCCAAAATTCACTTTTTACCATATTTGGATACTACATTGTCCAAATATTATTGCTACATTAAAAAAAAATTACATGTATTTTAGATTTCAAATTAAGCAGTCGGTAAAGTGACGGATATGATAGATTCCATAGTAAAATGACGCTTGTATATTTTTAAAATGGCTGTCCTGTAAAGTTTAATATATGTCAGATCCGTCACTATTCTACGACTACGACGATTTGTTCCCCACATAAGTAGCCGGTTGCCGTAAAACGTGGCCATACCAGCGCAGGCGACACTCCTGCAATTTATCCGCAATGTCACGGACATGAAGGCTGCCGCGAATGCGAGTTCCTAACGCGATCCTTCCGCGTCACTCTACACATCCAGCACAGCATCATTCATCTCCGTGACTCGCAGTGCCTACTTGTGTTGCTGCAGCACCGGCCACGCTTCACGTCCGTATAAAAGGACAGGCCTAATGATGGTCTTATACACCTGTCCCTTCAATTTAACCGGTATTTTAGTGTCACAGATGACACCAGTCACCTCACGCCATTTCGCCCACGCCGCAGTTAGATCACATTTTGCTTCATCTGTTTTAGATTATATTCTAGACGAATATCGAGAAGGCACTAGTTCGACGTATTAAGCTAAGCATACCAATAGTGTAAGATTACGATTTTATCCATGCAGGGAGGAGAAAGAATACTGACCACTGCGGCCGGGGTCGGCCTGTCGTACAAGGCGACGAAATAACCCACCCTAGCTACGTGGTAGGGCCTCAAGCCCGTCTGGATTCCGACCACCTTTAATCTTAAGTATTCCGCCATAATAAACTTTTGTGTTGCGGCGTTAGTGACCCAAGTTCCTGTACTCTTATAGGACAGCATAGTGATCGTGATGCTACTGGCGTTGCAAACACCCATACGCGACGGTAACTGCTAAATTCTAAGCAGGTCGTCAGCCTGCTGACCTACAGAACAGTAACCGTCAATTGTATTTGATGCGTTACATCGTAATGCTACACACCACCACATGAATTAGCAGGTAACAGTCTTTTAAAAAATTAATTACTTTTCGATCCCTGGAATGCTGCTGCGGTGGTCCAATAGTGATGTGTTGCAGTGCATCGCTTACCATCGTGTAGTTGTTCATGTCGAGTTTGCCCGGTTGCTACGATGTATAAAAAATATTAATGCGAAATTTATATTTTTTTAAACGCTGAGATTGACTCATCATCATCATCAAAGCGGTTTATTTCAGTCGCGTTCAAATATTTACACACATATATTAAATACTATGTTGAGTGGTTTTATTGCAGCCCTAAAACAGTTTAGACTTTTTTTCCCTTACGGCCAGAGTCGGACTGTCGAAAAAGCGACAAAACAACAAGCTACGGGTTCTAGGCACGTCTAGATGGCAACCACCCCCGAATCTTGTGTTCCGGAATTAGTGACCCAACTTCCAGTTTCCCTACGCGGACGGCAGCGTGTTAGAGGCGTCCCTGACTTCGCAAACAACCATAGCCGACGGTAACTGCTCGCTATATTGCTCACCTGTCTGCTGTTCCACAGCAATACAAGAAAAAAAAAGTAAAAGTGTGAATATTGCAACAATATATATTTTATTAAAGTAAGAATGTACAATATTTAAAACAGTTTCGTTTGAACCACGTTCAACCGCTTTGTTTATATCTTCTTGTGAATAGTAGAATTAGCTTTGCCTATCACCGTTCTTCATCTAGTAAGGTAAACGTGAGCAACATATCTACTTGTTAAAATCAATATAATAAATGACTCCGATATAAAATTATATTCTCTTACACGCGTGTGGCGCAGTATAGCCGCCACAGTTCTTGTTCACATGAATGTTTGTTATCGGAACAATAAATAAAATTTTATTCTCGATTTAATATTTTTATCCGTGCAGAGGTGGAGAAAGAATACCAACCTCTACGGCCGGGGTCGGCCTATCGTAAAAGGCGACAAAACAACCCACCCTAGCTACGTGGTAGGTCCCCCAAGCTCGTCTGGATGGCGCCACAATAACCTTGTGTTGTATTCCAGCATTGGTGACCCAAGTTCCTGTACCTACCCTTATGCGACAGCAGCGTGTTCGCGATGCCACTGGCGTTGCAAACACCCATAGGCGACGGTAACTGCTAAATTCTAAGCGGGCTGTCAGCCTGTCTGCTGTCCTACAGCAATAAAAAAAATATCATTAATATTAGATTTACCTTCAATGTTTGCGAATGCCTAGGCCTCTGTGGAGGTGGGTGTGGCCTAGTGCGACCAGTGGTGAATGCTCTATGGCCGTAACTCGCAGGCTGCCATAGACCACCGCCATCTACATACACACATTCAATCACATTTATTCACCATCAGCCCGTTGCTTCTACAACTTTTAAATTTATTTTATAGTAAGTAATACTCGAAACGGAATCACGACACGGTCGCGGGTTAAATCCCCACCTCTTGACAATTTTCTCGGGTAATGTATATATGACATAACAAAAATTACCATGTACTGATGTTAAAACAAAACCATCGTGAGTAAACATGTAATGTGGAACCCACTAATCCTGCATGAGCAAGCGAGTTGGGTATTTGTTGCCTCTAAGGGCTGATCCGATCCCAGCTCGGTACGTCATAGGTGTAACATTTTATACGCATAGACAACAACGTTAAGCATTCACCATAAAATAGTTCACCTACTGAAGATGAGAGGAAATTACATTCATTGTTCAAGTAGCGTTTTTGTAAAAACAATGCGGAATACTCTTCAGAGAACAGTCTATGTATGTTCTTGATGATTTATACGGGGGGGGGGGGGTCCTCCCGGGTTGATTGATATCTACTAATAATAGACTTCTATTATCTATTATGTGACAGTATTTCCCTAACGATTATATTTTCAAATAGGTTTTACGAATATATAAAAATATATAACACACGTTTTTTTATAACTTAACAATAAATTGTTTACACAAAAACATAAAAATGAAAAATATATTACTAAACATGCTAAACTCAAAACCAAGTTACCGAAACTCATATTTAACCTACTAAAATCAAATAATTTTAACATGATTCATGCAGAATGTAAAATTAAATAGAATAATTCAAGTTTTACAGTTATATACAGGTCATAGTTAATTATTCGGCTAGATTTTAAACTATACGTCAACAATGAGCGAAATAAACACGCACTTAAAATCAATATAAAATTGATAAAAATTAAATAAAGTAAAACAAAATTTAAAAAAAAAACAGAATGTGTGTTTATAAAAAAAAACTATCTACAAATAACCCTTCTACTTTATGTGTGCAATCGAATTCTATTCATGCAATCACCTGACTCGTGGGTGCTCAAGGAATCCTCCGAACAGTTGAGGTCGGCTGCATAGCAATATTGTTTAATTTAGTTATAATGTTTTTGTTATATTAAATTTCCAACTACACATGTATGACAGAGCATTGGGTATCCTCGCAACTATCCAAAATAAACCTATAGACAAGCCTAGAAACTATAAAATGCCACCCAAATCAACCTACTCTATAGTCTAGCAGTGGGATTTCTTTTAACTCGAGCAATAGATTTTTGAGCCATTTAACCAAGCCATAAATTATATCAAAAGAAACGTCAACTGTCAAAATATAGTACCAAAGTTAATAATGTTTTTCAGGTTCTAAAAATTTATATTGAGACTACTGACTAAATTTATTTCCTGTACATATGAATCTTCGTTCTCAACCTGTCACTTTATTTACCGCAACATTGGCTAAAGGTGGATTTACATTTGTCCGACATGTCGTGTCATGACGCGTCAGAAGCATATCGGTTTCATACATTTAGGACAGACGACAGAACGCGTCACGACATACAAATGTGTCCCTAACCATACTAAATGCATGAAACCGACATGCTTCTGACGCGTCGCGACACGACACGGCCAAATTATTAAAAGAAGAAAGAATACTTTTTTAATTATTACACATTAATATACGAAAGCATTGCATCGTTTGTCTACTTCATCGAGGCACATCAGCTCGAAAGAAACTGAAGACATGATGTCTTATGAATTCCATTTCCCATCGTCATTTTTAACCCATAAAATAACTATAATAAATTAGCTCCCTCATTTCAGAACCTATTGAGTGTATAAAACAAAAATTTACAACAGGGCAATTTAAAATCCTCTTTGAAGGGTATTTGTATAGTTAAGGCAGCTTACAAAGTTTTTTTCTAAAACAATGATACTGAAGAAACTATTCTACGAAGGGAGTTTAATAAATAGTGATAATGCGCTACATTCTCAGTGGAAAGAAAAAAATAAATACTGGCAGGCATAGCCCAGACATTAGATATAATAAAAAAGCAATCAATAATCTTTTGGTTTTTTTTAAAATAAAAGTCATTTGTTTCCGTCATGTGGGAACGTGTTCTTAAAAATGGATAAAATTGAAGTTCACGCGGTAATAAAATATCTCTGCTTGAAAATTTTTATTACGGAACTGGTAAATCAAGGCTTGAGAGCAACATTAGGAGTTCATGCTCCTCCATGTTCAACGTTTGCGCGTTGGTGTGCTGAGTTCAAGTAAGGAAGAACTTCTATTAACGACGACCCCCTACACCGGTAATAACTGAACAAATGATTAAAAAAAGGTAAAAACATTGTCTTGGCGGATCGTCGTGTTACTGTTTGTTTTATAGCAGAAGAAATGAAGATATTTATAGCAAGTGTCCATACACAACCATTAGGGTATGAAAAAGTGTCAGCGCGCTGGGTGCCCAGAATGCTTTCTGACAAACAGAAACAAACGAGACTGAGAATTTCTCAAAGCTGTTTGGGTTTGTTATACCAGATCTTGACCGATTTTTGCTCGATTCATAACTATGGACGAAACATGGCTTCACCATTATGACCCGGAAACGAAAACACAGTCCATGACTTGGAAGACTCCAACTCCGAAGAGATTTAAGGCGATTCCATCCACCGGTAAGATCATGGGCGGTTTTTTCTGGGATAGCCAAGGGGTGGTAATGATCGAATACCTTAATCATGGAGCCACTATTACGGAGACTTTGTACCCAGAACAAATAATAAAGTTGCGTGAGAGGAAATACGCAAGCAACGGCGTGGGAAACTCGTTAAAGTTGTTTTGTTTCACCAAAATGACGCCCCGCGCACAAGTACAGTGTTGCGATGGCTGCCATTCAAGAAGCTGGCTTCGAATTGATGGAACATCCCCATATTCACCGGACCTAGCTCCTAGTGATTTCTACCTATTTCCGTGGTTAAATGAACATCTCAGGGGGCCATAAAATTGAAGATGATGACGCAGTAGTCGCCGCGGTACACGATTTTTTAAGGGATCAGGAGGGTTTTTTTTAAAAAGGGAATTTTAGGTTTAGAAAAAAAGATATACAAAGTGTATAAACCTGAAAGATGACTATGACGTAGTCATCTTTTATTAAAATAAAAGATAATTGCGTCATACTCATTATCACTTTTTATTGAACACCCCTAGTAGACTAACTAGTTTATGGAATATAACTATTCTAGTAGTGTTCCCTCTAGATTTAGTGGTAGCATTTGTGGATTCATCACAAAAAAAGTCTTATATTACGATATACTTTCTTGTCAAATTAAATAAACGCTAATTTTAGTAGTGTAGTAGCAGTAGATTAAGGTATAATTTAATACGTACGTGATAAATCGTGTAATCTATGGTCAGGCGGTGCTGGTTCAGGCGGAGTACTTGGTGGGGGGTACACGCTGAATCCTATTCAAAGAATATTGGTTAAAAATATATAAAAAAAAAAAACAAATAGTATGAAATAAGAAACTTATAACTTATTTATCTGAATGATAATTTTAACCACTTTATTTGGAATGAGTCAATAACACGTGCTGCACCTTATTGACAAATGAGGTTGACACAAATCTCTTTAAACTTCATATGTAATCAAAAGGGAACAAAAGAAGTGAAAGATTATTTATTTATTACTCAAAACATTAGTATAATGTAGAGATTTCTTTAAATCCTTAGATTAAGTAACATCATATTACAAAAGCACATAGATAATATATCCGTTAACTAGTACTCATAACACAAGAGCTTTGCTACTTCCTTTGATACTAGATGGCGACATTGTGTAATTTGTCGCTGTATAGTTATTATTGTATTATTATTATTATTTCGAAAGGTGGCTATGCTAGTCTGTTCTAGCCTAGTATCACTGCGTCCAATTTAATGAACTATTGTGATCGCCACATTTACTATAGCTCATTGGCAAAGCCTGCCTCGTTGAAGTAGCGAAGCACTTTTTTGGCAGGAGCTGCACGTATCTCATCCGGTTCCAGCATGTGTTTTCCTAATATGAGACTACGTTTATGCATCAGGGAACAGCAGTAGCACAGCAGGTGCAGAGGCGTTTCATCCGCCTCATTACAGAATCTGCAGGCTTTGCCATCCCTAATCCCTATGATGCTGAGGTGCTTGTTTAGGCAACAGTGTCCGGTAAGCGCCCTCGTTAGGTTGCATAGCTGATTCCTATTTAGTGCTAGTACTTCAAGCGCAAGTTTGCGGTTGTAGTTATTGTATTATAGTAACTTTATTAATAATTATATCTACATTTTATTTTAGTGTAAAAAATAAATGCCAAATATACCATTTGAGTCTTCGATCAAAACTATATTCGACTTTTTGGTCTAAAAAGTCCATACCATATATTTGAATGATAATTACTGCTTATTATAATTAATAAAAACAAATGCAAGGACCTAGAAACATATTGTATATACCTTACCTTTCAAAAATCCCCTGTTCTTTGTGTTATTCAACGTATCACTATATTCTGAATCGATGTCTGCTCTGGAGTCCGGACCGATCAGAAGATCCAAAGAGTTGGTCAACTTGTGTTCCCTCCTGTTGATAATTAACATATATATAGGAGATATATTAGAATTAAAATATAACCTTTTATGTTACAAGTTTCTTAGTCATACTTGGTATCGCGACTCGTACCCAGAAAAGGAAAGTCGCGGTGCGAGAAACAAAGGTAATGCGTGGAAGAGAAGAGAGACGGTGAATACCCAGCAAATCAGAAAGGGCGACGACTCACCTGAGGATCTCTGATCTGTAACCCTTCCACGGCTGGTTCTGCAGTTTCAGTGTTGATAGATAGTTGACCTTTATAATTAGCGATTCACAATAACAGAATACGTTAAAGCATATCATGCGAAGTGAATAAATTAATGGCGCGAATTAGCGGTGCGGTCGCAAGCCTAACACTGCGTTATGAGCTCTCGGTGCGAGCGTATCACCGTCAGATGCCGCGGCATCTAACTTGCGTGTAGTTAGGGATAAGATAAGGCGCCTAACCAATGCTTTTCTTCAACACACTACACATAGAATGATGGATGTTCTGAGCTACAACAAACAGGCTGACGGCTCACTTAATATATTTAATATAATATATTAATAATAATAATATTTTGTGACAATTCACACAGCGCCATCTAGTCCCAACCTAAGTAGCCATAGCCCTTGTGTTATGGGTACTAGACAACTGATATACTACTTACATACATTTTTTTTTTGTAAATAAATACATATTATACATAAACACCCAGACGCGAGATGGGAATCGAACCCGTGACCTCCGCAAGCGTACCGAAGTGCGTTATCCGTTACGCCACCGAGGTCGTCAAGTAAATATTAAGCGGTATTAATTAATATTAAGTGGTTATCGTTGCCTACTAATGTTTGCGACGCGAGGAGCACCGCGAACACGCTGCTGTCCTTTATAGGTACAGGACCTTGACTCGAGGTTATTATGGCAGCGTACTTATACACCAGGGGGTGGTTGCTTTCCAGACAGCACCTAACTAGAGTGGGTTGTTTTGTCACCTTTTACGACAGGCCGACTCCGGTTGCTGGGGTTAGTATTCTTACACCGCCTCTGTACGGAGAAAATATATACATCATACATTCAATGTGTCCCAAACTTGGATCCAAGCTCAGCACCGTGCAGGCTAACTATAACCGGCGCTATTCTTCCGCTTGGAACCATTAGGTGAAACTTACAGACGGCTCACGTCATGAAACGTTATTTTTAATGTTTCAATCCCGATTGACTACTTACTTATGGTGAACGCACACTTGTCCGAGCCGAACGAGTCGAACGAAACGAATTTTAGAATTCTGTATATGAATGATTCGGACGATTCGGCTCGGACAAGTGTGCGTTCACCATTATGTTACTTTTTGTCAATTGACTCTCAGATTTCCTTGTAATAAGAGATACAAAAAATAATAATAGCCCATAGCGTTCAACTGCTGGCGTTAGGTTTCCTCCCCTCTAGACGGAACGGGCAGTACCGGGTGTACTGTGTACCACGCTTGTCAAAGTTATAGATATTACATATGCCCATGATCTCGGTTTGCTGGTATCCTAGCGATACTTTCCTTCATCATCGGTATGCGGCAATTATAACTAAAACATGGCAAACGTTGTTCTGCCATATAAATTAAAAAGTTACACTTTGTTCTACATCGCGGAATGAGTGCGCAATAGGAACGATCTCAAGTACGGGACAGACGACGGACAGCGCATACGTGCAATATTTTTATGAATCCACGTTAAAGATAATTTTTGACACTCACATATGGTTCAAGTGGTAGGAATGATTCCGGGGTGGCGGCTGCGGCCTGGCGCTGGCCACGTCCGGCAAGTTCAGGTTGTGATTGTGCGGTTGCTCCATACGGAAGGCTCTTTCAATCTCGCCCTTACGCTCCCATACTTCCAGGAAGAAAGGCGTATAGAACGCCGCTAGAGGGAGATAAAATGCATTGAGTACATCTTTTTTCTTTGTATGGTAATAACATTAAAACGAAAATTCATACAGTTACAAAACCGTGGCATAGATTTAAACAACGCAATTTATGTGAGAATTTTTTGTTAATAAGTTTATATATATATATATATATATATATATATATATATATATATATATATATATATATATATATATATATATATATATATATATATATATATATATATATATATATATATACACGGATCGCCTGACGGTCAAAACGACAGCGCTGCTACACAGGCCGCAGCGTGTCAGACCCATTAGGCTCTGCGTCTTACTTTGGGACTACATGGTGGTACTGATGCCAATAAAACCAATAGTCAGTGTATTTATTTATAGCAACTGCCGTATGGTCTCCGAACCTTTCTGACAGCTGAGCTTAACTTGTACCCTGAAGGACTGATGTTTCACGCTCCAGTTTTTGCTAAGACAATATTGATGATCTGTCGAGATCTATAAATACGGAATTACTCACATTTGTTTTCAGCACTGGAGGAGCAGGTAGTGAAGTGAGCGCCTAGCCGGTCAGCGGTAGCGTTGCCCTCGGTGATGAGCGCATGCCCCAAATCCGTGCCGAAGAAGGTGCTCGCGGCGGAGCCCCCGCCGTCTGTCACCGCCACCATTTGGATCGGCAGGTTCGGGATGTTCATCGAGAAGGCACTATCAAAATTTCATTACCTCATTTTCACAAATCGACTACATTCACTCTTTTATTATTCGAGGAAATACACTGAAAAAGGGCAATGACTTCAGATAAAAGTTACACATTTATTCTGGAAGGTGGGTGGTAGACGTCCAGTCACGTATTACTGACATGATCACAGAAGTATACTCGTATAAACGCACCTTTCTTCGTCTGACTGATCGTTTCACTACCCGGGATCGGCTTTCCGATTCTTTCTTCTCCAATTCGCACGATCTTCGGTACAACGTGAAATCAGCACTGTGTAGATCTCTTCGTACTGCCGTAGTCCGGTAAAGTCGGCATGGCTAGACATTCGTTCCCACATACGTAGCCGGTTGACGTCAAACGTGGCCCCAACCGGAGAAGCGTTCCTCCCCCTACATACCTAACAAACCCTAACTAAATCTACGTCGACCCATAGCTATGACCCTCGACCTTTCTATGAAGAAGGCTTCTTGGAAATCATGGTACGTTTTAACTATTGATTTTTCTAGCTAGTATATATGGACATACAATGCGAAAGGGAGAATGCCATGTGACATGGAATTTTTTTAGTTTACTTTCCCATTTTAATCTCCTCTGGAACTTTCTGGAACTTTATTATTGTTGCTGCAGGTTGCACAGTCCATTTGCATGATTTTTGTGGTATGTGTATTATACTTGTATGTTATTTTATTTTATTGCTGCATTTATATTTTTTTTTATCATGATTGACTATTATAATGTAAATAATAGACCATGTTGTTCGACAAATAAATAATAGTAATTATTATTATATAATAATATATTTACAGTCATATAATAGGGACTATTTCTTACCATATGAATCCGCAACTGCGGTATGTAAAGTTTATCTTTGTGTCTAGTATTTAATGAGTGTATGTCGCTTTTCTTAGTAAATAATGGATAGTTTTTAAAAACAAATAGACAAATGTCGTGTATATAGAGGGAAAGGTTAACCGTTTAAATTTTTTAAAGAATGGTTAAAACTTTATGTATAATTTTATTTGAGTAATCATTCTAATTAGTTCTTTTCTGCATTATAAATATATCAGTTGCATGCATACTGATATATCAAAGAGAACAATAAAAAAGTTTAAATAAGAAATAGTTTTTACATAACTTACTTACTAAATTACTTACTTCAATGTGGCCAAACTGGCTTTCCTCTTGGCAGAGTATATAAGGATAAAACCATGTATCAGCTCCTCTCTGAATTGTGTTGCGCCGTGGAAACTGGAGATTATAACCTGAAAATATACACACAATCAAATCCTGACCATTCTCGACTTCTTCTTTGACAAGCGTTTCATCATGAGTCCTTTGGAATTTTTCATCTATCATTCACTTCCGAATGTGTGTTACTGGTGTCAACATTATCAAATCATTTGTGTGCTTTTTTTATACAAATATTAATAATTCATAAAGCGCTATCTAGTCACAAAGTAAGTAGCAGAACACTTGTGTTATAGATAATAGACAACTGATATATCACGAATACCCTTACTTGATCTATTACGTAAACAAAAACATGGCAATTATGCTATAACATGCACATTAGGCAAGAAAAACTGCTACTATGGAATTTGAATCCGAGACCTCTGGTTTGACCTCCAAGTGCAATACCACTGAGCCACCACTTGGTAGGTACCTGCCTAATTTTATCTAACCATTATGATCCTTACCTCAACCTTTCTCTTAGAATCCCCGAGGAAGGTCTCGATGACGATGGACCTGTCCCCGGTGAGGAAACACGACCGGTGCGACAGGAGGGGGCTGAGAACGCGCTCCGGCGAATATGGGTCGTCGCAGAACATACAAACCATTATCCTAAAACACCACTTCTATTAAGCTCTATTAAAGATCAAATTGATGGAAACTCCTTCGCTGTACAAGCTACAATTCTGTCTTGTAGTATAGTCCATGTAAAAGGTGATTGTTTGTTGTTGCTTATACGTATTGTAGATATGACACTGCTATATGTTCATTTTATTGTGCCTTTCATTTTATTACTCATTACCCATCTGTGTCACAGAAACTTAATCCTTTCCTATATTAACCCTTAACTGGTGTCATGAAAAATTTCCCCCTCACAAGCAATTAATTTTTACTGTGAAACTCAACATGGGTGTTCGCACCGACGATGAGTCTGGTTAGAGTGAAGAGCATGAATATGAATGGTCCCCGTCCATATTTCGCGTGGGCCTACCGATGTTACACTCGTCAGAATATTCAAAACACACACAGCGTTTTATATTATTTACACTCGATTATTAATAAATTATTCAGTCTTTATATTAAGTAAGACGGAACCGACAATCACCGTATGGCCATAGACGTTATAATATTTTTTAAGTTGGTCGCACTTGTTTTGACAAGGACGGGGAGCGGCTATTAGGTTCTTACCTAATAAAAAGGAGATAGGATATAGCATCGTCACCTAAACCCATTATAGCCAAACAGCGTTAACACGGATGTTTCAAAACTACCTTAATATTAAAAAAATAAAACTATTGTTATGTAATGAACAGAAAAAATGAAATATCTTTCTTTGATTAGATTTGATTATATAATGGGGAAAAAAAGGAAAAAAAAATAAGAAAAAACTACCACCAACCAAACGCGAAGTCGCGGTGACTGGGGGGGGGGGAGTGGTCAATTCTAAGAACTTTCAACACGCACTACGCCTGTGAGACTCCATGTCACTGATTAAGGATTAAAGGTCCATCAAGGATCGATTGATGCATATTCCTTCGCTATGCAGGTTGTCCATCTTTGGAACTCATTACCCGCGGATATCAGAAAACTAAATAATACCTTCCTATCTCTAATAGTCCGGTCAAAGAACATAACATTAATTATTTTGTTGCGTGTATTTATACTGGTGTCATTTAATTGTTTGTCGTTACTTGTTTTGTCTTTTTCTAAAAACAAGTTGCAAATTGTTTAAAAAAATTAATTAACGTTGTAACGGTACCAAGTTAATACAACTATTTTTATACTTAGGCGATATTCTAATATTAAAGAAGACGTCGTTTACTATTGAATAAGCTTGTTAGAAAGCAGAAAGCTTTAGGGATGTCCTCTCTGTTTACTCACATATTCTACAATTGTAATCTATCAACATCACTCGAGATTCTCGAACGTGTGCGTGTTGTTGTAAGACACAGTTTAATAGAGGAACAGTATGCAAATCGGTATAGAAGGATGGGGGCGACGATTCTGCAAGTCTAGAGCTTGGTTGAAGTCTAAATTGTATTAGATGTGTATGTGTGATTAACAACTCTTCACGTTGGATAATTTAGTCATTATTTATTTTAATTATCTTAATAAATATAATGTAGACGTACTGTAATAGGATCTTACTGTGGGACGTAGAGACTGTCCACTAAATACTAAAATACGATGACTCTGCTTTAAACTTGACGTTTAAAGGACGTTTCCTTGTATATTATATAACGCATTTTTTTAAAAACATATCGTACTAAAATGTGAAACCTCAGCTGGAAGCTCATTCGAATTCCGGAGAGTAAGTACGTGAAACTTCTTGTGAATCGTTTCGTAAAGAAGAGCATTGAGAGAGAGAGAGATTGCAAAGAGTTTTAAAATAAATAGTTCAAGTGGTTTCTTTTTTCTTTCTTACCTGACATCCGAGTCAAAGCATACAATGACGTCCCGATAGAGATGGGCGTAGCTGGCCTTCTCCCTGTTGGCCCTGACCAACTCCTGTACCGCGTCGGAGGTCCACGTCTCGGTGCCCAATTCGTTCACTGTAGTCTCCATATATGAACAGTGAAGACTGTAAACGGATATTCAATGTTAGATAAATATTTAAGGTCTATAATCATTTTTTATTGACAAGAAGCAGCAGACAGGCTGACAACTCACTTAATAGTAGCAGTTACCGTCGCCTATGGATGTTTGCGACATTATAGACATTGCGAACACGCTGCTGTCCTAGAGAGGTACAGGAACCTGGGTCACCATTTCCAAAACACAACACAAGGTTATTATGGCGGCATACTGCCCTGCACGGAGATAAATTTCCAAAAGAATACCCCTATAGGACAGTAGCGTGTTCGCGGTGCCCCTAGCGTCGCGAACCTCCATAGGCGACGGTAACTGCTTACCGGTACGGTAAGTGGGCCGTCAGCTTTTATTGCTTCCTCAGCAATAAAAAAAAGAATATAAATAATAATAAATATTATTTTATGTACAACACACTAAAAAGAATACAGCACAGGAGAAAAACAAATAGCAAGGATTGTATAAATAGTGTCCTTATCGCTAGAAGCGATTTCTTCCAGGCAACCTTAGCACGGATTACAATTCAAGAAGGCTAAGTGGTGCCTTGCAGTAAATATTCACCTATAGAGAAATAACAAAAGAAAAAGTAATAAAAACCGACATTGTGTAGTTTATCCTTTTTACCACTAATAACAATTAAAAGTTGCGACTACCCTCAATTTAAAATACATACAGTGTAAACTCTATATAACGACACTTAACGGACTGAGCATTTTTTGGCGTGTAGAGTTAAAAGGAGAGAAATAAAGATATTATTTTACTATTGTTCGATCCTTGCATAAGGGTATTTGAAATCTTGCCACCTGATTTTTGTTATCTACCCTCACTCTCGGTGAGGTAAATGGTCAAAGCGAGGGTGGGACGGAGAAATAATAAGTAGTAACCGACAAGCTCCTAAACTGGCAGGACGGTCGACGTTCGACCTCCCTGGTTACTCCATACTCTAATTGGCCGTGCCATTAAATCTGTGTGTCTGAACACTGATGTTGTGACTTTAGCTGGTGCCGTGCAACAGTTCCTCAGCGACCTGAACCGAACCGGGAAGAGGTGGAATTAAGGTCAGTGCGAATTTCTTTGCTCTGCAAGGCATCGCGTCTCTCTAGTCACCGCTCCTATCCCAACCTCTCTCATACAGTTCATTGCTCTCGAGCAATCCTTCACATTCATGTACGGTGCAATCTCGGTCCGTGACCGGCAACTATTCTATAATAATTATTGGGTTGCCCGGAAGAAATCGCTAAAGCAATAATGCCGCCCATTGTCTCCAATATTTTTTGTGACATTTTACACAACGCCATTTAGCCCCAAACTAAGTAGCATAGCACTTGTGTTATGGGTACTAGACAACTGATATACTACATATATTCTTTTTTTTATTAATACATATTATATGGCGCTGAATGAATTTTCACAGTATATTTATTAAACAGATAAAGAAGATATAAATGCAATATATTCTTACTTGTCAGCTAGATTTTGGCCTTCCTCTTGTAACCTCGCGAGCTCCTTCTTGTCCATGCCCTCCTCTTGTATGAATATCACAACTAACGGCAAACCCTATACAAAAAAAGTGTGTGCGTGCAATTCACATACGGCAGAAATAAAACTTCAGAAAAATAGATTTCGTATCTATAAAAGCTATCATCATCATCATCCCAGCGTTATATCCCGGTTGCAACCCAAACTTTCATTTCGATGGCCGGGGTCCGCTTTCCAACTTTTTCTACGCCACTTCGCACGGTCTTCAGCATCCCTGGTAGTGAGCCCATTGGCATAAAAGCTATGACAGCCCAAACAAAGAGTCGAAGATTATAAGAAACACTGTATACTTGTATTCTATCTCATTCTCTCGTAGGCTAAATCCTATTTATGAATATGTTTGTCTCTTTTTCGTCTCATCGAATTTTCAAATACAACAACGATGCTAGAGAAATTTCACTTCAAGATTGTTTTTTTTTTTATTGCTATAGGACAGCAAACAGGCTGACGGACCGCTTAGGAATGGAGCAATTACCTATTTTCAACGCCAGTGGCATCGCGAACACGCTGCTGTCCTATAAGTGTACAGGAACTTGGGTCAGTAATGATCAGCATACTTAAGACCAAAGGTGGTCGCCATTCAGACGGGCTTGAGGCCCTACCACGTAGAAAATATGTGATTTAATCGAAGCGATGTCTTCTTTATTCATAAAGTAATAAATAATTATTCATAACATTTACAATATATACTATTCACCAAAATTAGGGAATAAAAAAACAATTTCAGGGCGATTTCAACAGGCAACTTAAGAAAAAAGTTATCTTATATTAAAAAAGGAACTAGCTTTAAATTTTCAGATCCGACCTAGAATTTATTTATCAAATTCGGTTCTTGGAATATTATCGGATTGTTTTCCATTTTTTGTTTATTTAAAAAAAATGTTAATTTAATTTTGTTAAGTTAATTTTTCCATCTACGAAGCTTAAATGACTAAAAATGAGTAACGGCGTGATTGATCCACAAATTTCAAATCGCTCAACAAGCTATTCGAGCGGGTATTGTTGGGTGTTTCTCTTGTATATTAAAGTCGAAAGAAGACATTAGTAAGAGAAGCAAGGTCATAGCTAGCTAAATATGCAAGCTGAAATGGCAGTGAGTTCACTAGTCCTGAAGTGAAGGCCGCGTCTTGGAAAACCTAGTGTAAGATGCCCTTAGCCCGATGGACTCATAACCTGCGCAAAGTTGCCGGTCGAGTCTGGATGGGCAAAGCAAATCCTGGATTTGTGGCGTAAATTTGGGGAGACCTATGAGCTGAAGTGCACGACGATAGTAAAAATACTTTTTTTAATAAATTTCAATTCCTTCTACATATTTAACTTAATTAAACGGCCTGTTTAAAGATTTGCCGCGGAGTTAATACAACTTAGTGGTTAACAAAATTCGAAAATCATTACAGAATGTAAGTAATACCTGAAAAGGCAATTTATCCTCTTGTAGACTGGACAAGAGTGTTTTTTCAGCACAACCTCTAATGTACTCGAATGACTCCTGATCTTGATATACACAGAAATAACCTGAAAATAAATTATATATTTACATTTTACTTGAAATAAAAATAATAATTTACTTGGTTCATGAAATTTACATAAATATTCGTGACTGTCTAAATAACGTTATATAATTTACATATAAAACATGGCCAACATTTTTGGTGAATATTTCGTAAAAACTTTTTCTCAAAAACATGCGATAAAAATATCATAAAGATAGGATATCATTAGAAACACAATCATATATAATTTTTTTTTGCTATGCATCTGACTCCAAGATCGTGGGTTTGCATCCTACCTGGTCAGTCGACAATTTTTTGTAGCGTAAGACTTCCCCAACCCCCTCCATACAATACACTCACTAAAACCACCCTGGTGGTCCTTAACACAAGTATATGTCTGGTATTATGATCCTTTTGCCATAGAATTCTAGTAAACTTTTAAAAAAATCAAACCAATTTCTGTGTCCAGTGTACATTACTGATATATAATGTATAAGATGTAGCAAAAATAAATCCCGCAGCATGTCAAATTAAATAGCGATAAATATACAAATTTAACAAATTCTAAATAAATTCAGATAGAGAATGTTAAAAATGAGAAAAGTTAAAGGAGGAATTATGGAGGAAAGTTATAGGATGGGAAAGGATAAGAGCAGACAGGTTGACGTACCATGTAATGGTAACCAGTTGCTCTCATCTTTGGATAACAGTACTGTCTACATAGGGAAACTTAAACCAGGGTCAAATATACCTGAACACAAGATTATTATGGAAAAAAATTAACAGAAAGGTCCAAACGGTAAAGTTAACGGTAAGTACAAGACCTATAACGAAGCCAGGATGAAATATAAGCAGTCAACTGACCATTGGGCGCGAAGTCGTCTATGGAGGTGGTCTCGGCGGTGAAGTCGTCGGTCCTGATCCGCTGCTCGACGCGCCACAAGGTGCCCTGCACGGCCACGCGCCGCTCCGAGTCGCAGCCGGCCACCAGGCGCTTGCCGAACTCGCCCGCTATGCTTTCCAACTGTGCCAACGCAAACCAGTGCATACAAATATTTATTGCGCCCTTCGGAGTTCCAGAAACTTACTGAATAGAAGTTTCTGGAACCTTTCATGGAAATCGAGGATCAGTCATAAATCTTTGTTCATATATCTTATTATAAGGCAGCGCCTATTTATAGGATATTACAATTTTTTTATGTTTTTACGTAATATATATTTCTAAAATAATGTATTTAATCATTAGGTATAATCTCAGTAACACTTGTAATTAACAAATATACCTAGTCAGGTCATAAATTCTGTCACATGTTTAATGTAAAATAATTGTAACAAGTTTATTCATTATGTAACCATTTATATACCAAAATGAACTTAACAAAACATAGATTCTTATGACATTAAAGTTTATTCAAAATGACCTCCGTGATTTTGAATACAAGCCTTCAATCTGCGCGGCCAGTCCTCTATCGCAGCACGAACGAGGTCCATGTCAATATCGGCGGCTGCCTTAATTAAGGATGTCTTGAGTGACTCCAAATTGGGATGAGGCTTTGAGCACGCCTTTTCCTCCAAGTGTTGCCATATCTTGTAATCTAACGGATTCAAATCTGGACTGGAGGAGGGCCAGTCTTCGTGCCGGATGAAGTCGATTTCACGCGCCGCCAGCCAGTCTTGTGTGCTCTTCGCTCTATGAGCTGGCGCCGAATCTTGTTGGAATACCCAGTGCCTGTTATTGAACATGGTATGAGAAACAGGTTCCACAAGGTTCGTCAGGACTGTATTTTGATACACAACAGCATTCGTTTTTACACCTTTCTCACAAAAATGTACCTCTGTTAAGCCCCAATAAGAAACTCCCAACAATACCATGAGCGAGGATGGAAAATGACCTCGTTGGACACGCGGAATACGGTTGCTCGCTTCTTCACTACTGTGTGCGTACACCTTATCATTTTGTTTGTTGTAGCTCTCTTCTACGGTAAACATTTTTTCATCCGAAAAAAGAATTTCCCGATATTTTTTTCCCGCGTACCGCTTCAACAAAGCGCGGCATCTCTTCAGTCTCAGGTCCATTAGACGAGCATTCAAACGATGTCCTGTTTTTCTTCGATATGCCCGAAGCCCTAAGTCTTCATTTAACACCCTTTTCACCGTGGTTCTGCTTAACCCCATCTGAAGGGCCAACAGTTTCTGCTTACGTTTGGGATTTCTTTGAATTCGTGCCTTCACAGCTTTTATCACTGCTGGAGTCCTAACAGACCGAGGCCGACCACTTCTTGACCTGTCATCTACACTAGAGTCTTCATTGTATCGTTTGATGGTACGATAAACGAATCTTTTGGTAATATTAAAATTTTTCAGTATGTTAAAAATTTGAATTGGCGCGTAACCGCAACGATGCAATGCAATAACTGCAACACGGTCTTCTTTAAGCGTCCACTCCATATTTAAAAATGAGTAAAATTCTAAAAATTATACATTTTTATTTTCATGAACAATTCGAAATTCTAATTCAATAAACTTTTTTGTGGCCAGCATTCTAAAAGAAAAGTTTTTACTGTGTGACAATACTTATGACCTGACTAGGTATATTATTTTAACTAAAAACGTTTAAAAAAAACAAACTATTTCTTAATTTTTGTTAATACCAAATGTGTTGTAATTTTTATTTTATTAATTTTATCTTTATATATAGAACTCTTCTGTGCGTGTGACTGGGACTCCTCTAGATGATTTTTTTTTTGAGTGCGTTCAAGTAGATTCTAGAATGGTTTAGATATCCAATTCGATCTACAACAAAATTAGTATTTTATTTTTTTAATTTGAAATTTTCGAATTTAAGATGTGTGTACAGGACGTCTGTTGGATCCACAAGTTATATATAATGAAAAAGAAAATAAATTACATAAAAAATACACAAGAAAACACTCACGACAATAACGGGTTGTTTATGCTGATGAAATTACTTTGACTGATCCTAACAAAAAAAACTTACCGATAAGTTTATTACATCGGCTTCGAAACGTATATAATATAGATATTTATTTATATCAAATCGATATAATGTTTTGGATGAGGGTGATTTATACTTACCCCTAATATGATGACGTTGATCTGATTGGAGTCGGTGGTGAGAGCCCAAGGGGCCGCCGGGGGGCCGGCGAGGCACTGCGATTCACCCGTCGATGTCAAAGCACTGAACCAATTGTGATAACGTTAGAAAAAACACCTCTCTTGTACAATTATCGTGTATTATACAATGAGTGTATACTTTTATCCCATTTTACTCTTTCTTTCCTGGTCTACTCTACATTCAAGATCAGCAGCTTCCCTTGAGTTTCGTGACCTACCAAGACCTTAATGGAGACGCCTACCTGCAAGCTAGTAAACTGAATCATATAACGGATGATGCGTTAATGTGTATTTATCTTTTGTAACTTGGACCTCAAATAGCAGTCGCCCTAAGAAACCAATATAAGTCAGTTTTCCAGCCTTTTTAACCTTGTTGATCAAGTTTATGTCATGCTCTGTGACCAGAGTCATCAGTACTACTCGAGCTCCAAGGTACAAATATTGCAAACCGGGATTAACCGCTTCAATGATGTCAATTACAATATACAGATTTGTTACTAGGGAACCGTAAATAAATTTCAACTGCAATTAATAGTATATTTAGTACGATTTATTGGCTCACTTACACAAGTGATATATGATCGTATCTGTGCGTTCGATTGCCACTGTCGAAAAACTGAAAGGGGATTTTGGTTGTATTGTACGGTGTCAGTTATATGTTTGTGATAATATTTTTTAATTACTTTAAAACAACAGACTGACGGCCCGCTGAATAATTCGCAGTTACCGTCCCCTAAGCACCGATAACACGCTACTGTCCGTGTAAACCGGAATCTGGGTCACTTATGTCAACAGCACAAGTTTATTATGGCGGCATATTTATAGATTGCCATATCCAGACGGTTTTTATCTCGTGCTATTAAAAAAAGTTAGTAAGCTGAAAAAGGAAATAAAATAAATGATTCATAATCATTGTATATTGATAGATACAATAAATTCAACTCACCCGACTCTGGTGTTCAGTATAAGAGGCAGGGTCCCGTCGAGGCAGTTGGATCCGGCCGGACAGTGCTCCCGCATCGGACAGTGCACGAAGCCAAGGTGTTGGAACAGTAACAACTTGCGATCTTGTTCCATACGATCCAATATTTTGTACCTGATCAACATTTTACCGTTAAAAATAATTCATATATGTAAGTATATACAATATCCGTGCAGGGGCGGAGAAAGAATACTAAACTCTGCGACCAGGGTCGGCCTGTCGTAAAAGGCGACAAAACAACCCACCCTAGCTACGTGGTAGGGACTCAAGCCCGTCTGTATGGCGACCACCTTTATTCTTAAGTATGTCGCCATAATAACCCTGTGTTGTATTCCGGCATTAGTGACACAAGTTCCTGTGCCCGTATGGGACAGCAGCGTGTCCGCGATGTCACTGGCGTTGCAAACACCCATAGGCGTTGGTAACTGCTAAATTTTAAGTAGACCGTCAGCCTGTCTGCTGTCCGACAGCAACACTCCGCCCTTGCACGGAGAAGCTAGCTAACCCTAAGCAATTTTTTTTTGTTTAATAATATCGTTATTATCTATTTAGCATGTCTAAAAGTTTATTCAATTGATTTCAAAATGCTGTAAAAACTTCTTAAAAATATGGAAAGACACAAGCAGAAGTTGTTCGAAATTTTAATGTTTCTCGGTAGCTAGTAAGTACATGGAATAAGATTTATACTACGTGATCCTTTCGGGGGAGGGGACGGGGGGGGGATTAGATTTTCTTCAATAACCACTATAGGGAATCTCGCACTTTTCGAGCTATATGCGAATAAGGCGTGCTTAGCGGTTTCAAAACTCACAGGTGGCAACACTGGCGTACATATACCGGCACATCAGCTAATTGAAAACCGTATTTACAAATTACTGTGTGAAAACTAAGGAATTCACAAAAATAGGCCTTTGATATGGATAGGTTCCCTAGCTCACGTATATCAGTAAAAAATCTCAGATCAACTAGGTATAAATAGATGTCGTACCTGAAATCATCTTGCAGGACATCAGTTATTTCTTTAATATCCTCTTGCGTTATGGTACCGGTTGGTGATATGCTCTTGAAATGATAGAACAAGTCTGCGTGTTCCAGAAGTAGCTCCTGAAAAGATATATTACATTTTTTATATCTGTTGATACGGAGCTGATACTTACTGTAGTTGCTAGTTTGGAGGTGCAGAGGGGGTTCTTGGCCACCAATAGGATTTTGTTGTTGGTTACCAGGCAGAGCTGTACCTCGGAGGTCTTCTTGTTAGGTATTTTTGCAATGAGATGTAAATCTAGATTCAGGTATACCATATTTTATTGGGGCAAAATGTGCTTGTTATATTTACAAAATGTGTAGATGCTAACAAAACTAGATAAATGAAAGTGAATGAGACAACAACTGTATGAGCGAGACAGAAGATGAGATATTGCGCGACACGCGTTTTAGGAAAGCGCGGTACTGATACGCTAGCAATATTATAATTATATAATGTAATAAAAATATAAATTATATATTATGCTTGTATAATTCACATAGCGTAGATGGCGCTGTATAGTCTAGTCGTTGGACTAGTCCCAAAGTAAGTAGCATAACAATTGTTTTTTAGCATTGGCAGTGGCATCGCCATGTCCCAGGAACTTGGGTAACTAATGCCGGAACACAATACAAGGTTATTATGGCGACATACTTAAGACTAAAGGTGGCTGCCATCCAGACGGGCTTGAGGCCCTACCACGTAGCTAGGATGGGTTGTTTTGTCGCCTTTTACGACAGACCGACACCGGCCGTAGAGGTCACTACTCTTTCTCCACCCCTGCACGGTATTATGGGGATTAGATAACTAATTTATACATTTCTTTTGTAAATAAATACATGTTATACATAAAAACCCAGACCAGAGACGGGATTCGAGCTCGTGACACCTGCATGCAGCCTTGGTAGCTGCCTTTTCAATTGTAGCTTCCGATGGCTAATCATTTCAAGTCCAAAACTATGTAAATAATAACAGCCCATAAATGTCCCAGTGCTGAGTTTGAGCCTTCCCCTAGTGGGGGCGGAGAGTATACTCGCCACGCCTATCCAAGACGGATTGGCGAGTTATACACCACTTATAGTATTATAGTTATATACCGGTGATCATACAGGTTTTCTCGCTATGTTTTTTTTCACCGTCGGTACATGGCAATTATCCTATAATATGCATAGTAAGCGAGAAAATTGTCTAAAAGATGCCTGCCATCTTGGAATTTTTATCCGCATTACCTGAAGGTTATGCTTCGCCCGCCTCTGTATCTGCCGCTGGTGCTGATCATAGACCCGCTGCTGCTGCTCCTCCGACAGCGCTTCGTAACACTCCCTCCCCATCAGCAGAACTCTAACTTCCGAGAGTTGTTTCCCTGGCGTGACATAACCGGTTTCTTCGAGGAGACGCTTGAACTGCTGGCACCATCTGCAGCAGCAATTAAAAAATAATGTTACAATTAACACAGCCGTGTCATAAATTCATGCGTTCGGATAAGCTAGTCGTTGCGCCACGGATGTCGTCGTGTATAATAAGCCTGATTTGTGTTACGTCATCGTCATTTTCCTAGAGCTGTCGTTAAAGGCGTCAAATTGATTACAATCTTTTTTTAATTTATTTCCTACCGGAGTATATGAAATCAAATGTAATGATATCATTTCCATTCTTGTG
The DNA here is from genome assembly GCA_963693495.1 of Malacosoma neustria. Classification (NCBI taxonomy): domain Eukaryota; kingdom Metazoa; phylum Arthropoda; class Insecta; order Lepidoptera; family Lasiocampidae; genus Malacosoma; species Malacosoma neustria. The sequence continues at coordinate 4,200,271 of OY856395.1, read as the reverse complement.
CCTTCTTGGTCAAGAAAAGAAAGACTTACAGGCATTGACGCATAAAGCGTGCTGAATTTTACTTACGCTTAATTTTACTGTAATAGTGGACTCTGGGTAAAAACCGACATCAACCACTTGAACGAAAATCTGATTTGTAATAAATAGGTAGCTAGCTAGGCAGGTTATATTGATACTCACTCGTAATTCCTCTGCTCCTCTTGAGCCTCGTGTAAATAAGCCTTGAAAACTGACGCAGCCTCATTCGATTCAAGGATCTCGTAGGGTATCTTCTGCGATTGGCCCAGGGTCTGTTTGTGATTACAAGAGCATTTCATAATTACATTCTCTCTCACTTATTTTCACTCATTCTCAAGTTTAACGACATTTCAACGGCAAACAAGATCGTAACTGTAAGTTTCAATTGTATTTATGCCCTAAAGAAATATGTAATTAACATATAAAAATAAATGAACCTGATATCTAGCCCGTTCTCCAACACGGAGCGTGGTGTCCAACGCGAGGGGACTCTCGGCCTCCGAGCCCGAATCGGAACCCGAAGCCAGCGATCCTGATTCACTGAAGTACACCGAGAAGTCACGGTGCGACCTCAACTGGCGTACCACTACCGGCCAATCACTAAAATCGTGTTCAGAATTATTAAATATTGCATTAGATTTCTTTTTATAACTAAAATCTTATTTAGTACAATTTAAAAGAGAATATAAAAAAATTTTGACTTTTGTAATCAAAAATGATGTTGGATGAGCGTTTTTCCCGCCGACAAACTGATGTGCAGTTTAGTAGGACTATTGCAGCTATGTTATTTTGTATTTTTAAGGAGAAAAAAAAAACTTGTAAACATAGATTCACGTTTCATTCAATTTTCCTGCTAGTTAGATCTGACTGCTAAACACTACATTAAACAATTATTACAGAGCTAACGTGGTTCAACAAGTATAATGGAATAAAAATTTAAAATAATTATAGAATGACTTATTAATAATGACATAATATAATAATTGTTTTTGACTTTTTTGTTTGTGATGAATATATCTATATTATATATATTTTTTACACTATCTAGTGTAAAAAATATATATAATCAAAAATTATGTTAGACGAGCGTTTTTCCCGCCAACAAATTGATGTGCAGTTTGGTGGGACTACTGCAACTATATTATTTTGTATTAGTCTAAGATCCGGTATTAGAAAAATATACCCTCATCTATTAATTAGATGAAACAATTTTTTATAGGCTGATATCAATATTGTGAATTTATGAAAACAACCTCTGCCACCATAGGCCACCATAGTATATTATATAATTGCATATCTTTGAATAATGTATAATAAATATAATAATATAATGTATGTATGTAGTTTTGTGCGTAAGGGTGTGTATATGAGTGTCAGTATATTTATATAGCTATGTGTATCATGTCTTCATATAATATAACCATAAACTCAAGCAACAAGAAGACCTCCAAGCAACAACTCTGCTTTCGACAATAAAACTATTGGAGGCCAGGAACCACTGCTCCTCCAAAACAGGAAGCCTACAGATATTACTACACTACAGAGATTGATGACTTCCATTTAAATAAATTCTTGTTTTGGCTTCTACCCCAATATGCGAGGTCGGTACATGTTTATCTCCTTCCAATCTCTTAATATTAGTCATCATCTCAACATTTACACATTTTCTCTCTATATATCGTCTTTTAAATAATCCATTTCCAGTCTCCTTCATAACATTTTTCTTATCTCATATTTTATCGCATTCTCCCTTCGCACTATGATCAGTCTACGCTTTATTGAATAATCTGTCTGTATCAAATCTATTAAAAACTTTAAAAACGTATTAGCATAATAAAGATTCATAACTTACTTCTCCTGTAAATCTGCCGTGGGTAGTTGTAAACGAGACAAAACCTGCGGCAACTTCGCCAATTGTTTGCGTAACTTTTTCGCGGATCGCTCCTCTTTGAGCCGTCGTATGTGACGACGAAAAACCACCTACAATTTAAAAAAGTATTTTAGGTAATTATGAAGTTTTTTTTTGGATTTGGCGCGCACTGCTTTCCGTGCGGGGCCTCCGAGCCATGTGTAGGACTCCCAGGAGCAGTGTCATCTACTCCCTAGAAAACCACCTCCAGACACCTACTCTGTTCGCTTGTCGGGAAATGGACTACGTCATTCAGCACACCAGATAATTTTGATCTCAGATTTCATCTAATATGTAGTTTTCAAGATATTTAATGGTCATGATATTTTATATGGTATTGACAATGCTGCCAGCCTTCTCAGCACGCTCGCCAATAACAACGACTTGTTACAGGTGCATTACTTATAATAATAGGATTTAGGTTAATTTTAATATTAAAAAAATATATCACTTTATCTAGTTTTGGTTTATGGTAAAGCTGTATATTTGAAACTGGAGATTGATTCCATCACTTTATATATTACTAGTAGTGTATGTACATTATAGTATATTGTAATAGTATATTTACTAATAATAATACTTCACAAAAAATTAACAGTTAAAAATTCAAACGACATAAATACTGTAGAATAGACGAAAAGACTATATGGAGGAACGGTTGCAAATAATAAGTAATTTTTTTTTTCAATATTTGGCAGCACCAACAGCCTCCTGAAAACTATTGCTGCAAGGTTTGACTGCCCTATTCGACGACAGTGGATTAGGGTAGTCATAGGATTAGAAAAAAAAATGTAATTAATTTAAAACTACTAACAATCCTATTGTTACGAATTTTGTAACTAACTCACTAACAATCTATGGATGACATTGTCCGAAATAAATTATTATTATTTAGATTTTTTAACTGTGGATTACAAGAACCGGAACACTGAGGGCCATCTCGTGATTTTCCAATAACTATAAAATAACCATTGATGCAAAACCAAGACTGTGCTAAGATAAAATAAAAACAGAGTTCTTAACAGATCATAGAAATCTACACTATGTTACCTGTGTTCCATCATTGCCGAACTGTTGTACAAACTTCACCCATTCTGGATAATGACACAGCCTTTTGCTTGCTGCTGACCATATTTCTCTAAAAAAAATTTTTTTTCCATAAAATAGTACTGGATTATGGAGAACATATATTATGTAATAAGAGAATTAAAAACATAATACGTTAAATGCCATGGAGCCGTGAGGGTCATCGGTGGCCTCAAGCGGTTTTTCACAGATATTAATTTGGGGAACCCCACGGCAAATCCTTATTAAACACCTTGATAATAATACTTGATAAATGCGTTAATTTCTCAAGATATATTTTTTGTGAGTAAAATCGTTTTTCTGAAATGACGTTTAACGTGTTGAGAAATCTGAAAGGCGTCAATATTGTAATGATACTGACCAATGTAGGTTTATTTAAAAAATAGATATTAAAAGTAAATGGAAAGTAATTAAAAATAATAATAAATATTCAATTTTAAATTATACGGCTCGAAGGACCAAGTTCATCTGTAGTGTAATATATACAATTTAAATCATAGTATTCTACGTTATTCCAGTAATGTACTAGACTTTTCCTTTAGATGTTCAATATGATGAGAAAAAAAGGGCCTCGCCTCAATAAATAATGAAAATTGACACTCACTTGTGATCTTTTACATGTATTCTGATGAGTTGGGTAAAAGCCTCAGTAACAAAGTCAAGTGTCTCCCTCCTAACACGCAGAGCTTCAGCATAATTTGCCACCTGATAAACAAAACACATATTAGCAATAATTTTGTTAATACTTTAGTTTCTTATTTCCTTTTGTTCATCAAATTTTTTTAAATTTAAAACTACATCAATGTGTGAGGAGGCGAAAGTGCTGCTCCGTTCCTGCATTCCTTAATCTTGGATTGACAAAGTCGGGGGTTGAAATCGATAACTTTCTGGTGGCAACAATGGAAGAGCTGACCTCGACACAAGACGCCTGACTGGTACAGGGTGTAGGCATACATATTTACGTGGCCCGAGCATGCGCCGACAGATCAGCAAATGAGGATTTTAAGTTGGTAGGCTCAAAAGATGACATAAACAATGAGACCATACCTTAATCCTAGCTTTAGCCTTATCCACCATCTGAGCCAATAAGAAGAATGCTTGGTCAACATTGACATTATCATGGCTGGATGTTTCAACGATTGGTATGCTTCCTTTAAACTCTTTCCGCTGGACCAACCTCTCTGCTTCTCTAACACCTTGTTCACATGCTTCATCGTTCTTCGAAGTGACCAGAACAACTGGTTTCTTGAGTTTAAGAATGTTTTGAAGGATTGCTGCTAATACTTCATTCTGGAATAAATATTAGACATAATATACTATTGATGACATATATAGAAAATATATAAATATGTGATAAACAACTGATATCACCACTTCAAACTAAGTTAGAGGTCATGTATGCAATTAACACTTTATCGACCCCTAACCTATTTATAGGCTTTTCGATTGCCAACGCTTATCGACCGCTAGTCTATTAATCAGCTTTTAGCTAACGACGTTTTACTATTACCTTGAATGTATGTTATGAATGTTAAAAGGCCCTTTTATATAAAATAAATGCAAAATAAAGTATAAATATCAATAAAATTACATTCCTTTGAAACAAAGGGAACATAATAACCGATACTGAGAGTAAATGCGTGCGCGACTAAGCCGTTACTTGGAAAGGGGCAGACTCAAACGCGACCGGTCGATAAAGTGTTAAGACAACGGCATGCACAACTTTGACAATTTTTCTCGCCTAATGTGCATGTATATGTGGCAATATAATAGCCACATACCGACGGTGAAGGAAATCTATTCACCAGGATCATCGGTATGTGTAACCCGCCAATACGCTCTGGACGGGGGCCGAACCCAAGTGGCATCTTTACCACACACTAAAGATTCATTAGATAATGTACTTCGTAATAAAATTCACTTTGGAACTCTGGATCCCCTGTTAACTGTCGGAAGGCAATAATAGTGCGTGTCGTGTCCAACTCTATGTCCATCAGTGGACCTCAGCGAGCTCATGATGATGATTTACAAACAGTGAATCACAGCAGCACAGATTTTATAACTATTGCAGTGTATTGTCACCATTGTAATTGTACCTTGGTATATCTATACTTATATAAGGAAAATGGGATGGGACTACTACCATTCGACGCGGAATGTTCGACCCAGGTGGTTATAGGCTATTTATTTTTTGAATTCCATCGACCCTTTCTCATTGTTTTCGATTAATTTTTGCGTGTTATTTGCCCAGCGGAATCGGGCGTGATCGGCTAGTGATTTAATAAATAAATAAATATATTTAATCCTATGTTCCATTAGCAGGATTGTTTCACACATTAGCTGCGGCAATATTATTTTCGCCTCCGAATCTGCTAAATAGGAAATGAGAAATAAACTAAGGGAAGCGGCGCGGCAAGCCGATAACGACCTGAACCACACTAGAAAGTCGTACTCGCACCAGCGACAGATACAGTTTTCACCGTGCACAGCAACTGTAAGCACCGCGGCGAGCTGATATGCCCACTAAAGGTTAATTGAAATAGTCCCTAAAATAATTTTTGTGTCTCTTACCTGCTTCTCCCACGTACGGCCTGGTACAAGACTGACGTCGTAAACACAGAGAAAGCCGTCAACTGTCAGCTTGCCATCAGGCATCAGTTTCTGTTCATACTCTTTTTCTATGCCCAGTTGATTTTTACATACATACATCAACTTCTCAGCAGATTGTAGTTTCGTGGCCACGCATCGTTTTACGTAGGTCTCAGTTTTGCCAACTATGTGAACATAATGAAAATTGTGTGTTATTATTCTAAGGTACTAATGATAAATCATATACAGTCAAAAAGACTGAAAAAAAAAGTCCGAATTTAAATAAAATCCCGGAATGTAATACCTCGTTAGATAGCTGCTAAAATGTAGATAATTGAAAACACATCTGCCGAACAACTGTCATAATATTTTTTTTAGATATTCCTTAGAGAAAAATAAACTTTCTAATATTTTTTTACCTTTCATAACATTCACTTGTCTACTACGGCCTATTCAATTAACTTATACACGATTTTAATGATTGATGTCCTAAAGCATCTTATTATACATGTAAAAATGCAATAATAATAATAATAAGACACACAAAGTAAAAATAATAAAATTTAGTAGCCTAAAAATCGGCAATTTTAATAAAAAAAATTTAAAGTCGAATATCTCGAAAAGGGTTAATTATAGGGTAGAGTGTTTCATAGTAAAATAACTCTGAAATGATGAGCACTCCACGCCTTTAACGGATCTAGCACGGCTTTTCCTGTAACCCTGTATATATGTAAAGTTGAAAATAGCCTGGTATAGAATTCAGTCAATTTGTAAAATGGTCCAACAACACAGGTCTTAACCAGGAGTAGGAACTATCCGTAAAAGTAACTATTTTTAACACTACAATCTATCATTCTAGTAAATAACAACCTCAGATCGAGTGTTTATAACAGTGGTGCGCAAATTTGAGGTCGCGACCCCTATGGGGGTCGCCAGAATATTCTTGGGGGTCGCTAATTTTTTTAATAAGATTCAAAATTTTTCCTCAAAACGATCTTGGTTGAATTCGCGTTCCATTTTTTTTTTCCATTTTTCGTTTCCTTTTTTTCCATATGACATGCAGTTCAACTATTCAAGTTAGTGAAAAAGAGCAACTGATAGATTTAGATTCAGATTAATGATGGTGCTCTTCGAAATCAATTCAAGACTCAGTCTTGTCAAAATTTTTGGTTATCCGTGGCAAAGTAATATCCTGTTTTAAGCAAGAATACCATCAGTTTTAATACAATTTGCATCAACATATTTACGTGGAACTAAATTTAGCAAACTAGTTGCAATAAAAACTAAATACCGCTCCCTGAAGATGATATTATGTTACTTGCAATTACCAACATAGATCTGAACATTGATGAAATAATTAAAAACTCGTAGTCTCATACATCTCATTAAAAGGCATTTTTACTGATTTTATGTTATATATAAAAATTATTTTCTTAAAATTATAAATAAAATTAATATGTGTTGATATAATGTTTTTATTTAATGAAATCGAAATAAATGCGCGAAATATACATCGTATTTGGGGACATTTATCTAGGCGTCACCAAAAACGTTCTCTCTACTGAAGGGGGGGGGGGGGGTCGTAGTCGAAAAATGTTTGCACACCACTGGTTTAAGTTATCATATCTAATCAATCTTGAAGTTCTATTAGCAATTCCCGGCAGCATAAGTTTGAAAACCCTATTTTATTTTTTCTTGTACCATTTTGGATTTATATTCAATTGTAAAATTTATTTAATCATAATGTTTAAAAAATGTTACCTTTGAATGGCTGAAAACATGCATCGTCCACAAACTCTGTCTGCTCGACAAGTTCAAACCTATACTCCTGATCATCGTGCTCCTTCTGAACACTGCCCCAGTATAGAAAGTGGTCATTGTTAACCACTCTCCCACTGAAGTCAGACTGTAAAAAAAAACAATCTTACTTTTAGGACTTTTGCATAACTTTATTTCACATTAATGTTAGGGTTTGAATATTATTATGGAATGAGGTCAAAAAGTATTTTCTTCAACATTCAAAGTAGTTATCCTAAGGTAATGTGTCTCACAGAAGGAGGCGGCGGAGAGGGAGAGGAAGCGCGTCAGGCTTCCCTCACGCTCACGCAGGGCCATTCGTCGCCGGAGGTTGGCGACAGACCTCTAGCCGCCGTAGTGATCGGTCACGGGCGCGGCCCCCTGGGAAAGGGTTGCAGCCCGCACACACATGGCTAAGAGAGGTACGCGCCCAGCTCACCCCTGCGTGAAGAAGAAGATGCCGGGGCTCTTCACCCCCTCGGATTTAAATTTATGACTACATACATCTAAACTAGGCTGAGCCTGTGTTTTATTAGATGTTAGGGTCTTCCTTTTAGTTGATGTTGACAATTTACATAAAATACTTATTATAAATGACAACAAGGTACTGTCTACTTCTTCATCGATGTCTACATCCTAGCTTTCTAAACACAAGCTTATTGTACACAGTGCAAAAAAGTGAATATGTAATAGCAGCAAAAAAAACTTGATTAAGTATTTAATAATAATTCTTAACATAAAAATAAAATTACTGACCAGAAAATTAAAGTCATTGTTTTAAAAGCGTAGCATCCCACGCTAAACGTTCTAAAGCGTGTGGTGCTTTCTATGATATTTTTAAACTAACTCGCATTTCGGAATGAAACTAGTAAAAAAATTATTTAGAATTTTTTATTAATTTAACGCCATATTCGGGCAGCAGGAAAAGAAAGAGTTAATCCTGATGATCCTGATAAGGACTATGAGACAAAATTATTGTGCTAAATTTTGAATTTTTTTGACCGTTCAAAGTGGGTAAAAATCGAGCCTGAAAACTCCGTTACAATATACATACAGGTCAAGTTAATATAAGCGTAGTAAAAAGCAACAAGACTAAACACTAGATTTAAATTCTAATTTCTGAAACCAATGTGATAAATTAATTAATAAAGTAAACTTTATAGTTAGTTGAGTAATAAAATAGTTAATAGCAAAAAAAAAGCGTTACTTATATGATAGTGAATAGTGTGGGAATTCTTGAATATTAAAATATTAAATGACGACCTCCATGTAGGTGTGCCAGTAGATAGCGCTGTATGAATTTATTTATACTTTGTTGTTTGTTATGAATAAAATTATAAAATATAGTAAATTGGGAAGGGATTAGGCCTTAACAGTAAGAAAAGTTAACACTGTCATTTCAAATACCAAAAGTAATCCAGAGAAACCATTTGTTTTTAGGTATTTTGATTAGGTTTATATGACTGAATGATAAAATGAAGTAATGATTATTATTATAAAATAATCTTTCTTTGGATCCGAGTGTCACACATGTCTAGGAGTGTGAACAGCTGTTGTACGAGGATCCGCGGTCCGTATGGGCTGTACAGTTGTTTGGAGGTGCAAGGATTCCTGGCCTCCAATAGATTTGTTGTTGTGTGAAGGCAGAGTTCTTACTCGGAGGTCCTCTTGGTTGTCGTGTTTACAATAAGTCAGATGCTAATTAAATCCAGGATTTCCATGTTTTTAATGGGCAAAATGCTGTGTATACAGGGTGACTTTGACAAACCCGTCCAAATTTTTTTTACGCACTAAACATCATTTAAGGAACCCATTTTTACAAAAAAAATTGTATGTCAAATTTTCACCATAAAATATTTCATATATGATCATTAATTCAATCGTACAGAATAGTGCTATGGTGCAACCTTCGTACGTTAACCTGTTATTACCTGTCTCTGTCTCTCCCGCGTAAATGAGTAGTGCGTATTCGCTCGCCCGGTGCAATGCCGCCATCCTCGGCCTTTTACTAGGTCAGATGGAGAGGTCATTGACACTCTAGCGCCGTATTATGTAAATTGCGAGTTCTTTGAATGACTTTGTGATGCTGATTACTCAACTTTTTTGTACTATGCGATACAAAACTAAAATACATGTTTTTCATAACTTTTACTATAGATTCTTCTGTGTGAATTTGGACGGGTTTGTCAAAGTCACCTTGTATATTTATTTTGTAGAATGATATATTATAATAAGATGCGGTGTAAATACAATAAATAAGTGTTAGTGTGAGCGAGACAGAAGATATGCTGTACAATTGTTGCGCGTCGATTCCCGTGAGTGAATAATTTTGTGCACTTGTCACATTAATCGCATGCACCTTTAACGGTGAAGACGAGCAAAGACCGCAGTAAAGCTACAGTTGCTAAGGATCAGTCCTGCTCAAATCCGATTATTGGACATTCAATATATTTAACAAACTGCACATTAATATATTAAGCAAACAATCTTAAATACTATCTGTGCAGGGGCAGAGAAAGAATAGTTTCTATTATATATCCGGCCTCTGCTACCGGGGTCGGCCTGTCGTAAAACGCAACAAAACAACCCACTCTAGCTACGTGGTAGAGGCCTCAAGGCCGTCTGGATGGCCTCCACCTTTGGTCTTAAGTATGCCGCCATAATAACCCTGTGTTGTGTTCCGGCATTAGTGACCCAAGTTCTTGTACCCTTATGGGACAACAGCGTGTTCGCGATGCCACTGCGTTGCAAACACCCATAGGCGACGGTAACTGCTAAATTCTAAGCGAGCCGTCAGCCTGCGTGCTGTCCTAGAGCAATAAAAGAAATAAAAATTTTGAAGCAATGGAGCAGAAAGAGAAGACAATAGTTTTCATACCTGGCTCAAAACACATATATGATCGACATTGTAGTCGTCTGCGTGGGTGCGTACAAATCTGTTGCACAAGCAAGATTTCCCCACACCCAGCTGCCCTTTCTCTTTTTCGGTACCTGAAAAAGAAGAATAAAATAAAAAAGTGTGTGAAGCTCACACACGGCAGAAGTGAAACTTCAGAATAGTAGATAATAATATGAAGGCCCACACAACACACATAATAAGAAAGACCAAACAAATACAAGACGAAGATTATAGGGAGGGAGCACATTGCAGGCTACATCATATTATGAATATCAGTTCAAAAGCATGTTTTTAGTAAAAAAAATTACATTATGAATAAAAAAATATGTAATAAAATATATGACAAGTGTGTTAATTTATTTTTGCTGGTGGTCGGGTGGTCCCGGCTGATGAAAAGAATAGGACCACCCCAAATCATCCCAAGGGAATCGTAAAAGGCGACTGATGGGTTACTCCTTTTGCCAGCTTGCATGCAGCTGAGGAAGGGCACCATTTGGTTTTCCTTTAGAGGTTGGGAAGTTAGACAGCAGTCACTCCCGTAAAAATCAAATCTAGCCAAATATAATAATGCTAGTTACAAGAAAGGGTAACTGTCACGGATTGGGCGTCGCCGTAAAACGACGCAAATGAACCACGCCAGACTCCTGTGACAAGTGGACTAGGGCTGCCGTGCCATGGGCGAGCACGACTAAAGACACTAGCCCAAACCAAAAGGAAACTTCGCTTCGCAACTTGGAACATTAGTATGTTAAGTAGACGTGTGAGGGAATTGGCCGATATACTCTCCAGGCGAAGGGTGGCCATGGCGTTCCTGCAGAGACTTGGTGGAAAGCCAGCAGATCCTGGTTCATTGGGAATGGCTACAAGCTGATCTACACGGGTGCATCTGGTTGGAAGAATGGGGTAGCCATAGTGCTCTCAGAGGAGCTCCAGGACATCTTGAAAGTGAAGCGCTATAGCGACCAGCTTATGGTTATGAAGGTGCTTGTCGGTGGAGTAGTGACCCACTTGACAAGCGCCTATGCGCAACAGGCTTCAGGTTGTACCAATGCCGATAAGATAGCGCTTCAGCATCTACTCGGAGAAGTGCTTCGTGGGATTCCATTATCACATGGAATCGTTTTGAGTGCTAATGTGAACCGTCATGTGGGTGATGAATGTAGGAAATTTACACATGTTCACGGTGGATTTGGGTACAGTAGCCGCAACGTGGAAGGGGAGGATATCCTCAATACTTGTGCGGCTGCCCACCTTGCCATCATGAACACGTATTTCATAGAGACCCGAGCATCTCATCACCTACAAGAGCGCCAGGAATGCTACTCAAATCGATTTTTTACTCACTAGAAGACACCACATCAGCAAAGTAGACAAATGCAAGGTCATACCCGGTGAGAGTTTCACTGCACAACACCGCCTTCTTGTCATGGACCTATGTGTGAAGCCGAAAGATAAACGTCTCAAGCGTCTTCAGCGCCGAATCAAGTGGTAACTGCTTGATGAAGCCAAGTCCCAGGATGAACTCCTAGGACTCTCTTCTACCATCGGAGATAAGTATGTTGGTGACAAGGGAGAATCAGTCCAAAACTGCTAGGACAAGATTCAGGCGGCTATCCCTGGGTTGGTGAGAGAGGTGCTTGGTGAGTCTAAGGGCAGATGCAAGTGTGACAAGATTTGGTGGTGGAACGACACAGTTCAGAGGAAGACCTGGGCGAAGAAAGCCCTCATTAGGAGGTGGCAAGGATCTCCTGAAGATTGCGGATGCATACCGTGTGGAAAAGCCACCTCTAAAATAAATTATAAATAAAATAATTATAAATAAAATAATTATAAATAAAATAATTATAAATAAAAAATAAATAAATTGCAGGTGAAGCGGAAGTTTAGAATGCAACTGGAATTTGACACTGGGATGATAATGAGTGTGTGAATTTATTTGTTAGTTCTATGAATTCCTAATATCTATTACCATGTCATCTGGCAGTATAAGTTAATTCCTTAAGTTGATTCCAGATCGAGTTGCGTTTTTATTTCTAGATACTACATTCTATTCTACATCATATTTATTTATGTGAATATATTTTTTGTGAATAAATTTGTTTTATATAATGGGCCTAGCAAAATGTGGCTGGGTAGTGAATAAGTTGTCAATTCCAATTTATTCATCATAATAGTATCTCCTTCACGAGTGATACATTAAGCCATTGTACAATAAATTACTGAAACTCAATGCAATTGTGCCCGTTTTTAATCTTTAAATTGCTTCTGAAACTACTATATAAATGCCATACACAATACACAAAAACTTTATCAGTACAATCATAATATCATATGATATCATCACAACAAATATAGGTGATTATCATTCTTCCAACACATAAACAACTCCCCAACCTCATGACAGGAAACAGATAAGAGGCAACAATAGATAAGTTCATTCACAATTGGCGGTAAATTGAATGACTTCCTTACTTTCAATTAGAAATGTTGACTGCTTATTTAAAAGATATGTACACAATTGTAATACTTCCCAAGATCATAATAAACATTTAAGTGCTAAGAGTTTTGGCTATATTTGTGTGCTTGTCACTATATTGACGAATTACACTAGGACATTTAAAAATAACATTTTATTTTAAATATCCACCTTGGAAAAACTTGGCGGGAATACAATATAATAATATTTGTTCCTTATACAGGGAAGCCCAGCAGTGGGATGGGCATGTGGCAGCTACAATGAAATGTCATAATATAATAATATTATTAATTTTAATATTTGGTATTAATAATCACATATTGGAGTTTTGTGTCTTCATAATAATAGTATCATTTGAGGATGAGCAAATTTTTATTATAAATTAAAATATATAGTAGGGGTTAAAGTATAAAATTGCCATTATATAGTAGTAATAGGTACTTTGAATTGACAGAAAACCTTTATGGTGTGAGTGAATCACTTTTCACATGATACCTGAGGTTTTTCTTTTAAAAAATGTGTTCATTTCAACATTTGATTTTCCACTTTTGTTATTTTTTCAGCTTAGACCTAAAAGATGAATACTTTAAAAATCAGAGTCATTTTTAAATATGAGTTCTAATGGAAGTAATGCGGCAGAAACGGCTTGCAATATCAAAACTACATTTAAAGAGGAGACTGCTAATGAACACACTGTGCATTTTTGGTTTAAACGCTTTCATCGTGGAAAGATTGACTTGAAGAATGAACCACATGGAAGACCACCCACACCGAAGCTGCTCCGAGTCAAACTACCCAGGAATTGGAGGCATGGCCTAACATTACCCTACCTACAATATACTCATTTGCAATAAGATAAAAAAATATGAAAATGGGTACCTCATGACTTGACTGATCTGCAGAAAGAAATGCATGTTGAAACTTGTGTTGCCTTATTGAATCGGTACAGAAATGAAAGAATATTGGATTGAATTGTGACAAAAAGTTAATTCTTTAGGATAACTATAAGCATAAAATGCAATGGCTGACTTGAGGACAAACGCTGCAACCATGACCTAAAGCAAAGCTTTCCAATAAAAAGGTAATGGTAACTGTTTGGCGGTCTCTTCGTGGTGTTATTCACTACAGCTTTCTCAGGTCTGGTCAAGCAATAACAGCAAATTTTTTTTGCACCCGGCTAATGGTAAAGTACCCCTATTTGTTAATGTTGTCTAATTGTGCAACAGTCATACAGCCCTTTGCTCTTTATCATTGTATGACATACTCCTGTCTCTCAAACTTTTGGAGTCATGATATTATTAATATTTTATAATAGTATATATTTATGTAATCCTATAAATATATCTAATGCAAACAGTTTTGTATATGAACTTTCAAATATTTGAACAGTGATAGTAAATAAAAATGGTAAAAAGAGTAAATATTTACCTGAAAGGCCGACTACTGACACAGTTACCAGCTTGCCCCCACTGTTGTCCGACTTCTTAGCCATATTTCCTTAATCTAACACACTGATCTATTACTGTACAGTAAAATAAAAACGAAAAAACTTGATACCCTCATCACAAAACAATGAAGTCTGGCTGAGTATCATAAACATAGAAAGTAAAATATATTTGCAAAAACTCATAAAATTTTGACAAATATGAACGCGAAATTTCAATTATAATTAAATATTAAAGGCTTAAATATTAAGCTAATCATAAATAACTCCCGATTTAACAAGAAAAGTAGGAAAATTAACCAAGTACACACAAGGGGACCGCGGCCAGATGTGCAAATCGTGTTCGCATGTCCGACCGATTACCAGCAATATCAAAGCAATAAATTATAAAAGTAAAAGGAATTGATCACTAGAACTTAAATTTTGAACGCAATATAACTACAGTATTAAATAGTGATTAAAAATAAATAAATTTTAATTCCTTTCTATAGCCCAGCACTTTGACACATTATTTTGTAATTACGAAAACGCTATACATTGCAAATATACTTCATTTCTGAACTATGAAATCACATATTTACATTATTAACTATACTTTAAATAATATTAATCCATCCTTTACAAATTATTTAGATAAATCGTAAAAAACGCAAAAATTCTTGACACAACTAGCTAAAAGCTTTTGCTTTGTACGGCGTAGGGTTGTCAATTTAGTCCAAGATTCAATATAAAATCGATAATTCCAAAATTTTTACAAAATTAAATGTTTACGAACATACGCCATTTTCTAATAGATACAATAATAAGACCCCTTTAGTCCCCCTACAGTCCTTACCTGAGAGTAGAACACGGCAATGTATTTTTTCCATATTTAGTAACAGCATTAAGTAATTTCCTAATACTAGTCTACATCAACATGTGAATCAGATTGAGACAAGTATAAAAACTACATTTATCAATATTATCTCCAATTATTTCTTTGTAAAAGAATTGAAAGTGCACCGTAAATATGATTCAGAACTTACGCATTATTTGTAAACTTTCAATATAATTTTTTTTAACTAAAAGTAATTTATCTGGTAAATTAATAAGGCGTAAACGATTACGGTACGGTAAATTAATAAGGCGATTTTATATTATTGGCACATCCATCTATATACCTAACGGAGACAAAAGTTTTAGTTAATAAAGACAATATTAAAAGTTTAGTTTGTCTTCCTGAGCACTGGTCGAAGAACTATTTTCTGATTAGAAAGTCTTCCCTGGTAATAATATATAATTATAACGTATGTGCGCCATAAACATTTATGATTTATAAAATTATGTTCAATAAGTCAAGTTTTTTATGTGTTATCAATGTGAAAGTATATGTACATCTAATTAACATTATGTGTCGCTTAATCTATGATATCTAACTAATCTGAGCCTACCATTTTAATTAAGTTTGAGAGATAAAATTTAAATAATTAAGAGATGAATTAAATTAAAAGCCGACAGATCCCTAAAAGAAAATATAGTTTTATTACTTTTACTAAAAATTCTATGATATGACCTATTATCGATATTATTTAGTAAAAAATTCGATTGTATGATAGATTCAATAGGAGTAGGTTTTTGTCTTCCATGAATAGACAAAGATCATAGACCATATAACTTCATATGTTCAGATCTTAAACACGATGCACACCGTCCTATCTTATACGATCCTAACTAACAAATGAAATCGGAAATGTATTTTGCAACAGATCCTAACTTTATTATTATTACTACAAAATCGGAAAATCGGATGAGCCGACCACCCTTTTCCTAAAATAGGATCCTAAATCGTAAGGTGTATAAAACATTCGTCCTATGAAATGTCAGTCACACACGATCAGCGTCCGTGTCGTGTATAGTCCAGACGTATACTTACTTGTGCGCTTGAAATGTCGGACGAGGAAAGCGATTCGGTGTCAGACCGCGAGTATTTTTTATTATTTTTAGAGTGTTACTAAGAATGTAGGTGCATAGGGGACACTTCGGCACCAGATTACTCGAACAGAGATTTGAGAATGAAAGACTTCTCTTCTTCTTCTTAGGGTGCCTCTCCAACTAGTGAAGATTGGCAGTCACTTCTTTTTATCCTTTGCAAGGCGAAATAATTCGGTGGCATTTGCAATTCCAGTCCATTCCCGGATATTTCGCAACCAGGATTTCTGTCTGTGGCTTCGACGTCTTTTTCCGGCAATTTTTCCCATCATAATGAGCTGTAATAGTTCGTAGCAGTCATGCCTAGACACGTGACCCAGGTACGCCACTTTGCACTGTTTGAACTCGCCGAAAGACTTTTGAAAATCTACAAAAAAGTTTGCAAAAATTCAACATTAGATGAGATGGAAAAAAAATTTCTTCAGCCCATCAGCTTCTCTTTTTCCTCCACTTCACTTTCGCGTATCCACAACGATACTTATCTTATTTCGGGGCCTAGAGTTATCTTGGACACTTCGACCCAATGGGATCTTTTGTGTTCCCCTAGATAGCAATCACTCCTCTCCAATCTCATTGAAGATTTGCTTCATGAGCCTAACAATGAGATATGGAGATAAAAGATTCATTCGCTTCCTGGCCAATGCATCGCATGTACACAGTAGGTGTTTCATGCGTTCTGTATGTTCCCCACACAACCTGCACATAGGTGTCGCGGTTAGACCCATCTTCATGAGCATGTTGTTGGTTCCAAAATGCCCAGTAAAGGCCCCAAGCAAGTAGCGTATTTGTCCCCTGCTCATGTTCCAGATGGATCCTCGTGCTTTGTACGTGGATCCCAAAAATTTTTTGGAGTGTTCCAGACCGATTCTAGTCAGCCATTGTTGTTGTTGACTGCGATCTGCAAAATCCCTGAATGTGGCTTTCACGAGACTAGTCGGAATGCCTACACATGGTCCTGGACCCATAAAATCATTAGATGAGCCCTCTCTTGCCAGTTCATTTGCCATTTCATTGCTAACAATGATACTTGATATTGCTACTCACCATTGCTACTACCATGTGAAACACGTCTGCACTGAGTCACCACTAGAAAACGATTTGATTTTAGGAAACACATCGGAAAGTGTACAGAGAACTAATCCGATTTAGGATATCCGGCAAATCGGATAGGATAGGACGGTGTGTATCGTCTTTTAGTCTATTACAGTGCTATCTACCTACCAATAAAAAAAATGTCAAAATACCTACATAGACAACTTTTTGTTTGTGGATACTGTGATTATTGTTAATCACGATAACGAAAATTATAAATAATAATTGAATTAAATAAGAATCAATTCTCAGAATAATAATATACCATCAATTTAATTCAAATTTATTTTGCTAATGAAAATATCGAATACAATAAAAAATAAATATTTGATCATTTTTTATTTAACAATTACTTACTACGAGTAATTCAAAATGATATATAAAATAATGATTTCACTGCACTCTCTCAGATGTAACAATTAATTAAAACATTCTGAGAAACAACAGCCAGGTATCAATAAATTTCAAAATTATAATAAATCAAATTATTCCCTAATGTAGATTCTTTAAAAAAACAACAACTGTATTTCATTGTATTAGAGTCGCAATTCAAATAGATGTAGCGCTGTAGGTTAGTGTAAGAGAGGAAGAGCCTGCCTACCGCTGCCGTATGTGTGAGAGAAAGGGAAGCCAGACAGACTGGTGCCGTAACGCGTTACGTAACAAAGCGGTTTACCCTCTCTTAGGAAGTTATCACTTCAAAAGTAGATTTTATGACATTTAATAAGAAAATACTAAGAAATTATGCCATGTGAATTAAAAGTGATTTGTTTCTTAGTACACCTAGGTGTGTGTTTCAGTTTTTATAAACTGTTTCTCTCATTTTAAAGAAATAAATTACAAAATGGTAACTTGATCTGTCTGTAGGGCGTCTAGGTTAATATAAAAATGCTGTCAATGGTCTCAGTTATATTTTATATTCATCAAAAAAATAAGTCAGTTATAAAAACTATTGATTAATAATATACAGTCCGGTTATTCTTGAATGGTAGATGTGGCTAATGGGATCACTTTCAAACCAAAAAGACACATAAAGACTGATTGGAAAACTATTTATTTTAACATAGAATCATTATGAAATTTATATAAAATACAAAATTTATGTCAATTACCTAGACATGTTACTTCTTCAAGCGATTTCCACGGAATAAACAATTAGGACACAATTCAATCTGAACAAATAAAACTGACATTCCAAAACATAATACATGAACCAAACAGATCACAGTTGACATCAAAAGAGTATGTATAATCTGAGATTATCAATCAATAGTTATCACGTATACATAATTTGTTAACAAGAAATTTTATTCTCAAAAAATATAAAACCCTCACTTTTTCGATCACAAATAGATCGAAGCTCACTTTACATTTTGAAGAATGATGAACTTTAAAATACTTACCGCCAATCCATAATCGGATACAGTGCAACTCTGTTTTTTTTAACATATTGCAACATTGTTTTGACAGCTCCTTAATTCTATTTTAATCTGTGGTCAGCACCATTACGAAAACACAAGCGCATAAATGTCTCCCCGCAATATTTTCGTGAGAAATGACTTCCACAAATGATGGAAAAGACGTGAAAAGTATTCAATCAAGTGGCTCTAAAGCCAAAACACATTATGTTGACCTTTACAAGGTAAGTTTTAGTCTTTTTAACACGAAAAATGTCATTATTAAACGACGCCGTCGGAATAAAAGATCATCTAGGGTCCGCCATATTTGTCTTCATAAAACTCCTGTTTTCTGTGTTTATTGCTTTATTTTCGATAGAAAAGACTTATGTTGTTCTCCATATATCGCGTAATTTTCTATTAAAATTAATATAATACATATATCATTCATAATCCTTTGGATGGTGTGGTTTTGTTTGACATGAATGGTCCATCATTAGCGTCTGAATTGACTCATTTAGATAATAAATCATCTTGTACTACATGTTTAGTTAGTAAAACGTCTAAATATACTCAGAGTACGTTTATAATTTGAGTATATTTCAAATATTCATTAATCGCCTACGGTCTAATAGCCAGCCATATCACAATACTCATCGGTCACGTACGTGTTATTTACCTATCAAATTGGTACCTATATTTTCGCGACAAATGACGGCGCTGAATTTACATCGGGCACGATATAAACACGTATATTTATTTATGGAGGCTTGAATGCTGTGTTATTTTTGACGTCCTGGGCTTGACATGTATGTCGATGGGCCCCCAGCCGTGAATGCTGAAATCTGTACGAAGTTGAGAGGAACTCCTCAGATATAATAAGCTAACTAATTTTAGATTACTAGTAATTAAAAAGTTTATTAATAGTATTAATATTATATTCAGAACATAAAACACAGATTTTAGGTGTCAAATTAGATAAAAATAGTTTATTTTAGTAAAATATTTATCAGGTTTAAAGATATCGAAGGGAGCATAGAAATAGGCTAATTTTTTCCATAGGATCTTTTGTGACTGACTGACTGCAAACATTTATTTTGTTTAATTAGTAAATAATAATTTTTTAAGTCAATTACTGATTTAATTACAACCACAAGAGGTAGTTTCTCAACATTAAATGTGTTTGTTGTTGGAATTCTAATTAAATAAAATAGAATAACATACTGGCTACAATTGCAAAATACCTGGTAGGTTAGTCGGGGGCAATTTGATCTATCAGATGACCACTGAAAGTAGAATTGGTGACCGTAAAACTAAGAAAAAGCGAAAAGTAAAAGCGAGACTAAAAAAATCAAGTTTTCAACTTATGGAACTTACATTCATGTTGCGTACTCTCAGGATCTGGAATGAGCTTCCGGCTGAGGTTTTCTCAGCGCGGTATGATATGGGTTTCTTCAAAAAGGTTATAAAATTTCTTCGAGGCAGGCAGCGCATTGGTAGTGCCTCTGGTGCTGCAAACGTCCATAGGCGACGGTGACCACCTGCCAGCCGTTTGCCTGTCAGCTGAACTCTAGCTATAAAAAGAAATGGAGGATTTTCACTTTAAAATGATACAAGAGGAGAGGTAGACCAAAGAAAAGATGGATGGATTGTGTAAAAGATGATATGGTTAAGGTGTGAATGTTCAGATGATGGCTAATAAAGGACAGTGGAAGGAGAGAACATGTGCGCACCCCACATAGTTTGGGATAAGGGCAGGAAGAAGGAGGATTTTGACTAGTGAATTTTATAAGAAAACATTAGCAAGGAGTTTAAGATTTATTTCAACTAATTTTGAGTTAGAGAAGTGAAATAAATAAAAAACCCTTTTTTATAAGAAACAATGGTGTATATTATCAGTATATTCATAATGTTGGTTTTAAAATAATTTAGTTTTCAAAGTTGTAAAATCAAACACTGCTTTCTGAGATACAGTTGTCCAATTTATTTTTTTGAGTTACAGAAGATAATAAATACTGAATTTACTTAGAAATTCCAATTTTTTCATCATGATAGTCTCCTTCAAGAGTGATACATCTATTCCAACTCTCCTCTAACTTTTTAATGCCCTTTAAATATGATATATCTATTCCAACTCTCCTCTAACTTTTTAATGCCCTTTAAATAAAGCAATGTCAATAGGCATCAGTTTTGGTAATCACTTCTTGTGTCAGACCGGGGACTTGAATGTTGTGTTAAGTTTGAAAATTGGTAGGAGCCTGCTTCGACAAGGAGCGAGAGACAACGCCGGCTTAAGCCACACAATCAGCGGGCCAAGTTCATCCATGTTCCTAGTATTCAATAGAAGGACAGAGAGGTAGATTTTTAGTGGGTAGTCAGATGTCAACTATCTTTTCAGAGTCCTACATACCCTGTGATTACCCCAGGTCAGGGCATTCGTCGATTGGAGATATAACTTGAAATAAAGTTACAAAATGGGTAGTAGGCGAAAGAAAATTCTCTATATATTCTATATCTTATATATTGATTTATGTGAAATCTAAAGACATGATGATAGTTATGACTAGCTCATCAGTCACATGGCGTAATAATAGGAAAAGGGGTTTTTTTTTCAGTATCACTAATATAATCATTTCTAAGTGAGATAAGACTTGTATTTTAAACATAACTAATGATAATAAACAATATTTTGCTTTACTACTTGTATAAGTTTTTTAGTTTGTGGTAATTCCAGAACTTATATAAAATTTCTTAGAGGTCAGCGGTGTGTTAATAATGCCTCTGGTGTTGCAAACATACATAACCGACATTGACCACCTGCTACTGGGTGGATCATTTGCCTGTCTGTTAAACTCCAGCTATAAAAAAACATTCAGCAAAATATACAAATATAAATTTGAAAAAGTAATGTAGATTAAAATTCTAAAGTTATATAACTTACCTTATCTATTGTTATTATCAATATTATCAGATTTCTTGTAAAACCAATTAAGTGTTTTATTACTGCCAATATTTTTATGGCTAATTACTTTGTTTTATTTACTTATGTTTAAATAATGGGTTACATATTGTATATTTTATTACCATTATCATAATAATATGAAAACAGTGAAATGAACATTTTTTTAATGAATTTAATACAAATTCAAAACTTAGTCCCAAGTCCCTATATGTCCAAAATAATGAGCTGTCAGTTCAAAATAAAAGATTATTATTAAGTATTGTCATTCCCATCTTCATCTTTTTTTGTATTTTTTTTTAGTTTAAAAAAATTTTTTAAATTAGATAATTAAAATTAGTCTGTTTTCTTATTATCTGCTTTTATCCCCATTTTATTTATCACACTACTTTTGCTAGTAGTTCATTCGTTACACCAATGTGTAAAACTCAATAGTTTTCTCTACAGATTCTGATGTAAATTGCAGAGTATTCTCCAGGGAAAATTCTTACCTTTGTCCTTTTTCTACCAACACATTGCCTGCCATTGGCTGGGTATTCATCCCCCATTACCTGAAGTTTCTTTCCTGTTCGTAATGGTTCTCAAGAATGTTCATGTTATTCTATGGATTTGGAATTAGCTTGTGGCTGAGGTTTTCCCATACCATTGTGATATGGGGTTTGTCTGAAAAGATGTTATAAAATTTCTTTGAAGCCAGCAGTGTATTGGCAGAGCCTGTGTTGCAAGTATCCATAGGGTCCTGCTATTGAGTAGGCCATATGTCTTCACATTCAACTGTAAAAAAGTGTAAGGGATGTGTCAAAATAAGGTTTTGAAGTATCTCAATGAGGTTTTCAATTTTGGTAAACATTTTCCAGATTGTCTTAAAACATAAGTTTGTTATAATTTATGCTGCTATTCAGTCTTGTAAGGTTGCTTGTTTTATTGTAATACTTGTAATAAAAAGAAAAAGAGAGTACCATCAGGCAGACATGCATCATTTGGTTTCTTATGTTGAGGTATTCTAATAATTACCATCCTAGTGGTCTCAGGCTTTAACTCGTAATCGGATGCACCACTTTGACAGTTCTTGTTTAGTGTGTTAATAATATCTTCCTGCCCTTATCCCAGCTATATGGGGTAGACACTAAATGTTCTCTCCTTTCATTCTTTATTAGTCGTCATCTGAACATTTGCCATGTCGTCTTTTCTTTGGTCTACCTCTCCTTTTGCATCCACCCAATCATTTCTAGCATTTTCCTTGTTATATGGCATTCTTCTCTTCTGTGTTAATAATAACATCATTGTGAGCAAACCTGTATACAGAGATTATAGGTATATGTGACCCGCCAGTGATACAGTGAGAGAGGGATAGGGAGAGGTCCAGCTGTGGGATATTTTGTGCTAATATTATTATGTTGAGTGTTAAGTGGTAATCACCGCTGTAAAAAAAAAACATTTAGCAAACATTTTTTGTTGTGCCTTGGTCAGGAAGAGAAGCGCAAGCTCATAATTCCAAGTTTTCTATAGAAACGCCATCTAGTCCCAAGGTAAGCAGCAACTCGCGTATGTTATGGGTACCAAACAGATGATGTAACTTAAATAATTAATTTTTTTTAGTAAATAAATACAAATTATACATAAACACCTAGGCTTGGAATGGGAACATTTATCTTGCAATATGGTGTTACAATATTTTTTTTTAAAGAATTACCTTTTGTTTCAGTAAAAGTAAGTTAGTTGTTTTTAAGCTATAAATGCGTGTTGAAACTTGTGTTGAAAAAATTATAGTTGTCAATTGTTGTTTTGGAAATATCTTAAAAAGCACCCCACGCTTTTTTACAATAAAATTCAGTTTTTTGTTAATCCCACTATCCTTAATTTAAATTTATTTAATCCTGAGGATCCTGGTAAGGATAATGATACAAACTATACAGATTATTGCATTGTCATCGGCCTTCGATATATCTACAAAGTTTAAACGAAATCTGGCCAACTAAAGTGGGTCAAAATTGCCCCCAAAGGAGTCGGTTACAAACAAATAATTACAAACATACAACCAAGTGAAGCTAATCTAGAGCGTGTAAAAAAGCGGGTCGACGTGAAATTTCTCAACAAATTAATAAAAACTGCGACTGAGTGCTACAAAATTGTTGAAAGAGGCCTATGTTATTGAGAATTTTCTTTTTTATATTGCTGTGGAACAGCGGACAGGCCGACGGCCCACTAGTTACTGTTACCGATGGATGTTCGCGACGCACACGGCTCCGCTAACACACTCGTCCGTGTAGGGCATCTGGGATAACACTTATGCCGACTGTACGATGCCGGTCACGGCCCGAGATTGCACCGTACGGGAATAAGAAGGATTGCTCGAGAGCAGTGGACTGTATGGGAGAGGAATGGGAAGGAGCGGTGGCAAGAGAGACACGATGTCTTGCAAGGGGCAAAGAAATTCGCACTGACCTTGTTTTCACCCCTTCCCGGTTCGGTTCAGATCGTTGAGGAACAGTTGCACGGCACCAGCTAAATTCACAACACTGAACACACACAGATTTAATGGCACGGCCAATTAGAGTAACCAGGGAGGTCGAACGTCGACCGTCCCGTCTAGTTATTTATAATTATCGCACACGGTGCAAAAAGCGGTTATCTCATGCCAAACGTTGACACAAGAACACAGTTTTTCCGTCCCACCCTCGCTTACCATTATTACCTCACCGAGAGTGAGGGTAGATAACAAAAATCAGGTGGCGGGATTTCAAATACCCCTATGCAAGCACCGAACACCGACCAACAAAACACTTGATTATTATGACGGCATATTTAGATATCCACGGGCGGGTGCCGTTCAGGCGGATTTGAGATAGTTGTTTTGTAGCCTTTTATGACGGGCGGCCGCAGGGTAGAGAAATGTAGTCTCTACATAGTGCCCGTGTGTTCAAATGGCGTTAAAAGTTTTGTGAAGACCAATAATACAGAAGATAATCAATTTGAAAAATCGACCTACGTCTGCTTTAACATCACAAACATTAACCAAAATCGTCGTATGAACCTTAATAAATAAAGATAATAAAGAGAATATTGAAACAAATTTCTAATCTTAATGAAGAGCAACAATTAAATGCTTCAATAGATTACTTAGACAAAATTATTATGTCAGACTACAGAATGAATGTCTTATATTATATAATTGGACATTTTGCGAATAAATTATTCGATAAAATTTTATGTTCACACTGTCGTGATGCATTGCAACACCAAAAGAGCATTTTGATTTGACCATAGTTATTTTGTTGATGTAACAAATTTTTCGTCGTTTACCGCCTTCATTGATCGAGGTGGTCTGAAATATGCCTCTAGATTTGCATTTGAGGTAATTAAATGTAGTGAAAAATTGTTTATGTAAGAATTGTCGAATAGCTCATTTCGAAACACAAGTAAACAGAAAGATGACTGATATGATGCCGATACTATAAACCTCGAGTTATTTTTTTTTAATATCGGTTTTCTAAATGGATAATATTCAAAAACATGATTAGACTCACAAAGAAAGATTGGTTTATCTTTCCGAGAATGTTTTCCTCTGGAAGAAGTCACAACTATGATAAATTATAAATATTTATCCTACATCACACACACTTACGCACTCACAAACACAAACAAAGGCATACAAATACAAACTCAAGTTTTACCAACACTGTGAGATCATGTTGGTAAGAATCAAATCTTGGATCTTTCACCAGGACTGAATGTGTCCGCAGTCACGTCAGTTTAGCCGCTAGAGGCACTTCAGTGCTTGACGCCGTATTCGCTTGATTTAGCACCCTGTGACTTTCTCTTGTTTTCGGAGACAAAAAAGCCTTACGATGAACTTGTTTCGAATCGATGGAAGCCATAGAATGAAAATGGACGGAGTTCCTAAATGCTCTTGTAGGGAATTGTTTGTTTTATCATTTTTAAATTAAAACTATTTTTTATACATATTCTCGTTATTTAATAGCCAGACCTCTTAGTCATATTTTTTCTCTTGCAGGGACGGACTAAGAATACTAACCCCCTGCGGCTGGGTTCGGCCTGTCGTAAAAGGCGACAAAACAACTCTAGCTACGTGGTAGGGCCCCAAGCCTGCCTGGATAGCAACCACCCGTGGTATATAAGTATGCCGCCATAACCTTATGTTGCGCTTCGCCGTTAGTGACCCAGTTTGCTGTACCCCTATGGGACAGCAGGGTGTTTGCGGTGATCCTAGCGTCGCAAACAAGCGACGGTAACTGCTTACTAATAAATCGACCATCAGCCTTTATGCTGTTCCTCAGCAATAAACAAAATTATAGTTCCTTATTAGTATACAGGTTGACTTTGACAAACCCGTTCAAATTCACACAGAAGCATCTTTAGTAAAAGTTATGAGAAACATGTATTTTAGTTTTGTATCACATAGTACAAAAATGTTGAGTAATCAGCATCACAGTCATTCAAATAACTCGCAATTTACATAATACGGCGCTAGAGTGTCAATGACCTTTCCATCTGACCTAGTAAAAGGCCGAGGACGGCGGCATTGAACCGGGCGAGCGAATACGCACTACTCATTTACGTGGGTGTGAAAGAGACAGGTAATAACAGGTTAACGTATGCTGTTTGCACCATATGATTATTCTGTACGATTGAATTAATGATACTATATGAAATATTTTATGGTGAAAATTTTACATACAATTTTTTTTGCAAAAATGGGTTCCTTAAATGATGTTTAGTGCGTAGAAAAAATTTGGACGGGTTTGTCAGTCACCCTGTATAGTATTTTTTTCGAGTCCCATCTAGTGTGGATGCGTGTGTGATTCTCATGCAGGGAGGAGCTGGGCATGCAGAATACCGATGCGCCCACTCCTCGGTTGATCTATCACTACGGCGGCCAACTTTATAAATTATTTGTTTCCTGTACTGGGTTGTCTGGAAGAGATCGCTTTCAGCGATAAGGCCGCCCTTTGTGCAATATTGTTAACCACAAAATTTCAATGTAGGTAAATTACTTTTGTACAATAAAGTGTTATCTATCTATCTATCTACGGCGGCCATCGCGGACATACTGTCTCGCAGAAAGCGACGGCTTCCAGTTCGGCTTATCCTTTGACCATTATTTGATCTTTATAAGCGACGCGACACAGGTAGGTACAATCCGTGCACCGAGAGTATTTGCGTAATGTGTAACAACATGTGCCGTGACGCCTGTCATGACATACATTTTATACTTGACACGACTTTTATAATGGCAAATGAACACAGCGTTTGCACCAGCTGTTGTTTGTCTACATACTGATAAGTTAATATTTGTTTCAGTCATTGGATAACCAATTGAAAAACGAGACTGCGGTGCCTGAGCGCACGAAAACCCTGTGCGAGGCCTGGCGCAGCATACACGGCCTGTGCAAGCAATCTGCGCCTACCACATACCAGTATTTACTCCAATGGATACAGAAGCAAACTGCTAAACTTATTTTGCAGGTACATAACAAATTCGTGTGTATTACACCGGTTTTATCGTATAAATAGGTTTTTTTTTTTTTTTTTTTTTTTTACGGGGTGTGGAAATCCTCATGGACTACCTCCGCCTGGGGAAAGGCGGAGGGGCATGCCGGACTCCTACCGGCTATAACCACCACCCCGGTGTCTCCTCACACGTGCGCGCGGGGCCGCGGGAATCCAGATTCTTCCGCAGCCACACACTAGTGCTGGCCCGGTTTGTCCGGGCCTCGTCTCCTGCACGGGGTAGTGAGGTGTTTAACTACCACGTGCATCGCCTCAGAGGCGCGCGCCGACACCCGCACGCGCCTCCGCCTCGGGTCCATCGAATAGGGGGCGGGGACTTCCCCAAGTCCCTCGCCCCTGGACCCATTCATGGGGGCCGGAAAAGGGCGTTATCCGCCCTTCCCCTGCGCCCGGTGCGCCTTCTGCGGCCGGGGAAGGGAGTCGAGATCTCCCTCTCCCGTTCCGCAGTTTCCTTCTGCGACATCATGTCCTCGCAGAAGGACACCACTGCGTCCCACGACTCTGCGCTACCGACCATCCTCCGCACTACGGCCGGCAGCGACAGATCTCCTCCTACTTCATTTGTGAGGACACGGCGCTGCTCCTCCCAAGCTACACACTCGGCGAGTATGTGTTGCGCCGTGTCCTCCCCGCCGTGGACGCAGTGATGGCACCGAGCGTCCGGCTCCCTGTCTATGCGGCACAGGTACTTGCCGAAGCAGCCGTGCCCCGACAGCACCTGCGTCACCCTAAACGACAGGGAGCCGTGCCTTCTCCCGAGCCAGTCGTCGAGTACTGGCCGGATTGCCTCGACGGTAGCGAGGCCGGCGGTAGGGCGCAGAAGCCTTTGCCGCCATTCCGCCACCAAGACCTGACGGAGGTCTGACTTCCTCAACTTCCTCAACATAAAAAAATATTTAAAGAAGGTGGAAATAATGTTTATACGAACTTTTATGGCTATTATACAAGTAAAAAACTTACAGATTATTGTGCATGTTTTTTGACAATTTGTGGCATTCGGACATTTTTCGTGATGCTGATAAAAATAGTTATCTGTACATTATTTTTATATTAACGAAGATTGTCACCTTTTGTAATCGAATGAAAATTGCTAACACATAATTATTACTTTTGACGACCTCCGTGGCGTAGCGGCTAACGCACTGTGGTACGCTTGTGGAGGTTATGGGTTCGATTCCCGTCTCCCATCTGCGTGTTTATGTATAATATATGTGTATTTATTTACAAAAAAAGTATATTTTTTAATCTAAATAAACTATATGTATGTAGTTTATTAGTTGTCTAGTACCCATAACGCAAGTGCTATGCTACTTACTTTAGTACTAGATGGCGCTGTGTGAATTGTGCCAGTATATTTATTTATTTATATTTTCATCAGAATCTTCATTAATATTTAAGTAATTGAATTCTACCATCAATAAGTTGTGTATTTAATTTTTAAAAATTTAAAACCAAACAGTAGGCAAATGTATTAGGTGATTTTGTTTATGACTAATATCCTATTTTATCACATCCAACAGACTGCATGGTGGAAGTCACCAGAGAACAAACATTGTCATGCGTTACTCATACAAGCGATCGAAGCTTGCGTCGATGAAATTAGACTCGCTACAAGCAAACGCAATGGCGTGGCCCTACCTTGGGAGAACCTACTTGCGCATAGGGCGGACTGGTTCAAAGCCAACCTTGCGGACCCGTGGGGGCATCCTGTGCTCAGGGTGCTCCTCGATCCGCAGGGAACGACGCCTACTGACGATGAAGGTTAGTTGAAACTACTTTTAACACATTTTAATTGGGAAATGAATTAACAGCGTATTTTACGTGCTAGCACTAAGGCGCGGCAAATGACAAAACTCGTTTTTTATAAAATAGCGGTATGGTGAGGGAAACTTGCAAACATGAAATCAAGTGGAAGAAATCATGTAAAAATGACTTTTTTTTATTGCTGAGGGATAGCAGACAGGCTGACGGCCCAGTTAATAGTAAGCGGTTACCGTCGCCTAAGGGCACTGCGAACACGCTGCTGTCTCAGGGGTGCAGCAAACTGGGTCACTAATGTCGGAACGCAACATAAGGTTATCCAGGCTATCCAGATGAGATTGGGGCCCTACCACGTAGCTATAGTGGTTTTGTCGCCTTTTATGCACGGAGAAAAATTTCTGCTTTCTTATGCAATTTATTGACCCACTTAGATACCCATTTTTGATCATACCTTTTGAATGCACAATACACAAACTTAAGCGTGATATTCAGGTTTCGCGGCAAATTAAAAATCGTGATTGGTGAATGGATGCAATGACATAATGCAATTATTGCTACTCGAGTCCATTCCATTATTGAAAATTAAGAAAATATAAACATTTTAATGTTAATCTTAATAACGTTCAAAAATCAAACACATTATAAAAATATATAAATCACTCTATTTTCTTAGTTACTTGCTAGAAAGAATGTAGATAATAAAATACATCAGAAATATATTTAAAAAATAAACAACATTATCAATAATAGTCCTTTAGAGATTTGTTTCTATAAAGAGAACAATGATCCTTTTCCAATATAAAAATTGGTCCTGGTGTAATTAACAAAGAACTTTATTCTTTGTTAAAATAAAATATATTCTTGGGAAATTGTTATTCTCTTTTTAGTAGTTTTACTTTCAACATTGTTTTTTCTTAGGATTCCTTTGTTGTACTGTAATAATAATATTTATGTCATTATATTGAAGACTTCTGTGTGCACTTCGAAACCCTTTCAGAAGTCATTGGCTTGATTTCCATGTATAATCTGGCTGTTTATGTATATTTACAAAAAAAAGTACATACATCGTATCAGTTATCTGGTACCCATAAAACAAGAGTTTCGCTGCTTACTTTGGAAGTAGAAGATCTCTGTGTGGTTTATTTATCACATATTTATTTATATTCTAGAAATTTCGATTGTAAGGGTTAATTACTTAATTTTTATTGTTGTTTCCTATTTGAAATGGTCTTTATCTGCAGCTTAGACAATAGATAGATCTAGGTCTTTCCAAGTCTGTACTTCATATTCCAGTCCTATGATCTTCTGATCAGTGTGAAGGTCGTCGCTTCTCTTTACCGAGGTTCATCCACACCTTTGGATATACAAGCCAAAATTAGTGCATGTCATTTGTCGGTGACTATGTGACTGGTGAATATATTTCTCATGCTGAAAGATTCTTGTCTCATACACTTGACACGAACTTCAACTTATGTGTGCAGGGGTCGAGAAAGAATATTGACCTCTGCAGCCGGGGTCGGCCTGTCGTAAAAGGCGACAAAAAAACCCACTTTAGCTACGTGGTAGGGCCCCAAGCCCGTTTGGATATGAAATGTAATATTTAGCATTAAAATATTAAATAATTTTTGAACTTGGTAAAATATTATATAAATATTAATTCTTATATATCCTATTACTCTATATTTATCTCGTTTTCTCGCTACTTTTCTGATGTTTCATTTCTGCCGCGTGTGAATTGCACACACACACACACACACTTTTTTTTAGAATGATCACAATGCTCTAGATCAGTGTAATTCAATCTTTTTGAGTACGCAACTCCTCTAGGTGTTGAAAAATTCTGGCGACCCCCTTGGGCCATAGAGACAAAAAGTTAGTAATTTATTAGACTATATTTATGATTTTCTCTATTTTGGTATATATATTCATTATTAAGACCTACATTCTGTAAGAAGCCGTGACAGCTTCGAAAGTAAGTATGAGGTAAGTTGGTAAGGCTGCGTGCGGCTTTGATTTGGACGCCAGTTTGCGCAAACCTAACTTCGTGGCGTTGCGACACTGCACTGTCGTCGTGGGCGAGAACTTTTTCCTTTTGCCGGTGACCCTCCGAGTAAGGCTTTGCGAGCCCCCTAAGGGTCGCGACTCACATATTGCAAAACACTGCTCTAGATTGTAAGTAACATTGTAAAGAAAGAAATTATCAGTGTCTGGATTAAATCGTTTTGTTTCTTCTAAAGTTTTAGATTGGCTGAGAAAAGAGCGTGGCACGGTGTTCGTGATCCGCCTCAGAGAACTGGCGGCCTCCAAGTGCGACGACTTGGCGCTCGCGCTCGCCAGCTCCGTCATGGACAGAGTGCGAGCCAGCATTACGATAAGGTCCGACGCTGAACAGTGTGCGGAGGCCCAGACAAAACCAAAAGCAGGTATTATTATAAACAAATATATCTCACTTTTTTCTATTATATGTAAAAACCATTTTGCCTAGATGTGAAATTCAATACAATGCGGATGGAAACGCCTGCGCAGCTGATCTTTGATTCTCATCTCAAGTCTGAGTGATTGTGTAAAATATGCATTTATTTACAAAAAAAAAAAAAATAAGTATATAACTAGTATATCAGTTATCTAGTAGCCATAACACAAGCACTGCTTTGGACTAGATAAGGCTGTGTGAATTGTCACAGTATATTTATTTATTATATTTTGACTACCTTGGCAATCATTTCCCAATTAAACGTAATTTCATTTCCTTGATTATACCCATAGACTCCAGTAAAATTGCTTAACTTAAATCCCTAAGATCCAAAGAGCATGCATTTGATGCCACTGTACACACTTGGATGTTGATGACTATCGCCTAATGAGACTATTATGTTATTACTATACAATGACATAAGCAAGCTATAGAGCGCGCGTTAGCGAGTATGAACTGTTAGCACGGGTTTGAACAGTATCGAAGTCGCAAGGGCGACGCTATTAGTAACGAAGGGTCGATCGCGCTGATTGTTTCTCACGCCGATATTTATTTAAATTTAATGTTATAATGGTGAAAAGTGCAGTACCAAGTTGTAAGAATGATTCACGGAAGCAAACTAAAAATAACAATAATATTTCTTTTCATGGGTAAGTAGTGTTTTGATAAGAAAACATAGATTTTAAGAAACTTACTCAGGGCGAGAAAGGGTGTTGCAAGAGGCGGCATGCGTTCCCGCGCCTCCCGCGTGCTGTACCATGTTGTACTCGAATATTATGTAATAACATGATTTATTTTATTTCTTTATTTTTATTTTTTTTCTTTCTTTATTGAATTTAAGATCAATGTCTAAAATAAAAGTTTGGAACTCATACTGAGTAGAAACAAGGTAGGTTTCTTAGGATTTTGTATCTATATTGCCAGTATGAAAGCCTTCTATTTGAGACTGGTTGAAAGGGAAAAGAGTTTAAAATTTATACCCATGTATAAGATAAGTCAGGACCACGTAGAATTACTGTTTTCGGCAATCAGATCACACGGAGGATTTAACAACAACCCGTCCGCATTACAGTTTAAAGCAATTTATCGAAAACTCTTAACTCACATGGAGTTAAGAAAAACCCTGATAGGGAATTGCTTTCCTTTAGAAAACATAACATTATTACACTGTTCTTCATCTGCTGACCATATCAATTTAACAACTAAAGGATCCAAGGCTGACGAAACTGATAAAGATATGACAGATTCGCAGTTTATAGCTAATTTTGAAGACGATTTGGCATTACCTGAGACTCTTCTATCTGAACCATCAAAACAAGTTATTTCCTACATAGCTGGTTATGTAGTCAGATTTTTGTTAAACACTTGCTTGCGAGGAATGCAAAGATGCACTTGTATCAAAGGAAAGATACATAAATCATAAATTTATTATATCGAAAGATAGAGGTGGCCTTATATACCCGCCAAATGAAGTAATAGACATTTTGTATGAGAGCGGAAATAATTATAAAAAGAACTGTATTTCCCAAAAAGAATAGCAATATAATGGCTCTTAGTTTAGTTACCGAGAATATGAAATTGTATATAGGAAAAGATATTTTATCGTGTCTTCATGCACACATATTCCAACAATCGCCATGCAGCAACCATTTGGTTCATTTGTTGCGTGCTGTCATTTAAAAATATATTGACATTAGAATAAAATATCTTGTTCGTAGAAATTCGATTAGGCAAACAAAACGACAAGTTTATAATAAGTTAACCCTTTTTAAGGGGCAGTAAGTTAATTAGTTTTTTTGTGTTATTTAATTAATAAAAATCAGGTTTCATTCTTTTCTTATCTTATTAAAATATTTATAATATGCAAATCTTATTACCCTTAAGTACATACTTTTGTGAAATATACTTTTATTATTATTTTAAAAAGTCATAACTGTGTTTTATTGATCTGCTAAAACCTAAATTTTACTATATACTTACATACCTAATACTTGCATGCGAGTACATCAATTGTGGCACATCACTATTCGACCGCTACATCAGGTAACAGTATTTAAAGAACATCTGCTAACACTTGGCACAATAGACAACAAGCGATGCGCGCGCTCTATAGCTTGCTTAGAGTATACAACTCTTAAGTGTTATTATGATGGTCCCATAATGTCCCGCTGCTGGGCATCGGTCTCCCCCTAGTGGGAACTGATAGTATACCCACCATGCTTGTCAAAGACGAATTGGGGGGTTACACATATCTAGATATGTCTTATATTTCTCTGTGCAGGGGCGGAGTAAGAATACTCCCTGCGGCCGGGGTCGGCTTGTCGTACAAAGCGACGTAAAACAACCCACCCTAGCTACGTGGTAGGGTCTCAAGCCCATCTACATGGCAACCACCTTTGGTCTTAAGTATGCCTCCATAATAATCTTGTATTCTATCATTAGTGACCCAGGTCCCTGTACCACTATGGGACAGCATCGTCTTTGCGGTGCCCCTAACGTCGCAAACATCCATAGGCTACGGTAACTGCTTACCGTTAAGTTTTCCTTCACCGTTAATACATGGCAGGGATACAAGCATACAGGGATTTGAAACGGTGAACTTTTGGTCTCTGTGTGATATAAATAAGGTACATATTAAAATATAGTAAATTATTTTTTTTTTATTTTGAACAGATAAGGAGAAATCCATAAGACATTCCGGATTTGCTAGTAAACTAAGAAGCGAGGCCGGTTTTCAAATTCATTTGTGGGAGATGCTCGTTGATATAGAATTTGTTCTACTACATAAACGGGACAAACGGTCGCGGTGTATCGATCTTGTGAGTATTATTTTGTTATGTTTGAAATATCAACTTAAATTAGAACTAGAGCAATGTTTTTACTTTTTCTTTAATACTTTCCTTAAAAGCCTAATGCTTCAGAGGGCTTCTTGATACTTTGGTTACAATAAAATTCGGTTCCAGGATTTTATGTTTTTATTTCTGAAAATACTTGTATGTGTAAAAACAGTGTGTAAGGAGATGCTGTGTAAGCACGGTCTCTCTTCTTCTTCCAGTGCCTCTTCAATCCTGAAGGTTGGCCGTTAGCTTCCTGTATTCATTTCTATCAGCAGCCAGCCGGAACAGCTGTTCGACGGAGGAAATACCGGTCCACTCCCGGATATTTCGGAGCCATGACTTCTTTCTTCGCCTAGCACGTCTCTTTCCGTCCACCTTGCCCATCATTATCAACTGCAGCAGCATGTATCTATCGTCCCTGAGCATGTGGCCGAGATATTCTATCTTGCGCTTTTTGATAGACTGCAACATTTTCCGTGACATATGAACGCGCTGAAGCACAGCACGGTTTCGTTCCTGACCCTCTGCGTCCAACTAATGCGTAACATGCGACGGTAGCACCACATCTCGAATGCCTGTAGGCGTCTTGTAGTGTCCTCTTTCACGGTCCACGCTTCACAACCATACATGACGATAGGCCAGATATAGCACATGAGTAGCCTGACTCGGAGCTTTATATTCAGTTGACGACAGCAGAGAACTTTCCTCATTTTATTAAAAGAGGCTCGAACCATTTCTATCCGGGTCTTGATTTCTTGATCAGATTCCCATGCTTCATTTACCCAAGCCGCCAAATACTTGTACTGTCGTACCCGCTCTAGTTGTTTCCCAGCTACAGATATGCTTGAACTCAAATCTGGGTTTCTTGAGACTACCATGAACTTGGTCTTACTTATGTTTATCGACAAACCGGCTAAACACGGTAAATAAGTGCAAAAGAGTGAATGAGACAGAAGATATGCTATTTATGGTGAATGCATACTTGTCCGAGCCGAACGCGCCGAACGAGTCGAACGAAAGGAATTTTAGAATTCTGTATATGAAATCTCATGAAACCTCGCACACTTGCCCGTGTCGAATCGTCCGAATCTGGAAGAACCCCAGAAATCCTACATGAATTCGGATGACGTTATCAGATTCGGCGCGGCTTATGTGGTCGACTCGACCGATGCGCTCGCATTCTACGATCGAGTACTATTTCTGCATTGCAGGCGTAAAGGAAATAGAAACGATTTGTTCGACGCGGTCGATTCTTTCGGCGCGGATATGTGTGCGAGGCCTCCTTGACTTCGATTCGTTTGGCGCGTTCGGCTCGGACAAGTGTGCGTTCACCATTAGTGTCGCTCGTCGTCCGTATATAATAAAGCGACTTTCTGTCTCTGTCATTCGTCTCACGCGCCGTTTGCAGTTAAGCGCGGTGCTGCTACACGTTTATCACGAAATGAGTATAAGCAAAATTTCGAGTTGTTCAGGTAGTTTTAGAGATCTTGTGATATTTTCTACATTTTAAATTAAACAATGTTGTTTTTAGGCAAAACAAATACCATTTCACGATGGTTTAGACGTGGTGGAACGGCTTGAAAACCACTTCAAGGCAGCAGCTCGAGAGAAGAAGAAGATGGCGAAGCTGTGGAAAAACGCCAAAGAAGTTGCCGCACTAATCGCTCAGGTACACTGTCCATATGTTAATTTTAATAATAATAGTCTGTTTGCAGATATCGACATATTCTATTTATAGTTACGATATATTTAAAAAAATCATTATTTTTAAGTTTTTATTTGTGACTTCTGTGTTCAATCAAAACGAAATGTAATATTATTAATTTTTTCTTTATGTTATTTTACCAGTTTTTTTTTATCTTTCGCATTTTTTAATGTATAATTTAACCTTGAAAACTTTTATTAGTTTCCCAAATAAATTAAAAACAAAAAAAGTGTGACCATAACTCGATACTAACATAGCATTTCTTGGTTTGATTTAATTTATCTGTAGATTCAAATATAATATATATGTGTGTGTGTGTGTGTGTGCGCCGTGCGCTGTTTGTGTGTGTGCCTGTGTGTGGGTAAGTGCGTGTATCTGCGTGGATTTATGGGTATGATATTGAAATATATTAAGTAAACTGCATAAAAATACAACTTTTTTTTCTTCAGGTGTTGATAGCACGGTGCATGGTGATATCGACATGCGTGGACCTGTGCTACAACGTATTGAACGCGTGCGCGAGGGCTCTGGTACGTCTCTTACCACCGAACAAGCTGCCATCCGCTGCGAATGCCCTCGCAGCACCCGCAGTCACGGCTAAACACCTGCACACATTCGCGGCTGCTGTTGCAGCACAGGTAAAGATATTGAGACGTTTATTATGACATCTGACCAGTAGGTAGGTAGATGGCTTTGCTTATTTTAGTCGAGTACCCTCAATTTGTTATAAGGAGACATTCCACTCTGGCTAATGTTGCCATCTCACAAGACAATGTTTAACCAAATCGCTGAAAACCCCATTAGCACCATGTGCCTTACCAGTGGTTATTGCCTACTCGTCATCACTGATTTCAAAAATAAATAATATAAAATTTGCGAAAAAGTTGAAGATTAAGAAAATCTCCGCATGGGAGGGACCGGACCGGTGAAGGACCGAACTCTTACCGCCACGCCAAACAATGCTTGCCAGATGCGCTTGAATCGTGGCTTAAGTAAGTGACTTACATGACGCGTACATTTTTTTAAATGCTTGGTCATTCGGATTTTCTACTTGGGGAACTAATTTCTGGCCAACCCCTGTATGCCCAATACATTTGAGCGTATATCATAAAAGTAGATAAATATTGAATAACATCAAGATAAAATATTGATCTTTTCAAACTGATGTACTTACGTACTTTTGTAAATAAATTTTTGTACATTATTAATGAGAGAAACCAAACACGTGACCCCCACAGGTATTGCGATGTATGAAAACCATGGAGATCGACAAATTTTAAAATTTTAAACCATAATTTTAAATAAATAAATATGTTGGGACATTTCACACAACACCATCTAGTCCCAAATTAAGTTGCATATCACTTGTGATATGGGTACTAGACAACTCTTGTACTACATAATGTATACTTTTATTTTGTAAATAAGTACATATTATACATAATCACTCAGACGCTGGAACGGGAATCGAACCCGTGACCTCCGCGACCGTACCGACGTGCGTTATTCGTTACGGCAAGAGGTCGTCAATATAATAAACAATCACAATAACTGTCAATTATCCATTCCCATTAGTTAATTTCATACTTGAATCATTTGATTTCATTATGAACAAGGTTTTTTAAAGATTTATATATTTTTTCCAGAGTAAAGACGAGATGAAACCTTTTGTCTGTGAACTGTATGTTCGTGCGATTACAGCTGGCATGAACGAACTCGAGAGGCTCAAACTGAAGACTGAGAAGGTATGCATTACCGGAAGTTAATTTTGACAATTATCGTCTTAGCCTTAATTTGAGGTAGCCACCCAAACTTTAATGCTTCATTGTCCTGGAAACTGCTTTTAGAGTCTTTTAAGCTCTTCATGGTCATCATTGTAACTTACTACTAGTAAGTACCAAGTTCATGTACCCCTATGGGACAGCAGCGTGTTCCCAGTTGCCCCAGCGTCACAAACGGTGACTATTAAGTGGGCCGTCAGCATGTCTGCTGTTCCTCAGCAATAAAGAAAAAAAAATAGTATAATGTCAAATCAGTAGTTTAGGTATATTACTGCTACTGAGACCCTCTGAGCGCCTTGGTTGACATTTGATCTTTAAGTGGTTGTAAAACATGACTACCCAGCGAAATGCAATGTCAAAAAGTCTTTTTCTTCTTTTTTAAACGTATTGTCACGAATATGAAGGCTGTCGTAAATATGGGAGTTGTTAGATCGATGCTTCTGTGTTACTTTTCACATTCACCACATCATATTTATCACTCACACACACACTCCGAGTAATACAACTCTAGTGCTAAACAGTGTTGGGACCATTTTAAGTGGACCTTATATTTTATATGTAGGTAGGTCTTCGTCATTCTTGGTTGTGAGTCCATTGGCACGCATATATTTAAGAACAACCTTTATGACGTCAAGTCAGTACTTATTGGGTCTACCCCTCCAGCCGGGGCCCGGCGGAGGCGGCGTGGCTAGACATGTGATACCCAATAATTAAGGATAAAATGATCGGTTAAACCTACCTTACACTGGTAGTCGCCTGAAGCCCATACGATGCCTTCATGTTGTAACTGATGTTAGTATATTATACCCTATCTATCCCTATCTTTTCGCTTGAAATTTCGTGGCTCGGAAAGCTCTGAATTTTTTAATCATATTTGCTATAAATTTGCAATGTATATTTAATATATGTTTAAATGGCTATAATTCTTATAATTATCAGGAAGTAGATGCACGATCGATGGAACAAACATTGGCCTCGTGGTTTGTGGATCTAGGTGCACTTCTCCGGGCGAGTGACAGGTTCAATTGTGAGTGCATACTGACTGCATTCTCTGTCCACCCCTCGCCAAATATGTATGGGAGGATAGAATCAGCACCGATTCTCCCACCTGTAAATGTGGTAAGTGTGTTTCATATCAAAGCATTGATTAATTAAAGACATGTGTTACAGGTTGGGTTAGGTTAGGTTATTTATTATAGGTTATTATTTCTAGGTAGGTTATTATTTATTATAGGTTAGGTTATCGAATCTCATTATGGCATGCGTCACTTAGGCAGTTTTTCCCGCCTAATGTGCATGTAACATAGTTGCCATGTACTGTCGGTGAAGGAAAACATTGTGAGGAAACCTGTATACAGAGATCATAAGCATGTTTAGCCTGTCAATCCGACTTTGATAAGCGTGATATATTTTATCCATTCCCTATATTGGGGGAAGTCTGAGTCCAACAGTGAAACTTTTATAGCCTGGTATTAGGTGTTGAAATTCATTTGTACTGTTATTTTAATGAAGGGAAATATTTGGAAATGGAAAATAAAATAATACACTAATGAAAGTATTGCCCATCGCTTTCTACTACTTTTGATCACCTTTCGGGCAAGGTATGAATATTGTGTCAGAATTCACGAATCAACCCACTTCATAAAAAGTGAACTGCTCAGACAGACTATGAGCCTTCGAACGAAACAAATGGTAATGAAGAGCGAATCTGGAGAATACGGCGGGTGCGGTTTGATTTCATATTTAAGTGTTTTTAGGTACGTTTGTATCGGTTTTGCGACGTGCGGATGAGCATTGTTGTGCAGCAAAATTACTTTGTCGTGTCTTCGGAGTATTCTGGCCGTTTTTCTTTCATCGCACGAATCAGTCACATCAATTGCAGTCGGTAGCGATTCCCAGTTAGTTCCTTCAGTTTCCGCAGTTCATAATGAGTCACATCCCTCTGATCATGGACATGGATATATTGCTTTGCCACTGATGTTGATGGTTGCCCAGGCTTAACCCATGACTTTCTGTGTTTCGAATTGTCCTTTGCAAATATCACAGGTGACGGTAACTGCTTACTATCAAGTGGGCCATTAGCCTGTCTGCTATTCTTCAGCAATAAAAGAATAGTGTAATTTGTCCTTTTCAGGATCGTCAGGAGGTCAGAGAGGAAAGTACATCAGAATTTGGCAGCTGGGCGAGCGATAGTCGTTCGCAGACCAACCTGGTGAAGACATCAGAAACATTGAACATGAAACAGACGCAGCATCAGTCGAATGTACTATCTACCGCCATTTTGAATGAGGGTGAAGCACTGGGACTGAACCCAGATCTGTGTCAGGATATTGCTGTGCTGCTCTCCGGACCGCGAGTCAAGACACTGTCGTGGGATATGGACAGGTTAACTTTTAGTGATTATTCCTTATATTATTAGTAAACATATAAAGACAGTAGATATCTTGAGAGACGAGTAAGTTTTCTCTGTGCAGCGGTGGAGTAAGAATACTGACCCCTGCGCTTGATATTGTCATAAAAGGCGACAAAACAACCCTAGCACGTGGTAGGACTCCAAGCCTGTCTAGATTGCAACCACCCTTGGTCTATAAGTATGCCGCCATAATAACTTTTTGTTGTGTTCCGGCATTAGTGAACCAGGTACCAGGTAACTGTTACTATCAAGTTGGCCGTCAGCTTGTCTGCTGTTCCTCAGGAATAAAAAAAAAGCTTTATGTGACTGCAGTGTATAAAACATATTTATCTTACTAATGAACTTAGATACAGATCCAAAAAGAACTCTTATTCTATAATACCTGAGCATAAATTGATTAATTTTTGATAATACTAATCAATGCCAAAAATATTTTATTTATTAATGTATTATTAACATGTACTTCAATTACAGGTCTTGTTCTTCTATAGATGATTTTGACTGCATTCTTTTATACTCTTCTGTAATAATTTCACAGTAGTTTTGTAACTTCTCATTGTCAATGTCATATATTTAATTTTAAATTAGAAAATCTCGTATGCCTATGATCTCTCGGGGCCTATCTTAAGAAAAGCACTGTTTTTTTTAACAATACCGAGATTGACTTAACATTATGGAGGACCTTAACATTATGGCCTAAATAACTTTTTTTTACCAGTTTTGTGTATTATTTTTATTTTATTATTTCAACAACAGTTAATTTTTGGGTGAATTAACTATTCTTTACCCATATAATATATGTGTGTAATTTATGAAATTTATTTCAATTGCTTTCAGGGATTTGCTTTTGGAGAATTGCATGAATTACATGGAGAGAACAGACGGCGGGACTCGCGCCCTTACTACTGAACTTAAATATTTAAACTTAGATCCAAGCGAGTTTCAACATCTGCCCGAAGAGGAGGAAGACGAGAATGACAAATTCTACGGCATAGAGAAAGGTAAGTTTGTTTTTGCAAGAGAACAGGGATCAAATGGATTTTTTTTTAAATAGTCTAGTAAAATTCTGTGAAAATGTCACCATGACCTCGTATTGGACCGATAGAAGACGGAGACGCAAGAAATTCTGGCGTG
The DNA here is from genome assembly GCA_963693495.1 of Malacosoma neustria. Classification (NCBI taxonomy): domain Eukaryota; kingdom Metazoa; phylum Arthropoda; class Insecta; order Lepidoptera; family Lasiocampidae; genus Malacosoma; species Malacosoma neustria. The sequence continues at coordinate 4,159,001 of OY856395.1, read as the reverse complement.
ATTTCGAAAATCAGTTAACTACTGTATCGTTACAGTAGAATATCCGTGTATTATGACTCCGCCTATATTGGCCAACCGCTTTGTATTAATATTATTAATATTACCGCTTTGTATAATTATACAGCGAAGTTTGATTTTCATAAAAAAAATCTTTATAAGAAAATCGGATATAGTGACTGAATGAAGGCTTGGGGCTGCCACGTAGCTAGGGTGGTAGGTATGAGTCCGATATATTAAAACGAATCTGAAATCGGATTTCAGTCTGAAATCGTATCGTATCGATATTCAACACTATACAAACTGATTTTAGAAAACGTATCTCGGCAGAAACTAAATCAACACGACATATCAATATCAAAACAAAACGACGAAAACACAAACAAATATAAATCTAATCATCGCGCAATCGTTTTCTATTGCTAGTTTTGCAAACCAAACCAATATTTGAAAAGTTACTAACTCTTTCACTCCGTCAATCGATCGCTTAGTTAGAATGAGAGAAAGCGAATCTCATTAGAATTTGCCTCCTTGCATTCTAACTAACCGATCGTTTAGCGCAGTGAAAGAGATGAAGCGAATTTTTATCAGTTTTGGATTTTGGCGGTTTCTAAGAAACTAAGAATGGCAGATTGAAACGAAAGAAAGTTAGCAGGACATCCATCAAACGTGACGGATGTTATTTTTATACCACATTCACTCAATAAATGTATACATGTCTGTAATAGAGCGCTACGTTGTTCTCCATTGACGCCGTTTGTTAGGAAATAGCCGACAGGTACTTTCCACTTGCCGTTTATTGCCGTAACCATGAACACCAAAGCGTCTTTAGCTATAGGTAAATTGTCAGTGTCCAAATTATCACCGACATTCACATACTCAACAGTCTATTTGCCGTTCCACTGTAATTGTTGCCGAATTGACATCTCATCGAGACTGACAGAGCACAGTATTTTTTCTGGTTGTTTACTTACAAGTAACTTGATTGCCTCGAAAGCTTCATTTGTGAACCCTGGTGGACAATCTATACATGTATACCACTTATATAAAGTTTTAGGGTGGGGTAAACATGTATCAAATTGGTTTCTGAAAACTGCATACACCTTCGGGCTTATAAAATGCAAACATATTGCAATTTTCTTAACGATGCTGAATATTTTCTCGGGCAGTTTTTCTTATCCAGATATCGCCTAAGAAAATTAGCATTTTCAGTTTCGATATTAGACAATAGATCCAGCTCCTCTGAATTAATTAGCATTTTACATTTTAACTCTGCTATGACGTTTTCTAAACGACCTATCTTTTTAGATAATCTTCATTTGGATTGACGCGCACCTCGGCAATTTTTTTGAGCCGAATAGCATATTTTATCTTCTCGCGGTACAGCAGTTTCTTTAGTTGCCTTTCCTTCTTAGGGGTTGATGGCAATGCGGGCCGAGGTACAGGCTGTTTTAATACGGTGAGGTCATCCAAATCCATTTTGGAATAAATTGTTGGTTGCCAATTTAACTTTCCAGTAGTATCCACCCATTTCAATCTTGTGTTAAGATTAGAGGGAAACCTAAAAAGGGAAATAAATGTTAAAAAACGTGAATTAGTATTAAGCATGTTCACATGACTAAAACTGGTATTTTCGCGCAAGACATATCTGGATATCATTTAGACTAACCTCGACGTATTTCGTGCCCATGGGTCAAGGCAAATTGATCGATACATTGATTTTAATCTGTACCCGAACCGAACCGGCTTAATATTATACACTAGAATTTAGTTCGCCATTGTTTAAAAGTAGTATAATAATATCATTTTACCGAAACTGAAATCTAGATAAATAAAATTCACAACATAGCAACACCTAACCTATTTAAATTTTGTAAAATTATTAAAAATTTATCTGAATTTCTTACGCAAAAAGCAGTAGTTTAGTTTTATCTTACTATAAAAACACCATAGTTTATCATAAAATTGCATAATTAACTACAAATTGATTATATTCTTTACTTACGAGTGAAAGGTTACTCCCGGTTATTTTTCGCTCACTGCGGCTTTTGCAGCCTAATAAACTACAGCCCAACATCGCGAATACATTAAGTTCAAGGAGTCTCTGTCTCAAAACATACTAGCACTCTAAGAATATTTAAAACACCCACGAAAAACGAAAATTCTATCCGAACGCTGAATCAACTTTGCCAAACATCGTATTTTGACAGCTTGACAAACAACAAAAACCGGCCACGCTGACAAAGACAAAAAACAATTGCTTCGTCCTTTTTCTTCATGCATAAATTATATCTTGCGGTCTCGCTTTACCCTTTGAATGTACAAACATGGATCTGTCTATAGGTATATAGTCTAAGTCAGAATGCAACTACTTCCATGATAATATTACGCAATACTTAATGATAGTTTAAGTTTTGTGTTTGTTAGATAGATTTTTTGAATTAGTGGAGAGTTTTGATGCACACTTGACCTTGGTGACACGCGCGGTGTGCGCGTAATGTTATTTTTGTATTCTCGTGAACTATGTAATTGTAATTAGATAGGTATTTTATGATTTCTTAAAAGTGTTTGGTGGTGACGGATTATTGTTTTTAATTTTTTATTATTATTATTTTAAATTTTTTATCGTTTAGATAGTAATTAAAAGTGCAAATTTAGTTTGATTTTGTAATTGTAATTAGATAGGTATTTTATGATTTCTTAAAAGTGTTTGGTGGTGACGGATTATTGTTTTTAATTTTTTATTATTATTATTTTAAATTTTTTATCGTTTAGATAGTAATTAAAAGTGCAAATTTAGTTTGATTTAAACAGTAAACGTAAAAATATCGATCGAAACTAAGATCCTCTCCGCCAACCACTTCGGAAATCGATTTCTGAAATCTAATTTTGAAATCGATTTCAGTATCAGAAATCGAATTTGTATCGGTTTGCGTAAAAATCTGAAAACGCCCATTCTTATAGGGTGGGTGGGTTGTTTTGTCGCCTTATACGACAGGCTTACCCTGGCCGCAGAGGTCATTATTCTTTCTCCGACCCTGCACTGATAAAGAAGTTGAGTAATTAATTACTGTATTAATTTATTGAATACACTTCAAATGTTAGACAAAAAGTTAATAAATTCTAGATCATAACTATGTAATAAAGTAGCATGAAATTGAGTGAAATGGCTTTCCTTTCACAGGGTATGAACATCTTGTTGATGTAGAATCACCAGATGCATGGACTGAGGAAATTATAGATAATGAGCGAACTGATACAGCACTATCTGCTAGTGATGATTCAATTCCACGCGTGGTTAGGGTAAAAAAGAAGTCTAAAAAAATTCTAGAAACTTTTACTGATGAATCTGATTTCTTTCACTTATCTACCACATTTACTGAACAGAAAGAGCGACCACACAGCAAAGAACGAAGAAAACACAGAGATAAGGATACAATTGATCCACTGAGTCTTGATGGTAATAAAGAGAAAATACTAAAACAAAAACGAGAAAAGAAAGAGAAAAAAGCTAAGAAAACAGATAAAGACAAACCTCGTACAGAAACATCCAAAATTAAAGTTCTTCCAGGTTTTAATACTGCATCTATTACAGACAGTGACTATGACAGCCAAGGCAAGTCTTCGTTGCATTCGAACTTTGAAGGCAATGAGAATATCGTCTATGATGGTTTATTTAACATAGATGAAATGATGACTTCACATGTTCAAGATAAATTAGTCAAGACAGAATACAAAAAGGCTTCTGATACTACAGTTTCTGGGCACACTGATACTATGATCAATACAAAAACAGTCACATATCCGGTAAATAACATAGCAGACGCTACTAAGCCCACTCTTAAAACAATGTCTGAAGAAGTTAAAAGAAGTTTAACCCGGTTTATAAGTGAGCGAAGCAAAGTAAATGTTTCCAAACCTGTAGCACCTATACATAACGTTGAACGTAGAATGCCGTTGGCAATCCCTAGGTCTACTGTATCATTACCAGCTCAGATAAGTCCGAAAGTTATCGCCATTCCTGAGATGGACATTCCGAAATCGTACATAGAAAGAAAAATTGAAAACAATGTTACAAGTCAACGCGCAATTGATGTCAATCACATATTGTATAATGATTCTGCACCGAGGTCGTCATCTCCAAATGCGACTTCTAATTACTTAGTGATCGATAAGATTGAAAGAAAACCTTTAACAGGAAGAGAAATATTTGTAGAAAAACAAATGCCTAAGGTTATGCATGAAACATCATGTCAAAATAACTACAGAGATTTCATCAATCAGTGGAGAGAGTCGATGAATGCGACTCCTGAGCCTTACCGGCGGCGAAATAAGGAAATTCCTAGCACATCAAATTTTAAGTCTGAATCCCTCCAAGGTGCCAAATTAATATCACAAAAGGACAAGTCACTTAACACATTTTCGCGTCTCTCTTACATGCATAAGAATAAAATGGATAAAAAACAACGAAATGAATTTAATACTCAAAATTACTTAAGGCCAGATCCTTTTGCTAACCAATCTTTTGATCAATTACTAGCAGAACATAGGCAGTGTAAAAGTTCATATTTATATACTAGTTTAAAGGAACCCAATTATCCTAAAGCCAATACGAATGTCCGTCGAAATTCATTAGAAGAACACAAATATGTAACACCACCTCGCAATCCAACGCCCACGAATACTTTACAGCCAGAATCTATTGCCAATCGTGTTAAGAAACAGTCAGATAACAAGACCCCAGTTAATGTACCGAAATCGAGCAGACTATCAGAGAAAGATCATGATGATCTATTGCATTTATTAAAACAGAAAAATAAATTGAATAATCCATTGTTGCAAACACGGCGTGGACATGGCTCCTCCAAAGAATTAATTTTAGATAACAATTTATCCAAGTTAACTTCTGCAGACTTGAAAATTTCTAGTACTTCAGCAAAGGTTAATGAAACTAAAGAGGTGATGAAAACAAAGGTCAAAATTACAGAAGTAGAACGAAACCACAGTAATTTCGTTCGTAGTAAGAATCAAGTAAGTACTACCAGTAAAAGTGTATTAGGCCCTGGTGAAGACAAAAAACCGCAAACTGATTGGGAGGAAGTTATGAACAAGTTACTTGCTCATAAGACTCCTAGTCGTGGTCCCAAGGCGTTAGACTTGGCTTTGAATAAATACCCCAAAACATGTGAAAAATTAAGAAGCTTAAGAATTAAGAAAAGTTTAGATAACCCAAGTAATTCCTTGGATGGCAGTAAAACATTATCTGTTGGTGTTAAAGAAGTTCAGTTAATAAACAAATTTGAACATAGTATGCCTCCAAATACTGGCAATAATTCTGTGATAAAGACAAATGCAGATTTTCGTCGCCCTGAATTAAAATTGAAACAGATAAAAGCTAATGAGCCTATATCACCAGACAGCTGCCATAATCTACATAAAAATTCAATTAAGACCAAATTAAAATCTTCCGACATTGTTCAACACAAACCTTGTAATTTGCAAAATAATCATTTGCCAAAACAGTCTTATCAGCAAGAAAGCAAAAGGTTACCAGCTGATACACTAAAAAGACAGTTTACATGCGCATTACCAAAGCAAGACGATCCTTTTATCTCAGGTTTGCCTAATTCAGACTATGATCTTCTCGAAGAGTTAATGGACGATGAGTTACGAAAAGAAATTGGAGAGCTCTCTGATGATGATTTTAATGCTACTGCTAATCTTTCTAAAGACAAACAAAATGAATTGACTAATAGGACTGATGGTACTGTTTTTGTTCCGAAGTCTGTCATTGTAGTTCCAGCAAAAGCAGAATGCAAATGTCGAAACAGTAATCAGATGCCAGACACGCTGATTGATTTATCAGAACAAATCAATTCCCTTACAAAGTCTCCACCACAACAAAGAAAAGTTAATATGCCTACTCAAGTGCCTGAAAAAATAAAGAAAAAAGAAATATTGAGAGCTGATGTAGTACGAAATCAATCAGAAAATATAGTCAATAATACTCCTGAAGCGGAAAATCCTGTTGTAACTCAAGCTAACATAAATATAATGAATGTGCCTGATCCCTCAGTTTATGTCATACCACCTCCAACGTTGGCTAACGTTTTACTAGTTAGTCCAAATATTTATAATACATACTCAAATGTACAAACGCAATTACCGGTGAATGATTTTACGTCAGAATTATTATTAGACCAGTCAAATATTCCTCTTTATCAATCGACTCAATATGTCACCACTCCATTAGTAAGTTCGGTTATACTTGGTAATACAATGTCCACACCAGTTTTACATGAAGAAAAATCTCCGATGACTGAGCCAGAGAAGTTCGAATCACCAATAAATACTCTATGTGAATCTGTAATACCCGTTCTTAACGATAATGTGGTTCAATGTACCGTAGAATGTCATCAGAGTAATGTTACTGTAGATATTCAAAGGAAATCTGTATTAGATTTCAATTTAAACAAAAATGTTGAAAGAAAAGTGCTGTCTCCAGCACAAGAAAATCATGAAAATGGAACATCTAAAACTTGGAAAGAAAGGTTTTCATTAGGTAATAATTTGAAATCGAAAGAATTAGGTAACGAGAGATTAATTAAAAAACGATGGTCCATTATTAATAAAGGGATTTATCATGGCTACAATACTGAACCGATTCCATTGACTTATACACCATTAAGACGGGTAGTAAATACAACTAGTGAGGATAAAACAGACAATAATAGTTCCGATTCGTTAGCTGAACTACAATATAAAACTGAACAAACACGTAATTTGATCATAGCTAATAAAATAATGGAAAAGAGCGTACCTATCGCTGTGGAACCAAACGTAAATGGTAGAAAAACTATGGTAAAGCTAAAACCAAACAATGCAGAAAAAAGTCACGAAGATATCTCAAGTGAGAATGTTACCAGTACAAAAGTGATCTTAACCAGAAAACGTGCCAGTAAAAGGTTGAATAAACCTCAGGATCTAGCATGTAAAAATATTGTTTTAACTAAGAACAGATTAATTAAAACTAATTCAGCTGACATTAAAAACAACAAGCCTAATGCGATTATCAAAGACACAGTAGATTTAAAAGGTGATTCTTCTATACAACATGAAAGTAACATAAATATGAATGAAAATGTAAGTGCTATCCAAAATAACTTACTTGAAAATAATAAATTGAAAAAAAAAATGCCTGTCAAAGAAATTCATATTCCAGATTCTGCTAATCCAATCGTAAAGTCAAATCATGATGATCATAAGAAAGTGGATAAGATTGTTATTAGAAAAGTTGATGGCAATAAACACGAAATAACCAATACTATTTCAAAATCACTGCATGACAAAGAAAAGTCTGTAATTAAACAAGATTCTGATAAATTAATTGATCATAATTTGAGAAAATTATGCGATCAGAAAACAGCAGAGATAGCTAATGCTCTTAAAAAAATTCAACATTTACTGAAACCACCTGAAAAAAAACATACTGAAAATTCAGTTTTGAGCAAAAACTTTCAAATGTGTCCTGTTAAATGTGACACAGTGAATATCACCAAATATAATAACATAAAAAATAATGATGAAAGTAAACTAGTTTCAATAAAAATAAACAATCTCGAACCAAATATGTTATCCCAAACAATAAACCTGGTAAAAGGTATTCTAATAAAGGATAACGTGAAAGCGAAAGCATTGAATTGTAATCATACTGTCACAGATAAGCAGCCGTCAAAAGATTTAAATAAATCAAGAAAAAGTACATCAAATAAAAGGAAACGTTTACAAACTAAGTCTAAGATTAACAGTACTAAGCAATCAACACAAACTAGTAAAATGACTCAACTAGAGCCTACAAAATCAAACTACAGTAATAATGAAAGTACTGAGCCTCCATCAGAAGTGGACGTTACTGAACTTAATAATGAGGCAGCTAATGTTGAAATTGTGGATGCCCTGTCTAAGGAATCTAACATAACAATGGAAAAAATTAAGCATTCATCGAATGTATGCCCATCGGAACTTAAGAATGCAATTGAAATAACGCACCCAACAACTCTAGCAAATGAATGTGAGAAATCTAAGGTGCCAATTTCTAGTACTGAGCCATCTCTTAATACGGATATTGAATCCAACAAAAAAATACCAGTGGCCATAACAAAACAACCAGATACTAATAATGAAAGGTTGGAACAACATAGTGAAAACGATATATTATCAATGAATACTAACCAAATAAAAAAAATAGAATTAATAAAACAACTTAATGAAAAAGAAATATTAGCACTTCGTACTAATATACCGAAGAACTTACAAAACAAAGAGTGTAAGACTAAACATTCAAAAAGCTTGAACCCTACCAAAGAAACTAATATAAAAATTATTTCAGACGTGTGTATAAACTCTATAACTAGTAATAAATCACCGCACACATCGAAAACCGAAGCTAATCAAGCAATTATATTTAATAATGATTGTGTTGACCTTACCAATATGGAAAATTCTTCGATAATTGTTGATTCCGAATGTGAAAATCAAAATATTTATCAAAAAGAAACAAAAAATATGGGCTTGTTTAGCAATACTAATCAGTCAATAGATCCATCTGATCAGAACAAAGATCTATTTTTTCAAAACCCTAATGAAGGTACAATAACTGGAACTAATAGCAATGAAAAATTATCCATGACACATAAAGCTAACGTCAATAATACAAATGTGATAAAAATTCCAGATAACTTAAGTGATCAAATTGTCATCGAACGTTTGCCAAATCCTGTAGACGATCCGACTAAACAGTGTGTTCGAGTAAAATTGCCTAATAAGAAAACCTTTAAAGCTACAGTACATGGTAAATATGTGAATGTGGAAACATTGTTTGCCGATCCGGCGATAAAAGAAATATTATTGAAAAACTTGTCACGTGAAAATAAATACACTTTAAGCATTACACAAGATGCCAAAATACATGGGCATAGACCGATAGGCACGCGGAAGCCCGAATCCTCCATCAGAAATAATAGTAAAAATACGATTGAAACTGTTAGTTTACTCAGCGATGATGAAGATGTGGAATCCAGTCGTCAGAGTTTCACAACAGAATTTGGCAAATATAAAGTAAAATCGTTGAATACACAAGAATTTATGAAACATCAAGAAAAGTTCAACCAAAAGTGTATTGTACAAATAAAAACTACCGTGCAAGAAAATATTTCCAATTCAACTCATAATCCAAAAGTTCTCGTTCCTTCCGGGCTTTTATCGGTAAATAACTACAATAATATAATGTATGCAGAAAAAGAGTTTCAAAATATTGTGGTCCCAGAGGTTATTGAAGTTGATGACTCGTCTAATGACAGTACAATTTGTCAAAAAATAGAAGATATTAGTACACTTAAACATTTACTACATAAAGATCTATATTCGGAAACGATTCTGAATTCAGTACCCGAAGAAAACAGTATTGTGGACAAATCAAATAAGGATGATATTATAAAATCTAGAGAATGTTTTGTTAGGCTCGTAAATTGTGATAGCTTAATACAAAATATTGAACACCGTGGTACATTCAATAAAAAATACAACGCTGAACCAAACTGTGAGAATGAAAATAAGATATCAAATTTAGATCACAATTTGCCAGACTCAAATAATGATTTGAACACTAATGATAAAAATTCTGAGTCAAATATTGTTAAAGAAGATATAGTTGCGATGTCTCGTAGTGGTTCTTTTTCTATTCTTAATGATTTCTCGCTATATGAAATGGAAGACAGTACAGAAACTTTAGAAAATTATGATTATCTAAAAAGGTATACTAATTCACCTGTAATGGAAATGTATGATGTTTTAGCGAGTTTCTGGGATCAGAGATTGGTACATAAAAGCAGTAAAGGCTCTAGTGCTACTTTATGTCATTCAGATTTATTTGAAACCAAGTATACTTTACATAAAGTTCATATTACACTAAATCAAATAAATAATAGTTATTTGACGCATTCATGTGTCGATGAAATGGAAAAACCAAAACAAATTGAAGAAGATATTTTGTTAACACATAAGAATAAATTACATAATATACCGAGTTTAACAACTTTAGTATTATTGTTTTTACAGTCTAACGATATAATAGATAACTTAAGACCTAGACTAGAAAAGACCAGGAAAACAAAACAAAGTGGACTATTAAGACTGAGACCAGCACTGAAACGAAAATTAATTATGGATGGAACTTATGTTATCAACAAATTAGCTAAAATTTCATTGCTACCAATCAATAAAGATGATACGAGTGATCGGTCTATGACGCATGAAGATTATAAAAATGATGATCTTGTAATGTCCTCAGAAAACCTGAACACAGTCGCTAGTGACGTACGAGTTAGCAATGTGTCTGATGATAATAAAATTGAAACTATTTGTGAAGTGCACAATGATGACGTGCTCGTGGATTATAAATTACCAAATAAAACAGTGGAAGCATGCATATCTAATGATACTAGTCAATGTAGCGCCAGTATTTCAGACAAATTAACCGTAAAAAATTCACTCGATTCGTTCTCTGTTTCAAATCTAATTGAACTGTCCTTAAAAGAACTTAATAAGACCGCTTTTAACGTTACAAATACCACAGATAACGATTGTAATGAAGTAAAATTTGTTCCAATGAATATTATGTGTAGCTCAGTCAATAGCAGAGATAGTATACCAATTTTTGGTAGCATTTCAAACGAAACAGAAACATCCACAGAACATCTTAAAAATCGCATATCTAGCGAGAAGGAAAAAAGCAATGAAAATGATAATGGTATAGAAATAAATACATCTAGCTTAGTACAGGAAGTTAATATTTCATATGAAAAGTCATTATCACCTTCAATATTAGGTGATTGTGTATTGACTGTCGGAAGTTCTCCTACTAAAATTTTGCACGAAGATAAGCCTGAAAAACCAGAGTATTTGAGTTATCCAGAAGAAATCAACAGAGTGTTTGTTAGTCAATGTGCTTCCCAGTTAGACGAGAAAGTTTTTAATACTGATAGTAATATAAAACTTAAAGAAGACAAAATTCCAGCTCAGAATAAAGTAAAAAATATTGTTACTAATAACTATAATGAAAGCACACATGGTTCTAAGGAGGAATTCAGTGAACATAGCGATGAATGCCATATTGAAGATGATGTCACAGAAAGTGAAAAACTTACTAGTACTTTTATAACTAGACATAACAATTCTTGCCTGGACAGAAAAGATATTAATTCATCTAATAATAACGTCAGGGATGGCTGTGAAAATAATAGTTTATTGATATTACAAGACCGAAGTATCTGCGACGATTTGTACAACGATAAGTGTATAAATGACTTTATTAATGCCGATATGAGCGCACCAGAAGCTGAAAAAATCATAAATGAAATTGATAGAAAGCAAGTTTGGATGCAGCGTAGCCATGACTTAAGCTGCCATGAGTCCTGTGCTATCAAAGATTCCGAGGAAAAACAAAATGATTTAAGAGAGAAGGTTATAAGTGAAGGAACTATCAGTGAAAGTCATCAAAGTCTAACTGAAGGCCTCAGCAAATATTGTATTTCGACGCAAATACAAGTTGAAAGAATGGAAGTCCAATATGAAAATAACCATATTTGTACATATAAAACCATTTCGATAGATGTAAATGACATAGTTCAAACAACAATACAGTGCAAAAATGATGACTTATGTTTCGATAGAGATGAAAATTGTTCAGAATCAGATGAAGTTATTAAAATGCTTGAAATAAAAACCGAACAATTTGCAAACGAGTTAAGTGCGAACACAAAAGACAATCCAAATATAGTCAATTACTCTGTTCATAAAAATATAGAAGAGGAAAAAGTCGATGATCTAATTAAATCAAATATCGATTCTATAAATTGCATATCTAACATCAATGAAACTGCTGTTGAAACCTCAGCTATAATTGTAACGGATAAAGATAATGTAGAGCAGTTTCAAAAAGTCACTAGCACTGTGTCTAATAATATCAATTCTAATGTTCAGTTGAATACTGCTGATAGAGATACTATGTTAATGCAAACACTTACAAATAACAACGATCATGAATATGCATGCTCCGTCATGGACAAATGTTCAGATTCAGTTAGAGAAACATATCAAGTTGCTCATAGGGACACTAGTAAATATGATAATTCAAATGATTTATGTGTTAATCATTTTGAAGATGTTAACTCCGATTTAAATGAAACTCAGCATACTAATGAAAACATTACATCGCAAATAGTAAAATCAATTGAAGTGACTGGTAAAGTTTTAGTAGCGACAGAAAGATTGAGTCAGGACTCTATTGAAATAATAAATGACGAAATAATTAATACAAGTGGTTGTGAATCTCCTATCGATTTAAATAAAAGTGTATCCAGTAACGAGGATAATGATTTGTATAGAACAGTCCTCGAAACTCCAGAACGTGACGACTGTAGTGAAAGTATTAAGAGCTCTGAAAAGTCTAAAAATCTGAAATTGATAGACAATTTACATGACAACGGAATTGGAGAAAATATTTGTACTATTAAACCAAACAGAAAAAATTGTGAGCCATTGAAGCCAGTAATGATAAGTAAAGTGAATTCTAACAGTAATTCAGAAGAAATAAATATAAAATCGCCGAAAAATGATATTGAGGTCCATTTCTTTGAATTTAGTGAATATTCCAAAGGTAATATGATAACAGATATTGTGTTCGAAACAAACTCACAAAAAGCACCAAGTAACTACGAAATAGTGCAAGAAATTACTGAACAGAAAAAGAAACTAGTAGAAAATGCGAAACCAGAAGACGACACTGAATCAAATGAAGCTTCTTTAAATGAGATTATGCTTAGTACCGAGTGTGAACTAAAAGGAGTCGAATATATCCACCCTGAATTAGGAACATGTTATGTATTCAGAGTGGTAGAGACTATTGATAAAGACGGTCCCACTACAATTACACAAACCGAAGAAGATGAATTTATTTCTGGGGTTGAAATTGGTAATGAATGTAGTTTTGAAGTAGTCCCGCCCTTAGTCACCTACTCCAAAAGAACAAATGAAGAGAAAATACTTTTAAATCAAAATAAAACATGTAGAAGGGCGATAAAACGAAAATCCAGTTCCACTGATACTAGAGTTGAAAAGAGATACAGAAAGGGAAAAAACATAGACTATCCAAAATTCACTGCCATCGCCATTAGTGAAAGTGCTTTTGGGAAAGAATATAAACGATTAATGGATTATTGCAGTTCTATTAAATTTTCGTACTCAAGACCATTTCACAAAGAATATATAGACGTAGAAGAGACCTTGAAGAACTGGCCTATAAAGGGATCTCTAAATAATAATGATGTAACCGATGTGGAACCAAATGAGACACTGTTTTTAGATATGGAAGATATAAGCCGTCCCGGAAATGTTAAAGAGGATCACATGTTATTGACATTGACTGAAGACATTAATGTTGAATATAAATACGTGACCTTGTCTTCTGATGAGGCTAATGAAACTAATTTCAGTATGGGTTTTGGTGAGGGGTCCGACAGAGTCATTCAAAATTTAAAAGATGGAAGCGATATTTCAATATTTTCGGCTGCGACTCTGTCGGACGTAAAACAAAATCAGCCGCTTTTACAACCCGAAGAGTTTGATAAAAATAATAACTCTCCTTCTAGATTTGACCACATAGATAATTTTAAAAGATATGTGTCATTTATCAATTTAAAAGAAAGGGTTCGAAACTTTTTCAAGAACACTACCCTAGATTTAAACAGTAACTGGAAAAAGGAAAATAAAAAAACTGCCACTAAAAATAAAAATCAATTATCTAATTTTCCTTTTGATTTGACTAGCACAGAATTTTTCGAACGACGACAAAATGACTTTACAGTCAATGTAGTGCAAATTGGGCAGTTGCCTATGAGTGCTTCTGCGCCAAATTCCGTAACGTGTGATCCCCGAGTTACCCAAGTATCCGATGCTAGTCCGCCCCAGTGTTCCGCTGAAAACACATCTAGTGATGATCCGCAATGTACTATAAAGACAGAATATACAGAACTGACTACTGCTGACTTATCTTTGCCACTACAAGAATATTCACACGGAGATCGCATAATTTCTTCACAGACACAGGAAGCTTTAAACTTTCAAATGAACAATGAATCTATTCCAATTGAGACTGACATCAAGCCCGTCGTGAAGATAGAATTGGAAGAATTGCCAGAAGTGAAAGAAGAACCAGAGGAAACTACAAATAATGAATCTGTAATAGAAAATCAAGAAAGCAGCAATGTCGACTATACTTTTAATGGCAACCACGATACCAATTCGCCAGTTGCATCTAATTTTCAAACGATATACAATTCGACAGAAAATCAAAACGTAACAGAACCATATTCGCAGGAATCGCCACAAAAAACATTACCTGAGAAGTGTGACCAAATAGCTCATGCGATGAATGCTGCAGGCATTTCAACTACAGCCGATACAACGGAGAATACGAAAACACAAGCTTTAGTTGATATGTTGGCACAAAAGTTACGCCAAGGTGCTATTAACGCAGGTGTACCTCAAACCCCTACAAACGCTTTTACTAAATCAACGATAACTGCGATGGCGTTGCAGCAAGCTTTGGCTCAAATTCTACCAACTTCTTTAAATCAAAGTAATCCAGGAAATACTCAGCAAACTGCTAATGCATCTATTAACCAACAAATGCTGCACATAGTGCAGGGAAAAAATGCTTCAGGCAACCAAATGACACTTGTAGATAACTCTCAGCAGTCTGTAATAAGTACTCCTAACTCTGCTCCTGTACTTCATATAGTTCAGAACAAAGGTGCTCCGGCTGGAATTACATGTACAACAACTTCTACTAGCCAAACGAACACATTTAGTGGACTTTCTTTAGTCGATGGTGGTATACAACAAAGTGGAAATCAACTACTTCACATAGTAAATACTAATAATCAGAAGAATAACAATACTGGGCAGCTTCTGAAACGCGTAAACCTGGTAACAAATCTGGGTAATGTTCAAGGATCTAACGAGCAAAAGGTGGTCCAGTTTGTGTGTAAAGCGGCAGATGGAAACGCAGCTCACCAAAGAAGCATGGTTTTAAGGCTGCAACCAATCGAAACACCTAATATTCAGAATTCTGTTGAAACTCAATATTATAGTTCTGACTCAAATACTCCAGTGGACAAAGAAGCGGCGACTTCCCAGCAAGAAATCAAATCCCGGTCGGTGTATGAAGAGAATTATGCAAAATTTATACAAAACTCTTCAACGAAGCCTGTTGCTGCTGAAAAAGCAACAAGTTTACCGAAATTTAATCAAGCTTTTGGTAAGCAGGTATTCCAAGATGGTACACCAAACAATGAAATGAATGGTGGTAGCTCTCATGTTCCAACTGCTTCTGCGAGTAGTGAAAATTCGGATTGTAAACAAACAGACAGTGTTATTAATCTAGACCATTTAAGTCAGATTAACAGTCCTCCGCTATTGCTTAGAAAAACACCTGTACCAACCTCACAAACACAACCTAACCTGGTACAGCAAATTAAACAAACAATAGCTCCTATGAATTTACAAACTATGCACGGCGGAGTAATATATACACGACAAATTCCTGTAAATATAGGAGGAGGACAAACTATAAACCTTATCACCGTGCCTAGTACAGAATTGATTGATGACAATACTCAAAAACAACAACCGGAAGTTAAATTTGTGAATCAAGGAGAAACGGAACAACCTTTAATTAAAATTGTACCTCAAGCTCAACTCATGCCTAACGGAGAGGTAACCCAGGACGACAATAATTCACATTTAAGAATTTCTAGTGATAATGCACATACCCCTCAAGCACAACCCGTTTTAACCCAAATGCGTATAAAATTACCTATGTTGAGTAAAACTCCGCAAATTGTTTCCGGGACCAGAGTAGTGCGACCGTCATTCTTTCAAATACAAAGAAATTTAATAGGAGGTGCTAACCAGCCGGTGTATCAACAACTTGTGCTGACAGCCGCTCCTCAACTGGGCCAACAGACAATCCGCACAACAGTTCCGCATGCGCAAACTAGAAACCACATTAAAGTTCCCAATGAAACATCTTCATCTTCAGAATCACAAATGAGCTCATCAACTTTAGAGCAATTGAGGGAATTTGATCTGGTTTTAGAACAAGTCAAAGAGAGAAGCACCGTGCAACCGCATTCGAGTCCCAATACTACACTTTCGAAATTGAATACTTCCTCTAAGGACACAACGGACAGTTCAGCGTCTGTTAGTTCCACATCAACCGAGTCTACGCAGCAGGTCTTGTATTCGATCGGAAACAATCAGCCCATGAACATGGCATATGTTAACAGAAAGTCAACAGCCACTACCCCTACTACATCCACATTTGTGCGTTCGCCCGATTCATCGGGAATAGTAGATTCTCCAAGCTCATCAAGTCATGTACCGCACACAGTCACTGCTGAATCGTCTTCTTCCGAAACTCCCTCTCAACCAAAACCGGCTAGAGTCGGCTCTAGATCTAGATCGAGACCAAAATCTTCTTCAAATCCTCCAAATACTCTGAAATTAAACACGGTCCCGCCTAAAACGTCGACACAAAAACCCGTGGAAGATGAGCAAACTACTCAAAGAATATTATACATACTCGCCGAATATAAGGAGCAGGTAGAGAATTCTCCTGATAAAGACAAGCCGGCTCCACGCAGAAGAACCAATCCGCCGTCTACTTCATCCGGTTCCTCCAAACGTAAGAAAAGTTCTAGTGGCTCGCGTCGTCCAAGTGGGTGTGACTCGAGTCCGGTTAACGGAGATGACGCCTGCCGCACCATGGGCTCAGAAGATAGTAGTTGTGGAACATCTCAAGGTGATTGTAACGAAAGTTGTCTTGAGCCCCATTCTCCGCAGGACAGTCCGAAAAAAGTAGTAAGGAAATTGAACTTCGAACACGAAACAATCCACGAACCAGTAATCCAACCGCGGCCGCAGCCTCAGCGCAATGTGATCGTCGCAGACGGACAGACGATAGCTGTCGCTCGGGGTACGGCCGGAAAGCCGGCTACGGCCGTATTGATGCCGGCGAATTATCTTTTACCAGTGTCGATGGTGAAGGGAGGACAGCAAATCGCCATTGTTACGAATCGTGGGCCGAAACTACTGGCAGTCGGAGGCGAAGGCAGGACGAACGCCCTATTCTTGCAGCGGCTGATCGGCCCGGCTGGGTTAAAGCCAGTGTTGGCTAGACCGGGTGTGCGACACGTTAGGCTGCCAGCTGCGGCGCTGCACAACCTGCAAGCGCTAAACCTAACGGCGGCTAGTGCGGCTCAGCCACAGACAGCGGATAGTACGGCATCGCCGGCGCCGGCTCCCACTCCTCCTGCAGCGACTTCTCCGTGGACCGACCGCCATGCGTCCGACGTGAAGCCCGAGCGTACCTCCAGTCCTGATGAATCCGAGCCCTGGAACATACCCTCCTCGGCGGAAACTCACGTGCACACGACTTGCGACTATAGCTACGAAAACGCCGTTCGCGCCGAGACTATGAACAGGACTGTGCTTGTAAGTAATTTGTTTTTCTTTATAATACCCAAAAATTCTAACCATACTGACAATTATGTTATGCTGCAAACTGCTGCTCTATTGAATTGAGAGATGCAAACATATATTGGAAGCTATGTAAATATTAAGCAGTGTGTGTATAGTATGACGCCCGTTTTGCAACTTCAGGACCCGATCCCAGATCGATACAGTCCCGATATGGAGGCACAACGGATATTTGATAAGATGTTCGAGGTCGATCCGAAAAGGTCGTATTCGCCGCGTTGCGGCTTCGACCCGGACGCGTCCGATTGCGACGACAGGGGCTACCTCCAGGTGACACGTAGTGCTGCGCCTGCGCCGCGCCCCGAATGACCTCTGTTACGCCTCTTTTGTAGAGATGCACGCAATTTATTTTTTGCGCTGTCCTCTTTATGTCTCGGTGTAGCTACTCACATTATGTAGATGCGACATTTTATTACCATATTTTCAAACCACCCTCAGTGTCTGTAACTATGTATATTTATATAAGATGATACTTACATACTTTAGAATATCAATAATAAAATTATCTTTGTTAAATACCAATGTATTGCTTGCTTATTAATATTTTTGTCACATGTGTAAACATGGTGAATTGAATAGTCATAAATTAATCGAAGGATCAAAGCTTGCTTATAATATCAAATGCATTGTATTTCAAGCACGTTTAATTATGCGACGTCGCTTCTATATTATGTGCGAACATTCATTCCCAGACTTAAAACGGATCGTGCAATTAGGTATTTTGTTAATTCTCGCCGTTCCCCCTTCGTTTCGATCATTAGTTTATTTTGTCGATATCTTTTAACATTTTAACTGCTTTATTTTATATAAAAACTCGTTTGTTAATCATATTCTATATGTATATTATAAACTCTCATAATGGTATGATTCTTTGAAAGAATTTTAAAAAATATACAATGTAACAAGCAGTCAAAATGTTAATACAGCCATATGGTTCGACCTTAATTTCAAATGTACCATTTTTTAGGATATTGTCGTAGCCTTCTAGATTTATCTATGTTATTCATTTTAATAAATCATTTTAAATTAAAAAAAAAAAATGTAACAGACGATTAATGTACACATAACATTTTTGTATCATTACATTTTGATATATTTTCTCTATGCATGCGGAAGTAAATAATAGTCCCGTCTCTTCCCGCATTACTGTGCATGACACCTTATAATTATTCATTGTGTGAATATTCGAATTATATTGATGACTCCCATGGTGCAACGGCTTTCGCACGTTGGAACGCTTGTGGGGTTCACGGGTTCCATTCCTGTCCCGAGTTTAGATGTTTAATTGTATATACATATGTATTTATTTATTAAAGAAAAATATAAAAGTATTATAATCAAAGTATCAGCTGTCTAGTGCCAGTAACATAAGCTTTCTGCTGTTCACTTTGGGACTAAATGGGGTCGTAAATTGATACAGTGTATTTATTTATGATAGTAAATGTTTTAATTGAAACATATTGTTATAGTATATCAAACAGGTAAACCATCGAAAGCCTTAACATTAACAACTCATTGATAGAAACGTGTTTAGTAAACATTCACGAGCTTTCTTAGTTTATGTGGAAAGCTTTTAGCTTCAGTTGAAAATATATAAAACAAGTAATCATAATATTGAAATATTTTGTTTCTTTTATTCATTTATTTATTAAAAACAAAAATAAAAATATTTATCTACACCCAATAAACCCGACAGGGTTTGTCTTGGAAGACATTCACATCTTAATGTAATTACAATTGTATTTTGTTAGAAAATAATTATATATACAACTATTTCATTTGGATAAGATTGGTCTTTTTTACGTCAAAGAATATAAAATGATTTAGATAATTATAACACATAATAAACTTGGTATTACCTCAGCGACATGCTGACTTGGTTTCACCATCGTCGTTCTGCTGACAGCAACCGCACTAAGTCTTAGACACAAAAGGATTCTAACGTTTAAATAGTCATAATATAATCTATTATACGATATTATAGGTTGTGCAGAGAAGAGACCTGTCTCACCGGCAGCAGCGACTGTCGCACGTATCGGCTGCCGCGCTGCGTCACAAGTATGCCATCCTAGAACATGAACTGAGGCTGCAGGTTGGTATTAAGGCCCGGGCATATCCGGTTATTAATTGCGTAGCAAGATATTTTACAAAGATAACATTTTACGAATCTCACGGTGGCATGTATCGCTTAGGCAGTTTTTATCGCCTTATGTGCACCTATTTTTTTCTTCGTGCAGTGGCGGACTAAGAATACTAAACCCCTGCGGCCGGGGTCGGCCTATGGTAATAGGTGACGAAACCATAGATACGTGGTAGGGCCCCAAGCCCGCCTGGATGGCAACCACCCTTGGTCTATAAGTATGCCGCCATAATAACCTTGTATTGTGTTTCGGAATTAGTGACCCCTATGGGACAGCAGCGTGTTCGCGGTGCCACTAACGTCGCAAACATCCATAGGCGACGGTAACTGTTAAGTGGGTCACCCTGTCTGCTGTCCTTCCGTAATAAAAAAAATGTATAATGTTCATGTGCCAACGGTGAAAGAAAACATCTTGAGGATGCCTGCAAGCCGAGAATGAGTAATCCGTCTTGGACAAGCGTGGCGGGTATGCTGGCCGTGCCCTCTAGGGGGAGGTCCGGTGTGGGACGCCACAGGCTATTATGATGGCATTTTACAAAGCGGCTTCAATGCTTATGCTGCGAATACATCATTTCTCACGCTACCGGAATGTATCCTATAAATCTTAACTCTGCTCTCCAAAGTTTAAATTCTAATAATGTTTTTTGAGCATAATGATTTTTGAACTTTTAACCGGGTGATTGGTGGAAACTTTATGAAAGATATAGGACTTGCTACTAGAGGCCTCTATTTAAATAATACAAGTCTGGTTGCATACTCTTGTAATGGTAGAATGGATTATACCTACCCACAGTTACAATTATACCAATGGAATTAATTATTTATTCTGTGGGTACCTACATACATACCTTAGTGTGCTTTTTTTAAGCCGTGTACAGATTTGCGAAATGTAGCATGCAATGTAACACGCAATGAAAGAATTTGCCGTCCACATTGTCGCAATGTATCATGCAATGTAACAGAATTCCCATAGTGTGGACGGCTTGCGCGCATGAACAAAGCATTTCACCTCATGCGCATCGCGATCCGCCATTTGTCGGTTTTTTTCGCCGAACACAAAGAGGCGCGCAGAGTGCACGAAGCGCCAGTGTGGACGGGTTGCGTGTGTCTGTACTGCGGAACGCATGCCGGAATCAGATGCGAGCGCGTACATGCTCGGTTCGTGCGCGCCCTGCGTCCACACTTGTGAAATGCTCCTTTCATGTTACATTGCATGCTACATTTCGCAAATCTGTACACGGCAGAATCTGAAACCATATTATTTATAACTACAGTGAATGCTTGGAATTGGAATGCCAAAGAGACTTTAAAGCGATATAATTTATCAAACACACTGCTTTAGTTATAGATTAAATGTGGATTGGAATTTATAGCCCTTCATAATAATAACAGCCCATTGCGTAAAGTAGCCCTTAAAGGTAACGATTATTATATCTCCCACATACCGGTGATCTCTGTATGCTGATTAAATCACGATCTTTTCCTTCACCGTTGGTACATGGCAACTAAACATATTAATTAGTATGTAACCATTTTATTATAAATTTATGAAAGTTTTTTTTATTGCTGTAGGATAGCAGACAGGCTGACGGCCTGCTTAGAATTTAGCAGTTACCGTCGCCTATGGGTGTTTGCAACGCCAGTGGCATCGCGAACACGCTGCTGTCCCATAAGGGTACAGGAACTTGGGTCACTAATGCTGGAACACAACACAAAGTTTTTATGGCGCCATACTTAAGACCAAAGGTGGTTGACATCCAGACGGGCTTGGGGCCCTACCACGTAGCTAGGGTGGGTTGTTTTGTCGCCTTTTACGACAGGCTGACCCCGGCCGCAGAGGTTAGTATTCTTTCTCCGCCACTGCACGGAAGAAATATATAATAAAAACATTTAGTCCTATAAACCAAATACAAAAGTAGTAGAGCTCTTTATTTTCTTGTATGCATTTTCCGTCTTCTCTTTTTTTCTATCTCTTGCAGACAGTCCCATCAGAAAAATACTTAGTGTCTTCTATTGATATTTCCAAAGTCAGCATTTGCAACGTCCTGGTAAACGAAGTATAGGCGAAGGATCAGAAAGAAAGTTGTGAAAAGACTGGGTTATAGGGGAGAAGAAATGCATTAGAAAACAAAAAAGAGTGCATGTATAAATGGTGTAGTCAAACGGAACTCTCAGGAACACAACTTTAGGGGTAACGATTTTACACTGGTTTCGTATATTCGTATGTATGGTATTTTTAGAGTAATGTATCACACCAATCGGCTTGGCAGAAAGATGCAGATGCTCAAAGAATTCGATTTGTCTGGGATTCGGTATGATCAAGTGTGTGATATGGTGTGTCAAAATTTCGGCTTGTATAGATTATTTTTTTTTCTTTTAGAAATCGTTGTCGGAGGAGTGCGAGGACCTTGGGGTGGATTCGCCATCAGCAGCAGAGCTGTTCCCCGAAGCGGAGTTGCTGTTTACGGGATCTCCCGCTCTCGACCACAATCAGGAGCATCCTGTTCACTTGCACACAAGTATATATATCATATCTTTTTTTATTGTTGTGGAACGGAAGACAGGCTGATGGCCCATTTACTTTACCGTCGCCTATGGACATTAGCGTAGCATAGCTGACACGATGCCGTTCGCGTAGGTGAACTGGACCCTGTGTCACTTTTGCCGGAACACTACACAAGGTTGTTATCACGGCAGATTTAGAGATTGGCGGTAGTTGACATCCAGACGGGCTTAAGCCTTGCCACCCTTTGCCTTTTTACACATGTAGAGATGACAGCTAACATGGGAGAGTGTAAGGATGGTACATATTGTGCCAAACCTACAAAATATGGGATAACGGTAGAAATAGGAAAGAAAGAAAATATTATATTTATCAAAGCAAACCGACACAACCGACAAATTTTATATTATAAAATTTATAACATTGGTATGTTATGCCACGATTTTGGCCACTTAGCGTTTTGCTACAACGGAATTATTTCAAGACAACACTAGTTTTCATTGTCATTCCCAGTTTTAACAGATCTGGAAGTGGGACAGACTAGGGATATACAAAAGTGTACCCGCGACAATATGTATTTATTTATAAAAGAAAAGGATATAAGTAGTATATATTATTTCTATATTAACCATTACACAGTTCACAGGCCAACCATATTACGCAGGCCCTGTGGCCTACTTTGGAACTAGATGGCGTTGTGTAAATTGTCACGCTATATTTATTATTATTTTATTTCAGTGCAACCATCCCAGCTCACACAAAGCAGTATACCTCAACCGGACATGGACGATCAGATTGCAACCGACCAGTTGTTGCCACGCGTCGATGAGGTACAAGACCGTCACGATTTGAACTTGGGTCTCGAGGATGTCGGCATAGTCACCGTCAGTGAAGATGGGATGCAAGCCACTATAGCTCTGGATCAGGAGGAATTTGCAAGATCACATCCGAACACGACATTTCACAGTGAACCAACTGAAGAAGGAGAGGTATTTTGATCATTATGATTTTAACTAATAAGTACATTGTCTTGAAGAAATTTTGAATTTATATACTCTGTAATTTTTTTAGAAGTATTTCCATAACACATTAACTGCCAAACATTTTAATACGTATGTAACGATTTGGCTGTTGCAGTTGGATAAAATTTAGTTATGTATAGATATATTTCTATTATTTTCAAAATATTATGTATTTTTTCTCGTGTCCACGGAATGAACTTTATTTCATATCTTATATATTCCCTTTATAAATTTCCAAAGCCTTAAAATTGCTACAATGTAAGTTTCGGTCACCAGTGATCAACATGGCGATTACTGTGTTAAGGAAATTTAACCGACTTCTCTTGGTAGCACAACCTTTTCCGTCGGTGCGTTTTTTGCAAGAAATATAAAGAAAGGCCCGACTGATGTGTAATATCACAAACATAGTCTTTTCTATGTCGGCTCTAGGATCTTTTAACTTTGTCAATACTTTGTGTGTCCTTTGAATTTCAATTCATTTCTAAACGTTGCTATAAGTGCATTTAACTACAAATCTTAAAATTTCAGGTCCAACCTTTCACAATATCTAGCATTAAAGGTCGACATATAGCTTCGACTATATTTCACAACCGTGCACCCGGAACAGTGCTCATGGCTACCCCACAGACTACCGTTATTTCACAAGCGACGGGCGCAAGTGGCGGTGTACAAAGTACCATCAAATATTCGGACATCGATAATATGATAAACACAATACCCGGTCCACATGGAACTAGTTTAAATCTACCCTCAGTGTTGATTAGAGATAATGGATTGACAAAATTTGACACTATTCTAAATGATTCAAAGGAACTGCATTTGTCAAATACTGCATCGACTATTGTTCATGCAGGTGCGAACACAACACAAGTTATTCGTAGAGTTTGTTATGATGATAACAGGAGGGACTCGAGATTTGTAACGGACGACCCACATGCGCTCATAGCTGGGGACGATGCGAAAATGGTGGCAGAAGATAGTTCACGAGAAGCTCAGGAATCTATGACGGGCGATGCAGACGATGATAGATCGTCGCCAGACCGACATGCTGAGTTGTTTTGGGAGTCAAACTCAACTTCTGAACGTTCAGAAAGCAGGAGGCCTCTATACTATAGTAGTGACAGTGATAAGTGTTGCAAAAGTCCTTCTTATGAGGAGACAAATTCAACGGACTCTAGTTATGTAGGGAATAATATGCGTTTAGATTCAGTGATTAAAGAAGCAAGATGTATTGAACGCAGTTGCAGTGCTGATGGTTCATCAGCCGATGACACCCATCCACCGCTGCGTACGTATCCACCGAAGAGAATGTACCATGTTCTCGATGGGATGGAACGGAGCATGTCCGGGAAGACAAGAGCTGGAGAAAGGTCTCCAGATAGTTTAGATTTACGGAGAAGGGCATCTGGGCGGGGTGTTGTGAGACGAGGCTGTCATTGTTGCAACGGATCTCCTGCACCACCACGTCCGAAGAAGCCCAGGCAGAGGAAGCCTGGAATGGACTTACCTTCTAACAACTGAATTGAAATCATTATAAATGCAGTTGTTAACATATCTCCCCTTGTTTGGACAAGTCTAAACAGCAAGAAGAATTATGCAATTACACTTGAATTTTCTATTGAAATATAGTAATTGTGAGTATAAATTGGATTTTACGAACATTCATAGAGACCATTTTGAAACGCATTATATATGTTTAACTGTTTATGTAAATATCCTCTTATGCATGAACAGTAACATAATGTGTTTTAAGGTTAATTATTGACGAATTACTATAACACTGTAGTATATAGACTGCAAGTGGCGAACTACGAACGCGCTTTGAGCGCGTGGACTGATTGCACGATCTCTATTCAATTTGAAACATGTTAAAATTTTGTATAATATTCTATAAGTTACAGATTCGTGAAACCTGTTGACATTTTTTTTCAAAATCTTTAATGTTAAATTTATGTTTTCCTTTGTCACCATTCAGTTCAAAATGTTTATTTTTTTCATGTTTATATCTTTTTTGTACATGATAGTTTCCTTTGATCCATGTAATATATCCATTATGCATAGTGTATCGATCTAATTATAAGTATATGAAAAATTACTTAATGTAATAGATTTAAGTGTTTCCGTTAGTGAATAAAAGCCATACTCAAATATGAATTTAATCGTCTATTAGCAATTTAGTATGTTTAAGTAATATAAAATAGCCCTTTTAAGATGCTAGACTGACATTCTTTCCGTATAAAAATATACACAACTTGTTTCTATTATAATTTCGTGTATTCTTATTGTGTAGTTTTAAGTGAACTTCCACGGGGACCGCACAAATTGATTTATTTTTATCTATATAAGAAGGAAAAGCTTTATTGTGGTTGAATTTTCGATTTGTTTTCGGCTATCGAGCAATGATTCGGTGCCAATGTGCGTTTTGGTATTGTGACATTTCCAAAGGGCCGTTATAACTTAATATTATAAAATATAAATATATAAAATAACATTTAGTAGCGACGATGTGTTAAGTTAGTGAGAATTTGATATCCTTTGTGTAAAAGTGTAAATAATTTAAAAAAGTCCCCATCTTTAATATAGGGGAAGGTGTCTAGTCATTATTAACCTATATAACTTCTATTACAGACGTTTAAGGTAAGATGGCTCGCTGTTATTGGCTTTAAGCCTTAATTCCACTCAGTATTGACAGCTTTTGTATATAAAAATCCTATTAACTTTTTTTTTCACTATGCGGGTAATTAAAGGATTGTGCGTACACGCACAATTCGATTTTCTAATGTAAATAGTGGGGAGACATTTAAAATTAGTGAATTTAGTGAGTGAGTACCCCTTGAGGACGCTAATATATATAGTGAAAATTGTAATTGATAAATAATCGCGAAACCGACGGGTTTATGTAACCCATAGTTCAGTTATTTAGACGTACGAAATTTCTCTATGCCGACGGTATTTTATCTATTTAAAACGATCAAGTTGTTTTTGTAATGTGGATAGTTGAAATTTATGTCAAAAAATCCGAGATAAATTATATAAATAAATCAATCATTAAAACACTTGATTGTTTTTAGTTTTTAAACTACCGACATGAGGTACTAATTTGAAATATAGTTAGTTATCCATAATATTATACTATGTGTTTGTTCATTGAAAATTCTGCCATCTCTTATCTTAAGGTTACTTTTTTATAATCCAGTTTATTGTTATTGTTCGTATTGATATAGTTGGAACTACCTTCAATTTTATAGTGAAAAACTTGATACAGTATTGCCGATGTGGTTTTTATTGTTATATTTTTCTCTTGTAAATTTATTAGCTGTAAAGTGATACTAATAAGTAATGATTATGTGTTTCACCCATTACTTTCTAATAAAATACAAGGATTGTGTTTTATTGTGATTATTTTAAAACGGCTAAAGAGAAAATGATCATTAAAACTTATCTATTAAAGGTTGTTTTATTTCGATGATAAAGCTTCAGTGCTTGTTACTCGAACGTGTCCAGTGTATTTAAAAGAATAAAATAGAAATTAATTTCTATCCAATGGAGCGGCCTCTTCCAAGAATACTGCTGTACCGTTTTGACACTATAATCAAATTCCTCTGCTTCTGGACTAAAACGTTAGAAAAATGGAATCAAATTTACATTTGATTATTAGAAAGTCCATGACAAAGACTTGACCGAACGTCTTAATTTCATCTAGGTGTACTGATTAATTTTTAATTCCCTCCCTCTGATGAGAGGAAGACCCACCCCCTCAACTTCTAGTTTTCACGTAGTAAATCATAAATACGGGTTTCAATCATTTTTTGCAAACAAAATAAATATGGTTCATAATTTGTCTATTGGTCAAATCTCAACATGTTGGTGGAAGTACATACATATAAAAAAATAGATATTATTTTTTTTTGTTCAAATTTGTCTCAAGTAGTTTTTATTCTAATCGTGATCGTTGCTTTATAACGAGTCAGTGATATGAGATTATCTCTTTGCCTAGCGTCAGGGAAAGTTGACAGCGCTTGCCGCGTGACGCCAAAAATGCATGCACCTTGTTACAAGTACAAATAAAACGTGCCATATTTGAAAAAGCGCGAGCTTTCCTTTAAAGGACAAAGACCTAAACTCCCCTGTGACCAAGCGTGGTATTTTGAATACCTTGAAGGAGTCGCGTAGTTATGGGTATGTATATTCAAGGTCAAATATTAAATTATGTGTATTATAAAATAAAACGCACTTTAAATTAAAAATAATTATATATTCAGTCTTTGATAACTCGTCACTAGATATTTTTAAACCTACTACTTATGTAATATTAAATTTAGGTCCTAACTAAACAAATAAATAAAATTGGAGGGTCTGTTTGTAATATTAAAATAGCCGCTTTTTACTAAGTGCATTCGGACGTATACACGGTTTAAATACCAAAACAACATTTTTTAAAATTTTTGTCTGTTGCGGCTAATCTCTGAAATGGCTGCACCGATTTTGACGGGACTCTCTGGCAGATAGCTGATGTAACAAAGAGTAACTTGGACTATATTTTAGAAAAAAAATAGTTTTTGTTAAAAATAATCAGTTTCAGAAATTTTATAATCCAATTTATGTCGACCTCAGATTTATATCATCAATCATATGAAATAGGATTAGGAATAATATGAACTAGCTTAGGCTGGACTTTGTAGGTTCAAACGCATGTATTCCGAAGGCGCATGGCCAATGATTTTATATATATAAAATATATCATTGCGCATGGCGTAACATTTGCATTCGATAACACTGACTGTTTGCATATTTCATTTATTTATATTTTAGGGTTTATAGGGTTTGTAATCCAAAATAAACCATAAGATTTATGCCCAGTCAATATTCCACGCGGACGGAGTCGCGGGCACAGCTAGTTAATAATACAATTAACTATGTGCAATAGAATCGCTTTAAACAAATTATTTTTTCAATATGTAGGTATATGCAATGTTTTAAGTAAATTTCCTGACGGTAAAGGAAAATATTTCGAAGTAATCTACACCACAATATTTGATACAGGTACCTATATTATTTGTACCAACCTAGGAACGATATCCTACTACGAAACATTGTTCTCTAAATTTCTGCAGAAATATTAACTGAATTTTAGAGATTCGCTAATAATGTCATTACTTAAATTTAAACTTCTTTATCAATTGCGGAGTGTGTACAATAGATTTTTGCAAGGAGCTAAGGTCAAATTAAAATTTTTCCAAGAACGTGCGAAGCCTAAAACGTATATAATTATATTATGTAAGTAAATATAACTTATTTTAAATGGCCGAAGACTGATTTAATTTATTCATTACTTCGTTGCTTCTCCCGAATTTTGCTCATTACATTTAACACTTGAAGGCGAAACTCTAATCTTTCGTCCTCATTGTATTTCACTACAGTAGGCAGGAGTGAGGCGAAAAAAGCCTCGTCTTCATTCATTAGCCTTGGATTATTTGTTTCATCAACTTCAATGAAGTTAATATCATTACTGTACAAATTATTTGCCCTCGAGTGATTTGAATTTTCTTTCTTCATTTTTTTCGCAACGGGCAAAAATACTTCATTTTCCGAACTGTCGTCAAAATCATGAGACTCTTCGACAGCATTATGTTCATAACCCTCAAAAGGCTTACTATCTTCGTCGTTATAAGTATTATACTCTTCTTCAAAACTCTTTCTTCCTGTTTTCGACTCAGACTCATCGCTAAGGTATTGTATACAGTTTTCTGGTACAACTTTAGTTAAAAATTTTAGTTGTTCATAAAAAAGGTATCTCCTTTTCGGCTTGCCATTTTGTGCTATTTTTAGAGATCTTATAAATGTGTCTCTCGTGTTCTGCCATTTGCTTAATATGTGCTCGCCTAGAAAAAAAAATTAAAAGCGGTGAATTTCGTTGTTCGATATTAGTAAAGTGTATTTCCTCTTGGGTTGGATTATTGGTAATATCTGGTCTGGAAAAGATTTACCTTAATTTAAAATAAAACCTAGGTAATTGAAATCATATAACATATTTTAAAATTTGAAAGTATTATAATAGTTGCCAATATTCACTAAAACCATACTAAATATGCTATTTATAAAATATTTCTCCCCACTAATAACTAAGGCTAAACAATGTAATAAAAAAAAGTTTAAAACTTGAACTTTTATAATATTACTAGCAAATGTTTGTTCCATTACCCGTTTCCCGTTTCTCCGTCGGTGTCATGTGCGCGTATGTGTCATCTAACAAATTAAAAATTTCCTCCCAAGCAGTCCGACGTTCGAGACGATCCTTGTAGTTATCTTTAGTTTTATCCCAAAGGCACGGTCTGTCCTTCACACTTTCTATTAATTTAACAATATCGTATCTAAATGGCCTCATTATATTAATATATTTA
This sequence comes from Malacosoma neustria, assembly GCA_963693495.1. Taxonomy (NCBI): domain Eukaryota; kingdom Metazoa; phylum Arthropoda; class Insecta; order Lepidoptera; family Lasiocampidae; genus Malacosoma; species Malacosoma neustria. The sequence continues at coordinate 4,129,280 of OY856395.1, read as the reverse complement.
TTAATGCTTATTTCATCACTCTGTTGACAGTCGAATGTCTGACACGTCACTGGCCAACCAGCGGTTTTGTGTACGGATATCGGATGGTATACCTATCTTTTTCTCTCTTTATGTATCGGAAAGAGACAAAACACATAACAAGGTCAGCGACATGTTACCCCGTGAATTGGCATGGATTGTTTATCGGATCCATTTTGTGTAAGTTCTCGTGTAAATCGTACATTAAATTAAATGAAAATGAACTTTATTCCAAAATTTTAAGGAATGTATTCCGATACAATTAAGGTTAGATCATAATATTTCATTACAATTTCGTTTGTAAATAATGTCAACTTAAAATTTTTGAATTAGTTTTGTTTTTTGACATGTGAGAAATATAATAAAATGTGTTAATTTTGAAATATCATATATACAGGGTTATTGGTAATTCAACGTATTCCTGTTAGGAGGTGATAGGGGTGACTATTTGTGATAATTTCAACTCCCTGCATTATGCAAAAGTGAATTATTTTTTGAGTTATCATGTTTTTTAGCTTTTTCAAAATATGTCCGAAATGCAACATAAAAATTTATTTAAAAAAGGTGTCTATTTAAATCTCATTTTTCCTTCTGATTTATAAAACAGATTAAACACTGGTTATTTGTTAATATTAAAACAACAATTATCGGTCCAAATTTAAAAATGCGAAACGAATATGTAACGATTTTATTTCACTATTTTTATGAGATTTTTTTTCACTAAAATAACTTATATAGGTTATGAAACTTGGCTAGCAGATTATTTTAAAAACATAACCGTTTTCTTAGCTCTCCAACAATGCAAATACAACTAGGAACTTATTTCAAAGAAACTGAAAAAAAAAGATCACAAAGGAAGCAGGCGGAAATTCGAATTCGAACTAAATTTAAAATCGCTGTTTGAATACCTTGCAAATAGGTTTAATGCGTACCTAAGCCAATGTAGGTTGTAGTTTAAATTTTAATTTGAATTGAAATATGGAAGAGCTTGATCAAAATGAACAGCGTGTGTTTCAAAATTACAAAAAAGAAGAATACGCCGATATTGTGTTTTGTTACGGCTTTTGCAACGGTAACAGTGAGGCCGCTCGTCAATATTATTCGCGTAGGTTTCCTAATCGCCGGTTACGGTTATTTAAATTCTTATTTTTAAATAATTTTTTGATATTGCATTTTTGACTTATTTTGAAAAAAGCTAAAAACATGATAACTCACAATTGGTTCACTTTTGCATTATGCATATTGGGGTTAAAATTATCACAAATAGTCACCCATAACATCTCCTAACAGGTATACGTCGAATTATCAATGTAGCCCTGAATAGAAAAGGTACACTTCATTGCAAAATTTACAGACACAAGATCAAGATCCCATGCCCCCCAGACGTTACTTATTTTCTGACGGACAAAATATAAACAATAGAGTAGTATTAGTGTGTAACGAGAACATACCCGCTAGCTTAGGTTAACGGCCCATTCTCAGGTACCAGGTGCTACAGGTATGTAAAACTTGTATTCGGTAGCTTCTAAGTTTATTTTGTTTTCGTATATTTAAGGTGAACAATAAAGAGTTTATCATTCATATTCCATATTTGAATTTCTAAGATTACCTTCTTAGTATTAGGGGCAAACGTGAAAAAGAAAAGAAATGGAAAACACAATCGGTATTAATTTAATGTTAAGTTGATAATTTTTATACAATATTTTGTATTATTTAACATCGTGAATAGACCTTGATATATGTCTTATTTGAACAGATTGTTTATAAAAGTGATAAATCAAATACAACCAATTTACAGAAATTATCAGCTGAAAAAGGTTTAGGAAAATATTGGCCAAGAGTTTGTTTATTTTATTTCTTATGGTTCCGAATACCGGTTTAGAATACCGGTTTTTACTAGGAAAATTGAATAGTCTAGTTCAGTGTTGAGTATAAAAATGGGTTTGGTGCGCACTTTTAGACGACTTGGAAGTATAGTATGCATCTGTACGCTGTAATGTAAATTATATGTCAAAAGCCAGCCAGACTACGCCGCTAGTGCAGCTACAATATATGCTATGAATGTAGCTGTAGATGACGAATTGAAGTAAGCTCAATTAAATATTCTTCATCCTACTTTAATAACTATAGGCGCTTTGTTCTTAAATTTACACTGATGCGATGACACTTTTCAAACAGAGATAATTCGCCTTACTTCTGTCTTTTAAAGTTAGGACAGGTATTACACAGCCTAGAAGAAAAAGCTTTTTATAAATGTTACCAGCAAATTGAATATTGTTAATCGATCTCTATGGAATAGTCTACTTGTACTGGGGAACCCTAAAACTGTATCGACCGGACTGCGCGCGCACATTTGTCATTTCGATAGTTCCTTACAATACGTACGTGAAAATATTCACACTTTATTAAGGTTATTTAATTTTTAAAATTTTATATTTAATCTTCTATTATTCAGATCGGTATAAGGCGGGTGTGTTTTATTTTTGTGATTTTTGTTTACATTTTGATGATGGTATATTTGAATCACGCCGATAGTTTCTGGTGAGTTGGTAATTATATATTTTACAGGAAAGTCTCAGATATATTTCAATTGTCACCCTCTTTTTTATCCCACCAAATTGGTAATCTTGCGATTCAAATTAATATATTTCCTTTTATAATTACTATGAATACCACTTTATATGAATTTTTTTATATATATTTAACAATAAAAATATTAAACGAATTTTAATAATAATAACATAATTATAAGTAATACTTTATCTAGATGTAATCTAGGTTTTTTTCGGCCAGGTGTAGACAAGGATTTCATCAGACTAAGCCGGTCGATAGTAGGTACTAAGTCATAAACGGTATACACAAGTTACATTTCATATGTCGGTAAATCGTGCCATACGGTCATAAAATTTGCTGATCAATAATATGATTCCATTACATACTGTTAAAGACTATAAGTTATAAGTTTCGTACTCAGTGCTTAGAATATTAGTTTAATCAACATATAAATTGAACCAAGTTTTTGTATGACTTATTTAAGGTACAGTGAGCATTGTTCACCTTTCAGAATAAAATCAAGATTTTTTAAGCGACAAGGTTGCCGATTCGTAGCTTATAAGTTTTTCCCTGAATAATCATTATAACACGTGGATCAATAAGTCCCGGGACTAACTAAGAAAAACACATTTTTTTGGCAAAACTCGACTTTATTCATCAACATAGTTTCTTTCAAGAGCAACACAATCAGTCCAGTGCTTCTATAACATTTCAACCTTTCTTGTAAAAGGATATATCGGGCCTCGAAATAAGTGTTCGTTTCGGGCGATGACTTCCGAGTTGGAATAGAATCTCTTTCCTTGGAGGATTTTTAGGAGGTCTGCAAACAGTTCGTAGTCGTTGGAGGCCAGATCCGGTGAATATGGTGGGTGCGGAAGCAATTCAAAGCCCAATTCATGCAATTTGCCCATTGTAGCGAGCGACTTGTGACACGGCGCTTTGTCTTGGTGAAACAGCACTTTTTTCTTCTTCATTTGGAGCAGTTTCTCACCGATCTCATTCTTCAAACGCATCAGTTGGCCAATATAATGTTCGCTATTGATCGTCTTACCTTTTTCAAGGTAATCGATGAACAACTCCATGAGAATCCTAAAATACTGAGGCCATAACCTTACCGGCCCACATTTTGCGTTTTTGGCCGCTCTGGACGTTTCTCACCGACTGCAGTCCACTCGGCTGACGATCGCTTTGACTCCGGAGTATAGTGTTGGGTCCAGGCTTCGTCCCTTGTCACATACCGATGCAAAAAATCCGGTTTATTTCGGCGAAACAGCTCTAAACAGCGTTTGGAATCAACGATATGTTGTCGTTTTTGGTCCACCGTGAGCAAACGCGGCAAACACTTTGATAACAGCTTTCTTATAGACATATGTTCATGCAAAATAGCGTATACACTGCCGTATAATATCTTTAAGGTGTCAACTATCTCACGCAATTTTAATTTATGGTTTTCAAAAACGATTTGGTGGACTTTTTAGATGGTTTCCGGTGTAACTACCTCATTTGGCCGGCCGGAGCCTTTAGCATCTTCGGTGTCTGTCCGACCACGTTTAAACTCAGCATACCCCAGACAAATGATTGTTTTTGATGGAGCAGAATCCCCATAGCATTTTTCAAGCCGTTGCTGAGCTTGTACTGTGTTTTTTTCATCAAAAAGCAATGATAAATCAACACACGAAATTGTTTCGAATCCATTGTTTTGAGAATAACTAGACTAGCGTCACATAAAGTACTGTAATTCGTGGACCAAACATCAGAGTGTCATAAAATTTTGACAGGTATCTTTTAAGGTTGGTACTCATGAAAAATCATACGGAACTTTGGTTGCTAACGCCATCTTTCTGTCAGTCCCGGGACTTACTGATCCACGTGTTATTTGCAATAAATAATTATCATTTATATATTCAAATTTTATTATGTGTCCACCCTTATAAATATCAACTTATTTTTTTAAAATAAATAACTGATAACTTAAACGGCTCGCATCAGACATTTATCTAACTTAGGGTATCGTTAGATTCTGGTGTTGTGAAAATCATTACAGATCAATTTTACTATTGGGTGAAAGGTTAGCAGTTTTTATAGCATTATTGAATCTTCCCAACGAGCGCGGTGAGAGTAAATTTAATAGAAATTAACGCGTGCTGGTTTTAGCTATGTTTTATTAAGATTTTAACAAATTCAGACAAGTTTAGCTAAGTATATCCAAGTAAATCACTTTAGTTCAGTAATGAATTACTGCTTTTCTAATCGTATAATCGAGTTAAAACTTGGATTTACACTATCATGTCAATTATTTCTGATACTATACATATTAAATCTGTCATTTCAAAATTTATCAACCAAATTTCAACGACATCTAGATAATTTTAAATGGTTTTTTTTAATCTTACATTTAAATGACAGCCCTAAAATTATACGTGAAATAAAATTCATGGCAAGAAATTTTTTGTATCAAATAAAACCCTGAGCCCTAAGCCCGCCCGTCTGGATGGCAACCACTTGGTAGTATGTCGCCATAATAACCTTGTGTTGTGTTCCGCTTTAAGTGACCCAGGTTCCTGTACTGCTATGGAACAGCATTGTGCCCCTAGTCGCGGTGCCCCTAGCGTCACAAACATCCATAGGCCACAGCAACTGCTAACTGTTAAATGGGCTGTCAGCCTGACCTAGTATGTCCTCAGCATTAAATTTTTATTAAGGATTTTTAAGTTATTTAAACATTTAATTTACTTTAATGAATCTCCTGATTATCATATAACTATAATATGAAGTAAGTCAATTTTGCTCAAATATTTATTGCAGGCGCTAAACTTTATATTGCATAGTATTGTGTCATTTATAGCTGGTTCGAGGCACAATACCAATTAGATATAACATAGAAAGAGTTAAAAATAATAACGACAAACTTAGATTAACAAATATGTATATCCAAGAAATAAAAACGCATCAGGCAAACAATAAATTTGTTTAAGCGACTAGCTGACCTGACAAACGTTGTCAGCAAAAAAAAAAAAAACATTTTCGCTACAGAAACTCTATGTCCTTCTCCAAGGTCCGATATATCTCTATACCGAAATTCATGATAATTGGTTGGATGGTTTAGGCGTGAAAACGTAACAGACAGACATTCACATTTATAATATTAGTATGGACTAGCTGATACCGCGGGTATTGAATCGTACGAATGCGCACTTCGTACCCATATGTGCTACACCGATTACTCCACTTCTCCGCGGTAAGAACACACACATCAAATCGTTGTTTCTTAAAACGTTAGTAACGTTAGATAAAATGAAGATATCGCAATAATTTTTTTAGATAAGGGCCTTTTTTTTTCTTTTTTTTAGCTAGAGTTCAGCAGACAGGCAGACGGCCCACCCTGGCAGGTGGTCACCGTCGCCTATGGACGTTTGCAGAACCAGAGGCAATACCAACGCGCTGCTGGCCTCGAAGAAATTTTATAACGCCTTTTTTGAAGAACCCCACATCGTACCGCGCTGAGAAAACCTCAGCCGGAAGCTCATTCTAGGTCCTAGGAGTACGCAGCATGAACGTTGCGTCTATGAAATAAAACTTAGAAAATTTAATTTATATCTATCCAGTAGTTTTGCCATGATGCTCGCACAACTGCAGACCTCTATCATTTTATTTATATATAAGATTAGTATGGATAGGTGGTTATTAGAACCTCTTTAAATCGAACCTCAATAAGTTGAAAGTCCCTCTAATCCGACAAAAAAATTATGTTCCTTTCCCTTCAATCTCCTAAACCTCCGTTTAGCGACTGCCTCTATAAGTCAAAATTATTCGTGAGTTCCTATAAGCAAATTCAGTATTTATTTTCCCTCTATAACCCGAAAAAAATTGAAACTCTGTATATCGAATGTACGAGTTTACAACCTTTACATTCGATTATTTGAAAACCGACTTTGAGATTATACCGATGATATACAGAATTGTTTCTTACAACAAGTATTTTAACTCAAAATTATTTGGAATAAATCGTAACCTCTACAAGTACAATGTTCCCTTACAAAGTTTGATTAAGTCGAAATTCTCCATGAGTTGAAAATTATATATCTCGAATTTTTTGACGTATAGGTTGAAGGTAGGCGTCCATATATTCGTATAGTAAGTATCAGACGCATCGCATCAAACGGATCGTAGTATTATTTGTATAGGAAGTCATATAAGTCGTCCTCTGATCCATATCGTACGGATCGCACGAATGAATCTACCCATCGGCAATGGCGATGCTACTGTTCCGAGGGGTAGCTTTACGGCGTGTTCAGATGACACGCGTTGATCACGCACAGGACCCGCACACGCGTTATGCTCGCCTTACACCCGCGCTCGCCACGCGCCATCTCTGCGCACGCCTCGCGTCCGCTTATACTACTAGTGATGGACTAGGGTCTAGGGATCTTCGTTCAGTAGACATAGTGGTTTCCAGGTGTCACAACGTCAGAACGTTTAAAACAAAATGGATTTGACTAAGTTAAAGAAAGTTCTAATTACATACTATATGTATAAACATTGGAAGAAAGAAAAAGACAGTACAAGCGCGAGGCGGGCGCGAAGCGGGTGCGAGGCGGGCGCGAGTCGGGCGCAGGGCGGGCGCATGGCGTATGCGGGTGGACTTTGATAAATGAAATTTGAGATTTATTGATGTATCATAAGACTTAAAATACATACAATGAATTTTAAAGCGAGTTAGACGCGGATAAGGACGCGCGTGGCATGCGCGTAGCGGGTGCGTAGCGGGCGCGTGTCGTCTGAACGCGGCCTTTGCGACCGGTGACGTCACACGGAATGCCGATCAGTGGACGCTCCGCGTCGTCCGCTATTTACCTTCGTTCCTTCGTTTCCTGTTCACACGTGTTATTCTTCTTCTTCTACTAACAAACAAGCAATTACAACGAATTATTCTTTTTCGCTTTCCTTCATTATCTAGCACATTCTGCTGCACCCTACGCTACCCTCACCACGAAAATCCGATTAAAACTGGCGTCGGCAATCCGATTGCAGGTAGTTGCGTCGCCAAATACCATCGCTGCTGATACTGTGGACGTATTGTAAAAAAAAAACATATGTGCAATTCACACTTGATAGAATATAAAATATATAGATGTAAACTTCAATATATATAAACAATATTTGTGTGTATATCGTATATGCATCGTGTCGTATACGATGTCGTTTCGTATCGTATACGATGCGAAAATGTGGACGCCTACCTTAAATACGACTTAGATATGTTTTAACATATTGTTGCTTTGCTATAATAATAATTCAGGCGTTACAAACTTTAGCATTGAAATGAAAATTAAATTAATTTTTTGATGTTCAATAATGATAGAGTTAACGAGTTTGCAAATCAGTATTGATTCTTAGTTCCCTTGACATCAATTCTACTATATATATACATATATATTAATATATTAACCATGAAGTAATGACGTCATAATTTTATTCCTAGACTTAGATCAGTTTAAAGTGAAACGTGGACTAAGTTACTGGTACGTTCATTAGCTTGCTAATAAAAACATGTGTAAATAATTTTTATAGTGTTACGTTTAAAATTTGAAGTAAGTTATTACTTTGTTTTGTATTATAATAAACATCTGTTTATCCAGTTTTGTTTATATGAAATTTTCAGTTAAAGTAATCATTTGTTGTATGTCGTCAGGTTAATAATCTACTTTTTAATATTATATTAGGTTTTTAAGCCATATTCCGCAAATAAATTGGAATTTATCCTTTCTTTTAGTTTATAAAATAGATCCTTTATTCAATTTTTTAATAATAATGTAACGATTACTAACTTATGTTTTATTATTAGTATATAAAATAGTTAAGGGCGCCTTCAAATTAGCCGCAAAGTGTCGCGCTGCAGCAGCGCGGCTGCAGCGCTGCGGCCGCGCTGCTGTCGCTTGGTTCGAGTATCATAGTGTTGTATACACGATGGACTCAGACAAAGAAACACTGCTCTTAGTGTTATGATTTTTCTCGTCATATTTTTGCGAAAAATGCCTAAAGTGAAATCTAAATCAATTATAAATTTTGTAAATCAGAATTATGATTTATTAGCAACAGATGCAAAATAAAAATAGAATTTTTTTGGTTACATATTCTGTCTGTTTGATGATTATTTCTTAGGTACAATTAATGCGATTATTTTAAAAAATATAAACAACATTCTTGTGATTATTTTCAAAGTAATCAGTACATACCGGTGTTGAAAATCGTAATCGATTCACATCACTAGAACTGATGCGTAGCCGCAGCGCGGCTGCAGCGCTGTAGTCGCGCGTTTTTGATTTATATGGATTTAGAAAACAGCGCGGCCGCAGCGCTGCAGCCGCGCTGCTGCAGCGCGACACTTTGCGGCTAATTTGAAGGCGCCCTAAGGTTACGTCCTTAGCTTCCGTTTTGGATTCAGTCGATTTTCTAATAATCTTTTCTATTTAGTAAGTTCTTCAACATTCCATTTTTTTATTGTTGTAGTTCAGCAGACAGGCTGACGGCCCGCTTAGAATTTAGCAGTTACCGTCGCTTATGGGTGTTTGTAACGCCAGTGGCATCGCGAACACGCTGCTTTCCCATAAGGGTACAGGAACTTGGGTCACTAATGCCGTAACACAACACAAAGTACGGCATACTTAGACCAAAGGTGGTCGCCATCCAGACGGGCTTAAGGCCCTACCACGAAGCTAGGGTGGGTTGTTTCGTCGCCCATTACGATAGGCCTTCTCGGTATTCGTCTAGAATATAATCTAAAACAGATGAAGTTAAATACTTAGTTTAAACGATTAAAATTACTTTTGTTTTTAGATATTATAATATAATATATATTCCCGCAGGGACGGAGAAAGAATAATGACCTCTGCGGCCGGGGTCAGCCTGTCACAAAAGGTGACTAAACAATCCTAGCTGCATGGTAAGGGCCCAAGCCCGCCTGGATGACAAACACTCCCGGTTTTTAAATATGCCGCCATAATAACCTTGTGTTCTGTTCCGGCATAACTGACCAGGTTCCAGTACCAGGCTGCTACCAGTAGCTGGCGTTATAAACACCTATAGGCGGCAGTAACTGCTAAATTCTAAGTGGGCCGTCGGTCTGTCTGCTATACTACAAAAAATAACACCTCATATCGTCTCACTGCTGGGTCAGGGCCCACGCCTCGAGGGAACGAACAGTATACTCTCCACGCTTGTCCAAGGTGCACTGGCAGGTTACACATAATACACCCTTCAGGTTAACTCACGGCTTCCTTCACCATCGTTATATGGCACAGTTATGCACATTAGGCGAGAAAACTGCCTAAGCAGTGCACTCGATATTGTAGGATTCGAACTCAGTCATTAATACTGAGTCAGGTAACTGTTTTAGATGTTGTCAACTATAAAGAATCAAGATGTGTTTTTTGTATCTATACTATATTAGTATAGGTATATAACTACTAGTTGACTGAATTTAAAAAAAAAGTAGCCTATGTACTTCTTTAAGGTCCAATCTATGATTATACCGAAATTCATCAAAATTGGTTCAGCGGTTTAGGTGTGAAAACGTAACAAACAAACGAACTCACTTTCGCATTTATAATATTAGTTAGGATTTATACAAATAAGAATTGTTCGGATAATATGGATTTTTGTATGCCTGTCTTGTACGCATTAGTAACATGAAGGTTGGATGTGAATTATAACTATACTAGTGTGTTTAGGAGTAAATAAATTATTATACTCGGACATATTATACTTTGCTAGGTGATAGGGTGGGCATGGAGCCGCCTGGATGGCAACCCGGGATTTTAAATCACATTAAACATACTGGGAAAGTACATACAGCGCCACCTAGTCCCAAAGTAGGTAGCATAGCACTTGTGTTATGGATACTAGACGACTGATATACTACATCGTCGTAGTCGTAGAATAGTGACGGATCTGACATATAATAAACTTTACAGGACAGCCATTTTAAAAATACACAAGCGTCATTTTACTATGAGAATCTATCACACCCGTCACTTTACCGACTGTTTAATTTAAAATCTAAAATATATGTAATGTTTTTGTTAATGTAGCAATAATATTTAGACAATGTAGTATCCAAATATGGTAAAAAGTGAATTTTGGATTTTTTTCAAATCCGACGTTATTCTACGATCACGACGACATATCGTCGGCTTGATTATCAGAATGCGTAACTCCATTTGGATAAACGTTACAGATACAAGTAAATACTCTTTGTTTTTGCTATGCACGGGGTATTATTTTACTAATATCACTGTCACTCATAAAAAATTAGCCATATTCTTGTAGAACACACAAAGTAATCCAATAGATAGGTTTCAAAATACACCACTAGCCATCTGGTTAAATTTAAAAGTCTTGTTTCTATATTTTGTGGATTTACGCATTCTGATAATTTGGTTGACGACTTTGTTTTTTGTAAAGAAATATATGCAAATTATACATAAACACCCAGACGCGAGACGGCAATCGAACCTGTGACTTCGGAAGTGCGTTAGCCGGTGCCGTCCCATAAGGGTGCAAGAACTCGGGTCACTAATGCCGGAACACAACTGGATGGCGACCACCTTTGGTCTTAAGTATGCCGCCATAATAACCTTGTGTTGTGTTCCGGCATTAGTGACCCAAGTTCCTGTACCCTTATGGGACAGCAGCGTGTTCGCGATGCCACTGGTATTGCAAACATCCTTAAGCGATGGTAACTGCTAAATTCTAAGTGGGCCGTCAGCCTGTCTGCTGTCCTACAGCAATAAAAAATATATACTTATATATATTTTTCATATTATCAATAATTTATGTCTAAGCCCCTGAACCAATTTTGATGAATTTCGGTAAAAAGATATATTAGACATTGGAGAAGAACATAGGCTACTTTTTTATTTATATGGCAAAACAATGTTTACCGGGTCAGCTAGTAAGAGAAAACAATTTTTAAATTAAGACTATGGATTTAATTTTTTTTGAAAAAATTTTAAGACAAATAATGGATGGAAAATTAGCACATCCTACACATATAGTCTAAAAATATTTCAAAAATCCTGTTTCAGATTTTTAAAGATGTGGACAGTATGCGTGCCTGGCTGGAGCGCGGTAATGGTGGCCGGAGCCCTGCTCCTTTACGGGACCCTAGATATCGCCTACTTCGCTAGGATGATGTACACGGTGCTTAAAGCACGATATTTTAAGAAAAAAGTTTGCATATTGGACACAACTGAAGTTAATTGTAAGTTATTTTTCAATTCAGCTGTTTGAGCTCTTGACGAGCGAAGAAGCCCCCTGATGTAAGCAATTTCTTTGCAAGCATTTCTATTCATCAATACTTTTTTATTGCTGTGAAAAAACAAACAGACTGGCGGACCACTTAAAAGATACTGCTACTTACTTCTAACACGCGGTTCCTCTGGCACTTATGGTGGCATTCTTAAAATCAGGAATGGTTGTCTTCCAGACGGTCTTGGATATATACCACTCTCCATCTTTGCACTATACGTTCCGGCCTTTTGCCTTTTCCATTTTTATAAATTTAATTTGGTTTATTTTGCTCACGGACAGTCTCCGTTTGGGATCTTATTCCATCTCCCGTCAGTACTACAGATACAGCTAAGTGGTTCCCAGTACTTACTGTAAAACTGTGGCGTGGCTTTTATACAAATGTACAATAGACGTAAGTAGTAATTAGCAGTTTTTTAAACAGAGGTCTCTGGTGCAATCACCATGCATTCCTGGGTCATGTCCCTGCACTACCGTACAAGAGCACTTACAGACGTGTATTAAAAAAAAAACAAAAAAAAAAAACAGGAAAACTATAAATAATAAATTGATCCCAAATCGCTTTCGGTAGGATACGTTTCCAAAACCAAAAATAATTTAGTCAGAAATTATTTTAATACAATTTTATAGAATTGTCTTGTGTTAATAAATGTTACTTCGTTTACTTTTAAGTCCGGATTTTGTTATGTGGCGTCATTACCGGGTTCTAACGGAAGACCAGCGCTGGTTTTTTCTAACCAGTTAATGCTGAGTAGAACCCTTTTAAGACTAATTTTAAGTGTCTTCAATTATATATTTTTTTAATTTTTTTATATCTGTTTGTATGTTGTAGTCCTAAATAAATATTTTTCTTTCTTCTTTCTTTCTTTCTATTCTTAGAAAGTTATGTTAGTTACTTGAAATACCTTGGGAACTGTTTTGCTATCAAGCCAGATGGTAGTACCCTTAGCCAGTTTGGATGGCAGCCATCCTTGGTCTATAAGTATGCCACCACAATAACCTTGTGTTGTGTTCCGGCATTAGTGACCTAGGTTCCAGATGTATGCGGATATCAGTGTGTTTGCGATGCCCCTAGCGTCGCAAACATCCATAGGCGACGGTAACTGCTTACTATAAGTGGGCCGTCGGTAATATATAGCATACTTAGTAAATGAAAATGCTAAATTATTTAATTTCCAGCGTGGTGTCTCCTCAATGATATAGACACCCTCCTCTATCACATGAACAACGCGCGGTACCTCCGTGAGCTGGACTTCGCTAGAGCAGATTTTTACGAGAGGACTGGACTGTACGCGAACATCAGGTCTTTTGGAGGGGCTGTGGTCCAAGCGGCTGCTACCATCAGATACAGGAGATATCTGAAGCCATTCACCAGGTTTACCATCACATCGAGAGTAAGTGTTTTGCATTAATTTAAATTGCACTTTGAAAGCAAACCAATTAATGGTAAATCCGAATAGATAAACATCTGCTTCTCTACTTTTTCATCTTTATTTAGCACGTTTGTATTTCATATATTTCGTAGTCAGTATGTTGGTAACACAGCATTAACATTGCTGGACTTAGCTTCCTTCAAGGATACTCCAACGACGAGGGCAACACAGAATAATGACCAAAAGTTGAAACGACCCAACAGCAACAACTGGAATCCCCTAGAAAGGTTCATGTAATGACCCGGGTTTTTTGGTGATATAGCCAGCTGAGTAGCCGTAATAGGGCAGAAAATTTTGCATAGGAAAGCCAACATGGGTTCCCCCCAAACTTTCGACGCGGCATTGATAAGGAAGTTTTCTCATGGATAAAAAACTCACCGGACAGTATAAATTGTAATCAGACTATGGCTTAAAATCCATGTTACGCATTCCAGGCTATCTACTGGGACGAAAAGACCGTGTTCATGGAGCACGAGTTCATAGGTCCAGGTGGATTTGTCCATGCTGTCGCTATATGCCGGCAGAGAGTGATCGACACATCGGCCTCCGCGATCGCTGAACTGCTGCTTCAGGTACACTGCGAAGGAGCATGCCGACCTGCACCAATAAAGATGCCGCAGGAGGTATATTTTTATGTATACAGTTTTCCATTACATTTCTTTTTATTGCTAGGAAACAGTAGATAAGCTGACAGCCCACTTATTTGTAAGCAGTTACTGTCTCCTATAGATGTTTGCGATGCCAGGAGCACTGCTGATACACTGCCGTCCATGTAAGTGTCTAGGGGACGTGCAACCTGTGTTACGTATGTTGGAACATAATACAAGGTTATTGTGACGGTATATTTAGAAAGCAGGGCTGATTAGCATCCAGACGGGCTTAGAATCCTAACACGTAGCTTGGGTTGTTTAGTCAGCTTTTACCTCAGGCAGATTTCGGCTCTGCAGCCCAGGTCGCAGCCGAGAGTTAGTATTTTTACTCCATCCCTGCATGGAGAGTTACGGAATGAAAAAAATTTTCTAATTGAACTATATCACCATTTCAAAGGTTAATTATTTAGTCGTCTTTAACGACTTACTAGATATAAATGATAAGGTAGCCCTATTCTTATTTCTGGCAGGCATCACACGAGCACTGAAACATAATTAAAAAGTTTAAAATTTTCTAATTACTTATTTAAAATTGTGTTAGTTCATCATGCCTTCCTTCGTAAGGGTCCTTTTTTGTTGTTATTATCATTAGCCTAGCGTTAAATTCTGGTTGAAACTCAATTTCCGCTTCAGTGCCCGAAGTTCGTTTTTTCTATTTATTATTTTTACGATGCAAAGAATAAATACTACAAAAATATTCGGGGTTTAAGCAAGCCTCATCTAGCAACTAGTTGGTTGATGAGGCATGCTTTCGTACCACAAAAACAGGCCCGGAAGGAAATAAACACAAATTGGCGTTAACCTGTGGCAATACTTACACACAAACACATACAACATCGAATCCGGGTACCAAACCAAAGCGTGGAATAGAATTAATTGTATGATTCATTATGTTATTATTTCTTTTATTTATTTCCAGCTCGAACTATGGGTACAAAGCAATGAACTAAGCTCGGCGAGGCTTCGTGCCCCAGCGCCAACTCTTCAAGTAATTCCACCAACTACCCTCGGATGTGGCGAAATTATTCCTACTCTGGCAGAATGAAACCCAGCTCACTGTCCGAATGAACTACCCTCTCTTTCACACGTAAAATACAACAAGAAAGAGTGAAACAGATATAGGGTACGGTTGATCGGACAGTGATTTTTTTGGCCAGTTGACTTACAACCGCTGCGCTGAGCGCACGTATATAATGAACTGTGTTATTGTATTAATCACAAATAGCTAGGCTAGCTGTTATTAGATAACAAACAAATATTCATGTAGATGAAGCCCGTTGTGAATGGATAAAAGCTTACATCGATAACATATGAGATATCATAGTTTCGAATTTTTAAATGTATAAAATTTAAAGTCTCAACTTAAAAAGACTTGCATACCAAAAATATAAACTAGTATATGATACATGGTATCGCATTTGAGTAAATTTGTTCTTGAATTTAATTCAAATAAAATTATGTTTTGTCTATATCATACTGACATAGTCTATGTATTAAAAAATATTGTTTGTCTACCTTGATCTCATATTATATTGGATATAATGGTTGTTGGTAGTTACATAACCACATTTAAACATCTATTAATATGATTAAAAAGAATGGCAAATCATTTGTATTATCGTTGAAATGAGAATTAAATTTAGGATTATTTATTGCATTTTTTAATAACATAGTCACGGCAAATTAGAGGAATGCAGAAAATAAAATAACCTAAGCGCAGTCAATCGCGTAGGTTGTTGTTCTTTTCTACGTATGCAAAATCTACAAGCTAAGGAGGTAGCAGGACTCTCACGTTTGTCGCAGGACTCCACCCGTGGAGGACGTAAAGGTGTTCAGTGTCCAGTCTACTGGACCTGGAATTGCTGGCTGGGAATGGATAGGAAAGGCACGGGACCTCTCAAAAATGACGATTGGCTGACAACGAGAAAGCGTAAATTTAAAAAATAACAATTAAAAAAATAGTTTAAATATATTACCGTTACAACCTTTTTGGTCAAATAAAGCTTCTCTGCAAGTCTCTAAGATCTCGGTTTAGCTCCGTTGTACATTTGCTTAAATTGGAAACATATTTGATGTTGCTATCTGCAAACGCTGCTATTTATTTATGGTCACATAATTCGAGTTAACTGAATGTTAACTGTAATATGCACATTATGTGTACTCTACACAGTGCAGTCAGATTGTGTGTAAAATGATCCCCCTCCCCCCCCTCAAACCACGCGTGCATTGTATACTATTGACCCACACTAATGGTGGCAAATATAATCATTAACACATTAACTGCCAAGTGTTTTGATGAGTATGTGGTGATTTGCCGTTGCAAGTTTAGATAGTACATAGACATGTATAGATATAAATATTTGATTGTGAGGTTAAAAATTTTCATGATATTATGTTTTTTTCTCTTGTGGCCACCGAAAGAACATACTAGTAATTTCATCTCCCACATTCTCTTTATAAATCCCCAGACTTAGAAAAAAATTGCCGCAAATTAAGTGACCGACATGGCGTTTAATGTGTTAAGCAATAAATTTACCGGTAAAAAAAATTATCACTTCTATTCGATAAATAAAATTAACCATAACTGTTAAAAATACCGTTTAACAAAAACACTGCATGTATGTAGTCGCATAGGTAATTATTGGAAATTATATACATGCAAGTTTCAACTTTATTCCTCAACGCATAAGATTTATTTCCGCCTTGCAGGTGTTTTCAACTTATGTAAATGTTGAATTTTGATGATTCGATTGTATACTCTATGGCCCTCAAAATAAAGCACAATGTTAAGAAACTCAACTATTCGAGTTTAACCATAGATATATCTATGAGTTTAACAGTAGCAAAATTAAATCAACGAAAAGATTTACCGATATTTTCAACCAATAATTCGGTAAAAAAAATATCAATTACCAATTAACAGATAAATAAATTCAACCGTTAACGCCATCTTTAACCCACACTATGAGACCCGTTCAGGGAAAGGAAGGTCTTCAAAATACAACGCTTAGTCACACAGAGGAGGGGGTACTCAAATACGACGCGCAGCGTTTAGCGCTGCACAAACATTGAGCAAAATTATAATTTCTTTTACTTTGTCTACAAAAAATGTTTGAAAACCTTATTTATGAATTGTTACGTGAAAATTTAAACTAGATTTTGTTCTAGATGTTAAAGGAGAAGAATATTGAGAAATGAACTAAAATTATTACCGAATGGTACACAAGAGAAAGTAAAAGAAGTATAGGAAGGCGAGTAGACGTTTAAATTACGTTGGGAGGATGATTTTAAGAAGTTAGCTGGCCAAGAATGGCTACGTATTGCAAAAAATCGGACAATTTGGAAAGCCTTAGAGGAGGCCTTTGTCGAAAGACAAGCTGTTGTAGAAGACATGTAACCGATTGTCGAGAAAAACTAAATTATATTTATAATAAAAAAATACTATTGTTAAAAAGAAAAACAGCAATAAATGCTTATTTTCTTTATTTTACGTGAAAAATTGAGTGAAAAAGGTCGTCTTATATACTACGGAGGGTCATCAAGGGGAGGGAGGAGGATAAAAAATTGTCACAAACAGGTCACGTGATATGTTCCCTAAATGTGGGTCAGTGCGAATGTGGGGGGTCATTTCTCCCACGATCTGGCTGCACTGACTCTGCATAAAATGAATGTTGTGTAGTTTGATGTAGATCGATGTTGTCCATCGATGTTGTGATATTTAATTTAATATGTGCTACTAACCTAACTATTGTGCCTATTTCTTGTATTTAGTATTTAAATGCTTTTTCGTATATCGTTGTTGTCAAACCAATTTCTGCTAAGTGAAAAAAGTTAAACTTTAAGATATGGAGTGAAAACATTATCATGTAACATCTTATAAAAAAACAATTAATTTTAAAGTGATTTCTATTATGGTAATGTAATGATTAGAATCGCATAGCAGTTTTCATATATCAAAGTGGGTGTTAAACTAGTCTTATTAGTCAAAATGTTGAAATTTAAAAAAAATTAAAAATATTGGTTTGACAACGACGATATACGAACTTTAAGGAAATATATTAACCTCGACGCATCATATTAAGAGGGCGGTGAGATGTGGGAAAAGCTTTCTGGTTGCTGATTACGCCCACTAAGGATTTACCTCCGATTATGGTGGGAAGCGGCATCAGAATACGTTCAGGATAAGAGAAAAGAACTGAATTTTTAAAATAATTTCTTACAAAAATTAAGGGACAAATTTTTGGGTAATGTTCAACAGGTAATAATTGTTGTATATCAAATGGAAAAGCAAATTATAGCTTCAAATGTCTAGTTTTTGGAACTTAAACTTTTTAAAGTAATTGTGAGAAAAATACCTCCTAAAAAATATTTGTTTTATTTAACATCCATATAGACCGGATATACTTGTTATGCTATGGAAACTTAAGTAGCTTTTCAAAAACTTGGATAAATTTTCTTCAAGGAAATTCTTCCATTCACTCTTCGAAAAAAAAATTCGTTCTGAAATTGAAGTTCAGATCCAAAAACAAGACATTTAAAACTATAACTTGCTGGTTAACCGTTTTTATTCAAGACACAGCCTGTTTGGATGGACGGCCGTCGTCTTCTTTTGCGAGGCAGTCATGTCCGCAAAGGAGGCGGCGGAGGGCATCCAACGACCTCCGACCGCCGTAGAATGCGGCCGCGGGTGGCCCCTCGGGGGAGGATTCGCCGCTTGCACAATTGCCGCGAGGGTGAGGACTGCGTGCTGTTCCGCGGCCCCCCTTAACTCCTAAAGTCGATTCAGGAGAGCGCCGGGGGGACGAAATCCTGACCCTCTGGTGCCAACAAATTAGAAGAAGCCCGCCCTGAGAGAAAGGGCGGGCCGGCGACGGCTCAGGCCACGAGATCGGCAGGCCACATATCCGTGGGCCCAGGCATAGGCGATAGAACAGCAGGGTTTATAGTGGGTAGTCGGATGACCGATCATCTTTCCCGGAGTCCCACATATCCGTGGGCCCTCTGGGCCGGGGAACCCATCAAGAGAGGGTTTTTCCCCGAGACCAAAAAAATGCCAGCCTGTTGAAAATTAATTATTCAATAATAAAAAAATTTAAGTTCTAAGAACTAAAAAATTACAATAGGAGCTACTATTTACATATTTATAAATTTCTACAGGTATGTTTTTTTAAAAAACAGTCTGTTGAAAATTAATTATTAAATAATAAAAAAAAATTCAAGATCTAAGAATTAAAAAAATTACAATAGGAGCTACTATTTACATATTTATAAATTTCTACAGGAATGTTTTTTTTAAAACAGCCTGTTGAAAATTACCTTAAAGTTTAGATTATTTCTGTCCTTAAATTTTTGTGTTGATATATAAACATTATGACTTAGTTTGACATTATATCTTTAATTATATTACTAATATTATAATGACAATGATCTGAGTACGAGGATCTTTTTACTGTTATAAAATTGCGAATGGCGAGGAGGATTTTATTGTACGAGTAATTGCTCTGATAGATAAATAAATAACATTTAAATTTATATGTTTATTTAATGAAATCCAGTATTGTTTTTTTAGATTTCAACGCATGATGTGATAAGTATTTTTATAATATCAGTACGTTTTTAGGTTTGCTATAATTTGCTAATTATTAAAGCTTTATATATATTTAATCACAAATGTGTTGTCACACTGTCGATGATTCAAATCTTATCTAATCGCTTTGCATCCGGCTCCCGATATAATTAAAAAAAACTTTTTCATGATGACGTGGGAAAATTGTTTTTTATATTGCTCATGCTCAGGAATAGAAGATAGGCTGACGGCTCACTTAAGCTGTTACCGCCGCCTATTTACGATGCTAAGTGTACTGCTACCACGCTGCCGTCAGCATACTTGGACCCTGGGTCACTAATTTCGGAGCACCAAACAAGGTTCAAATCAAATCAAAATAATTTATCTATACAAATAAATAAAATTGGAGTGTCTGTTTGTTTAAAATAACCGCTTTTTACTAAGTGTATTCGGATGTATACACGGTACATATACCAAAACAACATTTTTTACAATTTTTGTCTGTCTGTCTGTTTGTTCCGGATAATTTCTGAAATGGCTGCACCGACTTTGACGGGACTTTCACTGGCAGATAGCTGATGTATCAAGGAGTAAGTACGTATTCCGGAGGCGCATGGCGTAACAGTTGCATTCGATAATACTGACTGTTTGCACATTTCATTTATTTCTATTTTAGGGTTTATAGGGTTTGTAATCCAAAATAAACCATAAGATATATCCAAAAAATGCTGCCCAAAGTCACTATTCCACGCGGACGGAGTCGCGGGCACAGCTAGTTTCAATAAGTGATCTGTAAGATCACTTATTGAAACGTAAAGATACGTATATAATTTATAATGGAAAAGTTTATCTTAAATAGTTCTACAAAAAAGCCAGCAACAGCATATATCTATATTTTATATGTAAGCCATTATCGCCAAAATAGTGAACCATAAATACAATAAAAATTTATAATTTATTTCTAATGCATATTTGGTAGTAACAATTCTTCTAACTAACTAACCTAAAACGAGAAACCTTACTTCATCCGAGATTGATGAAGTGACGAATTTCCGTTTTGATGTTAATTTTTGCTTAACTTGATTTTTATGTAGTTTATTTAGCCTTTTCATTAGTTTTGTTCGGCTTAAGTTTTGACCACATTTTACACAAATATATGTAGGTGATACAAAGTTCATATTATAAATGTGAAAGTAACTCTGTCTGTCTATTCGTTACGTTTTCACGCCTGAACCGCTGTACCAATTTTGATGAATTTCGGTATATAGATAAATCTATCTATATACCGAAATTCATCAAAATTGGTACAGCGGTTCAGGTCTAATCAGACCATAGAGAAGGACATAGGCTTTTTTTAATTTATATGGCAGAACAACGTTTGCCGGGTCAGCTAACTTAAACATAGTTACATATACCGTATTTATTCCTGTAATATCTACATCACATGAAAGTTTCAATGAAGAGCGCAGATATTAGATATACTAAGTCCAAAATGAAATGAAATGTACATATAAAATAAAATATCCTAAAATATATTATAATTAAATAACCCATTTTTAATATGTATTCAGTTTGGACATTTTTAAAAAACTACCGTCAGCGCGAGTTTTTTCGGTGGAGGCCGCGACACGAATTATAACTGCTCTGAAAAGTGGTGTTTAAAAATTGTCATAATCACGCCACACATTACCAGTATCGTGTACATATAATGATATACATATATAACAATCTTCTTCTTCTTGCTCACATTATATGGGGTCGGTACAACATGTTCTCTCCTCCCACTCCCAGCAGCAATCATCTCAACTTTCACACCCCTTTTCGCCATATCACCTTTAATGAAATTCATCCATCTTTTTTTGGTCTGCCTCTACTTCCGTATACGTCCACTCTCATTTCTATCATTTTTACCTATTTTTTAACTGACGAAAAAAACCAGGAGGTTCTCAAGTATATAACCACTGGTGGGACGGCAGGCAGACCTATGGACAGCCTCCGCACGCGACGATAACCGAACGAAAAATAGAGCCTGGCACCTACTTGCGGCGCTTCCGTTCCGAACTACGTTGCACGCAGCAGTGCTGCCACAGCAGTGTTGTCGCTTGTCGTGGCACTACTGGTCCCCATACAATCTCTATAAGCTTATACTTAATATGAGATTACATTCTGAGCTAGGCAGCAATGGGCGACACTGACGCGCAGCAGTGCTGCTGCTACATTTACTTTCGGATTTACTTGTGCGTGCGTCTCCAACCGGAGAGAGAATACTGCCTAGTCATCGCGTACTGAATTAATGCGCTAAATATTATTTTGTAACAAATAACACATTGAGTCATACGTTTCTACGCGTTATTTAATTTGTAACAATAAGTGTTTAAATGATATAATTGTTTAATATATCCGTTATGATATACATATAAATTTATGAGTAAAATATATCAAGGTAACCATGGGGACTACCGCGTGGCTTCGGTTGTTTTACTACCTTTTACGACAGGCCGGCCGCAGGGGTTAGTAATTTTATTCCGTCCCTGCAAGGAGAATACGATGGATGCCAATACCACGGTTCTCATGGGCGTTTCACTAACACCCTGCTGTGCCATAGTGGTACAGGAACATGGGTCACTAATGCCGAAATGCACCTTAAGGTTATTATGGCGGTATATTTAAAGACCAAGGGTGGCTGCCAGCCAGACGGCCCTACGATGGGTTGTTTTTCGCCTTTTACGACAGACCGCCCCGGTTGTAAAGTTCAGTGTTTTTACTTCGCCCCTGCATGGAAGTTATTATTATTACAATATCAGAAACGTTAAATATAACCAAAGATCAATTTCATAATTAAGTGTGCCTATTCTCAGACGGAGTATGTTTTCTATTCTACAATTAGACTGAGTCCAGTGACCTGTCGGTGTGACGCGAGGAGTATTTTAGATGTGACCTGATTACAGTTTACAGGTATTCGAACGTACTGAGGTGAGATAATTGGTAGGTGGTACGTAGGTATGGTAGGCACGTGGTATTTTAAAGGTGATGGGTTCCATCGCACGATGACACCGCTCAGTTATCCAGGTACTGACAGTGAACGAAAACATGAGGCATCCTTCTCACCAAGATTACTGGTGCGTGTAATCTGCCCTTACCTTGGATAAGTGTGGTTTACCTGGTAGCTCAGTGGTATTACACTCGGAGATCAATGTTGAGGTTCCGGGTTCGAATCGTACGGTGCACCGCTTAGGCAATTTTTCTCGCTTAATATGCATAACTGCCATGTACCAACGATGAAGGAAAACATCGTGACGTAACTCAAGTAACCTGCTTACCGAGATTATTGGTACGTGTAGCCCGCCAATGGCCTTGGACAAGCGTGGCGCGTATACTGCTCCTTCACTCTAGGGTAGAGTTAGGCAGAAGCACATTATTCGGGAAAAACTGCCAGAGCGATGCATTACTTTTTGGGATTCGAAGCGGGAAGAGATTTGTGACGTCTAGGTTGGGCTCACGTGAGAACCACGTACCTTAAGGATATTTAGGATCAAATAATTAACCAATAAGACTGACAATGTTAATACAATCGTGTGAGAAATCAATCGGCCAGCTGGGAATTATTAACACAGGTTTTTCGTTATATTTGTTTAAATTTGTTTGTTAATCATACGTAATAATCTCTGACGTTTGAACACTTTGAAAAATATTTACTATGTATTCAGACACAATAACTACGTGCGTGCTTTGATCAATATTTGTCATATGAATTTTCTAGTTAAATGTGTAATCACTCTACTGAACCCTACGCCCGGGGGCGGCCTGTCATAAAATGCGACAAAACAACCCTAGGACGGCAAATATAGATCCTGGTTTCCAAACATGCCGCCATAATAAAAAAAAAGCTTGTGGTAATAAGTGACCCAAATTCCAGATTCCATACGCGGACCACAACGTGTTAGCGGTGCACTAGCGTCGCAAACGTCTATAGGCAACGGTAACAGCTTACTATTAACTGGGCCATTAGCCTGTTTGCTGTTCGAAAACAATAAAAAAAACTGTGTGTGTCAGCTCCGACGCACGACTGGAGTTTACTATTTAAGTACGATTGTCTAAACATACGTAAAAAGAGTTTATTTAACTGAAAAAAGATTAATACCATATGAAAGGGTAAATTAACAAATTAATGAAAAATTAATATACATATATAAAAAGTTTTAAAACAGTTTTAAGTTCAACCTAATTACAACTATGGCACCTAGTAATAAAGTCCTACAAATATCCAAAACATTATCTAATACTTACGATCGTTCGTCATATAAAATGAGCAAAGCAATAATTACTCTTGTCACTTACAAATGAAAAGACATAAGTAATAACATTTAATGTGAAATCAACCTTAAGTTGTAACAAATAAAGTAGTTTTTGCCTTGAGAGATACATCGTTTTGTTTCGTTTAGTGTGTTCCGGTGCACGCGCACCAAAAACGTAACGAAGTCATTCATTAGTAGATTTTACTCTCACATTTTCCCCATACCTTATATCATCATCATCATTTCAGCCGGAAGACGCCCACTGTTGGACAAAGGCCTCCCCCAAAGATCTCCACGATGATCGGTCCTGCGCTGCCCTCATTCAACCTATTCCGGCGATCTTGACCAGATCATCGGTCCATCTTGTGGGGGGCCTACCAACATTGCGTCTTCCGGTACGCGGTCGCCATTCGAGGACTTTTCTGTCCCAACGGCCATCAGTCCTTCAAACTATGTGCCCAGCCCACTGCCACTTCAGTTTTGCAATCATCCGGGCTATGTCGGTTACTTTGGTTCTCCTGCGAATCTCCTCATTTCTGATTCGATCTCGCAGGGAAACTCCGAGCATAGCCCTCTCCATTGCCCTCTGAGCGACCATGAGCTTTCTCATAAGGCCCATAGTTAGCGACCACGTCTGCGTTCCGTATGTCATCACTGGTAACAAACATTGGTTAAAAACCTTCGTCTTGAGACACTGTGGTATTTGGGACGAAAAGATTTTACGGAGCTTCCCGAACGCTGCCCATCCGAGTTGGATTCGACGAGTGACCTCTTTCGCGAAATTGGACCTGCCTAACTGGATCGTTTGACCCAAGTAGACGTATTCGTCAACAATTTCGTGAGTACAGTTCCCAACTGTTACGGGGGTAGGTGCGACATGGACATTAGACATGATCTTCGTCTTGTCCATGTTCATTTTGAGACCTACTCCTTGGGAAGCTGTATTGAGGCCATCAAGCATATGGCTTAAGTCTTCCATGGTTTCAGCCATGATTACGATATCATCTGCGAATCTAAGGTGAGTGATGTACTCACCGTTAATGTTGGTGCCCAGTCCATTCCAGTCCAGAAGCTTGAAGACATCTTCCAACGCAGCGGTGAACAGCTTTGGCGATATGACATCGCCTTGGCTGACTTCCCGCTGCAGTCGGATAGGCTTCGAGTTCTGATCCTGGAGACGGACTGACACGGACCTTATATATGAAAATCAATTCTTAAGGAGTAAACTCCAAAAAATTTTCACGATTTCCGTGCTTTACTTCCTTCTATAGCCCCAACTCTTGCGTAGGTTGGCGATTCAGAGGGTTTTTATCCTCAGTCTGGGCCATTAATTTTTTATTATTATATTATTTTTTATTATTGATGTGGAGCAGACAGGCTGATGGCCCACTTAATAATATGCAGTTACCGTCGCTTACAGATGTTTCCGACGCTAGGGGTACTGTGAACAAGTCGCTGTCCCTTAGGGGTGCAGGAATCCGGATCACTAATGCCGGAACACAAGGTTATTACGGCAGCGACATACACCAGAAGTGATTGCGATCCAGACGAGCTTGGGACCCTACCATGTAGCTAGGTTTGTTTAGTCACCTTTTGCGACAGACCGACCCCGGCCGTAGAGGTTAGTAATCTTACTCCACCCCTGCACCGAGAAATATCGCGTAAAATCATAAGAGTTGTATATGTAAACATCAAATAATAGTAAGAAATAAATGCAAGAAATGAAAATAAACAATTATCGAACAAATAATTCCTTTTACTATTTCGTTAGTTCTTTGTATTAAAGAAACATCCGGAAAAGTAACACAAGTGAGCCAAACAACTGAAATGACATCATCTTAGATTCTGTATTTCACCACTTTCTTGAAAAACTGTCACAGTTGGCATTATTCCTAATTGTCAAATAATGACACATCATGTTTAAAGGCATATCTATACATTATTATGTGAAGCGAAAACTTTGTACCTCTTTTTACAAAAATTGACCGGACGGAGGAGTATAAATTTTGGCACAGTTAAAGTTTATATGGATGAGAAGTGCAGAAAGCTATTGTTTTTATCTAAAATACATTATTTTATTAAAATAAACATTACGCACACTACTGCTTGAATGATACACAACATACACACACATGCATACCTTACTTTTGTATTTTTTATAAGAGTTTATGGCTTGGCAACGAGATCATTAAGGTTAATTTTATAATAATATTTAAATTCATAATATACATTAGTAAATACTTTAACCCTTTCACGCACAAAACATGTACCTACGCTAAAGTTTTTACGAATATTAGTGGATTAAGTAGTGTGTAAACGAATATTTTAATAGTCAATTAATATTACATATATAATAAATTATCATTAATTGTCTACAGGCTTAAGTGATTATATTCTCTTTAGGCTTAATGAATGCTAAAATTTACAATAACAAGGAGTGAAATTTGAAATTATTTATATTTGTATACTTAGTTATTTATAATTTGTGAAATACATCTTGTTCAAGCATAAAGAAAATGGTGTATAAGTAATCTGAATTAATTTACTCTTGCCTATTTGTGAAAATTGTGTTTACAAAATGCGAATATATGGTAGTAAACGGATTTACTATGGAGGATGGAGGTTTTGCAATACAAAAGATTTTGAATTTTTACAGTGATGTTCAAACTGATGTAGAAAAATGGCAAATTAAATAAGCTATGAAGCCTTTTTCAGAATAATCCTAACAAAGGTGAAACTTAAAAATTAAATGAATCATGGTCGAATTTCGACCCCTGGGCGACCACTAGTATTGTATAATAATGGTAGCGGATCCGACACAAGTTGCCCTGTACACACGACATAAAAAGAAAATTTCAAACATTAAAAACACTTTAGTAGACCAAATTGTGTATCTAAACCCATTTCGAATCCACTTAAACGCACAAAAAATTTCATCAAAATCGGTCCAATCGTTTAGCAATTCAGTCACATACATACACACGCACAGAAGAATTATATATATAAAAATTACATCAGGCTGTGATCCCGATCACCGAGATTATAGCTATCTCATATCATTTCTAGGGCGATTTAGGTGAACGATGGAAAATTAATTACTAACTCATACGATCAGTTAAGGGGAACATTTGACAGGATGTGTCAAAGAGATATCTGTTAAAACTATATTTGTCATATTCCAGCTTAGTACTAGAACTTACCTCATTTATTATCGATAAAAATTTACTCGATTTTTCTATACGAAATATCGAATGAATTCGATGTTCTGACAACTCTTTATTCTATTCAATATATAATTATATTTACTTATTAAAATATCTTTTATTTTTTCAAATCTATTAAATTTCGAAGTGAAGTGGTGTCTTTAATATGTACATCTATGAGTGAGCAGCTAAATTATCTACCCTGAAATAAATTAACAAATAAACTAAAAATAAAAAATCTACATGTCTGTCATCTATTTTCATCCGGCTCTTTGTTCCCGAGGAGAGAAAATATTGCCCAGTAGCACACGCCCATTAGACCACCAGGTCATACCCCAAGCTGGCCCTGTCTGCAACGTATGCAACATCATTAACCACTTTGATCGTAATGATAATATGAAATAAGAAATATAACACGCCTCTAAACATTGGGTAACACATTCGTAAGCGACGCAATGTGGAAATTAAGTCAAGGCCGACTTTGACATTTTGTAACTTAATATTTACTTAAGAATACTTAATACATATATTAAAAATGGATTTTGTAACTTAATCGCCTTTGTTACTTTATAAATTGTAACAGAAAGTAGTTTTTTTTTCTTAACATTAAACCTACCGATAGATAATTTTTTTGGGGAGGTGCATGACGTACACCTCGCCGCGTGGGAATGGGTGGCGGGGTAATGTGGGACACCCCGTGCAATGCGTCTGTACGTCCCCTTCTCTAGGCTATAGGACGCACGTGGCTGGTATACCCACTAAAACCACCCTGGTTTTCCTAATTACGCCTTAAGTGCCGAAGCTACGGGACGCGACGGATTAGTCAGGCCGCGGCCCAGACAGGCGCTGGCCCGCGTTCACGAGCCTCTTCAAATAGTTCATGTCTATTTCTACCATAGCTGAACAAGGGATTCGTCTTTAGAAAGTTATTTATGTTATATATATATAACATTTAATATGGATATATATATGGTACAATATATGTAATTAAGTACAATCTATTAAAATAGAAAAATACAATGGATATATTTTTTGATTGATCATTGTGGTAGGTTTAGTGTTAAGAGCCTTTCTAGCCGGTAGTGCCCAAACTTCATAACCTGAGAGATGTTTCTGATTATTGTAAAAGACTAAACTTCTGCGCCTTTTTTACTCATCCCTGACCTACAGACTGATTGAAGTGCTGATTAGGTACAGTTGTTTCGGCAAGTATCTGCACCAGATTGCTAGGCGGAAGATATAGATATAGAAGATAAGATACCAGGCCTATTGGGTGAGGCGCCTCAAACAACACTCTCTCGGCGCACTCGGACGCTCGATCTCCGGGTGCGCCGCATGAAAGCCTCAAAGTCCGGATGTAAATAGTGCTATTGCTACGTTGCCAGGCTTCTACCTTCAAGGCTGTTATAGAGTCATAGGGTAGGGATTAGAACGGTAATGCCGACATAACCACGTCGGCTTCCCCTGGAGTTCCAGCGTGGTACTTATTATTATTATTATTTCGAAAGGTGGCTATGCTAGTTTATTCAACCTAGTATCACTGCGTTCAATTTAATGAGCTATTATGATCACCACTCATCTACTATAGCTTTTTGGCAAAGCCTGTCCCGTTGATATAGCGAAGCAGTTTTTTGACAGAAGCTGCTCGTATCTCATCCGGTTCCAGTATGTGCTTTCCCAGGATGAGGTTACGTTTATGCATCAGGGGATAAAACTAGCACAGCATGTGCAGAGGCATTTCATCTGCCTTATTACAGAATCTGCAAACTTTGCTGTCTCTGATTTTTACGATGTTGAGGTGCTTGTTTAGGCAGCAGTGCCCGGTTAGCATCCTCGTTAAGGTGCATTGCTAATTCCTGTTTAGTGCTTCGATCGCAAGCTTGCGGTTGTAGGTTTTTACCAACACTTTGGAGTGATTTAGACCTGAAACTGTGTTCCAGCGCTTAATAGATTCACTTGTGCATTGAGCTCTGAGGGTGAGCTGGATCAGGCTTGTAGGTACACCACAGCACGTTTCAGGTCCGTACTGTGGCCTTAGTCCCTATCTGCGCAAGTTCATCGGCCTTTTCATTGCTCATTATACCCGCATGCCCGAGGATCCAGCGAAGAATTACTTCATTTTTCTTACCTAAAGTATTTAAGTAATTAATACAGTTTTTGACGAGTTTTGAGGCTGTTAAGTCTGAATCCAGCGCCATAAGTGCCGCTCGACTGTCAGAGTGAATGTATATCACTTGATGGTTGTAGTCTTTTTGCAGATTCACTTCCGCACATTCTAAAATAGAATAGACCTCTGCTTGGAAAATAGAGGCATATTTTTCCAGGCCCAGATTGGTCTTGAAGCTTGGTCGCTCTCCAAACACCTCACAGCCACCATCCTGTCCAATTTTGGAGCCATCGGTATATCATAAGAGGCTACCGCTCTTCCAAGAGATTTTCTTGAGCATCCAGTTCTCTCTGGAAGGAAATTCCACATTGTAGTTCTTAGGTCCTATAAAGTGTGGACACATTATCTAGTGGCATGCCTAAGATGGGGCACACCCCATAGTTACACATAATTACTGAGTCTTTTCAGCGTGTGTGGGAGCCAATTTGTCGTCGCCTGTGCATTTATTTTATTTTATTTTATTTTATTGATGCACAAAACAAATTACAACCAAAGAAATTATAAGTTTAGATATTCAACATAACAATCTGGATTGCAATTCAAAACAGGTGCATACAGAAAAATTGTAACAACAAATGCCTAAAAACCTTGTGTGTATATAATGATACACACATAACACACATGCACTGACACATACTCACACACAAAGCACGCATACACACTCACACACATATAAGTTACTATCTAATTAAATCTAATGTATCATTAACTGGTCAAATATAAATATAAATATAAATTTAGCCTGTGCATGCAGACTATCGCCTCATACTGAATAAACAGTGAAAGTGGCGGTAGGCTGAGCCGCTCCAGGAGTTGTTTTCGTGGCTCCCGTTACCATCACGCATGCCGATCCTTGCAGACTATTTAGCCTGTCAAAGTTATCCTTTGGCTGGCTTTTTTACACCACACAACGGAGGCGTAGGCAATTGTCGGCCTGACAATAGCAGTGTAAAGCCAAAGGAGAAGTTTTGGATGTGATTCCCACCTTCTCCCAACCAGACGACGGCTGATTCCTAAGGCTATTTTAGCCTTTTGTTCTGCCTTTTCCATGTGTTCATTCATCGTGAGTTTTTGATCCATAGTAAGACCAACCCAGGTATTTTACCTCCGTAAAAAATGGTATTAAATTTCCGTTTAAGTCTTATCCGCATTAACCTTGTGACATGGTATTGAGTGTCTTTTGTATCAGAGTGGATAAAATATCTTGACAGAAACCTCTGATGATTACCACTAGGTCGTCAGCGCACCCCAGTGACTTGAGGTCTGCCATCTTATACAAAAGTTCATCCACCGCGCAAGATAAGGACATAGCAGTGGCGATAAAACAGCGTTGTACTTACTGGTCATTTGGTTTCCCCGGGATATGAAAAAGGACTACAAAATTATTTTGGATTATCCGTTAGTTTTGGATAGTTTCAGTTACGAATACATTTTTTAACGCAATAATAAAAGTAAAATAATTATGACTAACTGGCTATGTCAAAGCAATAGAAATAAACAATGCACGGATGCTCGTGTGTGGGTTCGGCCCGGCAAAACCAACATATGTAGGTAATAACATTAACACTGCGCCCCTATCCGACTATTTGAATCAGATTATTTGATCATTTATATTATATTCTGTGACGGTTATGGATACAATTTTATTTCGGATATCCGTTACATCTATCAGTATATAATAAATATCTAAAGGAGTCTGCCTACTACACAGTTCCATACCATGACCGTGCTAGGACCGTATCAGACACAAAAGCAAATGTGCTGGTCGGTTACAGAACGGTATAGTGGGCATAGTCACATACTTTTTAATACAAAGAATATTTTTTTGCGTGGCACGTTCCTAGCACGGTCATGGTATGGAACGGTCTAGTGGGCAGACTCCTTTAGTGTATATCTAATGAAATGTGTAAATAATAAACAACATAAGTAGGTGAGAGATATAAAAATGTCCACATTTCACTATAAGTACTTGATACAGTGACATTGTTTCATCAATTTATTGCCCAAGTTACCTCGCAGGGGCCTTGGCGACATCATTCGTAAATACTTGCTTGACTATATTCAGTGTATATTTTCTTCACAAAAATGTTTTCATATATGACTATTTTATTCATTGGATTAATCTGAAAATACAAAAATCTATAGAGTCGTGCACAGCTTCACGCATCCCGTCCCGGCGCTCCAGGTTGAAGAAGAAAACACAGGGGTGTGTAATCACATACTAATGGTGTAGAAAAAGAACAGCAGACAGGCTGACGGCGCACTTGATAGCAAGCAGTATCGTCACATATGATGTTTGCGACATAGATGTTTGGGTACAGGAACCTGGGTCATTAATGCCGGAACACAACACGAGGTTATTATGGCGGCATATTAAGACCAAGGATGGTTGCCATCTAAGCCAGGGCCCCAGCCCTACGACGAAGGTAGGGTTGTTTAGTCACCTTTTACGACAGGCCGACCCGACCGCTGGGTTTAGTATTCTTACTAAGTCTTGAATGGTAGATGTGGCTAATGGGATTACTTTCAAACCAAAAAGACACTTAAGGACTGATTAGAAAACTATTTATTTTAACTTAAATATTTTGAATTTATTTTTAATGAAACGTAATCATTATGAAATTTATATAAAATACAAAAGTTATGTCAGATAACTAGACAGTACCTGGATGACCGAGCTTTGCTCGGTATTTTTCGGCTTCGTGAAGTTAGATTGTTTAAAAGCGTTTTTTTCCAAGATCGTTTAGTCATTTTTAAGTGAACATGTGCATTAAGAAGACACAGATAATATAAATAAACAATTGATTTTCTTAGTCTAACCTCAAAGCAAACACTCATTGACTTCGTGTTACTTAACAACGCCATCTGCTGGAATAGCTTTAGTGTTGTTGTGTCGTTAAAGCAATTTAAAAAAAATAGTATTATTATTCGCCGATAGATGTCAGGAAGAGTCATTTTTCAGTTTAAATTGGGACTACTCAAACGCCACCTTTTTGTTATTTTTCTTCCAATAAAAAAAGTGAATAAAATGACATTTTCTAGAAATGATTCCTAGCTAGATCGATTTATCGCTCCCGAAACCCCCCGTATACTAAATTTCATGAAAATTGTTGGAGCCAATTCCGAGATTCCAATTATATATATATATATATATATATATATATATATATATATATACAAGAATTGCTCGTTTAAAGATATAAGATAAGATGTTACTTTTTCAAGCGATTTTCACGGAATAAACAAATATGACACAATTCAATCTGAACAAACAAAACTTACATTCCAAATTTAAATAATTCAAACATAATACATAAACCAAACAGATCAGAGTTGACATCAAAAAAAGTATGTATAATCTGATATTACCAATGAACACTAAGCTCCTGAATGGAGAAAATAGAATAGCCTCGGTTCGGATATTATGGATTGTAATATACGTTGTATGATACGCTAATATACATTGAGCTCATCTTAATTCCTTGACATAAGCATTTTGATAACTAAATTAATCACATCCTCATGACTCATACATGCTATAATCTAATATTGTTATCTATTAAGCGTAGGCATATGTGTGCTGGAAACTATTTGGGCAGGGACGGAGAAAGAATACTGACCACTGCGGCCGGAGACGGCTCGTCGTAAAAGGCGACAAAACAACCCTACGTGGTAAGGTCCCACGCCCGTCTGGATGGCGACCAGCTTTGGTCTTAAGTATGCCGCCATAATAACTGGGTTGTGTTCCTCCATTAGTTTTTTTTTACGGGGTGGGGAAATCCTCATGGACTACCTCCGCCTGGGGAAAGGCGGAGGGGCATGCCGGACTCCTACCGGCTAAAACCACCACCCCGGTGTCTCCTCACACATGCGCGCGGGGCCGCGGGAATCCAGATTCTTCCGCAGCCCCACACTAGTGCTGGCCCGGTCTGTCCGGGCCTCGTCTCCTGCACGGGGTAGTGAGGTGTTTAACTACCCCGTGCATCGCCTCAGAGGCGCGCGCCGACACCCGTACGCACCTCCGCCTCGGGTCCATCGAATAGGGGGCGGGGACTTCCCCAAGTCCCTCGCCCCTGGACCCATTCATGGAGGCCGGAAAAGGGCGGTATCCGCCCTTCCCCTGCGCCCGGTGCGCCTTCTGCGGCCGGGGAAGGGAGTCGAGATCTCCCTCTCCCGTTCCGCAGTTTCCTTCTGCGACATCACGTCCTCGCAGAAGAACACCACTGCGTCCCACGACTCTGCGCTACCGACCATCCTCCGCACTACGGCCGGCAGCGACAGATCTCCTCCTACTTCATTTGTGAGGACACGGCGCTGCTCCTCCCAAGCTACACACTCGGCGAGTGTGTGTTGCGCCGTGTCCTCCCCGCCGTGGACGCAGTGATGGCACCGAGCGTCCGGCTCCCTGTCTATGCGGCACAGGTACTTGCCGAAGCAGCCGTGCCCCGACAGCACCTGCGTCACCCTAAACGACAGGGAGCCGTGTCTTCTCCCGAGCCAGTCGTCGAGTACTGGCCGGATCGCCTCGACGGTAGCGAGGCCGGCGGTAGGGCGCAGAAGCCTTTGCCGCCATTCCGCCACCAAGACCTGACGGAGCTCCTCTCGGCGCAGCGCCATGTTCCTCCATTAGTGACTCAAGTTCCTGTACATGGGACAGTAGCGTGTTCGCGATGCCACTGGCGTTGAACACCCATAGGCGACGGTAACTGCAAAATTTTAAGTGGGCCTGTCCTACAGCAATAAATGAAAACTCCACCATTTTCGAATGCCACCCGAAACAGGTTTTATATTGTTCGACAAATAAATAAATTATTATTATTATTATTATAATTATATTATAACCTTCTCTATTTACAATATTTTGCTTAAAGTGTATAATATATTTGTATAATTTAGGTTTTGTTTAAATTTAGTTTATATTTTGACTAATATTCAACATATCATGAGCTTAAGATAAAATCATTTATTTGGGATGTCATTTATTAAATAAATTTTTTACTAGTTCTAGCAAAAAGTCTAAGTAATTAATATCATACGTAACACGTATACCTATGTTGTGGGAGCAAAATTTGTTTTCGGTGTTCGTATATGTCAACTATGCAACTAGTCTTTCATATAATCTGTTTTTAGAAAAACTACCTTCAATTATTGTATTACACATCCTTTTGTGAATGTATATCTAATCAAGTTATTAAAAATAACAATAAAGCTAATAGGGCTAAGGTACTCATATGGGACAGCAGCGTGTTCGCGGTGCCGTTAGTGTCACAAACATCCATACGCGACGGTAACTGCTCTCTAGTAACTGGGACGTTAACCTGTCTGCTGATCCTCAGCTATAAAAAAAGGTGAGCAGTGATTAATTTGACCTGTAGTCCTAGCTAAGGGCGAGAATAACCCATCCTAGGTCATTCATTCGTACTTCTTTCGTTTTTTTACAGCTGGAGTTCAACAGACAGGCAAACAACCTACTCGAAAGCAGGTGATCACCGTCGTCTATGAACGTTTGCAACCAGAGGCGTTGTCAACGTGCTGCCATCTTCGAAGGATTTTTTTTAAATACCTGTTTTGAAATACCTCTTATCGTAATGTAATGGGAAAACCTAAGCCAGAAGCTCATAAGAATTGGGATGAACACCCAGATGGCGGGCAGTACGGTGGTAAGACGACGAAGGTAGCATTTTTAAACAGTTCTTCAGAACATATCTTGTTGGATAGACGGTAGAATCCGCAGACTCGCAGTCTCCCCGAAGGCCAAGATTGGTGTTGAGGTGAGGTGTTGTAAAAGGTATTAAATATATTATGACAAATTTATTTAGACTATTTTATATTTCATGGCAGCTCAGCATAGGAAGTAATAATGATAGGCGCCGCTGTTCAGAAAATTTTGTAACAGTGATCCTCCTTACTCTAAAAGTAGAATCTCAGGTTTTAGTGACTAGATAATTTAACTCTGATGAAATATTGACAGTAATGTATTTTACTTCCTTCAACCAATCTCAAATGACAACTTAGCGCTTTCAAAATCAACTGTCATTCAATAAATACATTATAATTTTTATGGCCCAATGTATAATAACCATTAATCAATATTAAAATTTCTCAAGATTTTTAGGTTTATTCAATCTTTAATTCTCAAAATTATTTATGTGTATTAAAGACAGGCTGATATCTGTAACTGGGCTAGCTGTAGTACAGCTACTATTATTTAGCGATAGAGTTAATAAGGTGTTTTAATACCCTTAAGCACCCTTAAACGATATTAGGGAGTAGAAATAAAAATCAAAAAATATATTGTAATGTACACAATTTATTCATATCGTATATTGTTCCTTATACAAAGATAATAAATTGTAAAATCCTCTTTCTCGGTCCGAATATTAAATAAATACTTATTTATAAACTCCTTGCATCCTATCACATGCCCTTTAGGGCAATACTAGGAATAATCTTACATCTGAAATACTTCAAACTAGCCTTCTTAGGATTTGATACATACTTGTGTCCCCTACCATTTGCCCACTAGTCGATCCAAAAACGCTATGCGTCACTACCATTACTAATTACAAAGATCTGTTATCAAATCAGCCTTGTCGAGCAAGTGGTAGGGGTGATTAACATTTAAATGATATCAGATGAATGAAATCGGCACAATATAATTTCTAATCAATGTACAAAAATATCCCTTTAGGTAGCTATTTATAAAGGTAGGTATGTATTGTCAAAGGCACTGGTATACTTAATCTGAACATGCATATTTCATCAAAGGATTCAATGCTGGCAATATATTTATCTTAATTACTAAATGATGCGACTTCTCACTTACAAAGAGGACCTAAAGATATAATTTTTTTGGTTTGGAACTTAACGGGCATCAGTTTTGATAATATACAATATTTATAAATAACCATCTAAGTTGGACTTATTCTAACTTAGATTAAACTTAAATCTAAACTTAAAGAGAACATAGTCTTCAGCCAACGATCTTTCGCTATCGAGTCTTCGAAAAGATGAAACAGATCTACTGCTATTACTTATTATACATTATACATACATAGCTCATCACTAAAAATGCATCTTTTTAATTCTATCACTGAGTAGAAAAGTTTGATCTGCTCGAAAAGTCAGCAAACCGATGGACATTAGTCTCATTGAGGAAGGATGCATGAGCGCGCGTCTCACCGACGGCCGCAACCTTTGTCTACCCCACAAGAGTTACAGATACACCGACCACAACATACAACTACTAGGAAGGATTACAATTAGGCGATGCGGCTTAGCCACGTACAGCTGCACAATACACGAATACAAAATCATCTCTTTACAACGTGGTAACTTCTAGAAGTGGCGCAGGAGACAGTTCGTACGAACACGACACGGCGATGGGCGCAAGCGCGTGCGCGTACGCGGGCACTCTGCGCGGTTCAGGCGCAGGCGCCGGACAAGGGCGCAGGGCGCAAACACCGGCCCGCTCAGTGCTCCAGCCCACGCGCTTTGTTCTGGTTCATCATATTTTTGAGTGTGGCCACTTCTGTCGCCAGCCGTGCGAGTTCCGCCTTCAAATGAGCGTCCTCCTCCTCTGGCAGCCTGTCTTCGGGCCTCTGCGGCCTGTATTCAGCACCAAGGGATATCCCAGAATCTCTCTCGTCACTGGAACCTTCCCCATCCCATGAGGGTGAGGATCGGGGACCGGGCTCCTGCTTTATATGCTGAAGCGACAAGAGTGCGCTGGCAACGTCCTTGTCACCTAAGTGAGATTTATGGCGCAATTTGAGTGGAAGACAATTGTTTTCTGGCGCATACTGCTCAGCAGTTTCATCTCCTGAACCAGAGAGGGATGACAGCTCGTAGGGCGAAGGGGCGCGACGAGATCTTGAAAGATTGAGGACTGAGCCTGGGGGCTCGTAATGAGCGGGATGCGGGTAGTAGGCCTCGGGTACTGGCAGACGCTCCTGGTATGGCTCGGGTGCACGTTGTGGTGGTGGAGACGGAGGCGACGCTGGCGGTGCTGGGGGTGGCGGTGGTGGAGCGGGCGGGAACAAGGCGCCACCAGAAAGTTTACTCCTCTTAGTTACGCAGAGTACTTGGTCACAGGTTGGCAAAGTGGCCAGTACTTGGTCTATGCTTATGAGGGCTTCGCCACATATCCCATATTTCTCTTTTATGGCATCCAATTGAGCTTTAAGAACATGATTCTCTTTTGATAGTTCCACGACACGTTGCTCCAAGACCATGTCATTAAAACGACGCTTTTCGCGGGAACGCTTAGCAGCTTCATTATTCCTTCTTCTGCGATCCCAGTAGCCATCGTCTTTTTTGCTATCCGGAATGAACTCGCGCTGTTTACGCTGACCAAAGAACTCTTTGCGCTTGTTGAAGTCGAAGGCTGAGCCGGGATAGTCATTGGGATCCCCTGGACTGCCGCTGAGTGACGGCGATTGCTCCATTGGATAATGGGGTGATACGGAGAGACGGGCGCGAGGTGGTGGTGGAGCGCGCGTGACCACGGGCGCCGGGCCTAAGGCAGCTCCGGCAGCGCCGCTCAGCAGCTGTTGCTGACTCAAGATGAACTCAGCAACCATGTTTCGGCGGACAGCGATTGGTCCGCACGGGTCCTCAATGTGGTTCTGTAACAAAAAAGAGAAGTTACGTTAGCAACCTTGAAAACAGGTTTCAGTAAACTAGTCTAAGGTGCTTGCAAAATGAACGTTGCAGAAATGTTTGTCGTAAGACATCGCGGTGCAACTTTGCACGTGGTTCACCTTTGTGAAACTAAGTTGCCACATTTAGCAGTTTTTGCTCCCTTCATGTTGACCAAACTCATTAATAAACTGTTTCATAACCTTTATGTTACACAAATCCATTTTAAAGTTACACAGGATTCCTTCCGTTACAACATTTCCTAAGCATTGGCGAATTAAATTAGCATTTTGTGTAAATATTGAACTATTACTTTGCGGTAGAATTGAGTCATCCTGTCTGTGCACTGACCATGGTTTGAACAAAATTAATAAATAATTACAAAACACACATGAGAAAAGAAGAATTCGTTTATGCTATAAGCAATCTCACAACTGATCACATTTTCCATCAACGTCCTTTAAAGGCTTACATTGCAAACTCAATTTAAACTATAATTATTCTTAAATTGTGTCTTCGATTTGCACATGCACGGAAAGTAGTTTACATAAATGATTGAGTACTGAACAATAACGTTATCAGAAATTATGTTTAATTTACGACGGGAAGTGTAAAAAAATCTAACAATCGTTATCAGGTTTAATACGCATACGAGAAAAACAATAGAATAATCACAAATAAAACCACCATTGTACCGACTAAAGAGGATTTTCTTTTTTAAACAATACAGTAAAAGGTAGATCACGTTTTCTGACATGCGGTAAATGGAAGCAACGTGAGAACTTTTTCTAAATTTTGAAATTGTACTACTCAAGGGAGTATTTTAATAAAATTTGTATAAATGTCTTCGTTGTACACATGCCCGGGCCAAATTATACAAAATTATTCAAAATCAAATTAAAAAAGAACATTTATCGTAATCCTCTTAAGAAATACTGTTTCAAATTAACACCTGATAAAACGTTTGTTGTATAAAAACAGTTTGAATAGAATATCTAACTGTATAAAGAAATATCAGAGTAACGGATCACTATATCAAAATGAATAAACATGTTTGAATTTATTAAATAACAGTAAGCAACGATGAGAATTCTTAGAAATGTTTATCTTACACTTTGAAATGTTCTAAATTTGAGAGTTCGCCTACGTGATGGTTAAAATATTATTTATGAATTTAGCAGACCTTGGTCCAAATAAAAGAAAACACATGCAGAAAGTAAAATTCAATTTAATTGTCTGATGTTATAATTCAAAAGTTTTTAATACGAGAGTTTGGCAATGGGACAATTAAAGTGATGCGATTATTCGTTTTACAGTTAGGTTGTATAACGGGTGCGCTTGCGCATCTGGGGCGACCCACTGGCACCGATGATATCGTGCCGTGGAACGGAACGTATCGATAGCATTATTAAATGCAACTAAAACATCTTTGTAACCAGACTATAAATTTTAAAAGTAAACACTTACATGGTGTTTGTTTCATAGATAATTCAAACATTTATCGGGTGGTATAATTGAATTCATTCATTAATATTTGCTGGTCAAGTATGAATTATGTTGCAATAAAATATTTATTTTAAATATAATTGAATGTATATTTGTGTCAGGTGTTAACACTTAAATCTATTACAAATATTTCCCGCCGTTACAAGGCAACGCTTCGTGGAACACGGACAGTTAAACACCGGTTAAAGTACGGTTGCTGGTTTTAACATGGTTAATGAGTTCGTGGATCGTTTTTATGAGCTTTATTAAGTCTAATGGGGAGTTAAATTGAAATTCATCCATTGATATTATTAGTTATTAATTTTTTTAAACTAAATTAAAAGAGCTATAAGTCAAAGGGTTCATTTTGCATAATTAACGCTTACCTCAACCCAGTAACCTAAGAAAAAACCGGAGTTCACAATCCGACCGTCTCACGGTCAATGTCGAACCGATTCTAACGGTTGCACAACAGCAACTATTACTAATCATCTACTTTCATGGACCGTTAACCAGAAATTAGGACTATACGGTACAAGACTTATTGAGTGCCCAAAACTTGTAATACTGTTATGAAACTGTTTTTAATTTTGTCATAATTGTATTTGACTTGGTTACTTGTGTTGATTTTTCAACATAATAAACCACCATACAGTTTAAATTTTTAAATTTATTGATTAAATTATTAAGATCATGACACTAAAGAGAATGCTACGTAATATAGAAGATAAAGATTGCATAATTAGATATCAATGAAGTATATTGCTATAATTATGAGTTTAGACGGGGAGAAGATCGCGTGGATTGCGTTAAGGATGAAAGAAGGATGGTCAAAAGAGAAGAAAAAACATATTAGACAAATATTAAGGAGTTATGTTATGTATCGTAATGAAAAGCATGTGAAAACTATAATATATGATTATTTGGTAATGTTTAGTTCAATTTAGAACAATGTAGAACTTCCCTGTAAATACCAATTGTGATAAACGACGCAAAATTCAAAACATTGTCTTTATTTGGAAATTAAGTTATAAAAAGTATTTATGTAAAGGTTTTTACAGAAGTTATTTGAAATGATCTAAAAATTTAATTTCTTTATCACGTTACAGAGTTGCGGGGGGTTAGACGCAACCCCTTTCCCTAGTGATTGAAGGGAGGCAAGTGGACATATACATTTTATTTTTAGAGCTCGTTTTTCTTAATCTTTTTTGAGAGATGGAAATTACTTATGAGTGGTTCTATCAACCTTGATGTTTGTTAAGTGGGAAATATATCAGTACCATAGCGATTTACTATTCACTACTATTCCTGCACTGTATTACAGTATATCAGGGGTGACAGAGTATAGAAAACATGAAATTATGGTGTATCATGTTTATATATTTTAAAACGTTATCGCGCTCAAAAAGAAATAAAACAAAGGAATTACCTAAAATCTCTTGTAACGTTATCAAGTATTTCGTAATCGTAATTTGCCACCGTCACTGACTCACTGTACAAAGTTCTATTTTACAAGCCTGATAAGATTGTTTATATAGAGCATATTTTAAATATTACACAACGAGTGTTAAATAACAAATTTTTATTAAACATTTAAAATAATCTTATTTATGTAAACAGACTTCAAAATGATATTGAAAATGATGCTTTATCATTGATTACGATTAATAAACAGTCAATGTAAATGGTCAATATTAAAAAAATTAGTTTTAGTTTAATTAAATGCTATTTTTAAAATCTCTTTGTTTAGAAACAATTAAGTTATATTAATAGTTTACGTCATAGATAAGGTTCCAGTTCACGAGTTCACAGATAATTTGTGTAGGGTCTATAAATAGCAGTTGTTTCAAACAATGCAATCGGTCATAACTTTATTGATGATACATTTAATTTGATATATATTCTATTACATATTTGATCTGAGAAAAAAGAAAGACCAGTCTAATAATATTGTTGCAAGTAATAGATTAGAGTATCACTAAATACGAAAGATCATTAAACACCTAAAGATAATCGTTTCATTTGAAGTTCTGCATTTTATAATTATAGAACAGTAAGAAACATTAAAATAGGATATTAGGATGACAAGTGTCAATGTCAATTTATTTTGGCAGAGTACATGAACTTTTGTGTGATGTTGATAGCCATTGACTGACCTTTGTCTAGCCGTGATTGCCCTAGTGATATCTAATACACGTGCTGAAGCACGGTGATCACGCGGCGCAACCGACACGTGCCTCATCATGGACCTCACGTTGTGTTGCGCAACACAACACGTTTGCTCATCTACACACAGTTATATAAACTGCAACGTGATCTTGAAACGTGAAATTTTAATTATTAATTGCTTCACCTAATGACCATAACTGTTGCCCTTGACAGAAATAGAATCATCAATTTCTTTCCATTATCGTCATAATAAAAGATAACTCAAATTTCAAGTAGAATACTAATCGTTTTTTCTCTCGTCTGTGATTATAGCATGGCAAGTAATAGGTGTGGCACAAAAAATTCACTAAACCAGTGTCTTTTATAAAAATGCTTCGTTTTCTTAAACGTTGGATTAGGTCATACACCTAAATATAACGTGCTTTCGGACTTTTGTCGGACATTTTTTTCAATTAACGAACCATTCAGTTTCGTCACAATATTGAATCAACAATTAAAGCTTGTATTCATTGTTTAACGTTTTATTTAGTAATATTTATTTGTTTACGTCTATTGGTAAAATAACATGTTTGACCTTAGTTTTAATGATAATGTCGGCCATCTTGGAAAAAGTAGAGAAAGTAGTGCAGCGGTAACTTTCCACGCTCGACGTTTATTACGCGGGAAAAGTAGGCCGGCCGCCATATTTGATTTGACATTTTACCGCCAAGTATTGATAGTTTCAGGAATTTGTGTCTAGATGCCAAAGACGTGCAATCGTCATAATTAAGTGTTTATTAAATAATGTACTTAATAATTTAAATGTAATATTTCTATCATGTAATAATTTAAATAGTGTTGGCGCCTATTTACTACTGTTTATAGACATAGATTATATCAAGTCTTTATGTTTTCATAACTTCCGACGCGACAGGTCAATTATTTTGTCTCATACCACGCAGGGAGTGAATTAAAATAAAATTTATTTTGTCTTCATGAAGGTAACAAACACTAAGGTTACATTTCTGGAAATGTTTTAAGCATATTTTTCTTTGATTCACGTATACTTGACCGATTTTTCGCGCTACGCAAAGACC
Source organism: Malacosoma neustria (assembly GCA_963693495.1). Lineage (NCBI taxonomy): Eukaryota > Metazoa > Arthropoda > Insecta > Lepidoptera > Lasiocampidae > Malacosoma > Malacosoma neustria. The sequence continues at coordinate 4,086,716 of OY856395.1, read as the reverse complement.
TAATTAAACAAACGGGGGGGATTTATTTCGGGGCGGCCTCTATCGGTCGACTCGCGATAATGATATCGTGTCAAGGTTGTGTTTCGTAATACTCGTAGCAGTGTTAATATATGATTTTATACGTGCCAAGGCCCTTCCTATTTTCTAAACGAGAATAGAAATTCACATATCACACGATCTTGATAATTCAGTGGAAATGAATCAGCAATTTAAAACAAAGAATTGAAGATCTAGTTTAAACCGTCCTTGCTCCGTACCTGAAGCTAATTACAGCATTATTAAGAAACACTTAACCTATTTCTTCACGCCAGTTTCTTAGATTTTACTTTAATTCTATTACGTAATAGCAGGAAGCGGTATAGAGGGATTTTTTATGATTCATAAATGATAAATAAATTAATGATAACAACTGTATCATAGACAACAAGAATGATCAATACATTTTAATAATTTCATCATATTAATGTTAGTTGAGCACTGTTTTGGAACATTTTTATTTACGATTGGTACATGTTTTAAGACCTTAAATATTGTACGTACACATTTGCGATTGGTGTCCACACTCTTGTGAACATTAAAAAAGTAGGTTACAGTTACGCGAGCGAGAGAGATAAAAAAATAGGTCAAGTTATCTTTGTTTGTCCTCGTAACGACGAAATTATCGGCGTTGTTATTGCGCGTGAAAAAAAACCAATTACGTTTCGTACTGATACAGAGTGGGATACCGTCAATACGATGTTTAAGACTCAATAAACAATGATGACGTACTAAATGTTAATATTTTTATAAATAATATACGGCCTATCGTAAAAGGCGACAAAAAGACCCGTCATAATAACTTTGTATTGTGTTTCAGCATTAGTGACCCAAGTTCCTGTACTGCTATGGGACAGCAGCGTGTTAGCGGTGCCATTGACGTCGCAAACATCCCTAGACGACGGTAACTGCTTATTTTTAAGTGGGCCGTCAGCCTGTCTGCTGTTCCTCAGCGATAAAAAGAAACTTATTCAACTTCAGTTCAAATCCATCTTCTTTATATTTATTTCTATGGTCATTTCCTCACAGCATGTCGTGATGATAAAATGCACGACCTTATGGAATTCAATAATACCTTCCGGAAAACCTTGCAGTGTTTCCTGTATTACATCACAACTTGCATTATGTATATAATGTTTGTTACGCTTTTGTCAAACTTAATCAGAAAGCGACCTCGATGGTGAAGCAGTAATTTTTTGGTACTATCAAAATAAATGAACATGACATTGTTGGTCAAAGACCTTTCTTCGAATGATCTCATCGTGGCGTTGCGTATTGCGGCGGCGTCCTCAACAACCTGTTGGTCATGTCGTATTTGGCTTTGATAACATGTAATTGCGACATTGCTCTCTATTTACATTTATTTTTCAGTATAACTATTCTACTAAATAATAAATTATATTAACGGGGAATTCATTTGGTTAATTTTTCAATTAAATGAATGTGGTATAATAACGTGTCGGTTAAAACGCAAAGTTACGATTTCAGTGTATTGCGCAACAGGCTCTAGTGTGTTGCGTCACTAACTGACCTTTACACATTACGATCGATTCTGCAGTGCAGTGTAGAGAATTCTTGATAAAGTAATCGTTGTTTACATATACGGAATTTCTTCGAATGATAATAAGTATTTAATTAATAACAAATAGGCAACGTGCTTCCTCCGTACAGCCTTATCAAATTATTTGAATAAACTTTTTTGTTCAACTTTAAATTATTTTTAATTTCACTTGGTACATGGAAATAACGATCTATAGTAGGATTAATTAATTCTCGTCAATCAAATTTGATATAAAGTAGACAATTATTAATATAAATTATTGATTGAACAAATATTTGATTTGTAATAAATATTTGTAGTTAACAAAGTCATATTAATATCAATGCTAATAAAAAAAATAACGAAACCGACAACGTGAGACATATTGTGGATTGGCAATAACAATGGTGCATAAAAATTCAACTGCATGAAGTCTAGTTTCCGTACATCCGCGGGCGAATGTACGCCGGATTGGAACCTTGAACCAGTTGTGTAAGCGGCTCACAATGGCTTACGACAGCCGCGGTGCCAGGCTCTGCTTGCGACACATAGTACTTGTAAGAGAGCAATATTGCAATTAAATGTTCAAAACGATTGCATTTTGTTAACTTACGTACATTGGTATACTTTTTTATATAAATTTGAATGGCCTTTAAAAATATTAGACAATAATATTATTGTAGTATTCATTTAGTATCAATATTATATTATTATTTATTAGAAATAGTTAAAATTATTTAGTCATTTAAAAAATAAGACAGAAAATATTAAAGTGAGCAATATAAGCGATTGATTATAAATCTAGAATATTATTAATTCCAATAACACCCAGACGGGAAGACACAAATTTTATTTTACTTCACGTATAAAAAAAAATTTTAAAATATTTATTATCTTATATATTAAGGAATATTGACTCCACAAAAACTTGTTATCGTATAATGACTGTCTGTTAATAAAAAAAAACACAATCCGTGACAAAACAAAGGTACACGATAAAACATTTATCTGATACGAACATGTAATGTAATTTTTTCTATTACCCGATTAAATGAATTGGCACGATTAAGGAAATATTATGATAAAAAAATTAGTTTTTAAAATTTATCAGTTTGTTCGTAGGATGAAAAAGTTTTGAGAAAAAGGTTGAGCTTCCATAAAATTGTTGGACAATTTGTTGGATAATTATTATATCCAAAGTCCAATAAAATTCAATTACAAAGAAACATGAATTCTACTAAGAGACAGTATAAAATGTAAACAACTATAAGGAAGTCCGAAACAAAGAAAACAAGGTTAAAGCAAGGTTTTACACGAGGCATTAATAAATAGAATTTACATGGCTTTTGGCACGATTCTTAAAAGCGTGAGTAAACAAATTTCTAAGGAGTCAATGTACTTGCGCATTCCAAAAAAATTCTGGGAAACATTAGGCTAATAATGTTTCATAATAAAAACATTTTTTAATCAAAATTATTTATTAAATAATATTTCAACCCTAATTTAATAATTTGTATATATAACAAGAAAAACATGACACTTTTTAAATAAATTTTAAAACTTTATAACTCTCGAGCATTACAATATATGAATAAAAAAAAACTAGTATCAATAATTAAAAATGAATAAAAAAAAATACTTACGAAAATATTTGCGGTGTTTAAAAACTCCTTGTCCGGAATTATCCAAAAAGGCAGAATGTCATAATCCACATAAAATGGCGAAAATCACAATAGTTTTACCGTCAAGTTCACAGTTAATTTAAATTAAAGAGAAAATTCAATAAAAATTTTCACTCCCACAACACGTCCTGAAACTTTGTCACTATCACAATGTTTTTATGACGAAATATTCACTTCGATTACTCCTTGATTATTGGTTACGTCTTTACTCTGAGAAGTCTAGAGTGCGACTAAAATTTGTAGTGGGGTCGATCGACTCCCGGTCTGCAGCACGCACACATACAAACGCTGTTTGTGTGAGTGAAGTTAATGTGTGTGGGTGAGGTTGTTGTGTGAGGTTGTATGTGTGAGGTTGGGTGTGTGAGTGTTTACGTAACTCACCCCGGCGCTGTAATCAGTCGGCGCTTGACTCAATGTAGTGTCCGATTTTTGCTAATTCAAACGTTGAGTCATGTGTTTTGCGCCTTTTTGCGTTTCAACGAAATCTGTAATCGATTGATAAGCTAGTTTTGCCACAATGGCGTAATTGGCTGCTGTGCACAATTAAGTTCAAACTGTAGAACATTTTTGTAATATATTCCGTAATAGTTGCGTTTAAAGGTGCAAAATGTTTGGTAAATCATTTAAAATTTACATTTGTTGTTGTTTTTGCAATTTTAACATTTTATACGGCCATATTTCATTATTTTGTGAAATTCTCCGTGTAATATTTTGTGTTTAACAATAGTTTTATAGGCAATATAGAAAATAAGATTTTATGAACACATTCAACGCTAACTTATAAATTGTTTTAAAATGTAAAGAAATGATAATTTATGATTATGCTTAAAATGCGGCCATTTAATACGCTTTATGTTACTTTTCAAATCATATTTTTTTTTTGCAATTTTTATATACTTAGCCTTGATTTTTTAAAGTTATTTTCGATTATTATTGGTAGGCGATTATCATTATTAATAATTATTTAGGTGATCGAGAGAATAGTAAACCATTATTATGGTCGTTTTATATTATATAATTTTTCTTTAAAACTTCAATGTAAGAGTATAATATCATTTACTATAGTAAATAAATTTCATGTTTATCAGAGGTGTCCCAAAAACTACAAAGACTGACTAAACATTGACCGTGTTCAGTCTCTGTTAGTCAGTTAACGTCACTCTTTTTCTGAACTGTAAACTACAGTATTCACACCATATTTGCATTAGTGTATTTCACATAACTTTTTTCGACAACACGGCTGGATCAGTGGCCCCGCACGTAGTACGGTCATGTGTCTGGGTTCGATTTTCACAGAGGATAAGATATTTAAACTATGCAGATAGTTTAAACTGATTTGGGTGTATGTGCCAGTTGTTTGTACTAAAGATCTTCGATACAGGTTTTCATCTAGTGCTATTATAATAAATATAAACAAATAAAATTAGTTTTAAGTGTTTAACCCCGGTTGAGTTCGATGCTTTTACCTTTGAGATTGATGTGAATAGTTGATTATTGGTACCGAGTTAAAATTCAGCGTGTCTTTTTGCGTCGGTGCCTTTTTCATTTTTCAGTATATGTATTTTTAAGATATGTTTTTATTTTATTTTACGAAGATATAGTAAAATTATTTTTAAGTTTCTATGTAGGTCTAAGTTATTATAATAGTTAATCGTCCGCGCCGTGAGGAGGTTTAGAGACATCTCCAGGTCCAGATCTTAGTAGAAGCCAGAGATGAGAATAGAACCACTCTACTAATTATAATAAAAGCTCATAACGTCCTTCACCCCACATCAGTCGGGTGCAAGTGCACCACTTGGTTACCACGTCCTTCTTGGCGTAGAAGGCCACAAGAAAATATAGATATACATATGGCTAAATTTTAACGATAAAAAACGAAACAATGTCCTTCTTGTCTAAGAACTAACAAACATATTATTTTTTCTACCTGACCGAACTGGGTTAAAATCGTAGTTCGTAACAAATAATTTTCAAGGAGGATAAAACGAGTGGTGGATTACGTGCTACGAGTAGTTCGGCTACGATGCTACGCGGTCTTAACTATGTTAATGTCATTTATTCGCAATACGAAAATGAATGAAATTATATTATGGGACTATGTGAAATATTTAAATATATATAATAATGGTACAACAGCCTTGAAATATTGGTATTTTCACATCTCAGCTATTAGCACTATAACATCATACTTGGTGAAAATGACTGAATCGCTACAAAGATTCATTCAAAACATTTTTGTTGTTTAAAATAGTGATATAGCAAATTTTGTGAAGTAGTTTTCTCCGTGTAGGGGCGGAGAAACAATACTAACCTCTGCGGCCGTGGTCGGCATGTCGTAAAAGGTGACAAAACAATCCACCCTAGCTACGTGGTAGGGCCCCAAGCCCGTCTGGATGGCGACCACCTTTGGTCTGAAGTATGCCGCTATAATAACTTTGTGTTGTGTTCCGGCATTAGTGACCCAGGTTCCTGTAGCCTTATGGGACAGCAGTGTGTTCCCGATGCCACTGGCGTTGCAAACATCTATAGGTGACGGTAACTACTGAATTCTAAGTAGCCTGTCTGCCTGTCTACTGTCCTACAGCAATAAAAAAGTATTACTAGTCGGTTAATTCAAAAGAGGAGTAATGATTCATTCGAGTCTACACTTCAAGGCTTATAAATTATTTCAACAATCTTTGACAGCGTATTAAGGACCAAACGGGGCAACGTTATCAATCTATTAGGTATTTGTTGTCAACCAACCTATTCTTCTTCTTCTTCCTGCCCTTATCCCACATTATATGGGGTCGGCAAAACATGTTCTCTTCTTCCTGTCTCCTCTGTTAGCAGTCATCCCAACATTCACACTCTTTTTTGACATATCATCTTTTGGCCTCATGGCCAAACCACGCTGGTCTATTACTTTTAAGTTTTTCAATAACTGGCGCTACTTTCACACTTCCTCATACTCATTGCTAATTTTATCCATTTTCGTAACTCCACACATCCATCTCAACATTCTCATCTCCGCAGCATGTCTTTCTCCCTTTCGTCCCTCCCTCTTGTGGCCCAGCATTCCGATCCATACAGGACATACATCCATTCCGACAGGCCTTATTACGGACTTATAAATTTTACCGTTAAGTCTAAACGGCATTTGTGGATCGCAAATTATTCGTGAGACCTGTCGCCATTTCATCCATCCTGCATTCACTCTGTTTTTCACATATTGGCCTATTTCACCGTCATTCTGAATTAATGATCCGAGGTACCGGGAGTTGGAGCAAGTTGGCAGAGACACGCCTCCTCGAATCCGGCGACTAGGTCTGGAGGTGGCCTTGAACAAGACGGAGGCCGTGATATTTTACGGGCCCCGTCAGAGGCCGCCACCGGGCCTGAGCATAACGGTAGGAGGCGTCCACATCGCCGTCGGGCCGTCCATGAATTATCTTGGACTGGTGCTCGACGGGCGATGGGACTTCGCGGCACACTTCGAGCGCCTGGCGCCGAGGCTAGTTCGGGCGGCGGCGGGACTCTCCCGTCTGCTGCCGAATATCGGCGGGCCGGGCGCAGTGTGCCGCAAGCTCTTTGAGGGAACCGTGCGGTCGATGGCCCTTTACGGGGCCCCGATCTGGGCGGATCGCCTGACGGCCAAAACGACAGCGCTGCTTCGCAGGTCGCAGCGCGTCCTGGCCGTCAGGGCGATAAGAGGATACCGCACGGTGTCCTTCGAAGCGGCCTCCCTGCTGGCCGGATCCCCACCATGGGACCTCGAGGCCCGGGTCCTGGCGCTGTTGTACCAGTGGCGCCGGGGCGCGGCCGAGCGTGGCTCTCGCCCCACGCCTCACGAAACTGGGGTGAGGCGCGCGGAGCTGCGCGACGAGGTGCTCATGGTGGAGTGGAAGGAGCGCCTCGCGCACCCCAGCGCGGGCCTCGCCACCATCGAAGCGGTGAGGCCCGTCCTGGCTGAATGGTTGGAAAGGCGCCACGGCGCCCTGACCTTCCGCCTGACGCAGGTCCTCTCGGGGCATGGTTGCTTCGGGAGGTACCTGTGTCGCATAGGGCGGGAGATGACGTCAGGGTGCCACCACTGTGGCGCGGGCGACGAGGAGGACACGGTGAACCACACTGTCGCCGTGTGCCCTGCGTGGCGCGAGGAGCGCCGCGCCCTCGTCGGCCAAATCGGCGTGGACCTGTCGCTCCCGGCCCTGGTTCTGTCCATGGTCGGGGGCGATCCTGGATGGACGGCCGTCGCCTCCTTCTGCGAGGCAGTCATGTTCGCAAAGGAGGCGGCGGAGCGGGAGCGGGAGTCAACCACCACACTCCCCTCCCGCCAACGCAGGCCACGCCGGCGGCGCCGGAGGGCCAGTAACGACCTCCGGCCGCCGTAAAAAGCGGCCGCGGGCGGCCCCTCGGGGGAGGACCCGCCGCCCGCACTATTACCGCGAGGGTGAGGGCTGCGTGCTGTTCCGCGGCCCCCCTCAACTCCTAGAGTTGTTAGGAGAGCGCCGGGGGGACGAAACCCTGACCCCCTGGCGCCAACACTTTAGAAGGGGCCCGCCTCAAGACAAAGGGCGGGCCGGCGCCGGCCCGGGCCACGAGATCGGCAGGCCATATATCCGTGGGCCCGGGCGTAGGCGATAGGAGAACAGCGGGGATTTTTAGTGGGTAGTCGGATGGCCAAACATCTTTCCCGGAGTCCCACATATCCCTCGGTCCCCCCGGGCCGGGGGAACCCGTTAAGAGAGGTTTTACCCGAGACCAAAAAAAAAAAAAAAAGACACGCCTCCTAAGGTAATCGAGGTGAAAGCGGAATATTCACTAGTCGCAAAATAGATGTTCAGTTTTGCAATCTATCCTACCATTTAGCCAATCTGCTCTGAACCTCGTAAGCATTTTCTCCAACCAGCACAATATCATCATTGCCGATGACGGTCCTTCCTTAATCGTCGTTACGTGGTAAAAGTGGTCCATGCCATCGTAGAAATCAAAACCATGACCTTCAGGTCCTCTGAATGTCATAGATACCATTTATTTATTATCATTTAAATCATTTTTTTTTAAAACTCGGGTTTTGAACGTTCTCCATTGGACCATCTCTGCCATTATACACCACAGAAACTGGGTTTGAACGGTTTCAGCTAATTTCGAGCAGTGATCTATTTTCCTAATTACACATAATTTTTTTTGTTTTATTACTGTAGAACAGCAGACAGGCTGACGGCCCGCTTAGAATTTAGCAGTTACCGTCGCTTACGGGTGTTTGCAACGCCGGTGGCATCGTGAACACGCTGCTGTCCCATAAGGGTACAGGAACTTGGGTCACTAATGCCGGAATACAACACAAGATTATTATGGCGGCATACAAGACCAAATGTGGTCGCGATCTAGACAGGCTTGAAGCCCTACCACGTAGCTAGGGTGGGTTGTTTTGTCGGTTTTACGCAGAGGTTAGTATTCTTTCTCCGCCCCTGCATGGATAAGATATATGTTTTCTATTTAAATAACAACAACTCTTCTTCTCTGTTTTATTCTAACATTATTTGGATGGGGATTGCTACTTTATAATGTAAACATAATCCAAGTAAACATACATCAAAATACTTGTTTTGGCCAAAATTTTCCATCGATATCTGTTGTGAATACGGGAATAATAAACGACTCATGTGAAAAATTCAAGTGCAAGGTCAAGGACAGCTCTGGAATATTTTTACAGACTTTGTTTATGGTGTCCTGAATTATTTATTTGTGAAACTGCATATGTTTTTATCATCACCCGAGTGCCTTTGGAAGTAAAGTGCATTTCAGCACTACATTTTTGGTTGCTATTCTTTTTTCATCAAGAACGTATATTAAATCATATAAAATATTTATTGGCTTTTACAGGATTGGCTGTTGAAATCCAAACTAGATAGCTACCCAAACCATATAAAGAGCAGCCAAATAACATTTAAAAATAGAACGAGATTATTCATAATTAAAAAAAATTGTTAAATTTGTTCTAACATTTATTCAGTGAATAAAGATATAAAGTGAATTATTTCTTGAAGTTATATTTCTTTTGGCGCGTTTGGAAAAAATTATGAGAGTAAAATTTTTACGATGTGACATGATGAAGGTTCCGTGAAAACTTGTAACTGCATTCACAGTAATTTCTCAAATATTCATAGATCTTCCATTATAAAAATTGGTGATAACAGTGACTTTATCTTAAAAAAAGCTTTTTAAGTGCATTTATAGGTTAAGGTTAGTTTTCGGTACAATATTATCATATACCAAAATGACTGATGTAATGTAGTGTTTTTGTTTAATTAATTAATAAAGCTCTTCATTCCGACCCACTTAGTATCTATTTACAAAGTAAGAAAAACTATAAGTAATGATATATGTATATATATATATATATATATATATATATATATATATATATATATATATATATATATATATATATATATATATATATATATATTGTAGCTAAACTAATCTTAATGTATTCTATTCTAATACTTAATTATTTTTTGTAGGTCTTTTTGCCAATCGGCAAAGGTCTCCTCCAACCTTTTCCATTCCTGTCTTTCTTGAGCTACTCTATTCCAAGTTACTCCTGCTACTTGCCCAATGTCATCATCCCACCTTTTCTGTGGTCTGCCCCTTTTCTTTTTTCCTTATCTAGGGCAGCATCGTGTCACAATTTTGCTCCATTTCTCTTGGCCTCTTATCATGTGCCCTGCCCATTGCCATTTGAGTCTTCTGGTTTTGGATGTTATGTCTGTGACCTTCGTTTTTTTTCTTATGGCATAGTTTTTTATTCCATATGTTTTATAGCCACTATTTATTTATTCTATTATTATTATAGGTTATGTTCTAAAGCTAAGCGTTGCTCTTAGCTTTAGAATATAATCTACCAGTATGTAAATAAAAAAATTCTACCCATAGAACATTATGTAAGTGTTTTATAAAAATAACACACAACACATGTGGAGGATGTAAATAATGCATATTTTCGATGGTCCTTATTATTCAATAGTCACCTATTTGTTCGAATATATAAAATATTTGAACGCATCTGTTTTGGCATAGTTTATCCAATAACTAGCAACTCGACCCAGCTTTGGGTAGAAAATATAACATTATTGATTATTGACTATCTCCGTAGCTAAACGGCTAACGTAGTTTGGCGATGCGGCAACTGATTTTGGACTGTGACGTGTTAATTTGGATGCAACCAAACTTAAATGAATATAGTATATAAGTGAAAGTAAGTAAATAAATAAAATCTAACTGTACTTTAAAAAACATATCACTGAATACAGTTAGAAATAAAGGCTCTATTTTAGAGCTGTTTTATTTAACGTATAATTTTAAGTTAATAAGAGCATACTAAGGTCGTGTGTACTTAATAATCACTCTACATCGTGTATATATGCTTATAATAAATCGGAAGTATGGTTTTCGGGACTGTGGAAATCGGAATGTGGAATCGGAACCGACAATACTCTCATTCAGAAAGAGAAACTATATCAAAGAGTAATATATACTAAAATGAGTATGGTATCCACTTAAAGAATTGCCAAAGAGTGATCATTGGACGCGAAGAGCTGATCATGAGATCTAGCAGGCTAGAATTTAGAAGTTTCCTTGGTTTAGTGGAAAATTATCTTCTAAAATTCAATAAAATAAATATACTTATTTTATCCGTGCAGGGGCGGAGACACAATACTGACCTTTGCTGCGGGGTCAGGCATTAGCGTTGCAAACACCCATAGGCGACAGTAACTGCTAATTTCTAAGTGGGCCGTCAGCCGGTTAGCTGTCCTACAGCAATAAAAAAATACTGGGCCAATTCACACAGCGCCATCTAGACAAGTAGCGTTTGCTTTATGGATACTAGACAAAATAACACTACTTTTATACTTTTCACTTACAAATAAATTTTATTTTTATACATAAAATCCGACAACAAACGGGACAGGAATCGACCCCGTGGACGAAAACGAACCCCTGACCTTTTTCTACGTTGTCTTTTACGTCATCAAATTGTTACAAAACAGTTTGAAATATCATAAAATTTCAAACTGTTTACTATTCAGTAAATCATTTTGAAAATTTGAATAAAAGGCGTAGAATATTATTCTGTAAAATTCCACGAGTATATGATAAATATGGATTGTTACAAAACACGTAAAAGAAGGTCAAATGTAAAACAGCATTTGTCCTGAAATAAATTTTATTTATGTATTTGGTCAAAGATTCAAGATATTCCAATATTTATAACTGAAACAACGTCTTCTATTTATCATCTTTTGGGGAAGTAGAAATTCACTAGGCACTATCCCGTCGAGGGAACGTAGGGTAGGATAGTGTAGGAATCCGTGCCCTTGTCCCTTGGTTAGGGGATGCATGTCGCTGCTATACTCACTAAAACCATTACAGTTCCTTCGTTTGCCCTGAGCTCAGGGACGACACGGGACGTGACGTGATGTTTGTCTGCTTCTTCAAAACACCTTGCCGTTATCTTCGTTCTTCATGTTTACCATCTGATGGTAGTTTTTCAATCCTGCTTCCAAGCTTTGTCCTGGTGCCCTCAAAACCTGGGACCGAATATATCACTGTCACAGTCCATAACCTCTAACCATTGACGTCACTAGGTGACAACATTTCATAAATATAAGGTTACAGCATCTCTTTTATCCTGTTGGCTATCGGCTAAGCGTTCTTCTCCATTTTCTGGGTCTGAGTCTATTCTTTCTTTTACGAAACGGTTCTCAGCCTTCTGGCTAAGGTTTTTACATCGCATTATGAAAACGTGTATGGGATTTTCAAAAACAGGCGTTTAAAATTTCTGCGAAACCAAGAGCGCAGTGGTAATTTCTCTGGTGTTGTAGACGCCCATAAGCGATGGTTACCTGCTATCGAATAGCTGAGATCGGCAGACAGGCAAACGACCCACCCGATAGTAGGTGGTTTAAACTTAAATTATGTATCATCCTCCTCAGCCAATTGAGGTCCACTGCTGGACATAGGCCTGTCCCAAAGCTTGCTATAGAACTCTATCTTCAGTTCGTTGTATCCAGCCTTTGCCAGCAGGTTTTCAAATCACCTAATTCAATATTGGTTTTAATTGTAAGCACAATTACTTAATCGCTTTTAATTAACTTTTTTACACCAAAATCAAAACTTATATAATAAGAAAATAGATTTTCCACAAAAACATCTTCTAAGTCAAAATTAAAAGAAAAAAACACGTCTCGTTCACACCATATTTAAAAAAAAAACGTGTGCGTCTCAGGACGCCTGACAGAAGTGATGACTTAAACTACTATTTAATATTGAAATTGTTTAACTTGAGAAAAGCTTAGGTTGTTACTTAAATTTTCTGTATTAATATATGATATTCATATATGATAATGCAAGGAAAGGTTATTTATTAATAAAACCAAAAATAATTCAAAAATAACTAGTTTAAGATTTTTCAATTTATCCAAAAACTGTTTCAAAATTGTATTAAATTATGCCCTAATGTAAATTCTTTGTAAAGAAAAAGTTTATGAATTTCCAGTTTTTCCGAAAACTGTGTCAAAATTAAATTAAATTATTGCTAATTTTAATTAATGTAGATTCTTTATAAAGAAAAAAAAGAACTCAACTGTATTTCATTGTAATAAGTTGCAATTCGAATAGATTTAGCGCTGTAGGTTAGAGTGAGAGAGTAGGAGCCACCGCTGCCGTATGCGTGAGAGAAAGGGAAGAGAAAGAGAAGGGAAGCAGAAAGGAATAAGAAGTTATCACTTCATTAAATTTAAAAGACGCCTAGATATGTATCAAGCACGTGAAAGAACATATTATGAGGTAGAACATTAATTCGCACGTGAAACACAGACGGATGTTATGTTAATAGCCTTATGTTTAAAACCTGTTCCTAAGTGCTAACGTAATTGGTTTTATTGTTATAAAATTGGTTTGTATTTTGATAGTAATAGGGCTGAACCTATTAACACTTTTATTATCCTAGTATAATGGGCCCAGTTTTTGTCGTTAGATTGTTAGATTGGTCCCATGTCCCATTTTGATTCGTGATCTTGTTCCTCCCCATCGGTTTTACGAATAGCCAGTCAACTGTCTCTTTAGCTTGGCCACTCGAAGTGATTTTGGATTTCTGACAGATCATTTCATTACGAATGCGATCCTTCAGAGAAATACAAACATGTTTCTTTTTATAGCTTACTGATTTTAAATTAGTTGACCAGCCCTACTGAGTGTCTACGTCTGAGCTCCGTATGCATATATTATAGATTGGACCCATAAATAAAATTGCCTTAAAACATTAAAAAATAGCATAAGCTAAATTTAGCCACTGCTGTCTGCAAATCCTAGGAAGGTTAACGGAACTATGTGATATTTGTTGTCTGTCTACGGACTGTAAGAGTAATTTGTTGTTTTTTAAAACTATACGAAAATGCCGGGAGACGTCTAGGGCTATTGATTTGGAATCTCTAACTGGATTAAGCCAAACCCAAATGCCTGTAGGGCACTTTTTTATTGCTGAGGAACAACAGACACTCATTTAATAGTAAGCAGTTACCATCGCTAACAAGCTAACGTCTGCCTAGGGCAACTGGAACCTGGGTCATTTATGTCCAAACACAATACAGAGTTATTATGGCGTCTTATTTGGAGACCAGGTGTGGTTGCCGTCCATAGGGGTTGGAGCCCTACCAGCTAGCTAGGGTTTGTGATATCGCCTTTTGCGACAGGCCGACCCCAGCCGCAGGGGTGCCCTCTTATAGATTTATTTTGCCCCTGTATAAAAAGGTTCAACCCTATATTATCGTAACATTGTGAAGATAATTATTGTTACTGAGTTTACTACGCTAGTAAGACAATAGTATCGTGAAAGATGTTACAAGTAATAGATAAGACCTTTAATAGGGCTTATACAATAGGGTTGGTCGTAGTAACAATTATTTTTAGTGTTGTTAGCATTTATCGAGTTTATTATTTATACCTTCAAGTGGAAATAAACAATTAAAATTGGAAACGAAAGGTTAAGGTAGAATGTAGGTAGCATTTTTATTATAATAAATATATTCATAGTATGTAGTATTTAAGTTTTGTCGTGTGTCAACAATTAAACGAGTTTGCAATATGTGGTGAATTATTCCGAATGAGTATCCGATATATAACAGAATGTAATAAGGTCCTTCGAGCCGGATCAAAATGTAGCGTTACCGAGGTTGCAGTGGGTAATGAAATGTTTAAGAATGTTTGGTTTAATGTTTATTTATTTATACTTAGTAGTAATGTTTAATTGAATATAATGTTATACAAATGTTAATGTTTATGAATGCACCCGGGAGTGGCGCCGGTTGGAAGTGCACTGACTGTTCGCTGATTTCCGTGTTCGGTTCTATATACGATCGTATCGAACCGAACAATAGTTATGTAAATAGTTTAATGATTTCTATCAATATACACGAGTATACGAATATATCGTAATTTTGTCAAAAATTGAGTCATATATTGCATGCCGATGATGGAAACTGCAGAAACCTGCATACTGAGATGCATAATATACCATTGGACAAGCAGTGATCCTGTAAATTATGTGAATTTCACGTTGACTCTCGTCGACATAAATGGAATATGTTTATTAAAACCCGTATAACATGTAATTGGATAAGATTCTTAATTACATGAGTAATAGTAGAGACTGCTAATTTTATTATTTTATTATTTTTATATTATGCATTTACGTAAATGCTTATATTATTTGGCTTCAACAAATTAAATAGTTCTTAAATACTTTATGTATTGTAGTTACAATACTTTGCAAAGGATTACTTGTAACATACAAGTTCAATCAGTTCAATTTATTCATGTTTGTACAAGCATGAATATGTATTATAATATGCATTATAATACAATATACATTGACCATTTTAAGGTATAGCGTATATATATGTATATGAAACTTAACTATTACTTATTTTCTACATTTGCTCATTATTACATGAATTTTTCGGAATACAATTGATTGAATAATCAATTCTCGGTCAATCATCAATTAAATAGTTATTAACTATAGTCATATTTATTAAAAAATATTAATTTTCGTTTTGAAGGCATTTAGAGATTCTGACGCTTAGATATAAATTGGAAGATGACTATAAACTTGAATGCTGAATATATGATAGTAGATTGACACGAAACACTACATAATTTTGTATTGTGTCCTAAGCTTTTCAAAGTCAAAGTTTTATCCATGCAGGGGCGGAGAAAGAATACTGACCTCTGCTGTCCGGGTCGGCCTGTCGTAAAAGGCGACAGAACAACCCACCCTAGCTACGTGGCAGGGCCCCAAGTCCATTTGGGTGACGACCACCTTTGGTCTTAATAACTTTGTGTTGTTTTCCGGCATTAATGACCCAAGTTCCTGTAGCCTTATGGGACAGCAGCGTGTTCACGATGCCATTGGCGTTGCAAACACCCATAGGCGACGGTAATTGCTAAATTCTAAGTAGGCCGTCAGCCTGTCTGCTGTCGTACAGCAATAAAAAAGTTGCAAAGTTATGCTTATACGAATGCACCCCGTAAATAAGCGAACAGAATTGGAGCCTGGTGGTGGGTTTTAGTGGGTACCTGACAGTATTTTTTTCAATCTCACAGCTTATCATGGCCCTGTACAGTAGACAGTACGTAAAAGCTTTTTTCCGTCTTCAGAAAATCAAAGGATGTTCACCTATTTAACCAAAGGAAACAGTATGATGAGGTGACTAAGTAGCCTCCAACAGAGAAATTGTGTGTTCGATTCTTGCATGTGTGAACCGATATGACCTACTCTTTATAAATTTTGTCTAATGTATTTGATATCTCTGTTCAGCAACGGAGGTCTTCAGGGTCTTAGAAACATGTGTTCGCAGTTAAGATCGTAGAGAGCAAAGATGCTGAATAACACTCGCTGTCATCCGTAATTTCGCGTCGCTGCCAACGTGGAATTGACTTTTTTCTTCGTTTAGAAGTTAACAACATTTAAACATGATTCATAGTCTTACTTTTGTGACATAATGCTTAGTAATCTTTACAACAATCGTAACACTTCGCTTTATGTTATTTGTAATGTCCTAGTTTTAAAAACCAATTTTACTACATAATAAAAGATTATAAACTTATTGTCAGATTTTACTACCAATAAAAGATTTTATCGATATTCACTATAATATGTCCCATCACTAAACAAACAACACGTTTGTATTGTCGTGGGTCATCAACTCTGTCTGGACTGAATAGACAATGCTGTTTTAGTAAATATCTTTGATTGTATTATGATCTGTTTGTATATCACAATAGTAGTTGATTGCTTTTTGTTTCTATTTAATTATTATTACGTTAGTTGAAAGGAATTTTTTTATTATTTATAGCCAATAATGTTCTAAAGAACGAACGGGTTCGATTATTTCTTAAAAGTTCTACGATACTTCCACGTAAGGCTTTGGGTAGGTGACCGGAGTTTAGTAGCACATCAGCAGTATAGGCATCCGCTGTAGGTAGTGTTAGAGTGGTGAGACCAACATATTCATATCGGCTTCCCCTGGAAACCGGCGTAGTGCTTATTTAGTTGCCCCGGTTCTCACTTTGGAGGGGCTGAATAGCTCACCCTCCAAGGATTTGTGGGATACACATACCAGTGATTTAGTTTCTTTTACTGTCAGTAGATAATAATTATATTATAATACGCACGCACATAGTGATAAACTATAACAATAAGAATTAGAATCGTTATCAGTAAGTTGGTTTAATAATAAACAAATAAATGTATTTTTTTTATTGCTGTAGGATAGCAGATAGGCTGACGCTTCACTTAGAATTTAGCATTTACCGTCGTTGTAGGCGTTTCGCAGTGGCATCGCGAACACGCTGCTGTCCCATAAGAGTACAGGAACTTGGGTCACTAATGCCAGAACACAACACCAAGGTTATTATGGCGGCATACTTAAGACCAAAGGTGGTCGCATACAGACGGGCTTGAGGCCTTACCACGTAGTTAGGGTGGGTTGTTTTGTCGCCTTTTACGAAGGCCAATCCCGGCCGCAGAGGTTAGTATTCTTTCTCCGCCCCTACACGGATTTTGTATTTAAATACGTATAATACATAAAGATACGGACTTAGGACGATAATCAAACCTGTGACAAAGGTATATATAATATAAATATATAATATAAATATCATCATAGAACTATAGAAAGTTAAACTTTACGTTCTGTTATCAAATATATATACAACGTAATAATTATTTTTAGAAAACAATTATATCATTTGTTTATTTTGAGTCCAACTCGCGAAATGTTGATTGCTATTATTTATGCAAAAGTAATGTTTGTGGCCGTTTATCTTCGTCTTCCTGTCCTTATCCCAGACTATATGGGGTCGGCACAACACGTTATCTCTTGGTTATCTCAACATTGACATCTTTTTGTCATATCATCTTTATCACAATCCACTCATCTTTTCTTTAGTCTACCTCTACTTTTGTATACATCCACTTGACACATTTGTCGTTTATAATAATAATAAATATCTCAGCAAACCTTGGATACGGTACGTGAGGAGGTTTCTGACTTTATCTCCTTAACCACTGGTAGTTTGGACCTCTGGATCCGGTGCTGGAAAGTGTTTTTGATATTTTTATAAATCTATCTATCTATCTATGGGTAGGAACCCATGTTTTATACCTAATCCAATAACTACTAGCATAAGATAATTGGTATAAGTTTAACAAAAAACATTACCTACTTAGTTGTTATATTATTAAAAAATAATCACTTTTCCGTTTACATATTTTTACACGGGGAATAACAATATATTCGATAATGTTATTATTTTTATCTGTATTTCCTTAGAAATCCGATACGTGTGATTACATGTGGTAAATATTCATCCGTCTTAAAATAAATTTCGTGATAGACCTAAAAAAAGCCTGCGTTAGCATTTTTGCCATTTCATGAGTTACCTACAGTATTTGCAGTTTGCAGATTTAATCATCATCATTCTAGTGTTAAACATAGCCCAAATTTTCACTTCGCTTCTCGGGGTCGGCTTTTCGAATTTTCTTCTCCACTCCACTCAGTCTTCGGAATCTCTTGTGGTCAATCCATTGGCATCACCATTTACAACGTAAAGCCAGCCGTTTTTAGGTACACCCTTCTGGCCGGGGCCTAGCAGAGGTGGCATAGCTAAACATTTGTTCTGGTGGTTGTCGTAAAACGTGGCCATACCAGCGTAGACGATACTCACATAAAGGCTACCGCGAATGTGGTAGTTCCTAACGCAATTCCTCCGGGTTACTCCACACATTCACCGCAGCATATTCATCTCCCTGACACCCAGTCCTACTTATACTGCTTTAGTACTGGCTACACCCACCGCCATCTCAACTTTCACTACATTTTCGGCATATCTTTTACGCAACTGATCCATCTTTTCTTTGGCCCACCTTTGCTTCTGAATCCGTCTACTCTCATTTCTAGCATTTTCCTTGATTCTTCCCTTCGCATTTGTAGTGTATGTAACATTAATGTATGTTAATTATATCTAATGGTGCGTTTCCATGCTTGCCAAGGCTCGGCAAGCGTCCACAAGCACAAGCGTGTAAAGAGGGCGTTTGGCTTGGCTTGCGTGAGCTTGTGGACGCTTGTATTCGATCCGGTCTAGTGTCGACTTTTGGACACAGATCAAAGGGCGCTTGCGGCAAGCGCTTGCTACGCGTTCACACGTTGGCGCGCGCTTAGTAGCCGGTAGCCGCTGTGATCTCGCGACGAACGCACGTCTAGTTCTGTCAAAATGAGTGACTTCTATGAATGATAAAGTTTCTATGAATCTTTATCATCCACCATCTTCGTGGTCGTCGGGCTTTCCTTGCTTTTGTTTTACTTTGCTTGTATTTGAAATAAAAGTAGGTTAAACCAAACGTAATAGCCAAAAAAGTTCTGTGTCCGCCATGCTTGAATGTACGTAGCACTCTGACGCATTCACAAGCGTGTAAACGACTTCCAAATGCCAAGCGAGATTTGTGGACGCTTGGGGCTTGTGGATGCTTGTCGAGCCTTGGCAAGCATGGAAATGCACCATAATATTTTACAAAAAGGTTTTACCAAATGCCTTTCGATATTATGACAAAAAATAAATATTACTCGTCCGATTTGACGTACATTGTCATCAACAAGTCAAAATTATTTATTATTTATATATCTAGTATATTTATTATAAATATAAAATGTACGAACTACTTAAGCGTTTATTTGAGCTGCTACACATTATATCGTCATACTACGCTAGTCTGTCACTTTTAGTTTGTCACTTACTGGCGCTATTTTTGCATTTCCGCTGATATACTCATACCTCATTCACTTCGTTATCTAATGAATTGTTCTTGTAACACGTGTTCATAACTATATTACTTATAAAATACAAATGTCAATTGATAAAATTGTTTCGCAGAATAAATTGTTCTTAGAATAATAACGATGTTTGTCAGTATTTTGGCATACAAAATATGATGTAACTTTATCCTCCGGAAATGCTTTATAATATTATAATATCACAATCTAATATATACCCTAAAATAAAGGCATGTTAGTCAATTTTAGCTCAGCAATTCATTATTTATGTGGACATGTAGGCATTTATCATTTCGCCCTGGCGCCGGACAATGATAATGAATCATTAAAATATTATTATTCGTACATAAAACCTAGGTTCACATTTATGATTGGAACAAGTAAAACTGAGTGCTTAGAATCTTTTTGTTGACTTTATGAATGTTAGGAAGGTAGATAGATATTGGTCGAAGAGCTGGGCTCAACCCCAGCAGAGTAAAAACAGAAAAAGTTTTGTAACTTTTATTTCAGCTGATGGTGTTATGGGAATCACCCCTTGGATTTCCTTTAATCACCCTATCAGAATCATAGTATTTTCGAGATATTGCATATTCTGTATATTGTTATAATATTATATGGTTTTTATTTTATTGCGCTAGAGTTTAGCAGATAGGCAAAACGGCCTCTATAACACCTTTTGTATGTTTTTATTTATTATGGTATATATCGTCAGATAATACGTATAGACTCCTATATAGAGTCGCTATAAGCGATAAGACTTAGAGAAGATAAGAGAATTTATAACAAATTGTCTAACTATAAAAAAGTTATATACGTCTCTTTGACATTATGTAATCCATAGGGGTTAGATCCATTAGGGGTTGATTGACAAAACAATCATGGACAGGCCGCACCCGGTCGCAATGATTAGTATTATTACCCCGACCCTGCTCCGAGTAGACTCTTGCAATACTTGGAATTTTGTAAACGTCTCTATTTTCGATTGACGCGTTTACCAGTTTTAAAACTTAGGTTCACCTTTGGACTTAAAATTCCATGATCTAATTAATACACAGGAATCTGAATGGAATTTACCATTCATATAAAGCATGGAAAACATTTTGTTTTAAATGGCGGAATATTCCGTTAACTTTAACAATACACACGCATCGGTCTTTGACTATGAACATTTTCCATCACATATTTCCGCTATAGTTTCCTGTTTGCTGGGTCCAGGGTATGAACCTTTTTACATTTTGACCTACATTCATGTTAATGTTTTCGTTTAATGACGTCATTTAAACACAAAGCTTAACTGCTGCAATCACTGTGACTAGCGCCATGACCACAATTTTGCGAAGTTTTTGGTTTTTGGTTATCATCTGCTACTCATCTGAGTGGTCGCAGTAATGGGTGCGGAGAATCCCAAATACCCGCGTCGGATTTCCCCTGAACTTCAACGAGGCAGAGTTTTCCCCGAGATAAAAAAAATACTGCTAAGTTCCTATTTTGGTCTACGAAGGTTATGTGTATATGCATGGGGATATTCGGTTACAATCCTCTGAACTGAAGATCAATGTCGCGAAGACTGAGGAATTTGCCTGTGACTATATTCTTATAAGCGTTGTAGTCCTAAATAGAACTAAAAAGTGCTGGCGTAACATCGTAAAGGATATTTAATACCCTTTCATATCATAAAAAATCCCACACATATCAATGCGTGCCAATGGAGTCACTACCAATGATACTGAAGAGCATATGAAGTGGAGAAAAAAAGGACCGGAAGGAAAGTGACCCAAGTTCCTGTACTCTTATGGTATAGCAGCGCGTTCGTGATGCCACTGGCGTTGCAAACACCCATAGGCGACGGTAACTGCTAAATTCTAAGCAGGCCGTCAGCCTGTCTGCTGACCTACAGCAATAAAAAAAAAGTAAGATTATGTAGGCGAGGGTTGGATTGGAAACAGCATCTTGGCAAATATATTAGATAGTTTATTTACAGCTGGGTGGATTAGCAAGGATATGTGGCGTAAATTATAAACTATCGCGGTATTACATCCGTAA
The DNA here is from genome assembly GCA_963693495.1 of Malacosoma neustria. NCBI lineage: Eukaryota > Metazoa > Arthropoda > Insecta > Lepidoptera > Lasiocampidae > Malacosoma > Malacosoma neustria. The sequence continues at coordinate 4,065,036 of OY856395.1, read as the reverse complement.
ATTGTGTACAAACTCTGAGTATTTTAAGTATCATATAGTCTGCATTATTTATTGTTGAGGAACAGCAGGTAGGCTGCAGGCCCACCTAATTTTAAGCAGTTACCACCTATAGGTGTAGACGAGTCTAGGGGCACTGCAAACACGCTGTTGTTCATCTAGGGGACCTTAATACTGGCTCACTTATGCCGAAACGATACATCAAATTATTACAGCGACTTTAGGGACCAGGGGTGGTTGCCATCCAGGCGAGCTTGTAGCTCTACCATCTAGCTAGGGTTATAGGCACCCGCAAGCCACAGGGACAGTATCCTTATCGCCCCTGCACGGAGAATAAAAATAAAAAAGTGGTGTGTTAGTGGCCACTTGGCGTCGCAAACATATGCGATGGTAACTGTTTGCTATTAAGTTGGCCCTCAGTCTGTCTACTGCACAGTAATAATAAAAAAAAAAAAAACACAATACTCATTAATAATTAATACTTGATGAAAAAAGTATAAACCTTGTAGTTTATAACTTTATACAAAACAAAAATAACTTCACTCGATATGAGTATATATGAAATAATGTCGGTTAAAGAAAATATATATATGACAATGACTAAGTCAGATCACACCACGGAATGCAATATTACGTAATAAACAACAATAGTTACAAAACACGTCCAAAGGTTGTCGAAGGCGTTGTCCCTTACGTCATGTACCACCATGACGTTCTTACAAACGCTAAATCCCCAGATACGCTAAGTAGATCTAAACTAAACTGTGTGTTTATTTGCGCAGGCAACCTTTCCTGAGATTTATTTAAAAAATTAATGAAAATCCAACAATACTTTTCCTGGCTGAGAGCCCATTTAATGGTACGCAGTATCGTACCGTCATCTATGTATGTTTGCGGCGCCAGGGGCACCGCTACCACGCTGCTGTCCGCGTAGATGAATCTGGGTCACTAATGTCGATATTACATTGGGAGTGGTTACCATTCAAGACTTTACCAGCTAGAGTTGTTTTCTCGTCTTTTACAATATGCAGACCCTGACCGCAGGGGCAGTAGCCTTACTCCGCCACCACAGGGAAATATTAGCTTCCAGTAATTAACTCATTTCCACGATAGCCAAGTTAAATCACATTAGTCGATCACGAGGTTAGAATTTGATGCACCTTCCCGCCTTAATGCGTGTATTAAAACACTATGTGCTCAGCGTGGAGGGTATACTGTGTTATAGGGCCCAAGCCCATTAGTGGTACCCTATGGTTTGCCATTTAAGTGATGATAAATCCATATTTTAATTATTTTCATATCTGATGGCCTTATTATCAAGCGCAAGCGTAACGGCTAACGTACGTCGGTACGCTTGCGGGGGCACGGGTTTGATTCCCTAATAGCGTCTGGTTGTTTATCTATAGTATGTATTTATTTACAAAACAAAGTAAATATGTAGTATATCGGTTGTCTAGTACCCATAACACAAGTGTTATGCAACTTTGTTTGGGACTAGATAACGTGTGAAAGTCCCGATATATTTATTTTTATTTAAACAGGTACTAAACCGTTTACGGTATTCTTGTTTAGGAATCTCTAAGAATCGATTTTATGATATATACGTAATATTGTTATCGGATATACCACGGTATACTTATGCATTGTTGTTATTGTAAATTATATAATGCGCGTAGTTTATTTGGAATGTTCTAGAAGTCGAAGGAATATTGTATTGTTTGTTGAATTAATGTTATTATATATGTTAGTATTATGTAATGTATGTTACACATATGATATATATTATGGAAAATGGTTACAAGCTCTATATAGGAAATATTCTATGTTCTTCTTTTGGCAGGAATAGAAGCTAGTTAATAGTTTAGGTTTGGGACATATAGTGTTACTATGGATGCCCAACTGGTTCGAAAATGTTCACGTATCTAAGTCGCTGTTGTGTAGCTGTATACTGCTCATACTGTCTCTCACGTCTCGTCAGCGACATTTTTACAACAATTCATAGATCCACGAGACAGGTTGAAAAAGTATCCAGCTGTCCGCTGTAAATAATAGATCAAAAAAGCACCAGAGTGCGGCGCTAGTTCCGCTACAATGTATCATCAATGTAGCTGACGAATAGAAGTATGCTGAGTTAATAATTTCCACTGATGCAATTGTGGCGTAACCTTAATGCTGTTTGGCGGATGCTTTTCAAACACAAAGATGATTTTCCTTAGCTCTACCATCTATGAATGTAGGTATGTAATACATCCATTCCAGACTAAGTCGTATAATATGAATAATATGTCCATGACGAAGTATATGTAACTTCTCGAACAAAATATATGTATATGTTTGTATGATCTCAAACAAATTGCTTTTTTATAGTCAAAATTTTCATTCTTTCTTCTCTACTTTTCTTTCTTCTACGGGCAAGTTACAGACAATTCTTATAATTAAAACAAGAAGTGCATGTTGTTTAAATTAATCTAATTCTATATTTTTTGTATTTCAAATTAGTGAAACAATTAGATATATGATAAAATTATAATTGCAAATAAATGAATATGTTACTATTATTTTACAATAACTTGAAGCATAAAAATAGCTTTATAAATATTATACGCCTTAAAAAGGCAAACTTTTGATACAAAATATACTAACCAATATATGTATATCATATAATGAACACAGTTCATTATATGATATACATATATGATATTCATATAAATGTTTTTAATTCGCGCCATCTAACATTGCCAATCAATTTTTTTTGAGCCGGTGTGGAGGGACGATGATACGTCAGGGGAATTCCAATATTATGGCTTAATAACACCGCCCACAAAGTTACGTCAGATGACCATTACCCAAAAAGAACAAATAAACAAGTTACATAAGACTGAATAACAATTTTTACCGTGTCATTGACAATGATTTCAAAAATACCTACGATATTATAATATTAAAGGTCGCCTCTGTATTTTAATGCAGGAAATTACGTTATTTTCTGTGTATTATAATATATGTACATTTGAATACATACATACATATTATTGTTAATCCTATGAAATAATTTTAATTTTATAAATAAAAACTAGTTTATTAATTAACGTAGTGACATGATTTTGAAAATGTATTTACTTTTTGATTAAGCAATTTATTCTTGATAAAGCTTCTTGTTCTATAGCATTTAATGACATTAAATGTTTCACGCTGGAACCTGTATTCCTCTGTGGTTTCCTACTAAAGCATTCTTTTAGGGTCAGTGGTTTCATTCTCGAATAAATACCCTAAAATTTAAACTATATTCGGAGCTGTTTATGGGGTGGTTTTTAATTGTGAACAGTCTTCAGGAGACTGGAAATTTTGTGTGTTTTGCTATGTATTTTATGAATAGCAAGCTTTTAAATTTATTGACGACTCCATGTACACTTATAGCCACGGAATCAGTGTAATAATTTTTTTTATTGCTGAGAATTAGTAGACAGGCTGACGGCCCACTAATAGTAAGCAATTACCGTTTACTATAAATGTATGCGGCTGTGGGGGGGTACTGGAACCTGGGTTGCTAATGCCGGATCATAACTCAAGGTTATTATGGCGGCCGCAGTGGTTTCTATTCTTACTCTGTCCCAGCAAGGAGAAAATGTCACGTAATTAATATGTTTTAGTTTAATAACGAATATAATAACTATAATAAACAAACAGACTGCAGCTTTATTCGTTTGCGAATATCGTGTCTTTACGTGGAAAAAAAAAACAAGTAAAACACCGATGTGATATGCATATATAAAGCAATGAAAAAATTAATTGTCCGTCGCTTCTTTAATAAGGTCAGTAACGCATTATGTCGAATTGAAATTAATATGGCGCTAGTTTTCGGAGGCAACCATCACATAAACATACGTGACAAATCACACACTTGTTGTTTATTTGATTTACTTAGTCACAACTCTAGAATGTTCCATCTTTCACTAAAATACCAGATATTACAATATTATTTTACATCATACAAGCACTTCACTTATATTGTATCCAAAGCTTTTAATTCAGATACAATCAATAATAAAACCCATAAATATGATCAGATAGTGAAGGAAATCATCGTGAAAAAATCTACACACCAATAATCCCGGCGTATATAACCCTCCAATCTGCCTTAAACGAGTCGGTATACTTTCAATCCCCTTTAGAGAGTGGTTAAGCTCAAACTATCGACGCTAGAAAGGCAACCTTTACTAAGCGATATTTTTTTTAATGCTGTAGGACAGCAGACAGGCTGACGGCCCGCTTAGAGTTTAGCAGTTACCGTTGCTTATGAAAAATCGCGGGCAAGAGACGTGTCGGTTGGAGAAACAAATCTTGGTTGCGTAACATTCGAGAGTGGACGGGGATAGCGAGTGCAGCCGAACTACTTCGTCTCATTAAGGACAGAGAGGAGTATGCGAAATTGACCGCCAACCTTCGCTAGTCGGAGAGACACCTCAAGAAGAAGAAGAAGTTGTGTTCGGCATTAGTAAACCAGATTCCTGTACCCCTATGGGACAGCGTGTTGGCGGTGCTCCTAGTGTCGCAAATATCCATAGGCGACGGTAACTACTTGCTATTAGTAGACCGTCAGACTGCCTGCTGCTCCGCAGCAATAAAAAAAGTAAAGAAAAAATATATCATAACTCAATTATTGTTAGATTGAAATGATCTAACAGAAAAATTAATTGAGTTACAATATTTTTCTTCTAAATATTTGAACTTCCAATCGCTTTCCTAAAAAGCTCACTCAATGTTGTTAGAGGGTTGCCTTTCAAGCGTCGATATGGATCTTCATACTGTAGTTAATTTATTTGAAACATCGTAAATACATATGTCATAAATATGTCATAAATCAATTATGTGAAAAGTTCCAAAAAATTAAATGTCCGCGGCGCTCATGTGTAACAAAGATGGCGTCTGTCGCGGCGAGAATTTGGCGCCAACATGTATGACTCATTCAGTTTAACGCGAATCCATGGATGAGAATTCGAGTGAATCAAACTAAAATCGAGATTCTTTATTTTTACACGTATCGTAGAATCAATAGTTCTCGTTACTTTTACCCGGTGAGTCATTGGTTCGTTAGTGACGTACCTCGTGAGTGAGTTATATGGTAATCCTCAGTCAAGTGATTCTATGAATTTATGAAAGCTAAAACCAGTTATGCTCATAAATATTGAAATAATTACTAGAGATATTGATAGAGCTGTAGTATCAAAATAAAATGCCGAACCGATTTGACGGCATTTTTTTTTCAATATCGATAATTCAAATTAGGTTTTTGAACCGTCTTTCATCGTTGTAATTTGAAAATTTGATGAAAAGAAAAATCAACACCAAAAAGAGAAAAATATTCATAAATAGGATGCGAGAGAATGAAGCGAATACAAGTATACAGTGTTTCCTATAACCTTCATTTCCCCCCTCAGGGGCGCTTCTCTGTCCGAAGAGTCCACAGGTGTGCGTACTCGAGGTGCCCGAGCATCCGCCACCTCATTCCCCTTCCCTTCCGAGGCTGCGGAGTCCCACCTTTCTTCCCGTCTACCTCCCACATCCTTTCTCAACTTGGCTCTTTGTTCGTGGCGCGGTCCCCGGTGGGATGGTTGCGAGTACTGGTTGGGGTCCCGGGTTCTGTCCCAGGCCCTGATTTGGTAGTCGAAACCATGCCCATTTCGACTACGCCTGCACAGAGAGTGTTCCTGGGGCGGGAACGGCATCTCCGTTGTCCGTCGGTCTAGCTGGGCTGGCTACGACGTTAGTCGACTCCCTGGTTTTCTGGAGTGTCGTCTGGTAGTCGTACCCACGCCTGACTGGCACGCGGTGGAGATGTAAGTCCCGCCCCATCCAGAATCCTCCAGCTTTAGGGGCTGGAGGCAGTCATGCCCATAAAGGAGGCGGCGGAGCGGGAGCGGGAGTCGATCACCATACTCCCCTCCCGCCAACGCAGGCCATGCCGGCGGCGCCGGAGGGCAAGTAACGACCTCCGGCCGCCGTAAAAAGCGGCCGCGGGAGGCTCCTAGGGGGAAGATCCGCCGCCCGCACTATTGCCGCGAGGGAGAGGACCGCGTGCTGTTCAGCGGCCCCCTTCAACTCATGTTGATTCAGAAGAGCGCCGGGGGACGAAATCCTGACCCCCTGGCGCCAACAATTTAGAAGGGGCCCGCCTTAAGACAAAGGGCGGGCCAGCGCCGGCCCGGGCCACGAGATCAGCAGGCCATATATCCGTGGGCCCGGGTGTAGGCGATAGGAGAACAGCGGGGTTATTTAGTGGGTAGTCAGATGGCCGAACATCTTTCCCGGAGTCCCACATATCCTTCGGTCCCCCCGGGCTGGGGGAACCCGTCAAGAGAGGGTTTTTCCCCGAGACCAAAAAATAAACCTTCATTTCCTCTTTGTTCGAGTTTTCGTGTTAAGTGTTGTGAGGGCCTTCGTATTTTTTTTATTGTAGTGGGACAGCAGACAGGCTGACGGCCCGCTTAGAATTTATAGAATTTAGCAGTTACCGTCGCCTATGGGTGTTTGAAACGCCAGTGGCATCGCGAATACGCTGCTGACCCATAAGGGTACAGGAACTTGGGTCACTAATGCCAGAACACAACACAAGGTTATTATGGCGACATTCTTAAAACCAAAGGTGGTCGCCATCCAGATGGGCTTGTGGCCCTACCACGTATTACCTACTTTTTGAAGATTTATTTTTGCCGTGTTTGTTTTGATGCTACCCGCAATTTCCCCAGTGATCGTCGATAGGCGACGGTATACTTTAGCAAGGTCGCTTGCCTGTATTTTTCCATACGTCATGTGTAGTAAATTAAATTACTGATTCATAAGTTGGTAGTTTAGACTGATGACGCGTGAAGGCGTTGCCTCTCAGAGGTAGTGCTACGTCATTATTTAAATATGACAAACTATGATGATTAGCCACATTATAACCACATTTCATACTGATACCTCTGAACATCTGGGGGGGTCACGGGATTAAATGTCATCCCGAATCTAGGTTTAATATAATATGTGTTTACAAAAGAAAAGTAAATAATTTTACTTTTTGCCCGGGGAAATCTGCACCGTATCACTGCCGCGTTGGGACTCCAGGGGAAACCGACGCGGGTATGTGGAGTTCTAAACCTTGTTAGAACGATCATGCATCCGGCTAGCTAAATATAGCCAGGGTGGTCGCGGTTGTATATTCACTAAAAATCCCGATCGTTACCTACAGCCTTTTTGGGGTGTCGTAAGATCGACTTTTGATCATTGCTCTGCGACAAATATAACTAATATAAAATTATCTGTTGTCTAGTACCCAAAACACAAGAGGTCTTTTGTTTCCTTTAGTACTAGATGGTGCTGTTTTGAGATGTCATATTTATATACATCCAAAAAATTGAGGTCTTTGCATAACGTAAATATTATAAAAATAATACAACGTACTAAAATAATCAATCAAATATTTTTGACCTCAAATTATTGGATGAGTCAATATATCAACTGATAAGGTAATCGTATCAAAGTATCGATTTGTGATAACAGAATTATTTCATAATAAAATTGCCACATGCTTTGTTTATGACAGGAGGTTTGAGAAAATTCAAGTATATACACGTGTAAAATCTCTGATGGTCAATCCATAATATTTTCTATAGTACATAAATTGATATCAGATGTAATTCTGTACTATACACGATGATCTGAACAACAATTTACATAACGCCACCTAGTCTCATAGCAAGCAGAGCATTTGTGTGGTGAGTACTGGATAACATACAATACATACCTACCTACTTTTTTGTAAATAAATATGTACCTACATACTAGTTGACCCGGCAAACGTTGTTCTGCCATATGAATTAATAAAAAATATATTATATAGCCTACGTCCTTCTTCAAGGTACAATCTATGAATATACCGAAATTCATCAAAATTGGTTCAGCGGTTTAGGCGTGAAAGCGTAACAAACTTTATTATGTCCTTCTGATGTGTGTTAACCGTTGAGCCTTGGAGGTAGTCAAGTCCAAATAACTAATCCAAATAGTTAAGTTAATATAGTTTATTTTATAAGGAACTACTTACTATCTCGACCGCGGTCGAAAGTCCGTGTCGCCAAACTATCCGTGAGTTTCAGCGGAAATACTGGGCTTAGTTTTCGGCACAACTGATGTAGCTAAGAGTTGCAGCTCAATGTAAGAGCAATAGCTCAAAATATATTCAAAGTGTTTCTAATTCTAGTTTTTAAATTAACTTATTATAAATTGTATAATATAAAAAAAATATCCGTGCAGGGGCGGAGAAAGAATACTAACCTCTGCAGCCGGGGTCGGCCTGTCGTAAAAGGCTACAAAACAACCCACCCTAGCTACGTTCTAGGGCCTCAAGCCCGTCTGGATGGCGACCACTTTTGGTCTTAAGTATGTCGCCATAATAACCTCCGGCATTGGTGACTCAAGTTCCTGTACCCTTATGGGATAGCAGCGTGTTCGCGATGCCACTGGCGTTGCATACACCCATAGGCGACGGTAATTGCTAACTTCTAAGCGAGCCGTCAGCCTGTCTGCTGTCCTACAGCATTAAAAAAATCAAATAATTATTAAATAAACATAAATGCATACGCGATAAGATTTCAAATTGTAATAACAATGACATAATTTCCAATGATTCAGGTAATAGGCGGTGTATTGTTTTGTTTTTGATGAATCACTATCATCTACGATGTATTTTGACATTGTCACAGGACGCTATTGTCCATATTTACTTTGCTTTACGATAACACACCTTATTTAATGTTAATAAGGCGTAAAAGAGGAAAATTGAGGGACTGCGCAATTTCATTGGAGTTTCAGTGGAATTGCGACATCGTTGTTAGTCCTAAGACCAGCCAAGTATAATACGGAGGGTCCCGTATAATAATCGTTATTTTTTTACTCTTTAGAACATTAGATGCAGAGTTCCAGGATGCACCTCACCTTTTTTATACCACGGGGTTCGTTGTTATGTCGACTTCACCGTTCTAACCCTACAGCGCTGTGCTGCTGATCGAGATGGAATAGCCAGCAGCGGCCGCAACAACATACCGACTAAAATCCCGGTCGCCACCCTTAGCCTTGTGTTGGATTGGTCACGATCAACTTTTGGTCAATGCTCTGCGACAAAGCCTCTTTCTGCCTTCGCAAAGTAACCTCACCTGCTAGTCATCATCATCCCAGCGTCAAATCCCGGTTGCATCCTAAACTTCTGCTTCAGTACCCGGTGTTCACTTTCCGACTTTTCCTACACCACTTCGCACGACCTTCAGCATCCCTGGTAGTCAAGTCAGCACTTTTTGGGTTTACCCTTCCTGGTGGGCCTGGCATGGCCAGACATTTGTACCCCACCTAAGTAGCTCGTTGCCGCAAAACGTGGCCGTACCAACGAAGTCGACACTCCTACAATTTATCGGCAATATCACGGACACGAAGATTGCCGCGAAGGCAGGATTTCCTAACGCAGTCCTTCCACGTTACTCCACACATCCACCGCAGCACATTCATCACCGTGACACGTAATTTCTGCTTGTGTCTCTCTAACACTGTCCACGATTCATAGCCGTATAAAAGGACAGGCCTAATTATGCTCTTATAGACCTATCCCTTCAATTTTACCGGCAGCAATACGTGCCTTGCCGTCGCAATCGATGACTCCAGATGCGTGAAACACAGATTCCAGGTATTTCACTTGATCCATGCGCTCGATCGTATCGCCGCTAATGCGCACGGGTGTGGGATCTGTAGAGTTACATGCCAAGTACCCGGTCTTCACCTCATTGAGCTTCAGACTGCCATTCTCAAGTGATTCCTTCCATGCCTTCACACGTCGCACCAACCTACCCCTGTCCGAATCTGCCAGCGCGATATCATCAGCATGCATGAGCAAACACGGGGGCTGCTCATGTAACTTTGTGAAGCTGTCTGACAGAACGTCTAATATCACGCTTAATAAAAACGGACTAAGGACGTATTCCTGATCTATCCTGACAGTGATGGGAAAGGTTTTATGTCGCCAACAGCGGTCTGAACATATACATACATGTCTATATATACATGTCTCGAATGATGTCAATATAGGCCTCTGGAACACCTTTGGATCGCAGTGCCCACTAGATCCCTAAGGATAATTCCCTAAGGAGGATTTTGCTCTAAAGCAAAAACAGAGTCCATGGTCCCGTGACCAGGGTGAAATCCATACTGACACTCCGAGACGGTGCACTCCTGTCGAATCCGAGAGTCAATAACCCTCTCGAAGAGGTTCATGATGTGAGACATGACTTTCATACCTCGGTAATTACCGCACTCTTGCACCGACCTATTTGAAGACTGGAGTAATGATATTCAGCCTCCATTGAATTGGAATCATACCGGTGAGGAGTGTTGGGTGAAAAAGGTTAGTTAAGATGCAGCCACCACGAGAGCTCATCGCCTGCCAGGCTTTGATGGGGACTCCATCAGCTCCGACAGTTTTCTGATTTTTCATGGTGTGAAGACTATTCTGGAACTCTGCAGGCGTTACCGATGGAACTAGTCCTTGCTCCGGAGAAGATCTGGCGGAAGCACCTCTTTGTGCTTCTTGTTCAGGAGATCGTAGAAATACGAGCGCCATCTCTCCTTCACCGCGAGGCCCACAGGATCTTTTACACAACGGCACTTGGAAATGTCCTGTGCCGCTTTGACCCTTGAGTAGCCAACCTCAGGCAGTAGACAACCTTATCTGCTAGTAGCTCACTCTATTGAACAAGGAACGTGGCTATTGTAGAGTTCTGGTATGCAGATTCAGGGGACACCCCTGTAAAATCTATATCTAGTCAAAACGATTTCCTTAGATAGATTATGTAGATAAAGGATAGTGTCATGGAATGGCAATGATACAGAACTAAATAGAATTGCCACGTGATAATTTTTATGAGCAGACGCTGAGCTTCAAAGCCTCCAGCTATGTATATAGTTAGGTAGAGGTGATATACTATAGATAAGCTAACGGCCCACCTAGTAATAAGCAGTTACCGTGTCCATAGGTGTAGGGGAACCGAAACCTGGGTCACTTATGCCGGAACACAACACAAGGTTATTATGACTACATGTTTAAAGACCAGGGGCTCCAGCACTACCACTAGGTATAGTTATTTTGTTGCCTTTTACGTCAGACTTCGGACGCGGGGATCAGTATCCCTTCTTAGTCCCTGCACGCTAACAGACTGCAACTGCCGTTTAGTAAGCCTGTCTGCTGGGTCACAGCAAGGATCCCTAAATTAATAATTTCACCACATTTTTTATCAGATGATTATTGATATAATGTACCTACATACAATAACAAAGTGCATAGTTGTTTTTGTTTTTCACATATTTCCAACGCGTAATTTGGTAAAACTGCGAAACACGTTTCAGGGAATTCTTTTTTTAGATTTTGGTTTGGTATTAATGATAGCTTGTTATTGTTCCAATGAAATTATGATAAGGTGGTTGCTGTGGAATTTTTAATGAATACTTCCAAATATATTTAATTATTATATAACCTTAACTTATCTTTGGTATTTGGTAGGCAACAGATGGACAATCCATCTGTCCATACCATCCATACCATTAGGTATGTGTGCGTACCGCATGTGAATATGTAAAATTTATCATATTTTACATTATGGCTAAAGTTTTTGAAGTGATAACTTCTTATGGGAGGGTAAACCGCTTCGTTACGTAACGCGTTACGTTGCCAGTCTCTCACGCATATGGCAGCGGTAGGCAGGCTCCTCCTCTCTCATTCTAACTCACAGCGCTAGATCTATTCGAATTGCGACTTTATTACAATGAAATAAAGTTGAGTTTTTTTTTTTATAAATAATCTACATTAGGGAATAATTTAATTGAATATACATAATTTTGAGTTTTTGGAAAAACTGGAAATTCGCAAACTAATTATTTTTGGTTTTATTAATAATTACTTAGTATTAATAAATACTTAATATTATTTCATTATATTATCATATTAATATACATAAATTTAAGTAATAATCTAAGCTTTTCTCAAGTTAAACAATTTCAATATTAAATAGTTCAACTTAGATTAGTTTAAATTATAACTTCTGTCGGGTGTCCCGAGATGCACACGTTTTTTTATATAGTTCACCAGACAGGTAAACGGTGGCTGGCTCCCGTCGCCTATGAACGTTTGCAACATCAAAGACAACGTCAGTGGGTTACCGCTATTGAAGAAATTTTTAACGCCTTTTTTAAAACCCATATGAAAAACCCATGCGATGGGAAAATCTTAGAAGCTCATTCCAGGATAGTCATTAAAGTAGAAGAGAAGGTAGAGTTTTTTCTATAAATAAATAATTGAGCTAATACCACGCATATTGGATTAAAGATTTAATGGCTAATTAAAGTCGGTACACTTGCGAAAGTTACAATTTTAATCTCCGTCCCGCGTCTGGGTGTTTATGTATCATGTGTATGTATGTATATGTACAAAAAAAAATAGAGATCAGGGGTGCTTGTCATACAGACTGGCTTGGAGCCATACCACGGGGTCAGTATTCTTACTCCAAACTTAAATAACTAGAATAAGGGCATCTAGATAAGAAAATTGATCAAGATATTTCAGAATGACAGGGAAGTAATCATTGAGATTCTCTACCAGAATTTCAAGATTGTAGTGTAACACATCACTTAGTAAGTTTCCGTTCTTTATTCATTAACACACTCTCCTTCAAGAGAATCAGCCTTTTTACATTCAACTTTTAAAACTGTCCTGTGGAATTTTTTTATGTTTTCCGGAACAACTTCCGATTTTAGGCGACCAGAGTTTTCAGTATCACTGGTGCTTGTACGTCCGCGTTTAAATGCAGCATATCAGTTAATAATAATTGATTTCCCTAGTGCAGTCATTATATTCATCAAGTCACTATTTGGCTTCAACTGTATTTTCCCCATCAAAAAACAGTGCTAATCACGAAATTACTTTTTATCCAATGTCTTAAAACTTACAAAACTGGGGTCAAATGACTGTAACCTCTAAAGTAACAGAACATAACAGATGTTATGTTATATGATGTCGCCAAATATGTATTACGTACTGTTTTAAGGTTGGTACCGTAAAATATGTGGTCTGTCATAAATGTTGCCATATATATCAGACCGGGGACTTATTGAATGTTATCGAATCTACGAGCTGTAACTGTTCAAGGAAGGTATACTTTTCAAATATTGACTATCCTGAAAGGTCATTAAACCCATTTATTATACATTTGAAGGAAATGCGAACGGAAAGCATCGATATTTTCTCAGCTATTTATTTCATATTATAATATAATAAAACATACAAATACAAACATATTAATACATTATTATTTTCCTTATTAAGTTGTTCATAGACAAGTCGGCTTGTTACATAACTTGACCTTGTCCGTGGATTGCGTAACGGTCACGTGGGCTGCGCAGGCGCACGTGTAAGCCGCACGCGACTCTTGCATTGTTTATGTCCGCGTTTGGTGCCAAAACTATGCTCGAGGTATTCTGGAGTCTGTGATATCAATGGAAATTTATACTAGATTATAATGACGTTACTCTTTTCTTCTTCTTACCTTATCCCAGCTATGTGAGGTCCGCACAACATGTCCTCTTCTTCCATTCTCCTCTATTAGTTTTTATCTGAACATTCACACCTCTCCTTTTGTATCCACCCACTTTCATTTCTAGCATTTTCCTTGTTATATGTCATGAATGACGTTACTATGTTATATTTAAAAAAACTCATCGCACTTGAATTTTTCTCCATGCAAGGGCGGAATAACTGACCCCTGCGGCTGGGGACGGTCTGTGGTAAAAGGCGAGAAATCAATCCTAGCTAGGGAAGTAGTACTTGAAGTGCTATGAAGAGCATTTAACAATTTTTTCAAAAAGCTCTCACGCCACGTGATCGACGAAAAAAGTTTGTGAAAGCCCCTAAAATTATACAATAAACATTTTCAAAGAGAACTGAAAGTTACAAAGAAAATGCTGGTTTTTTTTATCAATAAGAAAATTTTTGAAGCCGTCATTTAGCCTCGAGTGTTCAAAGCGGTGATTATATAAAATTAGTGATGGGAAGTGTTTGGCGGGACTTTTTTTAAAGACGATAAAATTTTCTTTTTCTAACAGATTTATTTTGATATGCTTTATTTCTTTCTATATTAGAACCAACACTAAATTGGTAGTTGTGAACGCTTGTTTGTCTAGTTTTATGTATAAATTAAACAAATCAATTTTATTTGAAAAACTTATCCAAGGCTACTCGAATTCACACGGAAATATTTCGGTACTGTTGTTGTTTTTAGCGTGCACGCCTCGGCATGGATCATACCAGAAATGAGGGCAGGGTTGCATGAAGACTTTAAACACTAACCATGATCAACAAGAATTGTATATTAAAATGGGCTTGACGGAAGAACAGCGCTGGCTTTTTGCTAAGCCAGCATTATGCTAAATCGGGTCCAATTTAGGATACTATATTATTATTCTATTTGAAGCTAGTAATAAATTTTTTGAAATTATCTTCAATAGATAACTTATTTATTTATTTCTTTCTAAAATAATTCAATTAATATTCATAATATTTGACGGCTTCCGTGGCTAATGTATTTCAGTACGCTTGCGTCTGCATATTTATGTATAATATGTATTTTGTTAACAAAAGAAAAAATATATGCGTAGTTTATTAGTTATCTATTACCCATATCACAAGTGCTACGCGCTACTTACTTTGTAACTAAGTGGCGCTGTGTATATTTTATTATTATTATTATACAACTAAATAAAGACGCGCACATATATGTATATACTCTACATGTGTGCATGTGTGTCAAAAGCGTGGTAGTGTGTATTTTAAAGTATGTTTAAAATTTTTCTTCGTGCAGGGTAAGAGAATTGACCCCTGCAGTCTCGGTCTTTGGTAAAAGGCGACAACCCTCGTTAGCCAGGCTTCCAGGCCGGTCTTGGTAGCAACCACTCTTGGTCTCTAAATATGTAACCATCATTACCCTATGTTTCAGCATAAGTGACCCGAATCCCAATTTCACTACGCGGACGGTACCATAATAACAGTGCCCCTGATGTTGCGTACATCCATAGGCCTTGGGGACTATTTACTAATAAGTGGCATTCTGATGTTCCACAACAGTAACAAATCATTATTAGAAAATATACTCCAACACTTCTAGGTACATAGTTTTTTACATATTTGTTTTTGTACGAAGTATTGCATTATTGACATATAAACCACTCGAAAATATCGATCATATCCATAACATATTAATTGCGTAACATATTCGAGTAACGCGTATATCGTAATAGCTACGTATTTACCAGTTATTTATCACGAGTGATGTAATTTTAGGTTAATCTAACAGATAACGTATCTGTCACCTACTTAGACTATCAAGGCATTTTTTTTTATTGAGGACACGTTTAAATTCGTCGCGGCCTACTTTTTAAATTGTTACACAGAATAAATTTTACTTCATTTATACTAGGTTTGACATTTACAGGGTCGTACTAACATCTGTAGGAATCTAGACCTAAGAAAATTCGGATGGATTGCACAAAATATAATATAGTGAATGTTGAGATGACGGCTAACAGAGGAGAATGGAAGAAGATAACACGTTGTATCGACTCCACGTAATATGGGATGAGGAAGAAGAAGAAACACTAGGATCTATGGGAGCACTAAGATTGAAATATTAATCTTAATGTTCACGTGAAAGGTGAGTTTGACAAAAAATGTTCCATTACTGAACCATTTCAATTACAAGGTTATTTGAAATCGACTGATGGATTACAGAACTCGATGAAATTTTACTATCAATACTATATGCAACAACAACAACATATTATAGTTGGAAAAATTTCATTTTGAGATTCTGTCAAGTTTCGAACAACATTCTCCAGACATTACATATGTAACAGACCATACACAAACGTAACAGATGGCCAATATCAGACTACCTACTAAAAACTCCACTGACCTATCGCCTAATGCCTGTGCCTATAGACAGACCTCGCCTGCTGATCGCGTTGCCCAGTTCGAAGTTTACACCTCCTGGCCCCTCTTAATAAGCTGTATTATTTAAAAAATAATGACTTTCACTTTCATTTAATTGAACATAATTGAATTTAATTTGGAAACTTCTAAGTCACGACCCTATAATTCAAGGTCCCACATAGTCTAAAAATAACACCATTATACAACTAAGGGATTTGGGAGTCCGTACGTAAGTGTTCACGTGTTTATTAAGTCTATTAGTTAACCTATATAGAATATCTTAAAATGAAGAAACAGCAAATTTTTATGTACCTATCAACCACTACGTTGTGGTTATCAACGAATGTATTTTATTATACGAGATTATTTTATTTTATTATATTTTTATTATAAGAGATCTTAACTTAACTATTATTGTTAATAGTAGTACCGGTTTTAACAAGTTAACAGAGGCCATTATCTGCGTTGATAGCTCCATAAAAATTGTAGATTTTTTAACAACAGAGATAGTAGACCTGTATTGACAAGTCAACATGGTATCTATATTAACAGGTCAACAGACTTTGATTTAGATATATGCCCTACATCGTTAATATAGACATAATTCATTTGTTCCATATTCCAAGTCTTATTATTTATTAATGTCAATTTTTGTAAACAAATCGTTTTTATTAGCCTCACCAAACTGCCAGCTTCTGGTTTAGATTTTCTGTTAACAGCTTCCACGAGTTGCCTCGTATATTATCTCAAGCAAAATTAGGCTTGGGGGGTCTATATTGCTATAGTGGTTTGCAGATTAACTCTATATATACCATAACGTCACTAAAACTTAAAAAAATTTAAAGGACCAAAGACGATTCAGGTTTGTGCTTTAAAAAATACTTATAAATGTGTACGACTCAAAATTACTTAGATATACTTACATTAGTTTAAGAACTTAGTTATTAAGGTTAATAAAAAGAAGGTTTTTTTGGTATTAAATTAAATTAAATTTGGTATTAAATAAAAAGAAGGTATTTTTTGCTTTTCAGTTTTTTGGGCGGTTTAATTTTTTTATTTTTTTTGTCTTATAATTTAATTATGTATAATTGATTATATTTTTAATAACTTGTTACTTAAGCAATAAGAAAATTCTTTCTGAATATTTTACTTGTTCTATTTACTGTTGATGGAATTTATATGCCAAATCGGGTGTCTTATATATAATATGTAGCACGTGTTAGGCAGGCACTGTCTATTGACACAAAGGTCAGTCAGTGTATTAGTAATATTATTGCGATTATTGGACACGTTGGCAGTATTATTCTATAATAAATAAATATATCTACTCGTATACACTTACACAGCGTGATCTTTTTTAGTGCTTTTGTTACAAATAAATACCCTGTGTTGTGTTCCGTCATTAGTGACCCAGGTTCCAATACTACTTTGCGGATAGCAGCACTGCTTGCTATTAATTGGGTCGTCAGCCTGTCTGTTGTACCTCAGCAATAAAAAAAATATGTACAACATAATATAACACCCAGACTCGGGGCGGAAAATGTTCTCATTTCATGCCCGTACGACAGTCTCTATCCTCTCAATCACACATTTTGTCTGCTGATACAAAAACGTAGAAAATATTCCTTCATCGAATCCCGGCATGTCAATCAACCCCATCACTTAATCCACGCCGTTGCGTAACTAAGCAGGCTTCACGTGTCATTCAGCCACGTGAAATTAGCGCGCACGTTGCCTAAATACATTGCTTAATTACTTATTATTATCTACTATTGTTACAATATACAAAGCATCTTGTTTGATTTTTTTGTAATTTTCAAAATTATGGAGTTTTATATAAACATATGGCCAAATGTTGGGTCACTAAAGTGGAAGACCAGAGGCGTCTTCAATCGGCTGAGATGGATGTGTGGAGTGACAAGAATGAATAAGGAGAGAAACGTATATAAGGGGATCTCTAAAAGTAGCACCTGATAAATTGAAAGGATTCAGACTGACATGGTATGGGCGTTCAATGAGAAGGGATGCTGATCACATTACTAAAAGAATTTTTATCCGTGCAGGGGCGGAGTAACAATACTGACCTCTGCTGCCAGGGTTGGCCTGTCGTAAAAGGCGATAAAACAACCCACCCTACATGGTAGGGCCCCAAGCCCGTTTGGATAGCGACCACCTTTGGTTTTAAGTGTGCAGTCATAATAACCTTGTGTTGTGCGCCGGCATTAATGACCCAAGTTCCTG
This sequence comes from Malacosoma neustria, assembly GCA_963693495.1. NCBI lineage: Eukaryota > Metazoa > Arthropoda > Insecta > Lepidoptera > Lasiocampidae > Malacosoma > Malacosoma neustria. The sequence goes on along the minus strand of OY856395.1, from coordinate 4,046,747 downwards.
TACCCTTATGGGACAGCAGCGTGTTCGTGATGCCACTGGCGTTGCAAACATCCGTGGTACCATAGTAACTGCTAAATATTAAGTGGGCCGTCAGCTTGTCTGCTGTCTTACAGCAATAAAAAAATGTCAAATCTGATAGATAAAAGAGCAGGAGTAGACGATGTGATGATGATGATATGTGGGTTTATGAAGTGACAAACGAAGAATGCCAGAATCGAGTAAAATGGAAAAAAAGACATATAGTGACGACCCCAAATGATTGGGACAAGGCCAAGCTAACGATATAGGCAGTAGAAACTGTGAAGAGTTTCCGGGTTTGCAACACTTTTCAGGCCTAACAAAGAACACGTCCTTCTATCCCCTAGTGCATGGACTGACGGAGATCTCAGTCATCAATCCACTCCCTGATTGGCACAGAAGTTTACTACCACTTATTTCTTCGATGCTAGCCATTTTGAAATGCTTGAAGAGTGTTAGCTATAGTTTTTGGTGGTGGTTTTTGTAAGAGCTGATCGCTTACAATATCAATAGGTTGCCGACCGTAGTAAGTTGAAAAAATTGTAGAACAGGCTCTAAGAACCAGAATTCCACCACAAAATCATGATGATGGATTTGAAACACCATAAGATCACCAAATGTATTGAAATATTTACATAATATGTAAAATAAACATAATAATTAAGACTGTATTTTTTCGTATTCACTATAATTATAATTTTAAAGTTATGAAAAACAAAAACACGTGATCACGTTTTTCAAAACGGGATAAACTTTTAATTCATTGAGGTTGTAGTTAGATTGAATTTGCAATGAGTTTGAAACAAATAATACTTTTTGTACTGAACTAATTTATTAAATCCTAATTAATGTTATAAACGCGAAAGTGAGTTTAGTGGTTTGTTACTCTTTCAAGCCTAAACCGCTGAACTAATTTTCATGAATTTCGGTATAGTCATAGATTGGACCTTGGAGAAGGACGTGAGCTACTTTATATTTTCCAGTAAAAAATAAATAAAATAACTGATTCTAAAATCAAATATTAAAAAAAATTATATTCTAGAATTTAAGCGAGTGAGTGTAATTCAGTTAAGTTCACATACGGGAGAAGTGAAACTTCGGCCCGGGCCACGAGATTGGCAGGCCACAAAACCGTAGGCCCGGGCGTAGGCGATAGGAGAACAGGGGGTTTTTAGTGGGTAGTCGGATGGTCGAACATTTTTCCCGGAATCCCACATATCCCTCGGTCCCTCCGGGCCGGGGGAACCCGTCAAGAGAGGTTTTTCCCCTAACAATAACAGTTTAACAGTAATAACAATTAATAATAAGTAACATTTTGTAATTTAACCTAATTAAAGTTCTTACTCGAAGTGACTTCCCCTATTGCGTACGCAAAGTCGCATTCTTTTTTTGAGTTGTGACTTACCTACCAAAGTAGTCAAATTATTCCGCATCACATTTGTTGCGTTTATAATTCTTCTTTTGAGTTCATCCGCGGATGACACAGGCGAGACGTCGTAAACTAGGGATTCCATGTGACCTAATTCTATATCTGGAAATAGAAATCAACCGGCGTTAAGTCCGGACTACCTTTTCAGTGATGTGTGTATTCTTGCCGTGGAAGTGTAGCAAGCGGTGTAGCGCGTATGCGTAGGAGAGGGGAAGTCTGCCTCTGCCTTATAACGAAAGCAACGCAGACGAAGTCACGGGTATCAGCTAGTACTTAATTTTTTTTATTTAGACGCCACTCCATTGATTATCCCTATACCAGCATTATGCTGAGTCCGATTTAGTAATTTTTTTCTGAAAATATTTGTTACAATATAATACACGTAATGTTCCAAATATACATTTTCTTCTTATATATTATTTTTATGATAATTAGCCTAAATTGTAAGACAGCCAAAACGTGTGTTTATTAACCATAATGTATTGTGATATTTTATGTCATAATTTCGAAAATTATTCATATTATCGAAAATCATTTATGTTATTCATACATAACTATTTTAAAATTTTTTGGACACGTTGTTGTCATTATTCTCATAAAAAAGAAATTATTCCATAAGCAATCAACTTAACTGAAGAGTGGTTTCTATCCCCAGTAGCTAAGATTTTGTCATGTTTACGAATATCTTCAAAACCTATTGTAGCGACCCTTCAGGGCGCACACCATATTTTATATTTTTAAAAACATATCTAAATTTAAAAAAAAGCAACGCTATTCTTTCTGGCTCAAGACTCTGCTCGGAATTCAGTAAATTTATAAGGTTACACTGTGTCCATCTAATTTGTAACTTTCTTTTTTTGTATTATACAATAAGTACTTTAATACAAAAGCTCTTATAAATATACGCGAGAAGTATTACGATACAATAATTATAATATATAAATGAAGTGTGTTTTATTTACACACGACTAGCAATTTATTTTTTAAAGATTACTAGACTACGCCGAAAACCATATTGATTGTCACTTAAGAGCTTCTTTGCACTTAAATAATCAAGACGCTTAAAAAAGTCTTCTCAAATACCTTTTGCCTATTTAATATATAAATTTAAAAAGAGTTTATTAGCTATAATATCATAGATAAACACATAGATAATAGTGACACAGATTTCGAGTAATAGACAGCCCTGGAATAATTCGTTTATCGATTAAGTTGAATCGGAATATTACACGTGACAGAAACACGACGCACAAGGTCGCGTGCACACATTCACGTGACACCAGTGCCCTTACCTGTTAATTTCTAAATATATAATAAACATAACTAATTTACGTATATTGCATAGTCATCGAAGACTATAGAGTACAGAAATTAATTATGGTACATGCTATAACATCGCACAAAGATTTTAGTCACGATTTTGGTTACGAAATAACGACACATGTTTACATTTAAAATAATTTGCAGTGTATGCTACTTTTGGTGAAAAATATTAGTATTAGATATATCATTACATTTTTATCCGTGCAGGAGCGGAGAAAGAATACTGACCTCTGCAGCTGGAGTCTGTCTGTCTTAGTAAAAGACGACAAAAGAACCCTAGCTACGTGGTAGGACCAAGTCCGTCAGGATGGCAACCACCTTTGGTCTTAAGTATGTTGCCATAAGAACCTTGTTCCGGAATCTCTATCAGGTCACTACCCAAGTTCCTGTACCTTTATGGGACAGCAGCGTGTTCGCGATGCCGGCGATGATAACTGCTAAATTCTAACTTTAAGTTGAACTTAAATTATTAGAAGAAAACTAGCTGACCCGGCAAACGTTGTTCTGCCATATAAATAATTAACGCCCCCGCAACCCCTCTTGGGGGTGGAATTTCGTAAAATCCGTTCTTAGCTGACCTCTACTCGGTGAAAAGAATATTCCTACCAAATTTCAAGTCTTTAGCTCTAATGGTTCCAGAGATATCGTGATGAGTGACTATATACGTGGAAATCTCTTATAATATATATATATATATATATATATATATATATATATATATATATATATATATATATATATATATATATATATATATATATATATATATATATATATATATATATATATATATACCTAGTCAGGTCATAAATTCTGTCACATGTTTAATGTAAAATAATTGTAACAAGTTTATTCATTATGTAACCATTCATATACCAAAATGAACTTAACAAAACATAGATTCTTATGACATTAAAGTTTATTCAAAATGACCTCCGTGATTTTGAATACAAGCCTTCAATCTGCGCGGCCAGTCGTCTATCGCAGCACGAACGAGGTCCATGTCAATATCGGCGGCTGCCTTAATCAAGGATGTCTTGAGTGACTCCAAATTGGGATGAGGCTTTGAGCACGCCTTTTCCTCCAAGTGTTGCCATATCTTGTAATCTAACGGATTCAAATCTGGACTGGAGGAGGGCCAGTCTTCGTACCGGATGAAGTCGATTTCACGCGCCGCCAGCCAGTCTTATGTGCTCTTCGCTCTATGAGCTGGCGCCGAATCTTGTTGGAATACCCAGTGCCTGTTATTGAACATGGTATGAGAAACAGGTTCCACAAGGTTCGTCAGGACTGTATTTTGATACACAACAGCATTCGTTTTTACACCTTTCTCACAAAAATGTACCTCTGTTAAGCCCCAATAAGAAACTCCCAACCATACCATGAGCGAGGATGGAAAATGACCTCGTTGGACACGCGGAATACGGTTGCTCGCTTCTTCACTACTGTGTGCGTACACCTTATCATTTTGTTTGTTGTAGCTCTCTTCTACGGTAAACATTTTTTCATCCGAAAAATGAATTTCCCGATATTTTTTTCCCGCGTACCGCTTCAACAAAGCGCGGCATCTCTTCAGTCTCAGGTCCATTAGACGAGCATTCAAACGATGTCCTGTTTTTCTTCGATATGCCCGAAGCCCTAAGTCTTCATTTAACACCCTTTTCACCGTGGTTCTGCTTAACCCCATCTGAAGGGCCAACAGTTTCTGCTTACGTTTGGGATTTCTTTGAATTCGTGCCTTCACATCTTTTATCACTGCTGGAGTCCTAACAGACCGAGGGCGACCACTTCTTGACCTGTCATCTACACTAGAGTCTTCATTGTATCGTTTGATGGTACGATAAACGAATCTTTTGGTTATATTCAAATTTTTCAGTATGTTAAAAATTTGAATTGGCGCGTAACTGCAACGATGTAACGCAATAACTGCAACACGGTCTTCTTTAAGCGTCCACTCCACATTTAAAAATGAGTAAAATTCTAAAAGTATACCTTTTTTATTTTCATGAACAATTCTAAATTCGAATTCAATAAACTTTTTTGTGGCCAGCATTCTAAAAGAAAAGTTTTTACTGTGTGACAATACTTTTGACCTGACTAGGTATATATATATATATATATATATATATATATATATATATATATATATATATATATATATATATATATATATATATATATATATATATATATATATATATAAACTGTGACACTGTACGATCTAGTTTTAAATTAAGCTATACAGTACTTGTGTTACGGATACTAGACGAATGATACTGCTTATATACTATTATTTTGAAATAAACACATATTATACATTAGACATGAGATGAGAAAGCCGATTTGCTATGAAGGTTGTCAGGTTTATAACGAATAAGAACTCGTCAGTAATTTTCATCCACTTTTTAACAAAGCGGTACAAATACGGGCGAACGGTGCAATCATCACAATTCTCGCGACCAGGGAGAAGACGCGTGTGTCGATTGTGTAGAACTAGTGCTGTACCGCCCTCGTGTAGGAATTAACTATCTTCTTTACACTACCTACATAATTAGATCTACTGGTACTGAATTATTATGAGATACCCGCATATTCAAATGAAATTATATTCAAGGAAGGTGGCCAGTGAGCTTATGAGGTTCGTAGAGTACTATTTTATACTTGAGATGAGAGCAGTCTAAGTTCGTGTAGGCAGGTATAAAAATATATATAAGGTTAATTTCTGTATTCTTTTATCTTTTGTGCCGGTACCTTTAACACTCTATTTTCAATTATAACAATAACAACAATTGTTTTACTTTATTGTAAAATACAACAATATGTTTAGTTTCTTAGTAGGGCATATATTGAAATAAACTTGCCTTTGTCTCTCCTTTATAATACCAATTTAGCCCTGTGGTCACGATCTCTTCTCCATAATATATTTTCAAATAATATCACTGCTTCAATGCCTCTAGTACGTTAATAGTGATATCTTCTTGACTTGATTCAGCAATAAAAAATCCTTGGCCTATTAACTATAATATCCGGATGACCGAGCTTTGCTCGGTATTTTTACAAATTGTGTTTTTTGGAAATTAACAATTGATTTTCTTAGTCTAGTCTAACCTCAAAGCAAACACTTATTGACTTCGTGTTACTTAACAACGCCATCTGCTGGAATAGCTTTAGTGTTGTTATGTCGTTAAAGCAATTTAAAAAAATAGTATTATTATTCGCCGATAGATGTCAGGAAGAGTCATTTTTCAGTTTAAATTGGGACTACTCAAACGCCAATTTTGACATTTTCTAGAAATGATTCCTAGCTAGATCGATTTATCGCCCCCGAAACCCCCCGTATACTAAATTTCATGAAAATTGTTGGAGCCGATTCCGAGATTCCATATATATATATATATATATATATATATATATATATATATATATATATATATATATATATATATATATATATATATATATATATATATATATATATATATATATATATATATATATATATATATATATACATACATATATATATATATATATATATATATATATATATATATATATATATATATATATATATATATATATATATATATATATATATATATATATATATATATATATATATATATATATATATACAAGAATTGCTCGTTTAAAGATGTAAGCTAAATCGCAGTTAAATATAACGTGTAGGAATACTAGCAATACATTGGCGATGAAAGCAGACTTCCAGAGATCTTAATTGCATAAAAATTGCAGAATTAACGCAAAAAAAGCACTAATTTGTCGTCGAATTATAAAAAATGTCAGTTTAAATTACAAAAAAGTTACGTGATTTATGTTTTTAGCTTTGCTCGGTTTTGGGAACTTTAAAGCGTACAGCTGGACGGTTTATAAACTTCTCCCCCAAATGAGATACTTCACTTTACTCTTATTCCTACATGGTAGGGCCTCAAGCCCGTCAAAATGGCGACCACCTTTGGTCTTAAGTATGCCCCCATAATAACCTTGTGTTGTATTCCGGCATTAGTGACCCAAGTTCCTGTATTCTTTTCGGACAGCAGCGTGTTTGCGATGCCACTGGCGTTGCAAACACCCATAGGCGACGGTAACTGGGCCGTCAGTCTGTCTGCTGTCCTACACCAATAAAAATACTCTAACGCTCCATAGTCTAATCTCAGCAAATTTTGCTTTTATTTCACTCATGGATGAACAGAATGTGCACAATGGTATCTCATTGTAGAGCTCTAATAATAATCCGATTCTGCCGAAGAATGAATACAGTTTTATATCTTCTCTTCTTCTTAGTCGATTCACTCTTTACACAGCGGTCGTGATCAACTGGTAGTACTATTAGAGGCAGATATTGTTCGCTGTATGATTTTACGCCATTTCTCGCGATTCAGAGACATTCTGGTGCACTCATGCAAAGGCCCGCCCACAGCCGATTTGATCTGGTCGGTCCATCGCATGGGTGATCTTCCACGTGATCTGGTCCCCTCCACTTTGCCCTGGACAACGAGACGCTCTATGGAGTCATTGTTTCGCCTTGAAACGTGGCCGAAATCTTTATATCTTCAGTTTATATTTAACTAGCAGCCCGTCCCAGCTTCGCACGGGTATTTAACAAAAAATTAAAAATTAAACCCTTCTATTTTTTTTCGGTCTCGGGGAAAAACCTCTCTTGACGGGTTATCCCGGCCCGGGGGGACCGAGAGATATAAGGGACTGCGGAAAAGATGTTCGACCCACTAAAAAACCCCGCTGTTCTCCTATCGTCTACGCCCGGGCCCACGGATATATGGCCTGCCGATCTCGTGGCCCGGGCCGGCGCCGGCCCACGCTTTGTCTTAAAGCGGGCCCCTTCTAAAGTGCTGGCGCCAGGGGGTCAGGGTTTCGTCCCCCCGGCGCTCTCTTGTAACAACTCTAGGAGTTGAGGGGGGCTGTGGAATAGCACGCGGCCTTCTCCCTCGCGGCAATAGTGCGGGTGGCGGATCCTCCCCCGAGGGGCCGCCCGCGGCCGTTTTCTACGTCGGCCGGAGATCGTTGCCCGCCCTCCGGCGCCGACGACGCGGCCTACGTTGGCGGGAGGGGAGTGCGGTGGCGGACTCCCGCTCCCGTTCCGCCGTCTCCCTTGCAGACACTACTGCCTCGCAAAAGGAGGCGACGGCCGTCCATCCAGGATCGCCCCCGACCATGGACAGAACCATGGGCCGGGAGTGATAGGTCCGCGGCCAATTCCGGACGGGACTCGCATCCCCGTCGCGTGCTAGTCAGGCGTGGGTACGACTACCAGACGACACTCCAGAAAAAGCAGAGTCGCCTGACGTCGTAGCCGGCCCAGCAAGACCAACCGACAGCGAGGATGCAATTCCCGCCCCGGGAACACTCTGTGCAGGCACAGTCGAAATAGGCATGGTTTCGACTACCAAATCAGGTTCCAGGGTAGAACCCGGGACCCCAATCAGTATTCGCAATCATCCCACCGGGGACCACGCCACGAATAGAGAGCTAAGTTGTAAAGGATGTAAGAGGTAGACGGAAAGAAAGGTAAGACTCTGTCGCCTCGAACGGAGAGGGGAGTGAAGCGACGGATGCTCGGGCACCTCGGGTACGCACACCCGTGCACTCCTCGGACAGAGGAGCGCCCCTGAGGGCAAACCCTTCTATTTGCGTCAGGTTACTAAAAAAATAAAATTATAAAGAAAGTTTGAATATTATTATTTCTATGAGCTTTTATTTTAATGATTTTTTTTGTTATTACTTTTTATTTATTTTTCGTTATTTTTTAATAAGTATTCTAATTTTTGTAAAAACCCCAGTGACGCACGCCTACATTGCATAAGGTGCTGCCTAGCTAGCCGAACAGGGTGAGCGGCTACCACGCAACATTTTTCTAATACTTACATTTTTAAACTCGTGATATCTTTCGAATGGAATATCCGAATTGAATAATTCAAAAAGTTATATAAAGGTATTGAAACAGTTTTGAATATGAAGTAATTTATTTTGATAAGGATTAATACCAAGATCCAAATAAAGAGTCTTTTCTAGGGGCGGCATTTCAATTAAATTTTTAAAATAAAAAAACACTTATTGTGGCATAACTATAATAGTTAGACATATGCTGTCGCGACACTTTTTGTAAATAATAATGTGTTCTGCAAAGTTGTAGTACATTATTTTATTCTATCATCAATAGTTTTCGCAACGCACGCGATTTAAATAATATTTTAGGTAATTTTTTTACACTTTGGGTTACATTATTGGAGTTTTAGTAAGGATCCCTAATTTTTTTGAAAATATAATATAGCCTATGTTACCCGGGGATAGTGTAGCTTCCCAACAATGAAAGAATTTTTTAAATCGGGTCAGTAGTTTAGGAGCCTATTCAAAGCAAACAAACAAACAAACAAACAAACAAACAAACAAACAAACAATCAAATCTTTCCTCTTTATAATAGTAAAGTATAGATATAGATTATGATAAAATTTTAATATACATATTTAAAATCTATAATAGTTAATGGGATTTCTCTTTATCTCACGTTTAATAGATTTTATTCCATTTATCAGCAACGATAACAGTATCATAATTATAATCGTGACATAATTATATTTATTTATGCTCATATATCACGTATTTACATAATTTTGAGTTTAATTAAATTAATAAAAATTGCTTATGATATATGATGGTTATATACATGAAAAAAGCTACAAGTTTTTTGCCAATGCTGTGTTACCGCCGTGTCGTATTTGTGTGTGACAAATAATTTTCGATATAGTAATGTGTTATTCCACTGATCTTTTCTCTTGGAGGTTCATGGACTAGTTTCAGGAGAAAAAAATTCTGTTCGGCTACAATTTTATGGATTGCATGTAAAATTTCATCTTTTATTCTTTGTTTGTTTTATTTTCTAATACCTACTGTGTTGTTTTATTTTCAAGGCAAGCAACTCGATTGATGTGATCTAGTTAGCTAAGATCGGTAAGCAAATGTTTTGAGATGGATTGCTTAAAAGTTTATGACTAAAAAGTGTTAAGTATAAGATATTACCTGGTAGAAGTCATAGAAGAACAGAAAGGAGAATTCAAGATTGTATCCATGATATTGGATTGTGTACATTTTTTATTACCGTAAATGCAGTCTGATTATGAACATTTCCATTTTATGTTTTATTATTTGATATCAAGCGTTTAAAAATTGACAATCTGCATCGCACACGACTAGTAATTTTAAATTAAGCGAATGTTTTTGTGCTAAAATGTCGACTCATATTTCCAAAAACACATTACATGGAAAACATTAAGGAACCGTGTCAAAATGTTATCTTGATTTTCATCTCTGATTTAGAGGAATGTCAACAGATTAATGTATTTATCACGTATTACAACGCTGATTGGTGATATGCGACAATTAGTTAAGAACAAAGGTCCATGCTATCTTTAAAATATAAGACACGAGAAAAGATAATATCAGTATTTTTAAACGTCGCGACGGACTTTGTAGTACATATAACAATGATGAATTACTAGAATTAGAAATGATTTCATTTATTTTATTGCTGTGGGACAGCAGATAGGATGATGGGCCACTTGATAATGAGCAGTTACATGTGTACGGATGTTTGCGACGCTATCGACACCGCTAACATGCTGTCGTTCGCGTAGGGGGAATAAAATCTGGGTTACTTTTTTGTTGTTGAAGGACAGAAGTCTGATGGCTGACTTAATAGTAAGCAATTACATTAACCTGCGGGTCTTTGCGACGCCAAGGACACCGCTAACATGATACCGTCCGCGTGATTGGAAGCTGGTCACTTATACCGGAACACAAGGGGCGATTGCCATTAATTCCTTATAGGTATGCGTATTCTATAAGGATTTATGAAATGATCTGTAAGAGACATGAAGATGAAGTGGTGAAGTAGAGGAATTGTCAAACGAAAAACCAATAGTATCCAAGAAGTTTTTGTAATTACCTCTGTGACATCGCACCGATACATCGATGTACAGTAAGTCCATTGGCATGCATATTGTGTATTAAATAAAATACCAAATCTATAGAACTACCTTTCAGTGAAAATTTTTGAATACATTCGCTGTTAATTAATTATCTAACTTGCTTCTTCCTTGCTTCCAAATATGAGGATAGCACTGCAGACAGTGCAGTGCGGTTTCACGTAAGAATTTACAATTAAATCAAGAGAAGGTCTACGTTGTCTCCCAAATAAGTAATGTTCTTCACTAGTTAAGCTATCTTCAATAACAACGGGTCACAATATATGAAGCACGGGACAGTGTCACGTTTCATTCATTGTATAATTGTGAATAGTTCAATAGCCTTACCTATAGAAACATTCCAAACGTCCTGTGGAAGTTAACACGTATACAGGGTCTTTACCGAAGCGAAACAAGTATGTAAGGATCGTAGCAAGTGGAAAGAAGTGGTCTCTGCCTACCCCTACGGGAAAGAGGCGTGATTATATGTATGTATGTAAAAAGTTAATAAAGTACTCATAGAGCTTAAAATATACTTCTAGATATAATGAACAAGAAATAAATAAATACATATATTAAAATGTCTCGTACGAGCGCAACACAATATATTTAAATACATAATTATTTGAATTTAATAAATAGCTAATGTAATACAAACTTCCAGAATCACGTGAAGCCTTTCTAAATAGACCTGCGTAGTTGGAAACGTGAGTCTCGTCACGTGACGTCAATAATAAGCTTATACAGACATGTCTGTTTGTGTCACCAGATTTATCGGTAGTAGAAAATTGTGGGAGGTTCCTACATGAAAACTTTTTCTACGTGCAGGGGCGGAATATGAATACTAAACCCCTGCGACTGCGATCAGCCTGTTGTAAAAGGCAACAAAACAACCTTAGCTACGTGGTAGGGCTCCAAGCCTTGACAAGCACCCTTGGTCTATAAGTATTCCGCCAAAATAAGCTGTGTCGTGTCGTGTCGTGTTGTGTAATAAGTGACCCAGATTCCTGTATGGGACTGTAGCGTGTTGGCGGCGCCCCTAGCGTCGCAAACATCCATAGGTGGCGGTAACAGCTTACTATGGCCGCCAGCCAGTCTTTTGTTTCTCAGCAATAAAACACGTTGTTTATATTTTGCTTCGTTAACGATCAAATTCGGGTCATTGAACATCGGTTTTAACTTGAAAGGAAATTTCCGAAAATTTTAACTTGCGATCCCGAATGTACATTGTACTTTTGTTTTCTGTTCTCTTCTAGATTACATCTCTATTTGTAATTAGTAAAGGCCCAAAACGTCCCACTGCGGGGCTCGGGCTATGGTGGGTTTGGAAAGGAGATCTGTTTCTGTGTTTGAAATTGTCCGTCGAAATGCGTTAATTTAAGATGGCGCCAATGACGTAATTGTTTAGGTTATATTTACACGCACGCATGCACACACAAGCACATTTCATAATTGTTATAACTATATCTATACATGATTATCATATAGCATTTTAGGAAGGAGTTTTGGATATTGGCGGGCCATCTTTATTCGTGGGCTCAGGTAGTAGGCGATGGAAGGACAGCGGGGTAGTCAGGAGCACTCGTCAATTGGAGTTTAACTTCGAAATAAATTTGGGGACCAAAGATATGATACAACTTCTATGTATATAATCTTAATAAAAAAAATTGTATTTAAATATAAAACTGAAACCGACGGTCAAGCTAGTTTGTAGTGAAACCCTAGTCAGGAAACTTATTCTACAATTTATTAAATTGTTTATATAGTTTATTGTTAACTTACAATTTAAACAATTTCTCCATTGAGCCAGCTTTAAGTATTATCAACGTGTACTTGTTGTGTTGAATGAAAATAACTTTTGTGGTATTTTAGGAAAATATTGATTCAACTTACAAGTTATTATTACAATAATTTCTATTATATTATATATAATAGAAATTATTATATTGTGCTCGTGTTGAATTAGCCATATACGCCTACCCTATTTTTCTTCGTAGTCTGAGTAACAATACTAACTTTTGCGGCCGAGGTCAGCCTGTCGTAAAAGGCGATAAAACAAACCTAGCTACGTGGTAGGACCAAGCTCGCCTGGATAGAAAACACCCTTGCTCTATAAGTATGCCGTCATAATAGTGCCCTAGTGCCGCAATAATCCATAGGCGACGGTAACTGCTTAATATTAAGTGGGCAGCCAGCCTATTTGCTGTTCTTTAGCAATAAAAATACAGAGGTACGATTCCCGTCACTAATCGAGATGTTTGTACCTATTTAATTTAGATTAGATTACTCTTTATTGTATACATTATAATTACACTATACATTTCAATTTAAAAAAGTGTTAAGATACAATGGGCGGCCTTATTGCTAAAAACAATCTCTTCCAGGCAACCTTTGGATGGACAAGATTTTAAGTTTGATAAGGCGTGTAGTGTACACACATAATAATTTTATTTAAAAAAATAAGAAAAAAGGAAACAAAAAATTATATATATATATATATATATATATATATATATATATATATATATATATATATATATATATATATATATATATATATATATATAATCTATTAGATAACAATAATAATTAGTTTATAATGATGAATAGTACTCTTTTAAAAAGTTATTGAAGCTGTGTATTGTCCTAGCAGATCTGACTTCTAATGGCAGAGCATTCCAAAGAGCGACAGATTTTACAAGGAACTGGGTTGTGTTTAGAGGAGTCATCAGTCGCAAATTCTGTAACGTTCTCTGAGGTCTCGAATCACTGTGTTGAAAGAACTGAAACCGTTCTTTTATTTATTTATTTTTATGTAATTTATTTATTTATGTAGGAAAATTTTATAGTCCACTCATAAAACTAGTGATCTGTTTATTTTAAAGGTGCTTGTACCATTCCGTATATTGGCGTCCAGTATTAATACTTTAAAAAAACTAACATATTTTCCCCGACCTTAAGAAGATGGGAAAATTAGTTTTAATAGTTTATCACGTAATAAAAAGAAAAAAGCAAACAAAATCTGCTCTCATAAGAATTTTATACTATAAAAATATATTAACTAGTTGCAAAAGACACGAGTTTTTATTTCTGTGGAACAGTAGACTTAATAAGTTACCGTCGCCTATGGATATTTGTGACGTCAGGGGCAGCGCTAATACGCTGCCGTCTGCGTAGGGGAACTGGAGCTTATTTCATTTATGCCTAAACGCAACACAATTATTATGGTGGCACATTTAAAGATCAGGAGCGGTGGTCGGGCTTGGAGCCCTACCAACTAGCTAGGGTTATTTTGTCGCTTATACGCTAGGGTTGCCAACCGTCCTGTTTTCCCAGGACATGTCCTAGTTTTTGTGGTGTCCTGGGATGTCCTAGATAGTTTTTAAGTAGCATCCTGTCTTTTAATATTCAAATACTTATTATTAAATAATATTTGAAACTAACTTGTTATACTCTCCGTGCAGAGGCGGAGTAAGAATAACCTCTGTGGGTCAACCTATCGTAAAAGGCTACATAACCACTCTGGCTACGTGGTAGGGTCACAAGCTCCTCTAGATGGCTACTATCCTTGGTTTATAAGTATGCCGCCATAATAATCTTGTGTATGTCTATGGGACAGCAGCGTGTTCGCGGTGCCCCTAGCGTCACAAACATACATAGACGATAGTAACTGCTTACTATTAAGTGGGCCGTCTGGGCTGTTCCGCAGCAGTAAAAAAAACTAATTCTAACTAAACCCACTTAAGTATTGCAACTCTATTACTGCGTCCTGTTTTTAAACTAAATTGTCCTGGTTTTTCCAATATCATATCCTAGTTTTTTAAATTTGGGGTTGGCAACCCTATTATACGTCAACCCAAGGCATTCTAATTACCCCTACATTGAGAAAAGTTTATGTTTAGGCAGCTATATTATTCAATTATTATTTTATTAAATAATTACAAATTAACACTTACATGACTTGTTCACGAGAAAATTTTAATAATTATCAAAATTGATTATAAAAGCCTTAATTATAATGAAAATTATTTATTTAAAACTTGCTTGTTAAAACAATTGATGCAAAAACGTGAACGCCAGATGTTCACGTGTTTGAATAATTTTTGTGTCTTCTACAGACACATTTTGGGTTATTTTAACTATGTATACAAATATATTTCAACATGGCCGAGGAATATTTGAATTTTTCGAATAGAAGAACGAAAGACGACGCTATTTTCTCTTTTCTGTCACAAAACTCCACGTAATAAACGTCTGCTCGGAATTCGGGTAAATTAGTATAGTGTTATATTGTGTCCATCTAATTCGTAACTTTCTATTTTGTACGTACTTTAATAGAAAAGTGTATAAGTGTGTTTTATTTACACAACTAGCAATTAGAGGATCGATCAACCACATCCCCTAAACGAGACAATACAAAAACGTGCCTCAGCATTGATCCATACCATTATGTATGAATAAGCCATACTTAAGTACGCGTTTGCGTAATTCTGAGCATATTGCATCGAAGTGGGTGATCAAGGATGCATTGTTATGCAATTCAGATAGATTAGTACTTAATGACCTCATCTTAAACACGTTTTTACCAGGTTGCTTATATGTTATTCAGAGTAAAGAAGAATTAGTTTTATTAAAGGCAATATATAATTTTTTTTTTAATTGCAGAAGGGTTGGTTCCGTTGGTACGGCTACGTTTTACGGCAACCCGATGCTTACGTGGGAAACAAATGTTTGGCCATGCCGCCTCTGCCGGGCCCCGGCAGGAGGGGTAGACCCAAAAAGTGCTAGCTTGACGTCGTAAGGGGTGATATGCGTGCTAATGGGCTCACTACCAGGGATGCTGAAGACCGTGCGAAGGGGAGAAGAAAAAGTCGGAAAGCATACCCCGAGCGCCTAAGCGAGAGTTTGGGCTGCCATCGAGATTCAACGCATAGATGATCGCATTTTATTATTATTATTAATAATGATAATAATAATATTTCTTTATTGCACATACACAGTTAGGACTAATTAATAGGTACATAAATTTGTATGCTAAGTACAACAGGCGGTCTTATTGCTTGTAGCGATTTCTGCCAGACAACATTTGGATGGACAGGAATTACAAAATTATACAACGGTATGCGCTATTATTATTAGTTGTTGTGAAGAACGTGGAACAAAAACACCTTGGGTTCAAACGTAATGACTTTTACCAAGGCTTAACAACAACTTGGACTTACTAACAATTTGGAAATTTCGCAACAATTCCCTATTATAGTTTCATTTATTAAAAACAATAGTTTGCTATTTCATTGGCAAAGCTTACAAAGGCGATATATGATTTCAATTACAAGGTTTTTCTGTTTATAACACGTTACCTTGTTAACTTACATGACGTATTGTTTGAACCAGTTTATAAAGTATTAGAACCACAAAATACAGAATTTCACAAATGTTAAAAATTTAATGAGCAAATACCACATTTTTATTTATTTTGAGCCTTTAAGAAAAAAAGGGACTAAAAATCGATTTAGAAGCAGATAAAATAACGCTGTAATAGCATAATAATTTAAAAAAAAACTTAAAATAGTAAAGTTATTATTGCTGCAGGACAGCTAGACTAGTAGACAGGCTGACGGCCAATTTAGAATTTAGCATTTACCGTCGCCTATGGGTGTTAGCAACGCCAGTGGCATCGCGAACACGCTGCTGTCCCACAAGGGTACAGGAACTTGGGTCACTAATGCCGGAACACAACACAAGGTTATTATGACGGCATACTTAAGACCAAAGGTGGTCGCCATCCAGACGGGCCCAAGGCTCTACCACGTAGCTGGGGTGGGTTGTTTTGTCGCCTTTCACGACAGGCCGACCCCGTGCGCAGAGGTTATTATTCTTTCTCCACCCCTGCACGGATAGATAGATAAATTCAACAATTCCATCATAATAATCGCTCCTATTATTCTAATAAGTCGGAGATCTTAACAAACGAAGAGTTATATAACTACCTACAAAATATTTTATAGTTACTTTTATTAGAATATACTTTTATTAAAAAAAATAAGGTATACTGCGCAGTATTGGCAAATAATTTTTTAATTTTAAGCTTATCAAGTTATCTCTCTGTACTTGTAGGTAATATTATTTTTCTTCATTAAACTTGTTTTGTCTTTAACATTAGCTATCCGTGCAGGGGCGGCGAAAGAATATTAATCTCTGCGGCCGGGGTCGCCCTGTCGTAAAAGGCGACAAAGCAACCCACCTACGTGGTAGAGCCTCAAGCCCGCCTGGATGGCGACCACTTTTGGTTTTAAGTATGCCGCCATAATGACCTTGTGTTGTGTTCCGGCATTAGTGACCCAAGTTCCTGTACCCTTGTGGGACAGTAGCGTGTTCGCGATACCACTGGCGTTGCTAACACCCATAGGTGACGGTAACTGCTAAATTCTAAGCGGGCCGTCAGCCTGTTTGCTGTCCTAAATCAACAAAAAAATAACGGATGTAACCACGTATACTTACATCTCGATTCTTCCCGTCTTCTGTATCTGAATATAGAAAATTGTTTACAAAATTCAGAAGTTTTTAGAGGTTGCTTAAAGTTTGTTTTATTGTTATAACTAACAAGGGCGAGTTACTCGAGTAAGGGTAACGTAAATATGATGTAACTTTTCATTTTCTTACGAAAGCATCCGGTTGCATCCGTATTTTATTTCGGTACAACTCAGTATTATGATAAGGCTAAACTTTACGCGCCTAATTGGTTAAGTGCTCTTCGATGACATTTGAGTAAAAAGTCAGAAGATTGTTGTGGCTAAATTTGGTTTTTCGTGGGTGTCTGCAATCTGGATCTCATCCTCAGTCCTAAAATCCTCATAAACTAAAAAAAAGTTGAAAATGTAACCAGAGCTTCACCCATATTAGTAGTTAAGATCCCTTTGAGTCAATGGAAATCAATTAATTTCATTTTTTTATTAATGCTCAGGAACAGCAAACAGGCTGACGGCTAACTTAATTGTAAGCAGCTACGTTCACCTATGGATATTTACAACGCTAATACCGAAAACTTGGTCTCGTATACCGGAACACAACACAATTATGCCGACATATAGGTCAGAGGTGGCTCTCTACCTTGTTTTGGTTGTCTTGTCGTATTTATGACAGACCGATCCCAGCCATAGAGGTTAATATTCTTATTTCGCCTCTTCATGGAGAGAAGCAGCACAAACGTGTCTGGTAAACTATTCAGACGACCTCCGTGGCGTAGTGGCTAACGTACTTCAATAAGCTTGTCACGGATTCGATTCTTGTTTCGTGTATTGGTGTTTATGTCTAATATGTATTTATTTACAAAAAACGTATATGTAGTATATCAGTTGTCTAGTACCCATAACACAAGTACTAAGCAACTTTGCGACTATATCGCGCTGTGTGAATTGTGCCAGTAATAACTATTTATTTATTTCATCCTAAGCAAGCCTCCAGAGGGAAAGACAGTAAACTCGCCACGCTTGTCCAAGGTAGATTGTCAAGTTACACATAAGGTAATTTCCATATGGAAGTATTCCCACGAAGTTCTCTTTCATCTCAGTACATTGCAATTATGCTATAACATGCACATTAGGTACATATCACCATATGATTAAAGATTGTCGAATGAGCTAGGTACTTATCATTATTTACGTATTAATGGAAAATTACTGAAAATTATAAACATAAACAAAGTGCATGCCGAGTTAAGTGTCACACTTAATTACTAAACAAAAGTTGCACAATAACAATAACACAGAGTACTATGGGATTGGCACATATGCTCGCCGCGATCACGTGCGGACCGATCTAAATACGGAAACGACGCAATTAGAAAAATTCTATAGAACTGTTTACAAAATCAAAGCTAAGTTTTGTAATTATATTGCGTTTTATTTTTATTGCTGAGGAAAGTGAGGAACAGCGGACAGTCTGACGGCCTACTTAATAGTAAGTAGTTAGCGTTGCCTATGTATGTTTGCGACACAAGGACCATAGAGGTACAGGAACCTGGGTCACTAATGCCGGAACACAACACAAGGTTATTGAGGTGGCATACTTATAGACCAGCAGTGGTTGCTGACGGGCTCGGGACTACCACGTAGCTAGGGTTACGGCCGCAGGGGTTAGCATGGCTGGATGGCAACCATCCCTGGTTATAATAATGACCTTGTGTTGTTTTTCGGCACTAGTAAATCAGGTTTCAGTTCCTCTTCAAGACTAGTAGCGCCTTGGCAATGCCCCTGCTCTTGAAACCTTCTAAGGTGACCACTTAGTGGTCAGTTTAGCCCACTATGTAGGCAGTTTGCCTGTCCGTCGACATCAGCTATAAAAAATCGAGATACACCATACCGCTAAAAAGAAACTTATTATCTATCTATTATCTAAGATGGAAATTGCGGTTGTAATAACTGTTGACGGCTAATGATCATAAATATACTATGCCGCGTTGCGAACGTACTGCGCCACGTGTCGCCCACGTTAGAACACGCGTGCCTGAGAGCATGCGCCTGCGCATACTACTATTACATAGCTAATTAAATGTCATTACATTAATAGGTGTTATATAAATCTATTTAAAGACGATAGTTATAAGATTTAGTGATGAACTAACACAAAAGTTGTATCTTTTTATCACTGCAGGGGCGGAGAAAGAATACTGGCGTCTACGGCCGGGTCGGCCTGTCTTAAAAGGCGACAAAATAACCCTAGCTATGTGGTAGGGTCTCAAGCCCGTCTGGATGGCGACCACCTTTGGTCTGAAGTATGCCGCCATAATAACCTTGTGTTGTGTTCCGGAATTAGTGACCCAAGTTGGTGTACCCTTATGGGACAGCAGCGTGTTTGCGATGCCACTGGCGTAGAACACCCATAGGTAACTGCAAAATTCTAAGTAGACCGTCAGCCTGTCTGCTGTCCGACAGCATAAAAAAAAATAATAATAAGGTATTATTATTCAAGAAGTGACCGTGCTAGTCTATTCATCCTAATATCTCAGCGTCCAGTTGTCATAGGCAGACTAGGAGGTTGACTCTGAAAACCAGCGTGTGTTGGTGAACCCAACCAGCATATGCTGATTTGTCGACATCGTTTGTCACTAATGCAGCATTGATTGACTGATTGGCAGTATCAGTCTGAAGGACCTCAAAAGGTTTTAGGTTTAGCAACCATTCTAATATCTGTCATCTCATATACTGTACATATTTATAATTTATAAGTAACCTCGCTCGTCGTTTATCGGGGTCATCAACACACTCCTATTCTCAGACAAGATAGGCCGAGTCGACCACCAAGTCTGGAAGCATACGAGTATGCCCCTAGAGCAGTTGAGGGACGTTGGGGTGGTTTTAGTGTGTATACCAGCGATATATGTCCCTATCGTTACTGTTGGGGTGTACGGGCGCATTGAACAGTTGCACACTACCTCGCTGCGAGCCCCCAAGCAGTAGGGTATGCAAGCACGTCCTCGTCTAGCTTATAATAATCTATACAAATAAATAAAATTGGAGGGTCTGTTTGTAATATTAAAATAACCGCTTTTTACTAAGTGCATTCGGACGTATACACGGTACATATACCAAAACAACATTTTTTACAATTTTTGTCTGTCTGTCTGTTTGTTCCGGCTAATCTCTGAAATGGCTGCACCGATTTTGACGGGACTTTCACTGGCAGATAGCTGATGTATCAAGGAGTAACTTAGGCTACTTTTGTTTTAGAAAAAAAAATGGTTTTAGATAAAAGCGATTAATTTCGGATTTTTTAATCCAATTTAAGTTGACCTCGGATTTATATTATCAATCATATAAAATAGGGTTCAGCTTAGGCTGGACTTTGTAGGTTGAATTTCCAATTTAAGTTGACCTCATATATCCAAAAAATGCTGCCCAAAGACACTATTCCACGAGGACGGAGTCGCGGGTACAACTAGTTTTAATAATAAAATTTAAAGAGCAATTATTAATTGTGAGCGTCACAATTTAATTAAAACAAATCATCCACGTTTCTGTATGAATACACGTTTTTATTTAGATAAGAAGTAAATGTAGGTAAATATGTGCCGCACACGTGGTCTCAGATTAGCCACAAATGCATGTAACAATTTATTTTATATTATCGACCATTACACAACACTTAAGAAATACATTGTCGGACATGTTTGTATGATAAACAGTTAATCTGTATTGGTTTTTTTATTTATTTACATTTGTAACGGACATTTATGTATTTAGCTTAATAATAAATATGCTGACAATTCACCATCTTGTCCCAAAGTAAGCTGCTGAAAGCTTGTGTTATGGATACTGCACAACTGATATTACTTTGTATATACTTACGGTACGTATCGGATGCTCAGTGGTATTACACCCAAAGACCAAACTTGAGATCCTGGATTAGAATCTAACGGTAGCGAGCACCGCTTTGACAGTTTATCTCGCCTAATGTGCATACGAGTATTATAGAATAATCGCCATCTACCGGTGGTGAAGGAAAACATCGTGAGGAAACCTGCATACTGAGATTACAGGTACGTGCAACCCGCCAATCTGCCTTGAACAAGCGTGGCGGGTATATTGTCCGTTGGCTTTAGGGAACCCAATGCCAGTAAAGGAACGCTATGGGCTGCAATTATTATACTTAATCCTATTTTATTCAAGAAAATCACTCCGTCTCCAGATGGGACACCGTCGCCTCCTTTTGTGAGGCTTTATGTCCCCTTTGCAGGCGATGGAACGGAAACGGGAGCGACTAGGTCTGCGCCCTCTCGCCCACGTAGGGACACTCATAGTCGTAGATTGGCGAACGATGTTCGGCCACCGTAGTGCGAGGTTGCGGATGCCACCTCGGGGCTACGGTAAGCCGACTGCATTTTGACCTTTGAGGCGAGGCGCGCCGCCCACCCTACGAGGGTAGTTGAAGTAAGAGGTGCCAACTGCCCCCGGCGGCCGGAGGATCTCTTCCTTCGGATCAGTGAGGCTCGCACCCACTACGAACCAATACTATTCAGGGTGGCGGTAGTCGGCTCGCGTCATTTCCCAGCACCCTGAACGGGAGCAATGAAGAGGAGTCTGGAGGAGGTTTTAGTAGCTATACGGCACGCGCTCTCTAAAATGACGTGCTGAATTGCCGTGAATCCCACACGAGCTTGCTGTGGACCCGCGTAGCAGGTGTTCTATAACGGTATTTTTCCTCCTCCGAAAAAAAGGAAAATCACTCCAGGCGGAAGGATATTTAGCGCACCCTTCTGCGTGAGCGGACTGGCCCTGCCGTGTTCGTCTAACGTGTCCTGTGTAAGCCTGGGTGTGTGTAGATTACACTGGATGCCTCCTGCAATTGAGAGGCGCGTAGAACTGTGCGACATCATTTCCGGTCTACGGTGGTACTATGCGGTACTGTGAAGTATGGGGTAATCATAGATCGTGTTTATTAATAGTTACTACAATTATACCCCGACTTACACTACCCCGTTTTATAAGGTCCAACCTATCACGTAAGTCCGAGGTATTACTGTGTACTGATATGTGCTATAGTATAAAGCCTCGATATAATTTCTATTAGCCAAGGTGATATTTTTTTTAATATGTAGCTAAAATTAATCTTATTAAACAAACAACAATATGAACTATTTTTGAAGTTATACTTGTACTTCTTTTGGCGTGTTTGGAAAAAAATATGAGAGTAAAATTTTTACGATGCGCGCGCTCACCGACATAATGAAGTTGCTGAAACTATCTGTCAAATTTCCGTGAAAACTTATAACTATATTCAAAATAGTTCCTCAAATATTCATATATCTTTTTTTTTTTAATTTATTTATCAAATTCACAGTTATTACATTGGCTTAATAAAATAATAGCACAAATAAACCACTAAGGTTTGTACAATGCCATCGAAACTTAAGTCTACGCACGTTCAAATGACTGAGTAAATTTAGATTACAATTTCTCTAAAAAGTATTTTTTAAGTGAGGCTTTAATATTTTTTTGGATTATATTATCTCTTATATTTGTTGGTAAATCGTTTAATAATCTTGGAACTAAGTAGGATAATAATCTAAACACGTGTTTTATATCAGTGGAAATAAAAAATATATTTATTCATAAATATACATGTGTATAAGATTTTAAATTATATATGATGGTGAATTGTAATAATTCGTGATAAAAGTGACTCTTATCTCAAAAAAAAAAAACTTTTATGTGCATTCATAGATTTGAAATTAAATGTCGATATTTATTTAATTTATCATTTATTTTATAAACAAAGAGTTGTTGCTTACGGGATGAAATCTTTAGCTATTTTTGTTCTGTAACGCCAAATAAAGGTACGCGTCCATTGGCCCGTGCCGGACGCACCGCACGCACGGCACGCAACGGATTGAACGGATTTGCCGAACATAAATGCCGGCGTTCGGTGCGGGCGGCGCGGATAGTGGACGCAGCACTATGTGAAATCATACAAAGCAAAAAAATCCGTTGCGTGCGGTGCGTCCGGCGCGGGCCAATGGACGCGTACCTTAAGTATGACTTTTTACACACGTAGATAACTACACACACACACATACGTTTTTTTGTATATATTTTATATGTCTCTGACCTTATCTGAGTAAGGAAATGTATTCTACATTCTTATGCAAGTTGTTACTCAGAAGACCTCGCCGCGGTCAGTTCAGGGTAAACGATAATCTATTTTCCTATTAAGCTTCGTATGGTACATACAGATGCTGACGCAACATGGCCTTTCTTAAGGAAGTACGGAAATAGAAACGGATATATGTAGATTTTTTGATAATTTATTTTTGATTTGATGACATCTGTGGCGTGGGTTTCGCACGTTGGGTCGTTAGTAGGGGCCACGAGTACGATTCCTATCCCGAGTCTGGATGTTTATTTATTAATTTACAAAAGAAAAGTGTGTATAATATATATATATATATATATATATATATATATATATATATATATATATATATATATATATATATATATATATATATATATATATATATATATATATATATATATATATATATATATATATATATATAACTAGTATAATTAATATCTACTCTATCCGTGCATGGTGGGAATAAGC
Source organism: Malacosoma neustria (assembly GCA_963693495.1). NCBI lineage: Eukaryota > Metazoa > Arthropoda > Insecta > Lepidoptera > Lasiocampidae > Malacosoma > Malacosoma neustria. Next base: position 4,022,872 of record OY856395.1, on the reverse strand, counting down.
GGTCGGAGCGATCTGTCGTAAAATGCGTTAAAACAACCCTACGAGTATCTAGGTAGTAGGGCTCCAAGCCTGACTGGATGGCAACCACCTCTGGTTTCTAAATGTACTGCCATAATTACCTTTAGTTATGTTCTGGCAGGAGTGACCCAGGTTCCAGTTCGCCTACATACACGAGAGTGCAGGGCCGAATTTAGGGGAGGGCAACCGGGGCGATAGCCCACAATAGAGACTTCGAAAAAAAATCTTTCCAATTCCGATAATATCCAGATAATTCTTGTTTCCTATTATATTTCTATATGTTTGTTAAATAAAAAAAGAATATACTTAGTTTCACAATATATTAATTATTGAAAAACTCTACTGAAAAAATTGTTCATTTTATTTGGAAAATAATTTGGGGCCAGGGCCTCCACTTCCTTGTTGCCTCAAGCCCTCCAGACCTCTAATTCCGGCCCTGTGAGAGCGTGTTAGCGCACCAAACATTCACAGGCGACGGTAACTAATTACTATTGTATTAAGCGGGCCGTCAGGCTGTCTGTTGTCTCAATGCAATGAAAACAATTTATATGTGTTGAATAGCATAAAATAATTTCTTTCTAAATTTGAAATATTATACAGGGTGACTTTGACACACCCGTCCAAATTTTTTTTACGCACTAAACATTATTTAAGGAACCCATTTTTGAAAAAAAAATTGTATGTCAAAAAAATGTTTCATTCCAAGGAAAATATGATCATTAATTCAATCGTACAGAATAGTCATATGGTGCAAACGCCGTACGTTAACCTGTTATTAACTGTCTCTGTCTCTCCCGCGTAAATGAGTAGTGCGTATTCGCTCGCCCGGTGCAATGACCGCCGTTCTCGCCCGCTTAATAGGTCATTGCCAGTTTTTTGCTGTACCGATGGAGAGGTCATTGACACACTCACGCCGTATTATGTAAATTGCGAGTTCTTTGAATGACTTTGTGATGCTGATTACTCAACATTTTTGTACTATGCGATACTAAACTAAAATACACGTTTCTCATAACTTTTACTAAAGATTCTTCTGTGTGAATTTGGACGGGTTTGTCAAAGTCACCCTGTATAACTGAATCAAACCTTATTTGAATGTTTCTAATAAAATTTAAACCAAGTATGATATCGGCCACAGAGATTAATAGACCCCAATTTATATCTAGGGCGTCGTCAAAAGCTACAAATTACTGCTGATTTGGTACACTGAATTACTAGACACAGACAACAGATTGTAACAATATGTACAATTATAAGAAATTTCCTCGTAATAACTTTACTGAGATCGCTTGTCCCTTGATGTCGTGATGGATCCAATGTTACAATTAGAACCTTCGGCACTTCCGACGCATGCGTGTCACGGGTCGCCTTGGGTCAAGCGTGACTCGGATTCAAATGCATAAATTGATTATATTGATGATATAAGCATATTTTTTAAATTATTTATTGTAACAAATTGGTGCCGTGAAAATGGAAAATGATAAAAGGGAGTTTAAAAAGTGAGAGGATGATATATGAAGATCGCAAGCCCAAGATCAGCCACGAAACCAAGAAGATCAGCCACCGAGTGACTCCATCATCATCATCATCATCCTAGCGTTAGTCCCGGTTGCCACCCAAACTTTCGTTTCGGTGCCCGGGGTCCGCTTTCCGACTCTTTCTACTCCACTTCGCACGATCTTCAGCATCCCTGGTAGTGAGCCCATTGGCACGCATATCACCCTTTACGACGTCAAGCCAGCACTTTTTGGGTCTACCCCTCCTGCCGTAGCTCGGCGGAGGCGGCCACCGAGTGACTCCATTGGAGTGAAATGGAAGAGGCTTTTGCTTCTAAGCGTTTGAGCCTTTGAAGACATTAGGGTTACGATCTATATTTAATTTGTTATTATTAACTTAATTTAAATTATAATGATAAAAAAAATTCCTCATCATGATAAAAATTTAATAGTTTTAGGGCATATTACGACTGTAATGTAAGAATGAAATTTAAAAATATATTCTGGCATAAATATGAAAGAAAGAAGATATAAATGAGTTTATTTTAGTACAATACACACATACGCACACACAATATTTAAACCTACTAAAAAGAAGTGCATGTCCTAAAAAAGGATCTAGCTCAGCATGTATGTTAGTCTATACTCTCTATGCTGACTAACGCTGATCTTCCGCTAAAGCCAAAAGTGAAGAACACCACCAAATTTAAGTAAAATAATAAATAATAATGCACTAATATATACAATGCACTAATATAAGTTTTTGAGCTACTTCATAGCATATCTCATCAACAAATGAAAAGTTTAAAACAAAACGAATATTAATGGACTAGAAAATGTAATAAATATTTATGCTATAATTATTTTTCATTTCTGGGGGACAGCAGATATAGCCCAATTAATAGTAAACAATTACCATCGCTTATGGATGTTTGCGACACCAGGAACTGAAACCTGGGTCACTTATCCACCACCACAAGACCACAAGGTTATTACGGCAGCATAATTAGAGATTAGAGAGTTGCTATCCAGACGGGCGTGTTGCCCTACCGCCTAAGGTAGTACTGTCGTCTTTATTCAGGCCGCTCCAGGCCTCAGGAGATAGTTTTCTTACTCTACCCCTGCATGGACTGAAACTAAACATATAACTAGCCGTAATTAATATATAAACGATATGTTTGAAATTTAAAAGCTCACGTAACAACCTCTTTGAATTTGAGTTTAAAGCATAGCAGCATTATTTAAGATGAAACACGTGCATCTAAACGTTGGTGCTATCAGTGGCCACGTGTCGGGTTGCCAGTACATGTTTTAAAAATATTAGTTATTTAAAACAGTTTGAGTCCCGCTCAGAATGTAAAATCCGGTAACCAAATAATATTAACATTTATAGTTATTTTGTCTTTTTATTAAAAGAGATAGAAATTAAACTAATACAGCTTATACATATATTTATTATTATTATTTTTAAATTATGTATGTATTATTTGGATTGCATATTGGCGTGTTTTTATTTTAAATTTGAATTGAATAATTACGTGAAAATTGTTATTATAATCTTATTTTTAATATCTTGAAAATATGTTACGATATCCTTCTTCTATTTTAGTACCTATTTAGCGTCTAGACAGGTGTAATGATGATTCCCCCTAAGGTAGGCTGGAGTCCGAGTGGAAAATATAAGCCGTTACTATTTTGAGAAATATGCAGCTAGCAACCCTACCACGTGCAAAAGTTGCGTCGAGCCTGCTCTCATCGTATAACCATCACGTTTCCAGCCTACGATGGTACAAACGATTATAAGTGGTGTCACAAACACCTTTGAGATAAATTAACCTCCTGCTGCTGCAATACGACACAGGATCTGATATTAAGTTTTTCATTTCGAAGGTGAGGATATACGAGGATATAAATATCTGGCAGTGTAAGAATACTACGCTCGGGCCAGCCTGTCTGTCGTAAAAGGCGACAAAACAACCCTAACCAGTTAGGGATGGGACGGGTATAGGACCACATAGGGTCTTATACCCGTCTGGATGGCAACCACCACTGGTTTCTAAATACTTTAGTTTCCAGTAACACTACGTGGACGACAGCGTGTTAGCGGTGCCACTTGCGTCGCAAACATGCATTGGCATTGGTAACTAACTGTGAAGTGGACGAGTCAGCCTGTCTGCTGTCCTACAGCAACAAAAAATAATGTTGTCTTATCATAAAAAAAGTAATATCACTTTTTTTATTGCTGTAGGACACCAGACAGGACGGCCCACTTATAATTTAGCAGTTACCGTCGACTATGGATGTTTGCAACGCCAATGGCATCGCAAACACGCTGCTGTCCCATAAGGGTACAGGAACTTGGGTCACCAATGCCGGAACACAACACAAGGTTATTATGGCGACATACTTAAGATCAAAGGTGGTCGCCATCCAGACGGGCTTGAGGCCCTACCACGTAGCTAGGGTGGGTTGTTTTGTCGCCTTTTACGACAGGCCGACCCCGGCCGCATAGGTTAGTATTCTTTCTCCGACCCTGCACGGATACAAACTACAACAACTTCTTAGTGACATTCCATTCTTATATCGTGATACGGCTTTTTATATCAGGGGTAAGTTTATTTAACTGGCCTGTCGTCAGAAAGTCAAATAACCTCTTATAAAAAGCCTTCGTTCTTAGCGGATTAATTGCTATTAATTAATTATTTGAGAAATGCTTTAATAATTTTTTTGTATCATTGTTTTTATTTACTGATTTTGTATTTATAATGTTATTTTTGTTTAATTCTAGATTTCTAGTAATTTATATTTCGTTACATTTTAAATTAATCATATTATTATATAGTAAGTTAAAAAGAGAAAGATAAAAGGAGTTACACTCCTTGTATGTTTTCTTAAATTTATTTATAATCATTTTAATGGCTATATAATGTTTATTATTCCAAATTATAGGCAATGGTTTTATATACGCAATACGGGATTTGCCAAAAAGACGGTTTAAAACAATATTATTTAACTGGCTCTTAGAGAAATATTTTTATGTTACTGTGTATGACATGTATGGTATGATATTAATATCTCAAAAATGAGTACATTGAAATGTATATAATATAGTAGGGACTTTGGATTTAAGCTTGATAAATTTTTGTTATTATTACATTATAAACTATGTTATATTTACTAAACAATTAAATTTTAATTTTGTATGCCAATTGTTTACGAAACATGATTAATGTGCACTTTGCAATATGTTTCTGACCAATAAAATGATTTTGATTTGATTTTTATTTAATATAATAATTTGTGCAATAAGCAAATGCGCCTAAATACGTACGGATCAAAGAAAAGATGTTGCACTACGTAAAAGATGGAGAAAAAGGGAGTCAATGTCGAGATAATGGCTAACAAAGTAGAATGTGAGAACATGTTGTGCCAACCCCACGTAATATAGACGAATAAAGACGACAGGAAGATGTCGATATACGAGTATTATAATGCCTCGAATAAATCAATTTTACAAGAATTCCGTTCCAGCTGCATCCACTAGGTCTAATTCGGAGCTTAGGTATGGTATACTTATGACCATATAAATCTTAATTTATATAAATTAATTAAGTAATAATTATTTAATGACAGTTTTATTAGTATTTATGAGGTTAAAATATGTTTGTCATATAATTTTTTGTACTTACGGGATAGCGAACTTTACACATAGAGCTGTTTATTTCTCCACTTACGCATGGCCCATAAGAAAATAAAGGCATCCCAACCATGTGACCCAGGTAACCGACTCAATATTGGGTTTTATTTAAGTTGGCGTCAGGTAGAAATAGACAATTTTTCAGTGCTCATATGATGACATTTGACAGATACATCTGTCATTTCTCTGCGTCATATGTGCCTGTACCGAAACATGTGTTGTGGTCTGTGTACCTTTAATATCTTTCTAATAAATCTTATTTATTATATTAAACGCCTTTTTAATAATCCATCATGTTTGTGTTTTACAACGTCATTGACGGTCAATAGTGCAACTACGTCGGGATTGAACAAACTTATCTCGTGACCATTTATCTCACGGGGTGTAATCAACAAAGGGAATTAACATTTAAATTGGTATCATACGTTAACATGGGGAAGCCATGAGATTCCATAACGTCTATTGAATACACTCACTGGGTTGAAGGAGGCATCACGTTAAAATGAAATTATGAGGTTTTTTATGACATTTATTTGAGCCATGGCTATGTATGGTATATCATCAAGATTGCTTAATTTTTTCGATAGTTTTCACTTGCTCGGAATGTTCGTAAAAGGACGATAAGTTGCGGCTTTTAACCCCATTCCTTGGTGCCTCTTCTATCTTATACGAAAAGGCTCTTACGAACGTTTTTGATACGTACTCTTCGGATTTGGAATGTGTTTCCGACTGAGGTTTTTCCATAACAGTAATTCCTTGAAGGCCGCCAGCGTGTCGGTAATGCATCTTGTGTTGCAAACATCCATAGACGACGGCGACCAATTGCTACCAGATGGGCCGTTTGACTGTCTTCTGGACTGCAGCTTAAAACAACTTATCATGTATATGGAAAAAATATCGGTTACCACTTATTAAATTAAAAAAATTGTTACGTAACTTTCTTTTAATGCTGGGGAACTGCAGACAGGCTGACGCACACACACAGGCGCACTTAATAACATGCAGTTACAGTGGCCTAAAGATGTTGTGACGTCAGGGACACTGCTGATACGCTGCCGTCCGTGCAGAAGAAACGGTCCCTGGATCTCTTATGTTTTAACAAGACACAAGATTATTATCGTTTCATATTTAGAAACAGGGAAACAGAAACAGGGGGTGAAGGTCCACCTAACTAGGATTGTTTTTTGGGTCTACCCTTCCTGCCGGGGCTCGGCGGAGGCGGCATGGCCAGACATTTGTTTCCCACGTAAGCATCCGGTTGCCGTAAAACGTGGCCGTACCCACGGAGCCGACACTCCTGCAATTTATCCGCAATGTCAAGGACATGAAGACTGCCGCGAATGCGGCTGTTCCTAACGCGGTCCTTCCGCGTCACTTTACTCATCCACGGCAGCATATTCATCTCCGTGACACGCAGTTCTTGTTTGTGTCGCTCCAACACCGGCCACGCTTCACAGCCGTATAAAAGGACAAGCCCAATGATGGTCTTATAGACCTGTCGCTTCAACTTTACCAGCATCTTGCAAATCACACCAGTTACCTCACGCTATTTGGCCCACGCGGCAGCAATGCGCGCCTTGACGTCGCAACCGATGTCACCAGACGCATGAAATAGGTTAGTTTTCTTATTCTACCCCTCATTGAATATTTAACGTTAAATTTTATTTTAAAATAATATTGTATCATATTTTTGTTGAATATTAGCAATAGCAATACTAGAAATATCTAAATAACACAAATCTAACGCAACTCATGTGCATGTTGCAACGCTGCAAGGTTGCCAACTTGCGAAATTTAAATTTGTGAATGCACTTTGTGGAGTGGTTATTAGAAACATTGACTGGTAACTCGCAGTCTATTTTCCATACTGAATCCAGAAAAAGTGGATTAAATTTTTTATATTGCTGTAGGACAGTAGACAGGCTGAAGACGCTTAGAATTTAGCAGTCCGTCGCCTGTGGGTGGGTACAGGAACTTGGGTCACTAATGCCGGAACACAACACAAGGTTATTATGGCAGCATACTTAAGACTAAAGGTGGTCGCCATCGAGACGGGCTTGAGGCCCTATTGTTTTGTCACCTTTTACGACAGGCCGCAGAGGTTAGTATTCTTACTCCGAACCTGCACGGATAAAGTTCTATACTATACATAAATATTGTACTGTGGGTGGACCGGTCTTAAAACTTACCTCGAGGTCTAAAGTACACGATTCGAATACATCCGAGAATAATGCCTATCACAATATATGTAAGGCATATTACAGCGTATTTTTTGGTCCATGTCATCACTGAAATAATCATTTATTCAAATGCTTAAAAACCCATACTCTTTTATTTTTTTAAAAGCTCAATGAACCGATAAAGTTACGAGACCGCTCTAAGGGAGTCCATTAGCTGTCCTTGAAATCACTTTCCGGTGTCCAAGAATTTCGAAATCTACACGAAATAACGATAAAATCAATCGATCGTCTCGTTGAGAAAATGTTTTTGCAATATCTCCTAACTTTAGAATGTAGCGATAGCGAAAACATTTAATAATTATCTCTTTTATATATTGCATTTAACAATAAAAATGCTAAAATTAATATTTAGAGAAATACAATTCAAGTTTATGCATATTTTAATCGGTGTAATCAGAACATTGAAGCTAAATTCGCCTGCAATGTTAATAATGTTAAGTTATTATTTACATATTATAAAAAAATTGGAAAAGTAACATCGGTCAGTTTTGTATGAACTTACTCGAAGTGTATATATATATATATATATATATATATATATATATATATATATATATATATATATATATATATATATATTGAGCTCTTAGCGTTACGGATAACGTCACTACGCTCGCGGAGGTCACGGGTTCGATTCCCGTCCAGCGTCTGGGTGTTTATTTATAATATGTATTTATTTACAAAAGAAAAGTATATATGTAGTATATCAGTTGTCTAGTATCCATAACACAAGTGCTACTTTGGGGTTAGTTGGCGTTGTGTGAAATCTCTCAATATATGTTATATTTGTATTTACAGGAAATTATTTCTTTTCTACAATTTATTATGCTAACCGTACCAAACTTGGAACTAATTGGCATGTCAAAAGGTGTGGCAATGTTTACTTGACGAACTATTGTTCGTGTTATTGACACCGACGTCAGACAGTGTCAAAACACAATGCGTTTGCTGTCCGTATGTCTACACGGTGTAAACTATGAAATTTTTATTTAATTACCGTGTGCCGTGTGGTAATAATTATAACACTCTTTTTTAAATTAAGTGCTGTTGTAATTAATGTTAATTATATTTCAATTGGTACCTGATATCTCAGTGGTATTATTCTTGGGGTCTTTGGTTCGAATCCCACAGTAGCAAGATTTTCTCGACTAATGTGCATATTGTAGCATAATTGTAACGGTGAAGTTTTCCTTTGCTGTCGGTACATTGCAATTATACATCGAGTGGAAACCCGTATATTGAGATCACCGGTATGTGTAATCCACCAATATGCCTTAGACAAGCGTGGGGGGGGGGAGGGGTATACTGTCCGTTCCCTTTAGGGGAGGTCCAAGTGCAGCAGTGGGATGCTTTGGGTTGTTATGATCTTTGACGTTAGGAACACACCTACATTGATTAGACAACAATGAGTGCTTGTAATTTAATATGAACTTTATACAATAGCAATAAAGCTCAAATTGACTACATTTTAGTTAGAAAACATTTGTATGGGAAAAAGAAAAGGGCTGTTTTTATGGTTTTTCCGGCAATTATTCGAATTTTTCTCGCCGTAAAAACCATCCTTGAACTTCAACGAACATTTAAAAAAAAGAATTGGCCAAATTGGTCCAGGCGTTGTTGAGTTATGCGCTTACCAACACATTTTGCGATTCATTTTTATATTATAGAAGATTATTTTACTTATATCTAGATTATGGTGGATAAATTGATTATATAAAAACTATTTTTCTAGTAGTTTCGCTGCATCTAGTTTTTATTTGATGCTTGGTGTAGGAACAGGATAGTCTATTTACTAAGAAAGCACTGCATAATGATTTTTAAAGTATTGTTGTCGTTAAATCGAGTGACTTTATAAAGAGTTTAATCTGTATTTTCATTGTATATATCGACTATACTTGGAGTATGTAGCTAAGTGGTTATACCATTTGCGGTGCAACTGAGTGGTCTCGGGTACAAGGTCATTACAACCAGATGGTAAAATGCAGAATGTGGATTATATAGGAACGAAACCTTTTCTCCTTAAAAGAAAAACTTGAATGGAATCCTTTCTTGTTGATGGGAGTTAGAAGTGATTTATTTGTTTCTTTTTATAACGGTCTGAGAAAAAGATGACGTCACGACATATGTTTACAAGCTTTTTTCCCAATTCGTGCACTTCTGCGGTCGGGGTCGGTCTGTCGTAAAAAGCGACAAAACAACAATACGTACCTCTTGTTCTATAAGTATGCTGCCATAATAACCTTGTGTTGTGTTCCGGCTTACTAACACAGTTCCAGGGGTATGCCAAAAGCAGCGTGTTCTCGGTATCCTTTGCGTCGCAAACATCCATAGGCGACGATAATTGCTTACTATTAAGTAGTCCGTAAGCTGTTCCTGGGCAATAAAAAAATACAAAGAAGAATTTTAACAGTAATAAGCAGTTGTGTACCCATAACACAAGCGCTTTAGTGTTAACTTTGGATCTAGATGTCGCTGTGTGAATTATCGCGCATTTGTAGCGTTACGACATAGGCACGCCAGTTATCTAAATCATTATTTGATTAATGTGCCTGTCGCAATGTTTTATCCCCGACACAAGTTCTTGTGTACGCGCTTGTGGAAATGCAACAGGTCAACTAACTTTGTGTTGAAACTGCGCCGGAAGGTCTGCAGTCTGTACGATAGAAAATAGTGCTACTTAGATAGATAGATAGATAACTCTTTATTGTATACTCAATTTATCTACAAACATAGAAGTTCTTACAACTAATACACAATAGGCGGCCTTATCGCTTAAAGCGATCTCTTCCAGGCAACCTTTTATATAAAAAAAAATTTAATTTATTTTTATAAGGAGTCTGGTGATGTAGGTGTAGGGCTTTGAGTTGAGTATCCATGCTTATTATTTACTTCTTCTTGTACATAATTTGTATTACAAACTAAAAATACATAATAATCATTACAATCAACATATACAAAATGTTACATCACGACACGTAGTTATTGAGTTTGAAATAGTGAATACGAAGTAACTTCTTAAAACTTGACAGTGATTTAGCTTGCCTAACATCGAGAGGCAAAGCATTCCAAAGTTGGACAGCTTGCACTGCAAAAGAATTTTTGTAAAAATACGAAGTGTGTCAGGCGTCTTGAGCTTACGATACGTACTAGTGCGCAAATTCAGGGAAGTAGAAAGGCGCAGGAAATCGAAACGTTCCTTAAGGTAATGTAGACTAGTAGGTGAGTATAAAATGTTATAAAGTAGAGTGAGGAGATGAGTATTCCTGCGAAAAGTTATTGGAAGCCACTTGAGTTTTTTACGATAATCAGAGATATGGTCATATTTGCGTAATCCAAAAATGAACCTTATACAAAAATTAGAATTGTTACTTACTTAGAATTGTTTTAAGGTATACTTATTTTAATACATTAGGAAAAAAATATTAAAGTAAAATTAAAACGATGCGCGCGTACACCAATAGCGACATGATGAAGTTCGCTGATTACTATCTGTCAAGTTTCTGTGGATACTCGTAACTATATTCATAGTAGATTCTCAAGTATTCATAAATCACAAAACACGTGTTTTATATCATTGGAGATAAAAAATATATCTGGGTGCACAGCAGTGCCTCCGCCAAATCGAGCAAAAAAGCGGCACAGCCGTATCCTTTTCTCGAAGCAGTCCAGACCATTTTCGACCCCCTATAACTTCATTGTGGATAAAACTAGAAGCCTGAATTTTCAGTAACTAAGCAGACATTGTATAAACACGGTTTATTTAAAAAATCATTCAATTTGAACTAGTAGTTTAAGAATTATAATTAGTCAAATTTCTTAATTTTATCTCTCGCTCACTGACCGATCATCAAAACTCTAAGGCACTTCTAGCAGACATAGAAGCTTTAAATTTAGAATACAATTAGTGTTTAGTGTATATAGTAAATCAAGGAAAAACTAAAATATTTTGTCACTTCGGTCTAATTTTCTAGATACACCAACTGCATAAATAACTTTGTAATCCTATATAAATGTATAGGATTATAAAGTTACATTTGCAGTTATATCTACAGAAAAGAAATGAGATGCCATCAAAAACAAAAATTGTAAAAAACCAAGCCTTGCAACCCAGTTCTTCTACCGTAAAAAGTTGTGTGTGTGTGTGTCCATGTAATACTAAGTCGGTTACTTTATAAGTTTATAAGTCAACTCATAAGGGACCTTCTGTCTTAAGTAACATCTAGTGACCATATCAATCATAAAAATCTTTTATGTTTTAAATTAAAATAGATTGACTTTGCGATCGCACTAAACAATCTTATTTATTGTAATATGTATAATATGTATTACTTGTGAGATACATTGTGTTTTCATTACATGGAGATCACAACTTTTTACGGTAGATGAACTGAGTTGCGAGACTTGGTTTTTTACAAGTTTTGTTTTTGATATATATTTATTCGCAAATACATAAACAAGTGTATGTTGATCGCCAACATTCATAATATTCTTATTATTTATCATTACTTTAACAAACAAAGTTGTGTCATGCGGGATGAAATCTTTAGCTATTTTTTTACGACTGTAGACCGCAGATATGTTAATGGTCCACTTACTTAATAGTAAGTAGTGTCACCTGTATTGTGACGACGCTTGGAACACCTCTAAACGATGCCCACGTTAGTGAACTGGATCTTAGGTCACTTATGCCGGTCACGAATGCAACATCGGCTACTTAGGCGGAGAACAAATGTCTAGCCATGCCTCCTCCGCCGGGCTCTGGTTGGAAGGGTCAGCCTAAAAATTGTTTGACGTGGTAAAGGGTAATGCATGCCTATGAGCTCACCACTAGGGATGATTATCGTGCGAAATGTAGTTACGGTAAACGGTAGTTGGGGATGCACCGGAATTCAACGTTAAGATGATGATGATGAAAACAGGGTTATTACGGCTGCATATTTAGTCCTAACTTTTAACTAAGGTTGTTTTGTTGCTTTTTATGATTACCGGTCGATAGGCTGATACTTATCGTATTTGTAATCCGTCTGCACGAAAGATACTTCTAGACTAAATGACGCTCTGGGAATAGTCGCAGTATATTTTCATCCATACCAAGCGAATGGAGTATACCACTTATAGGTATGTGTATATTTAGCAAGCGTGAAGTAACCGTGTACTAACGGCGCTGATGTTGACATATCAACGGAACTAGTGGCGAAACATTAACGTTGCCGTTCGCGAATATTTCGCTAATTCCTCACATATGTGTGTAAGTTTCAATTCATAATTACGTTACATTACTTAATGTTTTGTAGAACCTATTTTTCTTGTTTTGTTGCAGGTTTATATTATAAGAATTTGTAATTAATGTTTGAATTAAAAATAATTAAAATACAGATAAAACTGAAAAGAAAGTGGGTAGGTGTTTTGGTATATAAGTATACCGCCATAATAACCTTGTGTTGTGTTCCGACATTAGCGACCCAGATTTCTGTATCCACATGGTACAGTAGCGTATTCGCGATGCTCCTAGTGTCCCAATAAGTGGGCCGTCAGCCTGTCTGCTGTTTCTCAGCGACAAAAGCCAGAGAAGAAAAAGTTAAAAGAAGAATGGATAGCCTCTTTGTTTTTAAAAATGCGCTCGACAACCCGCGGTTCGCGAGCCGCATGTGGCGCTTTGGCTCCTCGGCTACGGCTCTTCCGCGAAATGTTTAATCTAGGCACGGAATATTACATATTATCTGTAATTATTTACGTAATAATGTCTTCTACTAAAAATGGCTCTTTGAATAAATTTAAATTGTGTATTATCTGTGGCTCTTTTGGATGGTAAGGTTTTCGACCATTGCACTAAATCATCGCTTACATAAACTGCGAATTGACAACATCACGCTATGCACACATACTAAATTCACTATTATTAGGTAGGGGAACTCCCGTAGCGTCGGACGGCATCTAGTACCTATCGGACACTAGTACAATTTCGGCGACCAAGAACGCGAGCTATTTAAAATGAGTAAAAGTGGTGCGGGGATAATATTAATGTGGATTTCTTTAGCGGAGCCCTAAAGAAATCCGTATTAATATGATAATCATCATCATCTTAGCGTTGAATCCCGGTTGCAGCCCAAACTCTCGCTTCGGCGCCCGGGGTCCGCTTTTCGACTTTTTCTTCTCCACTTCGCACGATCTTCGGCATATCTGGTGGTCAGTCCATTGGCACGCATATCAACCCCTACGAAGTCAAGTCAGCAGTTTTTGGGTCTACCCCTCCTGCCGAGGTCCAGCAGTGGCGGCATGGCCAGACATTTGCCCCACATAAGTAGCCGGTGGCCGTAAAACGTGGCCATACCAGCGAAGGCGACACTCCTGAAAGTTATCCGCAATGTCACGGACATGAAGGCTGCCGCGAATGCGAGAGTTCCTAACGCCATATTATAAATATGAAAGTAACTTTGTCTGTCTCTGACGTTTTCGTGCCTAAACCCCTGAAATTATTTTGATTTGATTTTGTCGCGAAAATTAAACTTGAAGGGGGTGAAATAGGAGCGAACGTAATTTAGCTCTGTTTTTTTTTAAATTTAAATGGCAGAACGACGTTTGCCGGATCAACCAGTTTTTAATAAAGAAGAAAGGGCTTCGATGATATGCCTAAGGCTGCTTCGACCTTTAATTCGCCATTTGCTCTAATTACAACTTTTAATCATGTTGTAAACAACCAAATAACTCTTTGTTTGTTCTCTTTTTTTTAGATCTATACATATTTTGCTAGTTTTATGCTATGGTATTTTGTAAAAAGTGTTCGGTACAGCTATGTCTGCTATGTCTGCGATAAAGGCGGATGTGTTGGCTTTGTCAATTAATACAATGTGTGGTCATATTACTATTATTATATATATGGTATAAATGTCACTCCGTGGGCCTAGTGGAAGACCAGCGCTGGTTTTATACAAAACCAGCATATGCTGAGCTAAGGCTACTATTTTTTTGTGTTATCATTTAACATTCGTGTATTTTATATGATAAGTATCTATTCGTGCACCTTCAGCCCAATCTAGTGACCTTGTGTGCCTATCTCGCAATAAATTATGCATTATTTTCACCATCACGTTAAATAGTAAGGTGTCAATGTCATACATTTACCTAACTCTATTCACACTATCACTGCGTTGCCACCTTAAGTGCTCTTTCATAACACAATGCCCTTGGAAGACCGAAATTCTTGGAGATTGGATAGTTTCTTGTTTTACATTGGTTATCTAATTTGTTTCTACAATTGTTATATCTTCTTCTTTTAACTGTTTGGCCCCAACGCTTTTGGCATTGATTTTGCCAGTGTCGTACTATGTTAGAAAGATAATAAATAGGTTTATAGAATTTTATTTCTAAATAAACAAAGATCAATGAGCTTAAATATTATTTATATACTAAACTAATCGATCCCGCCCCCTTCGCAGGGTTAATGACAGAAAAAATTAAATAAAAAAAATGAGTCAGTGGAATCCAAAAAGTAAGTAGCGTAGAATCATTTACGTTTTTAATTTGTAAAAGTGTCCAACTGTAAAGTTCGAAATCCCGCCAGAATGTAGTAAGACGACGAATCGAAGTATACTTAATTTAAAAAAAAAATATCTGTCCCACTCTAATAACTTTTGGCCCTTTCCTTTAAAATTTACACTGATGCTGTTGTGGCGCCATCTTAATTAACGTATTTTGACGGGTACTTTACATACACAGATATTGTTCTCGTTACTTTTATTCTCCATAAATACTAATATATTATAATGAATGCCTTTGATATGTTTATTTTGTTAACATTTTTCATACTTTGGTTTGTTTTACTTTTTTATACTAAAATGTATCCAGTTTCCAACATCAAATACGGGAGATTTTGGCATGTGATACAAATATTTTATAAATGGCTTACAACTTAATTGTCTTTAAATAATATGCATTTTAAAAAACAACTCAAACCGGTTCTTCGGGTAATGTGCAGGACAAAAAACATACGAAAAAATGTGTCGCGTCATTCTTGTAGATTTCAACAGAAGACCAGTGTTGATTTTTTATAACCAACTATGCCGAGAAGAAGACCTTATATATAGGACATTATTATTATTATAATATATATATATATATATATATATATATATATATATATATATATATATATATATATATATATATATATATATATATATATATATATATAGCCCCAATTTTTTTAACTAATCATTTTTATTATCTTTCTATTTCACAGTGCATTGTGCCTCCGATGATGTTTTTTAATAGGCGACTTGTGAGGTGGGGACTGGTTGTTGGCGCCGGGGGTCAGGTTTTCGTGCCCCGGCGCTCTCCTGGATCAACAGTTGACGGGGGCCGCAGAACAGCACGCGGCCCTCTCCCTCGCAGCAATAGTGCAGGCGGCGGGTCCTTCCCCGAGGGGCCGTCCGCGGCCGCTTTTTACGGCGGCCGGAGGCCGTTACTGGCCCTCCGGCGCCGCCAGCGTGGCCGGCGTTGGCGGGAGGGGAGTGTGGTGGTCGACTCCCGCTCCCGCTCTGCCGCTTCCTTTGCGGACATGACTGCCTCGCAGAAGTAGGCGACAGCCGTCCATCCAGGATCGCCCCCGACCATGGATAGAACCAGGGCTGGGAGCGACAGGTCCGCACCGATTTCGGCGACGAGGGCGCGGCGCTCCTCGCGCCACGCAGGGCACACGGCGACAGTGTGGTCCGCCGTGTCCTCCTCGTCGCCCGCGCCACAATGGTGGCACCCCGATGTCATCTCCCGCCCTATGCGACACAGGTGCCTCCCGAAGCAACCGTGCCCCGAGAGAACCTGCGTCAGGCGGAAGGTCAGGGCGCCGTGGGATATACGAAAGAAGAAGAGGATATAAGGGGATATGTGGTAGAAGGGGATATACGGTGCCCGTATATCCCCTTCCCTGTCCCACCTGGTTTTACTTCATTCGTTTTGAACTTTTGATTTTTTTATATAAATTTCTCTCCATGCAGGGACAGAAGGATAATATTGACCCCTGCGGCCAAGGGTGGCCTGTTGCAAACGGTGAACGAACACTAGCTAGATGGTAGGGCTTCAAACCACAGTTTCTAAATACGATGCTGTAACAACCTTGTGTTGTTTCCTGGCAGACCCAGGTTCCAAAACCCTACGTAGACGGCAGAATGTAAGCGGCGCCCCTGGCTTCCTCCATCCATAGGCGACGGTAGCTGCTTACTATTAACTGGGCCATCAACCTGTCTGCTGTCCCACAACAATAAAAAAGACCAAATTACTTATCTACCTATAAATATACTACTAAATTTTATAGTTATACGAGTATATAAAACTAAAAAAAATAATGAAATTTTAAGATTCTATTACTTGTCCCACTTTGTTGGATTATCTCCATGTATCCCCAATAACGAAAGACCCGTATATACCCAATTGCTCAATTGATCAAGAGATCTACAACGTTGGTATATCTCCACTTAAGCAACCATTATAAACAGCTACTTAATCGTAATCATTTTGTAACGGAATGGAGGCCTTTTAAAATGGACACATCAGCTCACATTTGCATCACCGCAAGCAAACCTTGACACGTAGGTTACATCACACTTCCAAGGTGAAGAACTGGTCCAATTATGTAACGTATTGTGTAATAGACAAAATGATATATGAGGGTTTAGAAATAGAGTTAGCATTGGTGGGTTGTGTCAGATTAACGCATAACAATTATGTGTGATAGGTAATAAGTATATTTCAACTTACAAGGGATATTGCCTACTCGTCATCACCGGTTTGACTCAAATTTATAGGACATACAGGGCTTGGCTAGCAATGAAACTAGTTCAAGTCGTGGGAACTTCAATAGTGTTTAAAAAAGAATGTTTAGACATCTTATAAGTATTAAGTAAGTACGTAAGCCACTTTCTAATTATTTTTTGCTAAGCATCACATGGCAAAGCAGTAAGAGCTCGGACTAGTAATTTGGTGGACGTGGGTTCTAGTTCTATTTTTCCCACGCGGAGACTTTTGCTTTTTCTGAATTTTTGTATTATTTATTTTCCATTTTATTTCCTAAACACTTGGCCGTATGGAGTTCCCAGTTCCCATGTGCCGGAAATTTAAGCGAAATCGGTGATGACTAGTAGGCAATGTCCCTTGGTTAGTGGTATCACCACAGACCAAGCTAGAGATCATGTTTGGGTAGTCTTTTCTTGCTTATTACTCATACACAATTGCCACGAACCGACCGCTGAAGGAAAACCACGTGAAAAACCTGCTGAAATCACCGGGGTTTACCCGTCAATCTACCTTGGACAAGCATGACGCGTTCTCACGTTACCTCAACGAGGAGGCTCAACCCCGGGGTTTTTTTTTATTGCTGTATGACAGCAGAAAGGCTGACGGCCCATTTAGAATTTAGCAGTTACCGTCGCCTATGGGTGTTTGCAACGCCAGTGGCATCGTGAACACACTGCTGCCCCATAAGGGTACAGGAACTTGGGTCACTAATGCCGGAACACAACACAAAGTTATTATAGCGTCATACTTAAGACCAAAAGTGGTAGCCATCCAGACAGGCTTGGGGCCCTACCACGTAGCTAGAGTGGGCTGTTTTTTTGCTGTCAGCCTGTCTGCTGTCCTACAGCAATAAAAAAAACCTCCGACATGTAAATATTATAAATTATGGGTCATGTAATTTTAATTAAATCTCTGCCTGTCTTTATAATGTAAAGCGTGATGTTACAAACACCAGCGAGATAGGTTGGGTAGGTGATGTAACATTACATTACACATCGTAATTATCATGTCAAGGTCTTCAATCGTGCACAAAGTAAGCTCTCTTACGAAATTTCATCACAATCGCGCGGCGCTTGTAATAAAATAGAATTTACTGCGATTCAAACACCAAGAGATTCATAAATTGTTTGATTCATAGTCCTGCTAGAGCTCCATTTGTATTAGGATTGAAATAAAGATCAATATTAAAAATATTTCATCAGGCGTAATTTATAATACGTCACCATTTTTTAATCCTGGCGATCCTAATTAGGATAATGATATAGTGAACTCATCAGTCCTTGAGAAGTCTACAACGTTTAAATGAAATCTGACCGTTTAATGGGATTAAATAGAGCTCAAAGGAGTTGGTTACAAAAAAACAAACAACTAAACAAACAAACATACAAGTGAAACTAAAAAGCGCGAAAATAATAATAATAATATGTTAAGAAGAAGGTTATGTTATGTGTGTTTGCCGAAGGTTATGTGTTGACTATATCCATGGTAGTGGTGGTACATTTCTATCCGTACAGGGGCGAAGAAAGAATACTAACCTCTACGGCCGGGGTCACTCTGTCGTAAATGGCGACAAAAGGATCTACCCTAGCTACGTAATAGGACCTCAAGCCGGTCTGGATGGTGGCCATCTTTGGTCTTAAGTATGCTGCCAATAACCTTGTGTCGTGTTCCGGCTTTAGTGACCCAAGTTCCAGTACCCTTATGGGATAGCAGCGTATTCGCGATGCCACTGGCGTTGCAAACACCTATAGGCGACGATAACTGCTAAATTCTAAGCGGACCGTCAGCCTGTCTGCTGTCCTACAGCAATAAAAAAATGTTTAACAAAAAATGAACTCATTTCTCGATGTAAACGATCACTAAGAACGAATTTTAGAGAAATCCTGTCCAAAATGTAATTATCGTAAATAATTTATATGGCAGAACAATGTTTGCCAGGTCAGATATTTTTATTATACTATCTCCGGATATGAACACCTATATCTATAGCTATTTAGATGTGGTGCTGGAGAAGAATGCTCGGTATATCGTGGACGGAATTCCGAACCAACGAGTCTATTCTTCGAGAGCTGGGCATCAATCAGAGGCTATCAGGCTCGCATCCTCACTTTCTTTGGACACGTACCACGGCGCGGCGGCGAATCCATTGAATGCCTGGTAGTGCAGGGCAAGGTTGAGGGCACCCGACCACGCGGGAGATCACCGATGAGGTGGAGGGTCCAAGTGAAAGGCGCCGTCGACGTTCCTCTGCATGAATGCACAAGGAGAGCGGCAATTCGCGAGAGTGGCGTCGTATTGTAAAACAGGCTACAAAAACCTCAACGTGACGGCCACGACCACTCTGGCAAGAGTGTAACGCCCAAGAAGAAGAAGATCTATAGCTATTGTCATTCAGGTTGGTCTTCAAGATCTCGAAATTAGAGCAGAAAATCTGAAAAGTAGAAAGAGAAGTAAAACCCAACTTATGGATTACCTTCTCTGCATGCTCGTAATAAGCAAAAGAAAGATAAAGAGGAAGGAACGAAAGGTTTTCAATTCGAAGCTGATATCTAATCTATGCCTTTTTGCTGTGGAAGGTAGAGGAAAGAAAAACCATCTTATTTGTGGGAGAAGTTGAAAAAATGTACGCTGTAATTTATAGATATAAAAATTCGCCAGAATGGCGCTAGTGTATGTAGATACAGTGTATGATGAATGTAGCTGTTGTATACGAGCTAAAGCATGCTGGCTAAAAATTATCTATCTCTCTTTTTGGCTCTTTCTTCTAAAATTTACACTAATGCTATCGTGGCGCCACCTAAATCTAACGCATTTTGTCCGACACTGCATACATAAATATAGTTCTTACCTCTACTCTCGATATTTTCCGCAAAAAGGAAGTGTCATAACACGCTGTATACATGGTGTTCAACTTTTCCTTAAAACAAAATAATAGTCAAAATTTTTAAAAAGATAAGAATAATTTACAATACTAAAGAATATTTTTAATTACAAATCCTCAGATTGTAGATATAGTTAACATGGACCCGCTGCCCGCACTATTGCCACGAGGGAGAGGGCTGCGTGCTATTCTGCGGCCCCCCTCAACTGTTGATCCAGGAGAGCGCCGGGTGACGAAATCCTGACCTCCGGCGCCAACAATTTAGAAGGGGCCCGCCTTAAGACAAAGGGCGGGCCGGTGCCGGCCCGGGCCACGAGATCGGCAGGCCATAGATCCGTGGGCCCGGGCGTAGGCGATACAGCGGGGTTTTTTAGTGGGTAGTCGTCGGATGATCGAAAATCTTTCCCGGAGTCCCACATATCCGTCGGTCCCCCCGGGCCGGGGGAACCCGTCAAGCGAGGTTTTTCCCCGAGACAAAAAAAAAAGATATAGTTAACATAATTTGATTTGATGTTCGATTCTTGTTTGTTACCTACCTTCACTCTCAGTGAGGTAAATGGCAAAAGCGAGGGTGGGACTAAAAATAATATAAGTAGTAACGCGCAAGCTTCTATCGCGAAGGACGGTCGACGTTCGACCTCCCTGATAGTTACTCCAAACTCTCATTGGCCGTGCCATATGTGTGTTCAGTGCGTGACATTTAGCTGGTGCCGTGGAACAGGTCCTCCGCGACCTGAACCGAACCGGGAAGGGGTGGAATCAAGGTCAGTGCGAATTTTTTGGCCACTGCAAGGTATCGCGTCTCTCTAACCACCGCTCCTTTTCCCTCCTCTCTAATACAGTCCCCTGCTCTCGAGCTAGCCTTCTCATTCCTGTTCGGTGCAATCTCGTCCGTTACCGTCATCGTACAATAACTATTTATTTAATCAAATAGGTAATAATGTCAAGTTTTCTGTGAAAAAAGTAGTCCTTAAAGACGTGGTGGCGACCTTCGACTGAATTTGAAATAAAGTACTTGATCAACATTGTTCGCGATGAAGCAAGCAGATCCGAGGCATTACGCCGGGCCATTCAATACGTATGTTACGCCACAGCTTGTCATAACTATCAGAATCGTGATCCCATTTTGATAAATGCCTCATTGTGTCCCTTCTCTTATAATTATTTGTGTATAGCTTAATACATTTACTTAATGTATAATTACATACACAATAGGCTCTCACTAAAAAGATCTTCGGGGATTATTCCATCTTATATTATTGATTTTCCCTTATCATGTTAGATATAATATATAAACTGTGTAAAAGTAAAGTCGTTTAAAATTGGTAACATGCAAATAGAAGGATTAGTGTAATTTTCTTTAATTAATAATTATATGTTTTGTTATTCAAAACACAATCATAATTAATAGTGCTAGTCGAAAAGTTTCGTCCATTCTTACGCACTACTTATCTATAACAAAGCTCAACAGTGTAATGGATAAAAACATTCATAGCATTAAAGCTTAAAATTAAAAAAAAAACTTAGATGATATTTTTTTATACCTGGAGTTCAGCAGACAAACAAACGGCCCATACGATAGCACTTGGTCACCGTCGCCTATGGACGTTTAAGCCTCTAAGATAAGAACGCCTTTTTGAAAAACCTCATATCGATGTTATAACGATACACATCTCTTGCAGAAGGGATAGATGAAGAAATCATTTTATAATAGCATGATGGAGTGGGAAGAAATATTCAAATGTATAGGAACATGTTGTTAAATGTATTAATGCAATATTTTGACTCTGTATTATTTAAATTGCCCACGTAACGTGACGGCGTGGCGCAGTAATCTCGAACTTGCGTCAAAATTACAGTGTGCAAACCGCTTCATAAATTGTGACATAACGAAATTGTGTGAGCTTACAACTTGACAGTTATGTTCCAGTATGCATGTCAAGGTGACTGGCTCAAGTTGAAAAATGTAATACATCTAGCATGATGCAAAGATGTTGCATTACTTGGCAGCGAAGGCCGGTGCATGAACGCAAAGTTTACTTCATTTCGTTGTCTGAAAGAAATGATATTTGCGGGTCACATAAATTCCTGTAAAAATAAAATGTTGCCTTTATAAGACCTGTCATATTGTATAGATCAGAGTGCAGGGCCATAAAGGGGAAAGATGGAAGGTTATTGCATGCAGCAGAGATGCGAATGTTGAGATGGATGAGCGGAGTTACAAAAATAGATAAATTAGAAATGATCATAATAAGTTAGGGGAAGTTTGAAAGTAGCGCCAGTGATTAAGAAGCTGAAAGTAATTGGTTAGCTTGGTATGGCCATATACGAAGAGAGGAGCGTCATGTAATAATGATGATGCTAGAAGTGAGTGGATTACTATCAATCAAAAGGTTCAACTGCTGCAAAAGCAATCAACAAACTATTATAGTAGTTTTTTTTAATAACTTCCCACATCCTGATACACTCAGCAGCTCTATCATTTTATTAATTTTCTACTCCTGTATTTTAAAATATACGCCAATTTCTTTTCTATATGTGTTTACAATATTATATTACTAAATTGTTATTTCTATAAATCGCTACATTTATTTCCTATTATTATTAATTTACTATCGTATAATAGTTTAAGAGCTAAATTACAAAAATGTACACAAAAGCATTGTATAATTAACATTTTAGTCGAGTTTTTATGCTCGAAAAATTATAAAGACTCTTCAAGCACGGACATCAACAATTGAATCAATTGGCACCGTAAAATTAGTAGATGCAAGGGAGTACCTGAATGATCAGGCGACGCAACACTTTGCATCAGAGCTGGCCCAGTTGAAACAGCCAAGGTTACGGGATTAGGTCATCTTTTTTAAATATAATTGATATCGAAACAATTGTCTTCAGTGATTGGTAAATATTTTAATTAGTAACACGTAAAAAATTAACTCAAATTGGATAGTAAAAACAAAAAAGCCATTTGAAGCCAAGTTTATATTTGGGGTTATTTGAATTGTAAATATTCTTCTATTAATTTTTTTTTGAATAACTTTGAAATAGTCTTCTAAAAATCATTTTTTGCACTATTTAAAATCATACAATTTTTACGCAAACGGCGCGCGGCGGTGCCGTTTTTTTTATTGATATCTAACAGCAGAAAGACTGACGGCTCTCTTAACTAAGCAGGTACTGTCGCCCGTGGAAGTCTGCGACGCCTGGGGCATAGCTAACATGCCGTACGCGGATATAAAAATATCGTATTAAAGTTTTGGAGAACCTTTGCGTGCATTACATTAGAAGGTCCAGTTAGTGAGGAACGCCTAGCCGATGACGAGCAGTTCGATGATAGACAGAGGAAGAAGGTATTTGAAATTTGACATGATAATGCGGCTGAACTGAGAACTGAGAGAATCATAAACTTTTGCTTGTTTCTCTGTTATCTCGTTTGGTACTTTAATTTTTATGTAATTTCAGTTTATCTATAAAAATAATTTCATCATCATCATTATTGCGTTAAGTCCCAGTTGCAGCCCAAACTCTCGCTTCGGCGCCCGGGGTCCGCTTTCCGACTTTTTCTTCTCCACTTCGCACGGTCTTCAGCATCCCTGGTAGTGAGCCCATTGGCACGCATATCACCCTTTACGACGTCAAGCCAGCACTTTTTGGGTCTACCCCTCCTGCCGGGGCCCGGCGGAGGCGGCATGGCCAGACATTTGTTACCCACGTAAGCATCCGGTTGCCGTAAAACGTGGCCGTACCAACGGAGCCGACACTCTTGTAATTTATCCGCAATGTCACGGACATGAAGACCGCCGCGAATGCGGGAGTTCCTAACGCGGTCCTTCCGCGTCACTCCACACTCCACAGCAGCATATTCATCTCCGTGACACGCAGCTCTTGCTTGTGTCACTCTAACACCAGCCACGCTTCACAGCCGCTCAATCTATAAAATTAATTTATCTATTAATTTATTAGACTAAGCAAACAGGTGGATAACAAGGAAAATTAATCACGAAAACAATGTGGTTTTGTAACAAAATATTTTAAGTAATAATTATTTTAAATCATCTATAAAATTGTATGTGGACTAATTATAATGTAATTCAAAACAGGAAAATTTTATGTTTTATAATATATTGATATCCATTTTAAGCTATTTTGATTTAATTATTTGGTAATTAAAGAGTTTTATCAAGACTTTTGGATCAATCAACTCTGCCAATGTGCACTAATGAGTTTTGGTGCAAGCTCTTTGAAAGAGTTGGATATTTCAGATGGAGATATAAGTCAAAATAATTTATCCGTGCAGAGGCGGAGAAAGAATACTAACCTCTGCGGCCAGGGTCGGCCTGTCGAAAATGGCGACAAAAAAACCCACCCTAGCTAAGTGGTAGGCCCCAAGCCCGTCTGGATGGCGACCACCTTTGGTCTTAAGTATTCCGCCATAATAATCTTGTGTTGTGTTCCGGCATTAGTGACCCAAGTTCCTGTACCCTTATGCGACAGCAGCGTGTTCGCGATGACACTGGCGTTGCAAACACCCATAGGCGACGGTAATTGCTAAATTCTAAGCGGGCCGTTAACAGACAGCTGTCCTACAGTAATTTAAAAAAAATTTTAGGAATGCGACTCCGAAGACTAAATATACTTTTTTTTATTGCTCTGGAACAGTAGACAGGCTGATGCCCACTTAATAATAAGTAGTTACCGTCGCCTATGGATCTTTCACTAGGGGCATCGGGAACACGCTGATTTCCCGTAAGGGTACAGGAATCTGGGTCCCCAATTCCGGACCATAACACAAGGTTATTAGGACGGCATACTTATAGAACAAGCACACACACATAGCTAAGGTTGTTTTGTCGCCTTTGAGGACAGGCCAACACCGGCAATCTTACTCCGCCCGTGTACAGTGCGAACTTATTTCACAAAATAATAATAATTATCATATACTATATTTTTGGAGATTACCTGCGCTAGGTGAAAACCTGTTTCATGTTTAAAACATTCCATCGTCTGATCCTTATATTCATTCACACACTAAAACTATTTGCACCATGCAAATATTTTGTACTACATGGGAATTGACCTGAGACACAATAAATTCATTACAAAAGCACAATAAATTCAATAGCAATATTTATAAGCTTGTATAAGAAAGATTTGCGGAATTAACTTAAGAGAGCTCAGTATGCATGTCTGTTCACAATGATTTTCTTCACCACCTAACATTTATTATGGAAATTAATTTTGTTTTCAAAATAATACAGTAATAATATTTCCTTCAATCAAAGCAATAAATCTAAATGCATTATATTTCAGAACGTTCTATAATATTAAGCAACACAAATCATTCATCTATCCATTATATCGTTGATCTCTGGCATGCAAATGTCATACAAAATTCCTTTAGAACGAAGCTTTGTCGTACATTCTCGCGGTTCAAGACGTTTTGGTCTTGTTTACAGAAACGTTATGCAACCAATTTGACCTTACAATCTTACGTAACTGTAAACTAAAACTTTAGCGTCTCAATTTTGTTTCCAACCTTATTCTTGGGGTATTAAAGATCGTTTTTAATTGCAAATTAGGATGATTACATAGAATTAGGTTACACAAATGTACAAATGTACCAATTGCAACCGTTAATGTTGTCTGTGTGAGTTCGTGTACGTTGCGATGAATACGATACTATGTTTATAAATACTAAACGTATAACCTACCGTCATTTATAATAGATATTCATTTATAACATTGACATTAACAATGCCTGATAAAATGATACGAACAATTTATTTAATATTATTTAATACAATTACATTAAGTGATACATTTTAACATAAAAACGTCTTGACACTAGAATTCAATTCTACCAGACAACCTTTACATGGATAGAAATTCAGTTAAGTAGGAAGAAGGTAATTTTGCATGCTACATAATACAAACATTTTAGTTATTTATTTATTTAATAAGGTACACCAACAGCATACATAAGATTCAATTTACACAACATTTACAATAATAAAATTCATATAATATGTATGCCAATTATAGGTGCACACAACATTTGCCGTCATAGTAGTTGTTTAAAATTAAATCTGTAAAATGCAATATCAATTAAGTCAAACATATAATAACAATAATCAGAAAAAACAGGAAAAATTTATATATTAATGAAAATGACAACAAATTAAACCGTGGTAGCAAGAAAGTGAACAAAAACAAATTTATCAAAACAATAATAGGAAATACTACCTATACACAAACATCCAATATATACGTATGCATGAATACAAGAATGAAATAAAATACATTAGATATACAATTATTTATAGACATTATACACACAATATTAATACATAATATTATATAATATAAAATATGCAAAATAATAAATAAAAAAACTAATACTACATTAATGAATTTGATGCACCTACTTGTGAAATTAATTTTCCATTTAATCGCAGACAAGAATAGTTCCCAAAATCAATAGGGTCCTTGATAAATTATTTTTTCCATATATCTCGCGATTTCAGCAAGTATTTATTTGATCTTGAAATTAAAATTACAAAGAAATTGGGTCAGTTTCTGAATTTCCTCCGTGAAGGGGCGGAGTATGTTGAAAATATAGGCCGGACTCAGCCTGTCGTAA
This sequence comes from Malacosoma neustria, assembly GCA_963693495.1. Lineage (NCBI taxonomy): Eukaryota > Metazoa > Arthropoda > Insecta > Lepidoptera > Lasiocampidae > Malacosoma > Malacosoma neustria. The sequence continues at coordinate 3,996,108 of OY856395.1, read as the reverse complement.
AATGCGACAAAGCAACCATCCTAGCTAGGAAGGACCATCCCGAACAACCATCCCTGGTCTTTTAGTATTTCGCCATGGTAACCTTGTGTTTATGGCATTACTGACACAGGTACTAGTACACCTATGCGGGCAGCAACCTGTTCGCAGTGACCCTAGCTAATCTATAAGTGGGTCGTGAGCCAGTCTGTTGTTCCTCAAATCACGATGAATGAATGGATTGCATAAAAACAATATTTTCTAAGAATAACGTGAATATATGATAGCAAAGAAGACGTGAAAAAAACGTATCACCATTTGATCATGATGCGTTCTGAGATCATCCTACCGTTAAATCCCGGTTGTGATCCAAATTTCTGCTTCGGTGCATGGAGTCTATTTTCCTACTTTTTCTTCACTCCGTACGGTCTTCTTCATCCTCAAGCCCTCAAGCACTTTTTGGGTCTACCCTCCCTGCCGGACAGATATTTGTTCCCCACGTAAGTAGCCGGTTAACCAAGCGAAAGATACGTTGTGCTAATAAATATAGAAGCAGGATGAAGAATCTGCGCGATATCTTGTACACATCCTCTTGTCCGTGAACTCGACAATCTCGTGTAATACTTTACTACTCTCATTCACAAAGTCGTTAACAACTAGACCTCTTTCGTGAGGTGACAATACTAACATAAAATGTAGGATAAAGTCTTCTTTTAACCAACTTCCAAATAAGGAGAAATTATTTATTTATTACAAATTACAAGAATACATAACATATTATGTAGGTCCATTTGCCAAAATTGTATCATAAGAAACATATCACATATCTTATTTTTGATAAACATTATCCTGAATTTGCAATCTCCTGTTGTTTAAGTTCACTGCTGGACTTTCCCAATTTGTGTCACGAATCAAGGTTACTTGCTTTTTCCATCTATTCCCGGCTGGCATCCTTTCGAAAGTTCATTGGGCCAATGGGATATTGGTTAATATTTGTTTGGATATACAAATTTGATCTAATTTTATTCAACCCGATTCTTTTAAATGTATTCAAAACAATTTTTTTTAAATATCATATACTTAGTCGTCGTCAGCCAATCGTCGTGCACTGTCCAGTCAGTCCTATGCCATTACTGTCATTAAAATTCTTAATTTTTTTCGTATTAATAATAATTCTTATACCATCGAGAGCACTATGTCAAACTAAACTAATCATGGTAAAATAATTGCCACATACAAACGTTGAAGAATGGGGAAACCCGCATACTGAGATCAATCGCGTCTAACCTGTGATAATATGCTTGATAGCGTCTATTATCTCCAGGGAAAGCGCTAGTCTAGCAGTGGATCGTTATAAGGTGCTATGAGCTGATTTTATCCTACCAAACCAGAAATCTTCACCGCCCTACACGGTCGACAAACATTGTACGGTGCTAAGTGGTCGCAGGTACATTCCCATGCCAGTGTCAGTTCGGTGCACGTGACATAATCCGCTTACCCAGTACAACCCGGATGCCACTCAGGGCTACCTCGGTTACGGTTTAATGATGTTACTGAAATCTATAACAATACATTATCTATATTTACAGAAAAAGGGTACCTGGTAGCTCAATGGTATTATACTCGAAGATCAATCTAGAGGTCCTGAGTTCCAATCCCATGGTAGCATGCATCGGTTAGACAGTTTAGCTCGCTTAATGTGCATATTATGGAATAGTTTTATCCGTGCAAGGGCAGAGAAAGAATACTGACCTCTGCGGCCGGGGTCGGGCTGTCGTAAAAGGCGACAAAACAAGCCACCCTAACTAGGTGGTAGCGTTCCAAGCCCGTCTGGATGGCGATCACCTTTGGTCTTAAGTGTGCCGCCATAATAACTTTGTGTTGTGTTCCGGTATTAGTGATCCAAGTTCTGTACCCTTATGGGACAGCAGCGTGTTCACGATGCCACTGGCGTTGCAAACATTATGATTATGAACTGGAATGATGCTGCCAATTCGCGTTGGACAAGCTGGTGGGTATATTGTCTGTTCCAAGGCCGGAGCCCAGCTGTGGGACGCTTGGAGTTATTGTAGAAATAAGGGAAGTATTGGATAATGCTGATTACTCAAAAATGAACAGCTGTTTAGCTGGATATAGTCTGGAATAAGATTGCTGAGACAAATACTTACTATACTCTATCCACTTTACCAAAAAATAAAATGTAAACAAACAAACCAATCTTTCTCAAACAAAGCTAGAATAAAAACAACATGGCGGGTATAATCCGACCTAATAATAAAACACTCCTTCTAATCGACAATAGTATGTTGAACAGTACACTTATAATTACCAGCATATAAAACCAGTAAGAGGAATTTAATTTAATTAGGAAATTAATTTGGAAACATTGTCTTTTTAGGTTCTTTGTAATGTAAGTTAGTTATTACAATTAATGTTGTAAATATGTAAACTTTATATGCATTGTATTTATCATTCATAATTGTAAAAATAAATTAATTTATGTTTTTTTTTCTAAAAGTAAGGAATAGTAATATAAAAAAAAAATAAGAATATAGGAGATATTTCTAATAAATAATTAAAAGTTGCTATGATAATTTTTATATCATGTTCATTGTGCTCTCTCTTTTACAATATCCTATTAGATCCTCGTTTTCCATCGTACCTTAAAGAGCGTTTTACTTTTCTGCCATCGTCCTCTACCCGTGACTTGCGCTCATATTATCAGCTCACTCTAGCAACTCCTTCTCACACCAGTTCCTCATTTGTGCATAATTCGTTTATATTAAAAGCAGTTCACTTATGGAATTCGCTCCCTGTTAATATCAGAAAAGCAAAAACTGTGTATTCATTTAGAATCTTTAGAACATCAGTTTTCGATCACTACTTGAAGGAAGCATAGTAGCAGTATTTGTTGACCTCTTGAATATATGTATGTATGTGTTTTATTATTTTTTTATTATTTTTTTATTTTTCTACTTCTCTTTTAATGGTATTTATATTTTAATAGATTAATCGTAAAGTATTTATTAAATGTAATATCATTTGCACATCACCGTTATGTATTTTGTTACAATTTCCATACTTCGGGTTGCCTGGAAGAGATCGCTTTAAGCGATAAGGCCGCCCATTGTCATACAGCATTATATTGTTGTATACCTATTTTAAGTTAGTTTTAAGTATCTGTATGCAATAAAGAGTTTTCATTCATTAATTCATTGTTGTAAAATTGACATCCAAAGAACCCTTTTTACGATTTGTTTACATATTATTTTTTGGTAAAATGGTTAAGGTATAGACTAGTCATTTCCATAGGCTTAGATAATTTTAATATAATGGGGTTTGAACTACCCCATAATATTGGTGTTAATTCCTGTTATTATGTGACTCCGTCTTGGCTAAATTTGGATTTTAATGGAGCCATTGTCCCATAAATCTCCAAAAAAATCTGTGCTAGGATATGTTTATAAGATATACCTGGTAAGAGGTAATTCTTATAGAGGCAGGCTTGTCGAACAAAAGTCTTTATGCGATGGAGACTGCCGCATTTCTCTACGAAGAAAGAGCACCGTGTTTGGTTTCTTCTCTCAGAAGGTTAAACGGCAGCTGCACCTGGAGACCCGATGTTCTTATATCTTCTTGTTCTTAACCAAGTCTCTTCTTCTTAAAGAAGAGACTGAGAAATTTCGACGTTTAAGGGCACGAAAGATTTTTATGACCATAAGGACCTGTTAGATGATTATCATAATATATGGGTATGAAATTTATTTTTACAGGATTTTACGTGATTATTAACACTAGCAGTTGTTCAGGGGTCGAAGTTCGATCATTATTAATTTTAATTTTGAACGTCACTAATCTATACATATAAGGAAAATAGGGTTCATTTGACGCACCATCAGAACAAAACTATTAAACATACTACGATGAAACTACTACCAGACGCGTTTTTGTAGATGGTTATAGGCTGTTTATTTTTAGATTTCATTGGCCCTTTCTCATTTTTTTTCGTTTTACTTTTACCTACAATTCGCTCAGCTGTTATTCGCCCAGCGGAGCAAGCGTGATCGACTAGTAACATAGATGTAAAATTAAATGTCTATTTTCTTACTTTATTCATATTTTATAGGATAATTATTAAAAAGTTTTCTACACTCCTCCAAATGAACTTTAGTTGTGTCAAATTTCATACTCCATCCGCGTACTTTCACAAAATGGAGGCAAAGTTTTTGTTGAACTGTTTTATAAAACTGTTTTTACGCTATCAGCACAGCCCTGTTCGCAGCATCAGGGATGTTCTCGGCGGATGCTAACCTACTACTACATAACGGGACCCATGCTAACTCAAGAATAGTGTGGATACGACATTCTTCGGAATATTTCTTTACAATATAATCGAATTTAATTATATATATTAAAATTTCTATCATATTTTAGCTTCAAAACGATTCTTCTTATGTTATACAATAAAACTAAAAACTTTAAAAATATCATAATATATTATTATAATCTTTTATAATTATATTTTAAATAAATGTTTTACCTTTATTTACTAGTTTTATCTTTATTTATACGCGCGGGGGTGGAGAAAGAATACTAACCTCTGCAGCCGGGGTCGTAAAAGGTGACAAAACAACCCACCCTAGCTACGCGGTAGGGCCTCAACCGTCTGGATAGCGACCACCTTTGGTCTTAAGTATGCCGTCATAATAACCTTGTTTTGTGTTCCGGCATTACTAACCCAAGTTCCTGTGTGTGTGTTATGGAACATCAGCGTGATGCCACTGGTGTTGCAAACACCCATAGGCAACGGTAACTGTTAAATTCTAAGCGGGCCGTCAGCCAGTCTGTTGTCCTACAGAAATGAATAAAAAAATAGTTAACAAATTGTATAAATAAAATTCTAACGTGACTACCAAGTACCAACGGTTAAGGGAAACATCATGAAGAAACCTGCATACCGACATCATCGGTATCGAGATAATCCGCCTTGGACAAGCATATTTAAGCTTGTATATTACCTTGAGCCCAACAATAAGACCTTCAATTTAAATTGAAGTTAAGTGGCGGGGTTTTCGTTATTAATTCTTACAACTTACTTTTTCTTCCAAGTTTTTAAGCACAGTTAAGTGATGTTATGGCTAGAATGATTTGCTACTTTGCACCATACCTTTTGTGATATTCGATCATGCACTGATTATAAATAATTCTGCGACAAACAGCGCTATCTACTATCAGCAGCGCAGTGCTATACTATAGTTACAGCGCTATACTACAATGTATAGTTGCTAATAAACAACTGATATGGTATATTATAAAAATTTCAACAATAGAGGGACAACATAACAAGACAACGAAGGGAGTGTGACAGCCGTTGTGCGACTGAGTTCGGCCTAGGCGTTAACTGGATGTATATGGGAGCATATATGACTACCTTCAGTCATGAAAGGTGACATGAAGTTAGGGACATATGTCATCTCAATCAATCTATCAATTTAAAGATTGCTTCGTAGATGCGTATCTATATTATGCTGTCGTTGGGATACCATGTCGCGTGCTGGCCTACTGGTCCACATGTGAGGATGATAAAAATGTCAAGATGCCGCACTTTTTTATGAGAAACGACACTTGCTAGGTCTAGTTCATGCGTTATTTATTCCTAAGTATTTCTAGATTCTTCGAACGATGATAACTGTTATAATTAAGTTAGAATAGAATATTATTTATTACTCGCTGTTGTAAATGTACCAAACAATTTCAGATACAACTGACGACCTCCTGACGTAGCGGCTAACGCATGTCGGTGTGACAAGTGTTCGCGTGTCCCGTGTTCGATTCCCGTCCACCGTTTGGGTGTTTATTTATACATATATATGTATTTATTTAAAAATAAAAAAGAAAAGTATATACTTTACACTATACATATATATGTACAATATTTCTTGTCTACTATCCATAACACAAGTGCTATGAAACTTAGTTTGCGTTATGTGAAATGTCCCAATATATTTATTTATTTAACTATGGTATGTTAAGGTACATAGGCCTTCTTGCTAAAAGAAATCTCTTCCATGCAACTTTTGGATGGACAAGATTTTCAAGTAAGTTAAGGCGTGTAGTCCACCGGGCTGGAGAGGATTTGTTGCCCATAGTCACCAAGCTGGGCAGGTGACCGCAGTGCTGACTTGTTTGCATCAGATACGCAGCCCAGTGGGCCGATGACATTAAAAAGGTAGCCAGTAGTGGCTGGACGAGAAAAGCGTGGGATCGGGTGTTATGGCGTGATCTTGGGGAGGCCTATATTCAGCTATGGGCTACGTAAGGCTGTTGATTGATTGATTAAAGGCGTGTAGTGTCTTAATTATAACATTCATATTAAACTTTACAATATATTATACAATGAATTTATAATATTATAAATATATTATACGGTACATACAAGTATATGCAGTAAATACATATGAAGCATAGGCTGACGTCTTATTAGATGAAATATAAAGTTACAGTGATCGAGATTCTTTTAAAGGAGTACTAATAAATTTATGATGTAAATAATATTTTGATACAAAACTTGTTAAGACCGGCTACTGACGTCGCAATGGGATTATCCATATTAATCGGCCACCGACCACCGATATTAATCGGTGAATGGTGATAAGAGTGCCAATGGACCCCACTACTAAGGATGCTGAAAAAACGTGCAAAGTGGAGAAGAAAGTCAGAAAGGGCACCCCGGGTATCAAAGCGAAGATTTGGGTTGTATTCAGAATCATACGTTAAGATGACGATGAAAAAATTTGTTAAGACAGCGTTAGAAGTCCGAGTGTCGATATTAAGGTCGAATCTAGACCAGAAATGAAAGATATAGAGTATTTTGAATTATTTCCGTCTGAGTTTTCGTGTAATTTTGAACATAAATCAGAAAATAATGGAATTTCACTAAGATCTATGGGGTGCAGTTACATACAAAAAGCATCCTTTAATTTATGTTTCAACGCAAAAATGAAGCTTTGTGATGTTTTTATATAATGATGGTGTTGGATCCTTGCATAAAGATTATTGTTATTTGCCCTCATTTTTGTCGAGGTAAAAGCGAGGGTGTGATGACGGTAGTATGGAGTAGTATTACGTGAGCTTGTAAACGCGCGGGACGATCAACGTTCAACCTCCCTGAAGAAGTAATAACGCGTGAGCTTATAATCGCGCAGGACGATCGATGTTCACCTACCTGAAGAAGTAATATCGCGTGATCTTCTAAGCGCGCGGGACGGTTGACGTTCAACGTCCTTGAAGACGATTCTCTGCGCCGTGTGCAATTGGCTTCAGTTACTCCTAACTCTCATTGGCCGTGCCATAAGATTGTGTTCAATGTGCGTGACATTTAGCTGGTGCCGTGCAACAGTTCCTCCGCGAGCGAACCTGAACCGAACCGGGAAGGGGTGGAATCGAGGTCAGTGCGAATTGCTTTGCCCACTGCAAGATATCGCGTATCTCTCCTCTACTACTCCTCTACTACCGCTCCTGTTCTCTCCTATCTCATACAGTCCACAACTCTCGAGCTATCCTTCTCATCCCTGTACGGTGCAATCTCAGTCTGTAACCGGCATCGTACAGATTGTGAATATGAATGGATGACGCAGCAATTATTACGTCATTATCTGGTATACATTACAAAAAATAATTACGCAACAGCTCTTATCTGGATTATTTATTACCAAAAAAGTATCTTACGTGACATTCTTGCTAAATTCCATTTTGGCAACCATAACTGCAATTTTAACTAAAATTGATAAGTTTTGGCAATATATATCGCATTTGGGATGTTTGAAATCAGTTTTATTCGTTTGATTTATGTTTTGAATATGAAAGTGGTCTGTGCTATTATTTATTTAAATGTAAGTTGGTATTATATAAATTTATAGATGAGTTATTGATTAATAGCTCTGCAGATGTATGCACGACGGCTAACAGAAAAGAGTGGAAGCAGCGTGTTGTTGGGGTAAGCACCCACATAATGTGGAATAAGGGCAGGAAGAAGATTACATATGAAGTCAAAGATAAAAGTATTATGTATTTAAATTAAATAATAAATAAATAAAATTAAATAATAATAAATAAAATAATAAATAAAATATATAAGTTGGCGCGCTCCAGGGTCAAATCGGCACAGGATATCTCCAAGTGCCGCTGCGTAAAAGACCCCGGAGGCAATCTGTTATGCGAGGACCTCGCGGTGAAGGAGAGATGGCGCTCGTATTTCCACGAGCTGCTGAACAAGCAGCATAAAGAGGTGCAGCCGCCGGATCTTCCTCCAAATCAAGGATTAGTGCCACCGGTAACGCCTGCAGAAGTCCAAAATTGTCTTCGCCGCATGAAAAATCGGAAAGCTGCCGGAGCCGATGGAGTCCCCATCGAAGCCTGGAAGGCGATGGGCTCGCGTGGTGTGGGCATCTTAACAAACCTTTTTAACCGGATACTCCTCACCGGTATGATCCCGAACCAATGGAGGCTGAGTGTCATTACTCCAGTCTTCAAAGGCAAGGGATCGGTGCAGGAGTGTGGTAACTACCGCGGTATAAAGGTCATGTCCCACACCATGAAGCTCTTCGAGAGGGTTATCGACTCTCGGATTCGGCAGGAGTGCACTGTCTCGGAATGTCAATATGGGTTTCGCCCTGGTCACGGGACCATGGACCCAGTTTTTGCCCTAAGGACTGTCGCGGGGAAATACAGGACGAAGAATACGCCTCTGCACTGCCTGTTTCTTGACTTGCAGAAGGCCTTCGACTGTATTCCTCGCGCGATAATCTGGTGGGCATTGAGATCTAAAAGGGTTCCAGAGGCCTATATTGACATCATCCAAGACATGTACCGTGACTCCGATTCCGTAGTTCGGACCGCTGTTGGCGACACAAAACCTTTCCCCATCACTGTCGGGGTACACCAAGGATCCGTCCTTAGTCCGTTTCTGTTTAGCGTGGTATTAGACGTACTGTCAGACAGCATCAGAAACTCACATGAGCAGCCCCCGTGGCTCCTCATGTATGCTGATGATATCGCGCTGGCAGATTCGGACAGGGGTAGGCTGGTGCGACGTGTGATGACGTGGAAGGAGTCGCTTGAGAACGGTGGTCTGAAGCTCAACGTGGCGAAGACCAAGTACTTGGCCTGTAACTCCACAGATCCTACACCCGTACGCATAGGCGGCGACACGGTCGAGCGCACGGACCAAGTGAAATACCTGGGATCTGTGTTTCACGCGTCTGGTGACATCGATTGCGACGTCAAGGCTCGCATTGCTGCCGCGTGGGCTAAATGGCGTGAGGTAACTGGTGTCATTTGTGACCCCAAGATGCCGGTAAAGTTGAAGGGACAGGTCTATAAGACCATCATTAGGCCTGTTCTTTTATTTACGGCTGTGAAGCGTGGCCGGTGTTGGAGCGACACAAGCAGGAGCTGCGTGTCACGGAGATGAACATGCTGCGGTGGATGTGTGGAGTGACGCGGAAAGACCGCGTTAGGAACTCCCGCATTCGCGGTAGTCTTCATGTCCGTGACATTGCGGATAAACTGCAGGAGTGTCGGCTCCGGTGGTACGGTCACGTTTTACGGCAACCGGATGCTTACGTGGGAAACAAATGTCTGGCCATGCCACCTCCGCCGGGCCCCGGCAGGAGGGGTAGGCCCAAAAAGTGCTGGCTTGACGTCGTAAGGGGTGATATGCGTGCCAATGGGCTCACTACCAGGGATGCTGAAGACCGTGCGAAGTGGAGTAGGAAAAGTCGGAAAGCGGACCCCGGGCACCAAAACGCAAGTTTGGGTTGCAACCGGGAAGAACGCTGAGATGATGATGATGAATAAATAAAATAAAAACATGCGGGACAGTCTTTGGGGATTGCGGATAGAAGTGAAAACTAAGTAACTTGTGAATTGTATCGTCGAGCTATTAGATTATTATTTTCGGTTTATAAAGAAGTGTTTATAATCAAGGATTAAAGTTTAAATTGGTCGTTAACACTTCTTTAAAAACCAAAAATTGTTCGCGCAAAAAGTGCTTAACGCGCCTAAAGAAGTTTTCACTTTAAAAACGGAACTGTATTTCATTGTAATAAAGTCGCAATTCAAATAGATATGTATAAGTAATGCAAAGCAATCATTTAAAAGTTACATTATAAAATAAACCTTAAGTCATTATAATAAGGTTGGTATTACTGGAGCAAAACTCCGTCTTACGAATTTTCGATCAGGACACGTGACACAAAAAAGTGCACAACGCCGCTAAAGAAGTTTTCACTTCAATAAATAGAGCCTTTATTTTTCCAACTCATACTTTGTTGTATCTTCTAATGTTAATAGTGTTAGTATTAACTTAGTAATTATTTGTTAGGATAAAGAAGCATTGAAGGAAGGGAACCACACTCTCACAACTAACCAAATAATAATAATAACAATAGAATAAACCAATAATAATAATGAAGATTATTATGACTAAATAATGCAAAATTACACGTCCCATTACACGTGTGCTCCCGAAAAGCAGCTGTCCGGGAGGAATGGAGACAGATTGTCAGGCGTGTGACTGAAAAATGATGACCACGACCGCTCTGACAAGAGCGCAACGAAAGAGAAGAAGAATGCAAAATTACATTAAAATAATATTACATATATTATTTATTTATTTGTTTCTATTAGGACACTGTATGTGAGACGTATTACATTATTTCTCTGTAAAAGATATATCTTTATATTAGAGGGATTATTTCATAATGTTGTAAAAATCCTTTATTTGATATTTTTTTTATAACAGCAGACAGGCTAACGGCCCACTTAATTATAAGCAGTTACGGCTGCCTATAGCCGTTTGCGACGCGATACAGCGAACACACTGCTGTCCCATAGGGGTAGCGGAACACAACAGAAGATTATTATGGCTGCATACTTATACACCAAGGGTGGTTGCCATCCAGACGATCTCGGGGCCCTACCACGTAGCTAGGGTTGTTTTGTCGCCTTTTACGGCAGGCTGACCCTGGCCGCAGGGGTTAGTATTCTCTCCACCCATGCATGGAGATATTGTAAATAGGTACATTTTATTTATTTCTATATATTGTGGTATTGGTCTCGGAGCTTTTTTTCGAATTCGACTTCGATTCCTACGATAGCATGCACTGCTAATGCCATTTTCCTTCCTAATATACATAATATAAATATAATCATCACCAGAAAACGGTGAAGAACAATATCGTAAGGTAACCTACATACGATAAGTATGGTGGGTACTGTCTTTTTCCCCTAAAGAAGATCCGAGTCCAATAGTTGGACATTATGAGCTTATTTTATTTTTATATTAATATATGCATTTGATAGGAGGCTCAAGAATGGTGTCTGGACGTTGTGGAGCTTAAAAGAGCTCGTTCTCATATTTAATGTGAATATGAGAACGAGTACAAAAAATAATTCAAATAATTAATGTAATGATGATAGTAGTTTTTTTTAATTGTAAATCAACCTATTACTTCTTTAATTTCTTCCAGTTGGGTTATCTGGAAGAGATCGCTTTAAGCGATAAAATTTTGTTTTACTGTGTTATTATTATTAATGTCTAGTTTTATTGTGTTGTCCTAGTTATAAGTTTTATTATAAATGTATAGTAAGTAATAAAGAGCTATCTGTAGGTGTATTAGATAATAAAAAATATTTTTTATTTCAGGCAACACTGCTCCAAGCATGCCCAGATACGACGCCGACAGTACAAATACAGAACTACGATGGACCAATATTTTTATCATCTCCAAAAACATGCGACCAATCATTACTTCACAACCAAAAACGCTTTTGCGAAAACGATTGCACTTGTGTAGGCAAAGTCCCTAAGATTTGTAACACCAATTGCGGTACAAGCTACGACACGAGAGTGAGCAACGGGTTTTATGAAGTTCCCAAAATGTATGATGTCTATGACCCGAAATTGTGTACATCACCTAAGTATTATGAAGTTCCGAGAGTGTGTACCCAGCCTTACTGCCCTCCGAATCCCAAATACGACCAGTATTGCCCACAGCAACAATGTTTTATCAGTAATGATGGTTACCAGAAGACGGGGTTTCTGACAGAAGCTAAACTGAAGATTGGTGTAGTTGCAGATTCTATAGAAGACCAGAGAGCATTTTATGGAATTAAATATGATGCAGACGGGTACAATAACAATCAAGGGTGTTTAAAAACTTGCTTGTGCAAAACATGTGGAGGATACCTTGCATTATAAAAAAAAAACGTAAATTTTGGTAAATTAATTTACGCTTTGTACATTTTAATTTCATAATTTTTTTGTATATTAAATAAGAGCTTATTTATGATGCACGCAAAACATTTATAATATTAAAAGTAAAACTAAATAATCAGAACTATACTCATTTGCACGTATTATAAAGCAGATTGTAAAATAAAATCATTTCTCAATAAAAGGAAATAACTAAATTATTGAAAGTTTATTAAAAAAACTGTAAGAAGCGGCCACCGTTTCGACTCTTTACTAAGCAAGGGATCCGCGCTGCCCCACAGTACAGTGTAACTGACTGACTACTTTACATAAAAAAAATTGAATGGATTTTTTTATTGCTGTAGGACAGCAGACAGGCTGACGGTCCGCTTAGAATTTAGCAGCATCCTGAACACGCTGATGTCTCATAATGGTACAGGAACTTAGGTCACTAATGCCGGAATACAATACAAGGTTATTATGGCGTCATACTTAAGACCAAAGGTGGGGGCCATCCAGAAGGGGCTTGGGCTACCACGTAGCTAGGGTGGGTTGTTTGTATGCCATGTTTCTGTACCCCTGAGGGATAGCAGCCCTACCACGTAGCTGGGGTTGTTTTGCCGCCTTTTATGATAGGCTGATCCCGGCTACGGCAGAGGTCAGTATTCTTTCTCCACCCCTGAACGGATATAATTTATAATTTGTTGCCTTTTCAACATGTTAAAACAAAAGACAAAAATGTCTATCTCTATGTCTATTTGATATATCGGAATAAAGAGTACATCGTTGTATCCGTAAGTCACCCATTTTTAAGTTATTTCCTGGAAATGTTTGCTAAAAAAACACACACCAACAAATTTTTAACGATTCTGGGTATATTGGTGTTGCCTTGGGGAAGTATGATGTCGGACATGTGGTGGCCGTCATGGCATTCAACGTGTTAATTAAGTCTCTCGCCATTGACACCCTCATTATTGATGAAGAAAAAGAGCACGAAGAGCCCAACACTGAGATTGTTACAAAGTACTAAATTGTCATAAAGCGAATGCCATGAAGACATGTATAGTATACCATCCATTACCACTTCATAGCAAGAGATTACCGTTACCTATGGATATTTGTGACGCCAGGAGCACCGCGAACACGCTGTCCCATACGGATACAGGAACCTGGAGCACTAATGCCGGAACACAACACAAGGTTATTATGGCGGCATATTTAAGACCATCCAGAAGGAACTTGGGCTTTCTGTACCCCTGAGGGACAGCAGCGTGTTTAGCGTCCCAAACATCCATAGGCGACGGTAACTGCTTACGTTAAGTGGGCCCTCACTGTTGTTCTTCAGCAAAAATATAATTTACTGGAATCGACATTGCAGCCCCTATATTATAGGGATCTGTGTTTACGTGTTGTTTCCAATAAATGTAATATGTATGTAACAATGTAAATTGCCAAATATAGGAAAAACGCGGCAAATAATTATTATCCGTGCAGGGGCGGAGAAAGAATACTAACCTCTGCGGCCGAGGTCGGCCTGTCGTAAAAGGCGACAAAACAACCCACCCTAGCTACGTGGTAGGGCCTCAAGCCCGTCTGGATGGCGACCACCTTTGGTCTTAAGTATGCCGCCATAATAACTTTGTGTTGTGTTCCGGCATTAGTGATCCAAGTTCTGTACCCTTATGGGACAGCAGCGTGTTCACGATGTCACTGGCGTTGCAAACATCCATAGGTGACGGTAACTGCCAAATTCTAAGCGGGCTGTCAGTCTGTCTGCTGTCCTACACAATAAAAAAAAACAATTTGGCGTAAACGCGTGTATTGTAAAGTTCAAATAACATAAAATAACGCAGTGGCGTGGATATGGCAAATTGCGCATTAAGAAATTTGTTTGCACGTAAATTAATAGTTTACGTAATGAATGAGTATAATTTTTTTGCTCGTCACAGTAAAAGGCGACAAAAGAACCCTACGGGCCCCAAGTCCGACTGGATGTGTTGTGTTGTATTCCGGCATTAGTGACCCAGTTTCCTGTACCCCTATGGGATAGTATAGGTTTGCAAACTCAAATTTAAAAAACTAGGATTTGAAGTTGGAAAAACCAGGACAATTCAGTTTAAAAACAGGACGCAGTAACAGAGTTTCAATAGTTAAATTAATGTAACAGAGTTAAAATAGTAAAAATAGGTTAAATGAAATTCACGTAATGATAATAATCATATTGTTTTAAATAATAAGAGTATTTGAATTAATGTAACAAGTATTTGAATATTAAAAAAGACAAGACGCTGCTTAAAAACTTTCCAGGACATCCCAGGACACTACAAAAACTAGGACATGTCCTAGTTTCCTGACCTGGGAAAACAGGACGGTTGGCAATCCTAGGATAGTAGCGTGTTCGCGGTGCCCTAGCGTTGCAAACATAGGCGACGGTAACATCTGTCTATTAAGTGGTTCGCCAGCCTGTCTGCTGTATGTACCTCAGCAATAAGAAGAAAGACAAGTTTCTGCATATCTTGTTACGAAGTTCGCTTGATTTTGCAGCGTTTATCTCTGCTTTTAAAGCCTCAAGTGAATTAATCTGAAGTTTACTCTGCAATATCAATTGAGTTACACATTAATAAAAACACACTTTTATAGAAAATCAAACTAAAAGGTAAAAAATAATTTTCAGTAAATTTAAATTAAGGATAGTGGGATTAACAAAAAAATGAATTTTATTGTAAAAAAGTATGGGGTGCTGTATCAATTTTTGTGTTGTACCTATCTAGTGTATGTATTTTATTACGTAATTTAAAGGCATGCTTGTTAATTATTGAAAAATATGGTATTTTTCCAAAAAATACAATTTTTTTATCTTGTATCCAAATTTGCTTCCAAAATAAATCGTTGGATATTTTGTAAATGTTTATTATATATATATATATATATATATATATATATTATTATATATATATATATATATATATATATATATATATATATATATATATATATATATATATATATATATATATATATATATATATATATATATATATATACCTAGTCAGGTCATAAGTATTGTCACACAGTAAAAACTTTTCTTTTAGAATGCTGGCCACAAAAAAGTTTATTGAATTCGAATTTAGAATTGTTCATGAAAATAAAAATGTATAACTTTTAGAATTTTACTCATTTTAAAATATGGAGTGTACGCTTACAGAAGACCGTGTTGCAGTTATTGCGTTGCATCGTTGCGGTTACGCGCCAATTCAAATTTTTAACATACTGAAAAATTTGAATATTACCAAAAGATTCGTTTATCGTACCATCAAACGATACAATGAAGACTCTAGTGTAGATGACAGGTCAAGAAGTGGTCGCCCTCGGTCTGTTAAGACTCCAGCAGTGATAAAAGCTGTGAAGGCACGAATTCAAAGAAATCCCAAACGTAAGCAGAAACTGTTGGCCCTTCAGATGGGGTTAAGCAGAACCACGGTGAAAATGGTGTTAAATGAAGACTTAGGGCTTCGGGCATATCGAAGAAAAACAGGACATCGTTTGAATGCTCGTCTAATGGACCTGAGACTGAAGAGATGCCGCGCTTTGTTGAAGCGGTACGCGGGAAAAAAATATCGGGAAATTCTTTTTTCGGATGAAAAAATGTTTACCGTAGAAGAGAGCTACAACAAACAAAATGATAAGGTGTACGCACATAGTAGTAAAGAAGCGAGCAACCGTATTCCGCGTGTCCAACGAGGTCATTTTCCATCCTCGCTCATGGTATGGTTGGGAGTTTCTTATTGGGGCTTAACAGAGGTACATTTTTGTGAGAAAGGTGTAAAAACGAATGCTGTTGTGTATCAAAATACAGTCCTGACGAACCTTGTGGAACCTGTTTCTCATACCATGCTCAATAACAGGCACTGGGTATTCCAACAAGATTCGGCGCCAGCTCATAGAGCGAAGAGCACACAAGACTGGCTGGCGGCGCGTGAAATCGACTTCATCCGGCACGAAGACTGGCCCTCCTCCAGTCCAGATTTGAATCCGTTAGATTACAAGATATGGCAACACTTGGAGGAAAAGGCGTGCTCAAAGCCTCATCCCAATTTGGAGTCACTCAAGACATCCTTGATTAAGGCAGCCGCCGATATTGACATGGACCTCGTTCGTGCTGCGATAGACGACTGGCCGCGCAGATTGAAGGCTTGTATTCGAAATCACGGAGGTCATTTTGAATAAACTTTAATGTCATAAGAATCTATGTTTTGTTAAGTTCATTTTGGTATATGAATGGTTACATAATTAATAAACTTGTTACAATTATTTTACATTAAACATGTGATAGAATTTATGACCTGACTAGGTATATATATATATATATATATATATATATATATATATATATATATATATATATATATATATATATATATATATATATATATATATATATATATATATATATATATATATATATATATATATATATATATATATATATATATATATATATATATATATATATATATATATATATATATATATATATATATACATATTTGTTTGATGTTTTCTTTGTATTACAATGATAAAATACTTAAATAAAATTATGAATTAATATCAAAAATCTATTTAAGTATTTTATCGTTTCTACCAGCATAATATGACAATATTATACATTTACATCATATTGTCTTTAAATTCTCGTATTTGTCCTCAATAAATGTATTCTTTTATTAACATTTTTTTGTTTCAAAGCCATAGTTAGTAAGACTTTATAAAAAATACATTTCTGTATTGAACAACTTAAAATGTTAATAAAAAAAAATTCTGAACACTCCAGTATAAAGTTATTATACAGCTATATTCTTATATAAATGGAGCTTACATATAAAAGTAAAGCGCAGTCCACACTAAGCTAAGCAACGGTTCGTAACAAGTCGTAACGAACATGAGGTAATTGTTACGCAAAGTGCTCAAGGATACCGCAAACCGGTGCGCTGGGGTTGCGAAACGACAAATGTCGACTTAGGAAAGGAGCGGGGCGCGTGTCAAGGCGCCCGCGTTGCCAGTGGTGGGTTAGGCCGTGTTATACTGGGGCTTGAAGTTATGCTTCTTATGGGCGTTAGGAAAAAAATATGGGAGTAAAATTTTTACGATGCCACGTGATGAAGTTAGCAGATGTTAACTCAAGCGTTCCATGTTGATTTGTGTTTCGGGAAAACTCGTGACTTAGTTCTTAATTAGGAAACTAATGAGCGATGTAAAACGTTAGTGCTTTACTATATAGTATCAAATAGTACGAAACTATTATAAGTGGATTTATAGATTTGAGGTTAATCGTCGGCATGTATTCTATTTATTTTTTACGGCAAATGAATATAACTAATTACGTGCGTACATAAGTACACACACAATTTTTTTTGAGGTGGAAATGCCCGATGCACCCATATGGGAACGGACGGTGGGTAGTGTAGGACTCTCCGTGCAATGCGTCCGTACGTCCCCTTCTGTAGGCTGGGGGACGCACGTCACTCGTATACCCATTAAAACCACCCCAGTGTTCCTTAAGTTTCACCGAATGGTTCCAAGCGGACGAACAGTACCGGTTATAGTTGGCATAATGCTGAGCTTGGATCCTGGATGAATTGAATGTGTTAACAATTTAATCTATATAAGTGTTATGATGTCCCAAATAAAACATTTATTTATTTCTTTCTTTCCTTTTCACCCCTTGAGTGATGAGGCCGTGGGACGCGATGAACTAGTCAGCCCGAGGCCCAGACTGGCGCCGGCCTTTTCAACTATTATACTGGGGTTACTATAACTGTGACAGAAATAGTGATAAGCCGTAAGCGTCAAGACTACCCTACAGATACCGTTTGTAGGCTTTTCAAATTTAATCTATACCTGTAATCTTTTTTTTTACGAACAAAAACTGCATGGAAACAGGGGTATGTGGGACTTGGGGATGGTCGACACAGCCTACCCACTAAAATACCCCGCTGTTTTTCTAACGCCTACTGCCTGGGCCCACTGATAAACGTAATTTTTGACCTCATTGACAACATAGAAAATTTTATTTTAGAAGAGCATTCCTCAGTAAACTCAGAATGTATGAAATTGTCCCGTCTTCAATGTGAAAGTCACGCAGTTCTTCACTGATGAAATACTTTCATCTTCTTTTAAATATCTAAATTCAGTTTGAGCTCACGACCTGCAATCCATTCTTATCGTACTTTGAGTTAAAATTTTCATGAGCCCTTTTGTGTAACAGATAATAAATGTAGTATACCAGGACATTTAATTAACGTGACGGAAATTAGTACTGGCCTCATTTGTTTCATTTCATTCATTGTCACTTCGAATACTTAAAATACTAGTGGATGATAATCTCCACTCTTTATATGACAAATATGGAGGAACCATAAGTAAAAATCCCCAAACAGATTTGTGAAAATTAAAACTCCTTATGAACGCAGCTTTATATTCCTTTCGATTAGTTGGGCAATGGGATTTAAATGCCATATTTATTTTTTGAACTATTCGATGTAAGATTGCTTCGGATTTTTATTTATAATTTAGTTACTTCCCATGGTTGTTTGTGGCATATTCCTAACATCTTCTTCATAACATTTTCGAGGGAGGGTTTGAGGCCTTAAGTTAGTACTCTTTACCATAAACGGCTTAAACTCAGGGAGCAACGACCCCGGTAACGCGGCTCAACCTGTAGAAGCGCACGTCCATATGATTAGTGTGGCTTTACTGCAGCTGTACGTTAACCCATCTTGGCTTGTTGGGTCAATTTTAGCTGCTTCCCATAACGAGACTGATGCCTTACTTTCTAGTCGATCTATCAACTTTTGCAGATAACATATGCTAAGTGGTAAGGCGCCAATCCCGTCTGGATGGCAACCATCTCTGGACTATAAGTATGCTACCATAATATATTTGTGTTGTGTTCCGGTATCATCATGCGGACAGTAGTGTTTTCGCGATTCTCCTAGCGTCGCCAACATCCACAGGCGACGGTAACTGCTTTAAGTGGGTCGTTAAACTATTTTCTGTGCCTCAACAATTAAAAAAAAATACTTCTCATGACTAGACAAACATCTTACTATATTGTCATTCATTCATTCATTCGGCCAATAGAGGGAATGAGTGACGAGATTGACGGAAAGTGGAAACCAGGCTATGTAATTCAAAATATAGGCACAATCTAGCGGTTTAATGACGTCGAAATATATTATACTAAATATATTATTTTGTATAATTAATTATGTGTATATATAGTATAATTACGTAATACGTAAATATAATTTCTGAAATTAAATTATTAATTCCCGACCACAAAAGGATATGATGACAGTTTCGGCAATTCCACATAATTTCAAAAGCGTCTGTTAATCTACAATAAAATTCCCGATGTATTATGATTCCAGTACCTACCAAAATTAACGCGGGAAATCCCTGTTATACATGATTTGTAATTATTTTAGACGCTGAGGCATATGTATAGCGTAGTCCTAATTGTGACCTATGATATGATGACGTCAGATATAGGACTATCGCGATTGTGATAGATGGCTAGGCATGAATTTTCTGTCAAAGCAGACCCCCCCCCCCCCTTCTATGTTAGGTAGTAGAAGGTGAGTATTTTCGCTCTCCAGCGCTCCTCTTGTCCATTCTTTTGTTTTATTGTTGAGGTACAGCAGACAGGTTGACAGTCCTCTCAATAGTAAACAGTTACTGTTGCCTCTGGTTGTTTGCGTCGCTAGGGGGACCGTGAACACACTACTGTCTACATAGTCACTATTGTCAGAACATACACGAGGTTATTGTGGCGGTGCACTTGTAGGTTAGGTAGTAGGTGTTTGTCATCCAGACGGGCATGGGGCCCTACCACGTAACTTGCTTTTTATCGCCTTTTACGACAGGCTAGCCGCAAGGGTTAGTATTATTCCGCCCGTGCACGGAGAATCGACTACTTTATTATGACGCTTTCTCTTTAAGGAAAAGAGCTTTCAGGATTCATCATCGGCATTCAGCAATAGATCACACCTGTATTACATTTAAAGGTAATTAAATTTTAATTTAATAGCCTTTATTGCTGATACTGAACATTAATTTTACACACACACAGTAGCAAATTGTTTTAACTTAAATCTATCTAATACATCGGGTTTCCCGGTTCAGTGATCAGCGTGTCCAGTGACACATAGGCCTCTTCCAGCTGCTTCCATTCGTCTCTATTGGTAGCTTTTCTAGACCAGATTGTCCCTCCAATCATCTTGATATCATCTGTCCATCTTTTAGCTTGTCTGCCTCTTTTTCTTTTGCCATCACGTGGTTGCCATTCTGTTATAATTTTAGTCCATTTCATTCTGCTTTCCCTTGTCATGTGTCCTGTCCATCGCCATTTTAACAGTCTTATTTTCTTTAGTACGTCTTCCACCTTTGTTGTAGATCTAATGTCTGCTGCTCTTTTGCGGTCTTTTAGCGTCACGCCCAACATACTCCTTTCAATTCCTCTTTGACACGATCTTAGTTTAGCTTTTATAAAGGTAATTCGATTACTAGGAAGTAAATGTACTTCCTGATCACCTTGCCATTATGTGATAATAACCTATTAGATCAATATCCTTACATAAATAGAGGTAAGGAAACATTACGTTATAATTATATATAATCACAGCCTACGAGTATAATAGTGGGCACAGCTGGGCTAAGATTAGACTCCTCATACACCAGTCGAAGCGTGTATGACATAAGTATGCCGCCATAATAACCTTGTGTTGTGTTCCGGCATTAGTAATTCAAGTTCCTGTACCCTTATGGGACAGCAGCGTGTTCGCGATGCCACTAGCGTTGCAAACACCTATAGGCGACGGTAACTGTTAAATTCTAAGCGGGCCGTCAGCCTGTCTGCTGTCCTACAGCAATAAAAAAAAATCGTGACTGTGTGGCATATTATGTGAGGAAAATTTTCTTAAAAGGTGTATCACATTGTGGAAGTGGAACTCATCACTTCTGAATTGGGCTTCAAGTGCTGGTATACCACGTGTAACTTAATATTTTATATATTACTATTATAACAATCTTCTTCACTAATGGCTCTTGCGGAAGGCCAGTGTTGAATGCTAAAACTAGCATTTGCTGAGCTAGGCGCCAATTTAGAGATTATCGCGACTACCAAATCCAATATTTAACTTAGTCATATATTATTGTATGTCTAACGCTAAAATACTCTAAATAAACATTTTTTCTTTCTGACCTTGTGGCCTCGGCTTGATAAACGGATAGTGCCCTATTATCGTATACAAACTAAAGCGGATAATAGTTTTGGCTTCTATGGACGTATAATTACATATATTTCAAAACAAGGAATTTATATGGACGGAAAATTATTGTTGTGGGACAGCGGATAGACTGAAGGCCCACTTAACCAGTAACCGTTGCCTATGGATGTTTGCGCGCCCCTAACAAGCTGCCGTCCGCGTAGGGTACTGGGTCAAACATGCCGATACATAAGGTTATATGGTGGCATTTTAGAAACCAGGAGTGGTTGCTATCCAAACGGGTTTGGAGTCCTATCTAGCTGGCGTTATGTAATCACCTTTTACGAGAGGCCAACCCCGACCGCAAGGTCAGTACTCAGGTACCTGGTAGTCAAGTGGTATCAGGTTTGGAGACCAACCTAGCTCTCACGGGTTCAAACATCGTGAGGAAATCTACAGGTTAAAACCATCGTTATTTGTTACCCAACATGCTGGATATAGCATTCGTCCCCTTTACGAGGCCCAAGATCAACAGGGCTTGTGTTTTTATATACTTAATCGAAAAAAACCATATTTGAAATGAAATAACAGCTGGAACATATCCCACCAAGAATTTTCCTTTTCAGATATATATGTATATATATATATATATATATATATATATATATATATATATATATATATATATATATATATATATATATATATATATATATATATATATATATATATATATATATGTTTGAGTTACGGTTACAAGACATAAAAGACCCTGAGGAAGAAAAAGAAGTTTGATATATTGACTCAAATGACAATTGACGTGCATTTCACTGTATCAAAACAAAACGTATATCCTACCCATGTAGGACTCAAATCCATATTTGAACCCCAAACACCACTGTACAAACCCCTAAGCCAGCTGTGACGTCATTAAACCATCTGTGTTAAAATATTACTAGATTAGAATATTAGATTCTGATGTTTATCAAGGATGTAGAAGCCCGCAATGTCCCGTATAGATGTCATAATGAGTCAATTGGTCGTATGACGCAATCTGATACAATTGAATAGTTGTGCAACCACCAGGAAATAAATGTGTTATAAATAGCATTTGTATAGTATTATCCCAGATAGAGCATAAAGTTTTATGAGTTTTTAAACAATGTTTGTACACATTTATTTATACGTTAAAGATGTCACACGGATTGGAAATAACGCGATTCCTGTCGATGAGATGGTTAACTTATTATAAAAAATGATTTTTTAAATAGGGTATATAATTTCATGTCCTACTTTCAATGTGAAACGAGAAAAATCATTTAAATAAAAAGGATGACAGATTTTTCCCCAAAAGGGATTAACGTCAGACAGGCGGCCGGTTGTAAAAACTAAGCCACAACTATTACAACATGTAACATGTTGTAAAGATCCCATATAATGTGGGATAAGGGCAGGAGGACGAAGAAGAAAAAGTTTGTATAGTTGTCTGTGATCCTCAGAGAGGATAAAATATTTTTAACCTGAAAATTGCTTGTTGCAAGCTCTTATAAATGCAAGGAAGAGCCTAAAAAATAAGAAAACAAAAACTTATAAGCGTCTGTAACACCTGGCATAGCCAACGCGATTTCGTTCTTAAAGAAATTTTTTTAACGGAATTACAGCAACTGCCATCAAATTTTTTATTTCATGATTGAAATTAAAAGAATACTGTGACAATTCACATAGCGCCATCAGTCTCAAAGCAAGCATCAGAGGTCTTGTGTTGTGGGTACTAAACAGCAGATGCTTACATGCTTTTCTTTTGTAAATAAAAGTATATAAAAATCCCAAACTCGGGACGGGACGATTCCCGTGACCTCGCTGGCGTTTCGATGTTAGAAAACCGTTGCCTTACGAAGATTGTCAATGACATTTTTGATAAAATAAGCCAATAGAGTTTCCGCTTGATTAAATTGAAATGTAACGTTTATTTATTTATTGCAAAAAACGTATAATTTATAAATTAATTACACAAATGGCGCATTTATCGTTTGAAGCGACCTCTTCAGGTAACCTTGGCACGACAGGAATGAGTGTTGTGATTATGTTAAGCTAAGCTTATCTTTAGCATATGAAAATTATTATATGAACTAGGTTACTAATTTCGCCAACCAAAATTCTTCCAGAATATTCTACATGAGTGTATAATAATAACAGCCCATAAAGTCCTACTGTTGGACAAGGGCTTCCCCTAAAGGGAACTAGCAGTATACCCGCACCCTTTCCATGGCTTCCTCGCGATGTTTTCCTTCGTTGTTGGTACATAGCAATTATGCTATAATATGCACATTATGTGTGAAAAACTGCCAAACCGGGAGATTTGAACCTGGGACCTTTAAATTAGTCTCCGGGTGTAATACACTGAACTACCTGGTACGACACGTACTTACGTGTATACACTTGTATATCCATACTAATGTTATAAATTTGAAAATAACTCTCTATTTGTTACGTTCTCACGCCTAAACCGCTCAACCAATTTTGATGCATTTCGGTAAAGATATAAATTGGATTTTGGAAAAGGACATTATGCTACTTATTGTCGCAAAAATGAATCTTGAAGGGGTAAAGTAGGGGTAAACATACAAACATACAAACAAACAAACAAGTTCTGCTGTTTTTTTTAATTTATTCGGTAGAACAACGTTTGCCGGGTCACCTAATTATATATAAATTCAACATGAAGCAAAAATATAAATTTAATGTATTATATGACAAATACCCCTGATGGTACTCCGTGCAGGGGTGGATTAAGAATACTAACCTCTGCGGCCGGGGTAGGTCTGTCTTAAAAGGCGACAAAACAACCCACCCTAGCTACGTGGTAGGGTTCCAAGCCCGTCTGAATCGCAACCACCCTTGGTCTATAAGTATGCCGCCACAATAACCTTGTGCTGTGTTCTGGCATTAGTGACCTGGGGTTCCAGTACCTCTATGCAGACAACAGCGTTTTCCCGATGCCTGGCGTCGCAAACATCTATAGGCAATGGTACCTGTTTTATTATTAAGTGGGCCATTAGCCTGTATGTTGTTCCTCAGCATAAAAAAATGTTATCGCATATACGCACTGTATTTATATTTAACCTTGTTGGCTTAAAATAACTTTATCAATTAAATCCATTAAATTACATCATTCGATTACGCAATACTGACGGTTGAATTTTGTTACTGCTGTAAGACGGCAGACAGGCCACGGTCCACTCAAAATTTAGCAGTTACCATCGCCTATAGTACCGTAGGGTACAGGAACTTGGGTCACTAATTCCGGAACACAACACAAAGTTATTATGGCGGCATACTCAATACAAAAGGGCCATCACGACGGGCTTGGAGCCCTACCACGTATGTTAACTAGGGTGGGTTGTTTTGTCGCCTTTTACGACAGGACGACCCCGGGCGCAGAGGTCAGTATTCTTTCTCAGTCCCTGCACGGATACGAACGAACTTGTCTCTGTGTGAGTGGTTTGTATACATTTAAAAAAAAACAAACGAACTGCTTATTATTCATTCTATTAATATATTTAGCGCATTATATTTTTAATGTAGGAATTTAGAGAATTGTTTCTTTATATAATAGTTTTTGAATTTTTCTAATGTCCTCTTCTATTTAATTGTGTAAATGGAAGGTATGGCATTCCAATGACATTTTTATCTGTATATGTAATTAAAAATATACAACAGATATTTTTAATTATATATAGTAATCAAAGTTTTTATACAAAAATTATATTTTAAAAATATAAATTAATGATATTCTATTTTGATGGTTAGTGAAAACCATTTTAGGGGATGTGGTTGTTAGATCCCTAATTGTTAGTTGTTGATATATCAGATATAATACACAATACTTGTTTGTTATTACACTTTAATATTTGTGTTTAAACAACATCTTTTAATATTAAAGTAATTACACAAATAAGAAAGTTATAGATGGACACCTTAAAAATTATAAAATGGAATTTTGAATACTCGTCGGTCATATGGAGTATACAGAGTAAAAATAAACCAAAAATGTAAATAAAGAAAATGAGTAATTTTATTTTATTTTTATTTATTTGGGAAACATACAGTTACAATAAGTCACAATATATCCCCACCATGGGACCTCGAGGCCCGGGTCCTGGCGCTGTTGTACCAGTGGCGCCGGGGCGCGGCTGAGCGTGGCTCTCGCCCCACGCCTCGCGAAACTGAGGTGAAGCGCGCGGAGCTGCGTGACGAGGTGCTCATGGTGGAGTGGAAGGAGCGCCTCGCGCACGCCAGCGCGGGCCTCGCCACCATCGAAGCGGTGAGGCCCGTCCTGGCTGAATGGTTGGAAAGGCGCCACGGCGCCCTGACCTTCCGCCTGACGCAGGTCCTCTCGGGGCACGGTTGCTTCGGGAGGTACCTGTGTCGCATAGGGCGGGAGATGACGTCAGGGTGCCCCCACTGTGGCGCGGGCGACGAGGAGGACACGGTGAACCACACTGTCGCCGTGTGCCCTGCGTGGCGCGAGGAGCGCCGCGCCCTCGTCGCGCAAATCGGCATGGACCTGTCGCTCCCGGCCCTGGTTCTGTCCATGGTCGGGGGCGATCCTGGATGGACGGCCGTCGCCTCCTTCTGCGAGGCAGTCATGTCCGCAAAGGAGGCGGCGGAGCGGGAGCGGGAGTCGACCACCACACTCCCCTCCCGCCAACGCAGGCCACGCCGGCGGCGCCGGAGGGCCAGTAACGACCTCCGGCCGCCGTAAAACGCGGCCGCGGGCGGCTCCTCGGGGGAGGACCCGCCGCCCGCACTATTGCCGCGAGGGTGAGGGCTACGTGCTGTTCCGCGGCCCCCTCAACTCCTAGAGTTGTTAGGAGAGCGCCGGGGGGACGAAACCCTGACCCCCTGGCGCCAACACTTTAGAAGGGGCCCGCCTCAAGACAAAGGGCGGGCCGGCGCCGGCCCGGGCCACGAGATCGGCAGGCCATATATCCGTGGGCCCGGGCGTAGGCGATAGGAGAACAGCGGGGTTTTTTAGTGGGTAGTCGGAAAAATCCCGGAGTCCCACATATCCCTCGGTCCCCCCGGGCCGGGGGAACCCGTCAAGAGAGGTTTTCCCCGAGACCAAAAAAAAAAAAAAGTCACAATATAAAGATTATATAAGAATTAACAAATCAGTAAAGTTTCCACTTATAAGTAATACACATAATTGCATCATCCAATAGAATAATAGTAATACATATTATAAATTAAAATGATAAAATAGTAAAATACATTTAAAAAAAGAATTGAGAGAATTGAGAGATCTAAGCATAATACGTAATACGTTAGTCATTTGCATAATTGGATTATTTTAGATTTATAATTTAAAATGTTAGAGCAAAAAATGTCTACACTGGTGTAAGATTTATTGTATTCAAGACAAGATCCGTGTAAAAGAGTGTTTCTTGCAAGATTTGACTTTGTTGAAGGTAATGAAAAAAGTGACACTTGCCTTGAATTTAAACGAGGACACCTCAGGAATACTTGACTTATAAGGAAAGGGGAATCCATGTGATGATGATGGTAATCATGTGACAACAACAAAAATGTAGCATTGAGTATTGTCATAAGGAAAAACTTCATACCTCCTCCATTACTTCGCCGACTTCGTGACCAAAGAGGTAAAAAGGCGTGGATAAAATGGTACCGGGGACGGTTCCCCTCAGGAAAAAAGCAAATTTATGTCCGAGCCTCGGCCCTTATTCTGGTCTCCACCAGTAGGATCCTTTGCCCCTTAACTTTTCACGATGAGTTGATGTTTCGTTATCATTTGATTTTGAAATCAATGTAAATTGTTATAAGTTACCTATGTGTATTTGGAACGCAACGGGTAGTATGATTGATAAATTCTTGTAACAGGACGTTTTGCGATTCCTTGTGACGTCAATGATTTTAGCATGACCTGAACAAACTCGAGTCCTCATCGTCCATTTGAATATGCACATTCCGAATCCACTGTTAAGTACAGAGGGCAAACCTTTAATGTATTTTTCATTACTCGTCAATGCTTCTGACCGATTACCTCATAATCATAACTCTTTATTTGTAAAAATGCAGGTAGTTGTAATAAGATGCCTCGCTCTTCCTTCTTGCTTTAAAAGGAAAACTTGCGAGCTTCGTTCACTTGTTAGTATGGCACACTATGGGTTGGGTGCCACAGTCAGGCTTGGTACTTGGGCTGACAACTCTTCTTAGTCGTTTCACTCTTTACAGAGTGGTCGTGATCAACTGGTAGTACTATTAGAGGCAGCTATTATTCGCTGTATGATTTTACGCCATTTCTCGCGATTCAGAGACATTCTGGTGCACTCATGCAAAGGCCCGCCCACAGCCGACTTGATCTGGTCGGTCCATCGCATGGGTGATCTTCTACGTGATCTGGTCCCCTCCACTTTGCCCTGGACAACGAGACGCTCTATGGAGTCATTGTTTCGCCTTGAAACTGGGCTGACAACTACCACCTACATATTAGGTAGTATTGTCGCCTTTTACGACAGGCCGCTTGCGGCTGCAGGGTTAGTATTTTTTTTAATGCTGTAGGACAGCAGACAGGCTGACTGACGGCCCGCTTACAATTTAGCAGTTACCGTCACCTATAGATGTTTGTAACGCCAGTGGTATCACAAACACGCTGCTGTCCCATAAGGGTACAGGAACTTGGGTCACTAATGCCGGAACACAACACATGGTTATCATGGCGGCATACTTAAGACCGAAGGTGGTCGCAATCCAGACAGGCTTGAGGCCCTACCACGTAGCTAGGGTGGGTTGTTTTGTCGCCTTTTACGATAGGCCGACCCCGGCCGCAGAGGTTAGTATACTTAATCCGCTCTAGTATGGAGGAATATGCTCTACAGTGTAGCTTCGTCTTTAATGTCAATGGAGATTTATCTAAAGGGCATGGAAACCAGGCTTTTTTATCGCCTAATATGCATTTTGTGGCATCATTGTCATGCACTCCGGGTAAAAGAAACATACACACCGAAGTCATCGGTATATGTAACCAGCCAATCCACCTCGCAGAAGCGAGGTGCGTATGTTATCAGTTCTATCTAAGGAGACACCCGAGCCTTATAGAGACAATATGAGCTGTTATTTATATTTAATACAAACCATTCCCACCCATTTTACTGGACAAATAACAATAAGTATATCGCAGAAAATGAAGAAGGTATAAAATGAGGAATAATGAAATCCAGTAAGTAGTAGCCCAGAACCATCTACGAAATATTGTGCGTCGAATAGTCGCAGTCCCATTTCGATATTTTCACTAGTTTTAACGTAATGGTGCGTCAAAGCAATCCTATTTTCCTTGCATATACTCGTATATTAATTCGATTTTCGTAACTATTTAAATAACCTCAAAAAACAAGTAACATTGTTACACCTAGCTCTAATTTGTGCTAATACCGACAATGAATGTATCGAAATAGTTCAGCCGGTTATGCAAGGGCCTATCGAATTATGGTGCAATACGACTTAGATACGAGCGAACTGGGCCACGTGCCGACTTACTGCGGCGAATCGTTCGCTGCAACAAATGAACGACAACGCGAATAAGAGCGATTTTGAATAAACATAAGTTTTAACTTAACAAGTTAAAAAATATTTACTGTATAATTTTAAGGCACACATGGATAAAGAGTTATATAATAAAAAATAAATATACGTAAGTTCAGGTGATTTTACTTATTCAATAAATGACTCTTTACGGACCTTCTCAATAAAGACTTGTTGTCCTTTTATCACCTAGTACTGGGGCCAAAGTATAGATAGCTAGGCCAATACTGTGGGCCAAGCCGACAAATTTCATCGTGCGACCTATGTAGCTACATTTGGTATACATATTAAATATAATGGAGATTAACCACGTGGACTATAATTATTTTTCATGAATAATCGATTTTTGTAACTTTTTGATTAAATTTTTTAATTCAAATATTAAATGGAAAAAATGGCAAATGGCAGACAGTTTGATGCCAAACATAGTAAACAGTTTTCTTCAGGGTGAGAAAGAAGATGCTGGGGCCCAAAATACTTCGGCTTTAAAGAGGTCCAGGAGACCGGGCTGGTGCCATTACAGGCCACTGCCTGACTAATTAGTCACGCCCTCAACACTCAATGCATGTGAAGGAACACCGGGGGTATACCAGCGACGTACGTTCTCCAAACTAGAGAAGGGGATGTACGGGCGCATTACACGGGGAGTCCCATACTACCCCACCTCCCGTTCTCACGCGACGAGATGTGCGTCAGCTATTTCCACTTCGTATACAAAAAGTTATTGTTCTCCTATACAGACGGTAACATGTTAGCGGTGCCACTGGCGTCGTAAACATACATATACGACGGTAACTTCTTTCTATTAAATTGGCCGTTAGTCTGTCTACTGTTAAACAGCAAAAAACATACTTTATTATAATAATAATATTTCAAATATAGTAATATACAAATTTTATCACGTTTCTGTACAAAAATGCAAATTTTAACAATACATGTTGATATAAGTTTTGTTTAAATTTCGTTTCGCGTTCAACATCTGTGTCAATATAGGAAACTGGTTTTTCCCTTGTTAATTGTAATATTACAAAATACATGTAATTAATATATTCAATGAAAGAGCACGTAATGGTTGTTTACTGTTTGATGTGTTATGTAATTTTCAAGGGTCATGTTATGTACGAATAGGTAAGCCAATTATACTGATAACTTATATAAACAATTTATATAACACATAATAAGTATAAGTTAATATTATCAAGGGCATTCTTGAAAATTTGTATATAATACTATAAAATTTTGTATTATTTGTCAGAATAAAATACATACAAAAATTTCATTACTGAATCTCATTCCAAAATAAAGTAGAAACCTTTTGAAGCAAATTTACGTGATTTTTAGAGCCCGTCGTATTATATAAAAACATTATAAATTCATACGAGTTTTACTAAATTGTTGTGTACATATTTTTTTGCTTCTGACGCTGAGAATATGCGTGGATAAGACTTTCGGCTTTGACGAGACTTGTTAACACGTTTCATGGAAGTAAGGACTGCAATTTTAAGAACGTATCTAGACAAAAAAGTGTATAAGGCGAGTGTGAATGGAAGTGTTGGAAGGAGTAGATCTAGGCGGACGTTTCGAGACCAGATCAGGGACGTCTTGAAAAAAGGCCAGGTCAAGAGTACCCTAAACCGAAGGGCATGTATGAAGGGAATAATGAAAGTGGACGAAGCGAAACAAGTATGTAAGGATCGTAGCAAGTGGAAAGAAGTGGTCTCTGCCTACCCCTACGGGAAAGAGGCGCGATTATATGTATGTATGTATGTATCTAGACAGTGAACTCAAATCCATTTTTCGTGAAATTTTTTTTATATTCTTTTATTTATATTAACAACTGATCAACCAATTATAAAACCAAAAAAATTATTATTATTAAACAAAATTTCAAAATCTGGCTCTTTTACGGCCAATTAGGAATGTAAAATGTTATAAGAATGTGACCAATCAAATTAAAAGATTACTTTTTACTTCTTGTACATTTATTAAACGTGCGGTGCTATTACGACGAACTTGTGTATTTGTCAGAACGATTAGACGATTTAGTTCACAATTGTGAAGTATGTAGGATTTGTACGGATTGTTTCGTCATTATTGATTATCATTGTGGCATTAAATTAAATAAATACACGCCTTATCATATTATCTTGTCTATCCAAAGATTGCCTGAAATTGATTGGTTTTAGCAAAAAGTCCGCTAATTGTACTTTAACAAAGTTGTATCTGAAATTATATGGTGAATTTGTAATGATCTGCAATAAAGACTATTCTATTCTAAATGCAACCGAGACTTACATTTCCGACGTCTAAACTACTATTTGGATCTCTTCTACTTTATCTTGAATGATGTCAATTATGCGTTGACTACCACCAAAGGCGACTCACCTGCTGGTTTGCTATGTCACGGACATGAGGGCTGCTACGACCGCTACACATTCATCGCAGCATAAGTTTCTAATAGTTGCTTGTGTCGTATCAGCAGCCACATCTCACATACGTACAAATAACCAAATGGTTTTAGACACTTCTCTCTTTCACATGACCGCTATCTGAAATTATAGAATGAGTCTGAGACCCTTTAACATTATCGTGGTATTGTTGTGGCATAGCAGACAGGCTGACAGCTGACTATATATAGCAGTTACCATCGCCTACGAACATTGCGACGCCAGGGGCATCGTTAACACGCTGCTGTTTGCGTAGATGTACTGGAACCAGGTCACTTATACCGGAACACAACACAAGATTATTATAGCGGCAACTTTAGAGACTATGGTTGTCGTACAGTCGGGCTTGGATCCCTGCCACTTATCGTATATTTGACTGACCGATATTGTGATTAAATTGTTATTTAGTTTTAATCCATGCAGGGGCGGAGAAAGAATACAAACCTCTGCGGTCGGGGTCGACCTGTCGTAAAAGGAGACAAAACAATCCTAGCTACGTGGTAGGGCCCCAAGCCCTGATGGCGACCACCTTTGGTCTTAAGTATGCCGTCATAATAACCTTGTGTTGTGTTCCGGCATTAGTGTCCCAAGTTCCTGTACCTTTATGGGACAGCAGTGTGTTCGCGATGCCACTGGCGTTGCAAACACCCATAGGCGATGGTAACTGCTAAATTCTAAGCGGGCCGTCAGCCTGTCTGCTGTCTTACAGCAATAACAAGAAAAGTGTGAGATGTCTCAATATGTAAATATGTTAAAGGGAATCAAAGCTAGACTCGATTTAAATAGCTACCGCGTGTTTTGAATCATTGTAATGCACTGACAATGTTCTCATTGCACTAATCGTTGCATCGTTAAGTGCATGAGTGGTCACGACAGTCGGTTTTTGGGTCACTGTAACGCGAACGTTACGCCGGTCCCATGTTACGTAACGGACTGTGGGTGGATGCGTAGATCTAAGAAAAAACAGAACTGACGGGATTATTATTAATATATTATGTATTTTTTATTGCTGAGGAACAGGAAGCTGACAACGTATTTAATAGTACGTTACCGTCACATTTGGATGTTTGCGACGCTAAAAGCATTCTCGCTGCTGTCCGCATAAGGATACGGAACCTGGCGATAGGCGACATACTTATAGACCGGCTTTTAAAAGACAGGCCGACCCCGGTCGCAGTATACTTACTCCACCCCTACACGGAGACATGTGCAATGTGTATGTATATTTTATGCATGTATGTGAATAATAAATATATTGTGACAATTTATACAGCGCCATCTAGACACTAGTCTCAAAAAGTTTGGCAATTTCAAACTATGGCAATTGTTTATAATAATGTATTAAATAAAAATTTCTTAAACATATATGATATCTTATAATAATTATAGCTGTTTAGTTATTCTTTAAAAAATATATTTTTTTATATAATGCATAAGTGACATATTTTTAAATGAAATTACAATATATTTATGAAAACTAAACCAAATGAGTATTTTAAAATAAACGAGTTTAAAGTTCGGTGTAAATAATTTATATTAAAATGAATATATGTTTGCATGTAAATTATCTCGGAAGACAAATATTAGCATGACCATAGACAATGTGAAGTGCATATTGAAGACTAGGAAGCATACGAAAATTACTTACTGATTTTAAGAGCGTATTTTTTTTATTAGTATATTTCAAATTTAATATCATTGATTTAATTAACATTTTTATTTAAAGGACAGTTACTTATTAAAATCAATTTAATTGTTGAATTGTATAGACAATCTTATGAATAGCAAAATTATTGTGATAGAATACGGCAGGGGACGGCTTGTCGTAAAAAGCGACAGACCAACCTAGCTAGGTTGTGGGGCTTCAAGCTCGACTGAATGCCAACTAACCTGATCTCAAAATATACCGCCATATTAACCTTATGTTGTATTCCGGCATTAGTGACAGACGGACAGCAGCGTGTTACCTCCTGTCGTCGAACATCCATAAGGGAGGGTAATTGCTTACAAAAGGGGGACGTCAGCCCGTCTTCTGTTCCACTGCAAAATAAAATGTCATGTCTATATCTTGTTAATTCTACATATTGTAATACACCGTGCACCATTTGGCAATTATTACAACACCACTTGTATTATCTCATAATATTTAGTGTAAGCTTTAAGGCCTTAAATGACCTCTAAATTAAGCATATAATATTTTTCTCCGTATAGGGGCTGAGTAAGAATACTAACCTCTACGGCCGGGGTCGGCGTGTCGTAAAAGGCGACAAATAAACTCTAGCTAGGTGGTAGGGTCTCAAGCCTGTCTGGATGGCTTTGTCTATAAGTTTTCCGCCATAATAATCTAGTGTTGTGTTCCGGTATTAGTGACCCAGGTTCCTGTACCCTTATGGGAAAGCAGCGTGTTCGCGGTGCTCCTAGCATCGCAAACTTCCATAGGTGACGATAACTGTTAATTATTAGGTGGGCCATCAGCCTGTCTGCTGTTACTCAACAATTAAAAAATATATTTATAAATATTTACGCGGATAAAATACACGACAGCTAAGTGCT
Source organism: Malacosoma neustria (assembly GCA_963693495.1). NCBI lineage: Eukaryota > Metazoa > Arthropoda > Insecta > Lepidoptera > Lasiocampidae > Malacosoma > Malacosoma neustria. Next base: position 3,962,008 of record OY856395.1, on the reverse strand, counting down.
AACTAGTGGCCTACGTTGTATTTCTGAATGTGTGATAAATTTCATACAATTCAGTTAAGAAACATCTCTCCATAATACTACATATATATCTTTGTATAAGATTATATTATTGTCTGTTTTATGTGCTAAGTAAAGGTGTAATGTCTGCCGTGCCGTTACCTTATGGGCCTTATGTGCCTTATGGGCTCAGCGGAAGATCAGCGCTGGTTAACTGACCAGCATTATGCTGAGTCTGATGCCCCTTTTAGGACAAGTTTTGTTTTAAGTTTAATTTTATTAACAACTTAGTTTTATACTAGTTTAGTTTAACTGTCCTAAATAAAAATTATTTTCTTTCTTTCTTTCTCCAAAATTTCACAATTCTCTATGCAGATTAAAAACTAAATAATATTCTAACTATATTATATTAGAATTTTGGATCAAAATATTAAGCTTAGGATACTTTCTATTCTTATTACACTCAAATTCTACGATGCAGTTTTTCTCGCCAAATTTGCATATGATAACATAATAGCGACGTTTACCCTTATGGGAGGACAGCAAACACCCATAGGTGACACTGCTAATTTCTAAGCGGGCCGTCAGCCTGTCTGCTGTCCTACAGCATAAAAAAGTATCGATAATGAAGGAAAACATCGTGAGGAAACGTGCATACCAAGATCACTGGTATGTATGACCCCCCTTGGTTTTTCTAAGGGGAAATGCCGAGCTAAGCAGTGTAACGTTATGTAAAGTAGTTCATCTACATTTTCAGCACCCTATAGGTTAGTAGAGCAGTGGTCCTATTATTATGCCAGGAACACAAGAGCAGAATACCAAAGAGTATATGTTCACTGCTACATTTGACGACCTCCATGGTACAAAGGCTTTCGTTCGTCGGAACGCTTGCTGCAGTTAGATTCCTATCTCATCTGGATTTTATATATAGAAGAAAAAAAAAAACAAAAAAGTGCGATTTGCACACGGCAGAAGTAAAACTTCAGAAAATACCCTACAAGTGAACATTGTATAATTATATTCTCCATCATTCTCTTGCAGGAATTTCTCCTATTTATGTATATGTTTGTGTCTTCTTGGGGTTGCTGTTTCGTTTCCATTTCAAATCACAACAGTGCTAAAGAAGTTGCACTTCAAAAGTATATAAGTAGTATCTCAGTTGTCTAATATCCATAACACTCTGCAACTTCTTTTGAGACCAGATGGCGCTGTTTGAATTGTCAAAGTATATTATATCTTGCGAGTATAATTGTCACATATCGAAATGATCTTGGAAGTAAGCTTTAATATGAAGACTAAGCCCCTTTTCCAAGAATAACGAATTTATGCGGTCATGCGCATTGAACTCGCCGCCCTTGAGACGTTGACTTTGGATAATGCGCGGGCGCATGTGCCAGTTACGCCCCTTTTTGTTCCCTTCATACTTGATTCACGCATGAATAACATTCCATTTTTAGCAGTTTGGGGAGCTTACTTTGTTTGATATAATGGTAAAATTTTTTTGCATAATTGTGATCAATGTGGTATTGTTACTTTAAATTTTCTTAATTTATACTTTATACTTAATTTATAATAAATACTTGATATTAGCTTGTGCTTTCGTTAACATTAAGTAATCCAAGGAGATTTTGTATGTGAATATATAGAAATGATTCATATTAATTTATTTATTAGCATGATACACGGTATTGGAGGTGTTACAGTAGTAATTAATATATCTAAGTTACATCATATCTCGCCAATAATTATAATTGGCATGCTAATATTAAACATATTAAATCAACGTTAAATATACAAAACAATACAATATAAATTCTAAAAGTATTAAATTACTCATAACATTATTTATAAAATGAATTATCTATACAAATAAATAAAATTGGAGGGTCTGTTTGTAATATTAAAATAATCGCTTTTTACTAAGTGCATTCGGACGTATACACGGTACATATACCAAAACAAATTTTTTTACAATTTTTGTCTGTCTGTCTGTTTGTTCCGGCTAATCTCTGAAATGGCTGCACCGATTTTGACGGGACTTTCACTGGCAGATAGCTGATGTAACAAGGAGTAACTTAGGCTATTTTTATTTTAGAAAAAAAAAATAGTTTTTGTTAAAAATGATAAGTTGCGGAAATTTTAATTTCCAATTTAAGTTAAACTCAGATTTATGTCATCAATCATATGAAGTAGGGTTTAGCTTAGGCTGGACTTTGTAGGTTCGAACGTACGTATTCCGGAGACGCATGACGTAACAGTTGCATTCGATAATACTGAATGTTCGCATATTTCATTTATATTTAAGTGTTTATAGGGTTTGTAATCCAAAATAAACTATAAGATATATCCAAAAAGTTCTACCCAAAGTCACTATTCCACGCGGACGGAGTCGCGGGCACAGCTAGTACTTATACAATAAATTTCATTTCATTGATAAATTATGTCATATTGTATTTCAGTTTTAAAAATAATAGAATTGATATTTAAAATCTCCTTATTGACGTCAAATAGTCTTTCAAGTTAATGTCGACTTTTATACCTGAGTTAGAGAATGAGACTACGATGTCCGAGGTTAATTTCTCAGCAGGGTGATTAAATATTGTGGTTTATAGAGGGAGACATATGTGAGTGAATGTGTGAGGGCAGGAAAAAGAGGAAGTCAATTGTAATTAAAGTTGAAAACTTTCATATAGTCTTTGATAAAATACGGTGAGATAATTTTCAACGATTAAATTATAAAATTACTCTTACACTTGTGAGGAAAATTTCTTTACTGGTCCACCACGACAACAGGGGTTCAGTACATACCCCATGTATGGCCCACTAAAACCCCTCTGTTTCCTATAGTCTAGTATTTAAATTGAAAAACATCTGGCCTGCCAATACCGTGGTTCAACTCGAGGGTTCATATGGTAATCAATTCCTCGTATCTTCCATATAAAATAATTGGGTATTTGAAAAAAAAAAATTGATTTTTTTATGTATTTTAAAACTTTATTATTAATAATATTGATATTTAATGCAAAAAACTTAAAAAAGTTTTTTCAATTAATTATAAAGAATTAAAAATTGATGAAATTTAAATAAAAATCACGTGACTATAAACGCGCCATGATTGGTCACCATAGTTGTGACGTCATAATGTTATAGCTATTCAATAACAGTACAGCGTTAAAGGCAAAAATTTATTGCTAAAATACGAGTTGTTAGTTCCGATTAGCTATGTGTGATAAAGAATTTATTGAGCAAAAGTCTGATAATATTCCTGATGTTGATATATTTATGATAACCAATTTAAAAAAAAATTACGTTCGGTTTAATTCTGCTGAAGTTCGAGGTACCAAGGCATCAAGGTAAGTCTGTTAAAAAATAATATAATAAATGAAAATATTTAAGTATTTATTATATTATTTTGTTTTGGGATTATCACGGTGCACTGCTTGAAACCATTTATTTCGACATTTGTCATCTTGGGGTACATATAAAAACACATTGTCATGAGTTGATTTTGTAGTATTCGTACATAATGGTACAAAACAAGAACGATAACTTTTTAAGTTCGAGATTTTTAATATAAATTTAAATATTTAACAATGACAACAAAATTAAATAGATCAAAACACTGTATTTATTATTTTTCTATTAACTGCAATGAGTGAAATCTAACATTATGACGTCACACGCGCTCGGGTTTGTTCGGGAGTTTTCGGCGTGTCTTCGGTACTGGATTCAAATATTAATTTTTATTTTGTTATAACTTTTGAATTATTGCGAAAAAAAATAAAATAAAAATAGTTTTGTTATAAAACTTATATATGGTCTTTTCATTTATCAGAAAAAAATTTTTTTCAAATACCCAATTAGTTTGGAGATATACTTTTAAGTAAGATTTTGTACCAAATATCATAACTATTAAAATAATACTTTTCATAATTTTATACCTATAATAATAAAAAAAATTTACATCATGTCTGTGCGAATAATTTCATGGAAAGCTGTCTTACATCGATGTCTGTGCATTATATAATTGCACGTGAATCACTTGACAACAGTCAAGGGCATATCAGTGTATCAAATGAAGTTCAGTAGGTATCATATAAATTATTACATTCCAAAAATATTGATAAAACGGCATGTCTAGACAAAATAGTTATCGGTAATGATAAGATATTATCGTTGGTTATTTTAAAGCAATTTTCATACTTGGTACTTTCTAAGCTTCAAATGGTTTGTTCATCTATACCACAGCGTATTCATATTTTTTACACACGTTTTTGACACGTCTTTTGACAAAACAAGTATAGTTTCTTTTCTGCACTTCTCAGGGATAGAACCTATTCAATTTTTTTTCAAAGTATGTGAACGCACCTATCATGTTGCATTTCTTTTTATTGCTCTTTTTTGTAGTATATAGACTGCCTTGGAAATAAATACAGATTTCAATCAGACTTGACTTACTGGATATAGTTTAAACATCACTGACATTGTACTTGGGGACCAGACTGTGTAGGGGGATTAAGGTCGGGGATAGAAGGGAAAGGGGGCGTCGCGACGCGTGACTCAGCTTTCCAGGAACGTGAGTCCTGTCTTGTCTCACGTTTGATACAATAATAATAAGAATAATGAAACTTCTTTGTCACATTATTTTACTTAAATACACGTTAACGTCATGGTAATTAAGTTCAGATTTCTATGTTGACGAAGTATTATCAAAGCCTACACTACAAGTCCTAGTTATTAATATCCATAAATGCCTTTATTCTTTCTTAAGATAGAAATGCTTTTCGCTTATAATATCGTTTTGGGTAATGCATTGTGTAGTGTGGAGTGTTTGTACGATATGCCCATATTCCCCCTTACCAGTTTTTTATTGCTAAGGAACAGCAGATAGGCTCACGGCTCGCATAATAGTAAGCAGTTACCGTCGCCTATAGATGTTTGCGACGCTAGGGGCGCCGCACGCTGCTGTCCACATAGGGGTATTGGAACTTGGGTCTCTATTGCCGGATCACAAAACAATATGGCGGCATAGGCTAAAGGTAGTGGCGACTCCAATCCGAATCCAGACGAGCTTAAGATCCGTCCACGTAGCTAAAGTTGTTTTGTTGCCTTTTCTAACAGGCCGACCCGGCCGCAGGGGTTAGTACTCTTGTTCCGCCCCTGCACGGAGAAAGTATAGTACCTAGACTAGTGTTCTGTAATTTATTATTGGAATCAATAATCTGGAAAGGAGATATTTTTTTAATGCTGTAAGACAGCAGACAGGCTGACGGCCCGCTTAGAATTTAGCAGTTACCGTCGCCTATAGATGTTTGCAACGCCAATGGTATCACAAACACGCTGCTGTCCCATAAGGGTACAGGAACTTGAGTCACTAATGCCAGAACACAACACAAGGTTATTATGGCGGCATACTTAAGACCGAAGGTGGTCGCCATCCAGACGGGCTTGAGGCCCTACCACGTAGCTAGGGTGGGTTGTTTTGTCGCCTTTTACGACAGGCCGACCCCGGCCGCAGAGGTTAGTATTCTTTCTCCGCCCCTGCACGGATAGAAATTCTTATAAATTTTTATTTATTTACAAAGAAAAAGTATGTACTACTAGTACATCAGTTGTCTTGTATCCATCAATCAGTTAATGGTTCTATTGCTTACTTTGGGACTCTAATCCCAGACAATTCTCCCGATATCTATGTCCCGTGAATAAATTCAAATTAAACTAAAATAAAGTAACCAACAAAACTAAAAGTTAGATTAAACTATTACTACTAATTTTACTATTACTACGAATAATAATGTATCTACAAAAAAGGAATTTAAAAAAGATTATTATTATATTATTAATATTTATTATTGAATCGATTTAATTATTTACGACCAGGACAAAGCAAGATTCAAATATAAAATCCAGATGTTATGATAAAAAAAACGAACTCAGTGCGTCGTCTGTTTTGAATCATGATTACCATCAAAGAAGTTTTATTGTGCGACGAGACGACATTATTTAGAGTACATGACTCAATATTCATTAATATAAGCATAATTGTTCCGTGCAGGGCAGGAGTAAGAATGCTGACCACTGCGGCCGGGGGCGGCGTGTCGTAAAAAGCTATTAATACTACTACTACTAGTAGCAGGTTTGGAGCCCTACTAGTACTACTAAACATGCCGTCACAGTAACGCCAAAATAACCTTGTGTTGTGTTCCCGTATAAGAGACCAGGCTTCAGTTATCTCGGTGCTCTTGGCTTTGCTTATGGTTATGTTGAAGCGATCGTAACTGCTTAATTTTAAGTGAACCGACAGCCTGCGTTTGCAACACCAGAGGCATTGCCAACCCACTACCGGCATTGAAGAAGTTTTAAGTTCGTTCTAACTTTTAAATTCTTCAATAACTGGCTAATTTCACACTTCCACTAATATACTCATTTCTAATTTTATCCGTTTCCGTAACTACACACATCCATCTCAACATTCTTGTCTCCGCAGCATATCACAGCATGACACCCTTTCGTCCCTCCCCTTTGTGTAAGTAATATATAAATTTTTATATTGAAATAAATTATTTTGATTCGAATTGACTTCTTTTTTCCTGTCTACCACAAGAAAAAATATACAATAATATATGTTTTATATTCAGTGCTTAATCACAAAGTACGTCATAAACATGTTATCTATGAATCACGGGGGGTGAGAATGGGGGGAATGTGTGAGTCAATATTATGCGAGTAGTGAAGCCAAAAAATAAGCTTTCGGGTTTTCCCGTTCTGAGTGTACTTCGATTTTAGTTTTCGTAGTAAATGTTTCCATGTTTTTATTTACATGTTGGCTTGTGTTAGCATCGTGACCTGTTTGAACTTAGCAAGGTACTTTAAATTTTGCAGCCGTGAGTAATATTAATATAAATTGAACAAGTGAATGAGTTTGTGTATCTGGGTTCAAAGTTTACAAGAGATGGAAAGTGTGAGAGTGATATTGAAAGAAGAGTGAATGCAGGAAACATGGTGAATGGAGCTTTGCACTCCTTTATGAACAGTCGGAAGGTGTCTAACAAGGCTCGTCTGGCTGTGCATGAGGGGGTGTTGGTTCCGACACTCATGTACGGAAGTGAAAGTTGGGTATGGCAGAAGAAACATAAAAGCAGAATAAATGCAGTTGAGATGAGAGTGTTAAGAAGTATGATAAGAGTCAAACTGAGTGACAGGATAAGAAATAGTGAGATAAGGAAACGTTGTGGTCTGAAAGAAGATGTAGTGACAAAAATTGAGAAAGGTATGCTGAGATGGTCTGGCCATGTCGAGAGAATGAATGACAAACGATTGACGAAAAAAGGCGAGTGTGAATGGAAGTGTTGGAAGGGGTAGACCTAGGCGGACGTTTCAGGACCAGATCAGGGACGTCTTGAAAAAAGGCCAGGTCAAGAGTACCCTTAACCGAAGGACATGTATGAAGGGAATAATGAAAGTGGACAAAGCGAAACAAGTATGTAAGAATCGTAGCAAGTGGAAAGAAGTGGTCTCTGCCTACCCCTACAGGAGGCGTGATTATATGTATGTATTTATGTATTAGTGAAAGATGTTTTGTTTTTTTCTATAAGCATCTATGTCAAACTGTAATGAACACAACCCATACAATTATATATTTATAACTGTATAACCGAAAAACTTGGGTAAGTGAAAAATCTCTTTAAGCGAAAAGGAGATTGCGGTCCCTTAAACTTTCGCTTATTCAGGTTCGACTATAATTCAGGAATATAACCTGAAATAAGGTAGAATGAGTTGGAGACAATATTCAAAGCCTAAATATTCCAAATCTCAAAACAACTTGAAAAAACGTGACACGATTTCCTGAATCCGTACGTACATCGAAATAATCAATCATGTCCTAGAATTAGCAATTAAACTAATGCCGTATTAAAATAAATTCCAAGAACGTTCCGGACACAGGGAAGTACATGACCGCTTGTGACCGCGTAAATATGGGAATTAATTAAAGGTTTATTAATTAACGGACCAAAATAATAATTATTATGCAACGATGATAACATTTAATTATATTGTTTGTTTGTATAACTGTTTATTTTAATAAATATAATATTAATATACGCATTAAATATATTTATTGATAATTTATAGTAGTATCCGGCTGCAAACAGGTTCATCATCATCATCATCTTAGCGTTGAGTCCCAGTTGCAACCCAAACTCTCGCTTCGGCGCGCGGGGTCCGCCTTCCAACTTTTTTCTCTACTTCGCACGATTTTGGTGGTCAGTCTATTGGCATGCATATCAACCCTTACGATATCAAGCCAGCACTTTTGGGTCTACCTCTCCTGCCGGGGTCCGGCGGTGGTGGTATAGCCAGATACCTGTTCCTCACATAAGCAGCCGGTTGCCGTAAAACGTGGCTATACCAGCGCAGGCGACACCCCTGCAATTTATCCGCAATGTCACGGACAGAAAGCTGCCGCGAATGCGAGTTCCTACCGCGGTCCTTCCGCGTTACTCCACACATCCACCGCATATTCATCTCCATGACTCGCAGTGCCTGCTTGTGTTGCTCCAGCACCGGCCACGCTTCACAACCGTTTAAGGGAAGAGGTTGCGCATTGGAATACAATTAATAACAAGTGGCTCAAATTATATGTTTAATAAATTAATTAATTATATTACAATCTATACAAATAAATAAAATTGAAGTGTCTGTTTGTAATATTAAAATAACCGCTTTTTTCTAAGTGCATTCGGATGTATACACGGTACATATACCAAAACAACATATTTTACAATTTTTGTCTGTCTGTCTGTTTGTTCTGGCTAATCTCTAAAATGGCTGCACCGATTTTGACGGAACTTTCACTGGCAAATAGCTGACATAACAAGGAGTTACTTAGGCTATTTTTATTTTAGAAGAAAAAAATAGTTTTTGTTAAAAATTATCAGTTTCGGAAATTTTATATTCCAACTGAAGTTGACCTCGGATTTATTGATATAAATCATCAATCATATGAAATAGGGTTCAGCTTAGGCTGGATTTTGTAGGTTCGAACGTACGTATTCCGGAGGTGCATGGCGTAACAATTGCATTCGATAACACTGACTGTTTGCATATTTCATTTATTTATATTTTAGGGTTTATAGAGTTTGTAAACCCAAATAAACCATAAGATTTATCCAATAAATGCTGCCCAAAGTTACTATTCCACGCGGACGGAGTCGCGGGCACAGCTAGTTAGCCGCACATATGTATAACTATATATATGTACGTGCGGCCAAATTTTAATAGGCAAGCTGGCATAAGTGTTACTTATTCATAATTTAATGAAATAAAAATAGATTTTGTTCTATTAATGTAGTAATCTCGTAGCCAGATCTTATCGTATTAGTAAATTAGGTAAATCATTGAAATACCTATAGATTTACATTAAATTAATTATATTTACTTAGAATTATTATTTTCTTATTGGTAACGAACAGCAGACAGGCTAACGGCCCCTTAACAATTTACCAAGTTACCGTCTTAACAAGTTACCGTTGCCTATGTATGCTTGCGACCACGGGGCCACCGCGTACACGCTGCCGTTCCATATGGGTACAGGAATCTCGGTCACCAATGTCAGAACACAACGCAAGATTATACCGCCAAACTTATAGACCAAGGGTGGTCACCATTCAGACGGGCTTGGGGCCTACCTAGCTAGGGTTCTTTTGTCGCCTTTTACGACAGGCCGACCCCGACCGTGGAGGTTAGTATTAGTACTCCGCCCCTACGAGTCCTCCAACCTCTGGTCTATAAGTATGCTGCCATAATAGCCTTGTGTTATGTTCCGGCATTAATGTCCCAGGTTCTAGTACCCCTGTGTGGACAGCAGAGTGTATGCTGTTCCTCAGCTATATACAAACCATGTCAAAATAGCAGATCAATATAATTGATTTTATTTTTATAAAATCAATTTATTTGTTTATTTGTTTTCAAAAATACGCTAAAATCAAAAAACTGAACGAAAACAAAATAAATATTACATTATTTTTTGAAATTTATTTAGTATTTATTTAGTAGTTTAGTTATCTGTATTCTTTTGAGAAATAAATGTTTATTTACAATAAATCATGTATTTTTTTATTTCGTTAGTTTTAATAATGGAACATTATGAAATACATAAATAAAATCAATATCACTGCATTATATAGTGCTAAACAAGTTTTCAGAATAATTTAAGCAAAATATCAGATAATTTAAGCAAATGGAACTGGTTTGGTTTATGATATAAATGCCCCGGAAAACAATGAATAATAAGGAGTGATTGCGTCAAAAACTTAAAGCTTTTCCATTTATTGTGTGACTAATAATTTCTACTACAATGCCTTTTACGTCAGTGTGGGGGCCATTGTGTGGTTTCCATCAAAAAAGCAAAGTCACTGTTGTAGTTTTCAAAACACCCGGGTGAACTAATTTTGCAGGTCATGATGACTCATGGGAAATCGTCGGGAAAACGTCCAAAATGCCGTTCATAGAATACGTTCGCATACAGGTAGGGGCGGCGGGGCGGGGGGGGGGGTTCTAAGTGTGATAAGATGTGACAAGGGGGACGGGACGGGGAGTCTATGGCAACGTGACGTTCGCCGTTCACTATTTTTCAACATGAACGCCTAGCTCTGTGACTCGGCTCTAGCGGCGTTGCGATCCGTCACAACTGGTTTCTTTGTTTTTCCAATTCTTAAATAAATAATCACTTCTTAAATAAACAATAAAAAATCCACTTGAGAGAGTAACCTTTCCACGTACCCTGCGTTCTCGATTCAGTAACAAATGAAAATACTGTTTCTTATCTATTTATTATATTATTCCTTCATTCGCCTTTTAGCAGTGAAGTAATACATACGCTTTTTTCATATTTCTCAGTTTAATACTCTTTATTACGTTAATTACTATAAACTATTTATTGCCGAAATTTGTAACTCCTGGATTTAATAGTTAAGATATACTTATATTAGAAAACAATGACATCGATAAGAGGTGAAACTCTAATAAAAATTATTTAACACTTATAAAAAGTGTTATCCGGATAAAAAATCAACGAAAAACCCTTGGACTTCTGATTAATAGAAATATTATTTATTATTTATATATTCGTTATAAAGATATTTATTGGTTTATTTAAATTTTACTATAATAACTAAATAAATATTTTAAATTCTCAAAATTTGTGTACTATCATTTGAAATTTACCATACTCAGGAGTTTCTTAGTTTATGTGAAGAAAAATTTCTAGGGGGATCACAGAAAGTGTGACAATTGGGGGGTGGTTAAAAAAACTGATTTTAGCGTGACGCATTTTATGAACGGCCCCTAATGTATTACCGTATGTTTGTAAAAGAAATTTACCAAGATGGTTTCTTTCTGTAAATTGGAGACCTGCGTGGCGCACGTCGGTACACTTGCTGAGGTCACGGGTTTGATTTTGGAAAAAACCTGTTTCGCCGTTTGTTCTCTAATCAGCGTAGATTTGGAAATAATGGTAGCTTCTTGACATTCTATAAGTGGTCTGTGATATATATTATATTGACATTAATGATTTTGATTGTATTTGAATATTTAAACGTTTTGCTGATCGTGTTGGGAGCGCCACAGTTCCAAACACCCCTCTTTCTATCTCAAACAGTATTGAGATTCTCGGTGTCGATATGACGGATGATTTGCAGTTTAGGGGACAACTGGAGGGCAAAGCTAAGCTTGCTTCCGGAAAGCTGGGTATGGTAAACCGGTCGAAGCATGAATAAATATTTCATTTATCAAAATAATTTTTTCATCTCATTTTTCTCTGTGCAGGGGCGGGAGTTGTACACCCCTGGTTTATAGGTATGCCACCATAATAACCTTTCGTTGTGTTCCGGCATTGATGACTCAGGTTCCTGTACCCATGTGCAGACGGTAGCATGTTCGTCGTGGTATTGCTGCTGTCTGCTGCTAACAACAGACAGGCTGACAGCCCGCTTAGAATTTAGCAATTAACGTCAGTGGCATCGCAAACACGCTGTTGTCTCATAATGGGTCTCATAAAAGTACAGGAACTTGGGTCACTAATGCCGGAACACAACACAAAGTTATTATGGCAGCATACTTAAGACCAAAAGTGGTCGCCGTCCAGACGGGCTTAGGGTCCTTCCACGTAGCTAGGGTGAGTTGTTTTGTCGCCTTTTACGACAGGCCGATCCTAGCCACAGGGGTTAGTATTCTTACTCCGCTCTCCTGCACGGATTAAAATCTATCTTTAAATTATATGATGTGTTAGTATGTAATCATCATCATCATCATTTCAGCCGGAAGACGCCCACTGCTGGACAAAGGCCTCCCCCAAAGATCTCCACGATGATCGGTCCTGCGCTGCCCTCATCCAACCTATTCCGGCGATCTTGACCAGATCATCGGTCCATCTTGTGGGGGGCCTACCAACATTGCGTCTTCCGGTACACGGTCGCCATTTGAGGACTTTTCTGCCCCAACGGCCATCAGTCCTTCGAGCTATGTGCCCAGCCCACTGCCACTTCAGTTTGGCAATCATCCGGGCTATGTCGGTGACTTTGGTTCTCCTGCGAATCTCCTCATTTCTGATATATAAATATTTAATAAAAAAAATTACATAAAAAAACAGCAATTAAGGATCATTTTATCTAGAATATGGTGTATAGATGGAGACTGATGACATGATATCATCGCTCGATGCATTGTGTGTGATTGTACGAACATTATACTTCTTTATATTTAAAATTAATAAACGCGTGACTTTGCCTGGTTACATTTAATATATATAGTTTATATATTTTACACATGTCAGTCGTATTAACTAATAATTAATTTCTAACCAGAATGACAATTTATAAATAATATCTTTGCGTCTACCAAATTGGGTTCTGACAACACACGATGTAGCATCCCTTTGTCCATTGCTTAATCTATAACTGTTTATTAAATGTTTCCTTATATCAGCAGTTCGAACACATTCCTCCAACAAGTGTACTATATCTTCAGTTCAGCGTTACTACAGTAAGGCGCTTCATTTGATGAGAAAATTAAACTTATTCAATTGGTATATGTCCGAATCCAAATAAAATAACAAATATAAAAAGAAGATATTCGTTTCACTTAAACTCCAAAACAACTTACTCGGTTTGCATTCACTAATAGACAATTCTAAAACCAACATAATATATTTTCCACCCGAGCCAAACCGGAACGCGTTGTTAGTGTACAAAATTACGTTACGTACGTGTGTATGTATATATATTGTATGTGTATGTATTGTATAACGCACGTAGGATGGACACGCTATGTATTAATATTCAAAAATATATGCTATACAAATAAAAATAAATATATGGCCAAAAGTCCACAAGTTTTTACACATGAATGCCTATAAAACTGCCAAAAAACTCCCCTCTGTAATCCGCATCCTATGAATACACGGGTTCAATGGCCCGAAGGTGACCCTGTCGTCCTATTGACCTACCCCAACGTCCTCTGGTTCCTGGAACCAAGTCTGGAGGTTCAAAATCCTGTTTTGAATGAACAAAAACTGTTAGCCGATTATGTAAGGTCAAGATGGAATTTTGGTAGGGCTATTGCAGTGTTTTTAATTTTAATTGCATTAGTATGCGATTGAAATGAATTTAAATTAATAGCATTATTAATCTAAACGGCGACAATCGGTGAATTTAATTAAACTTTTAATTGAGTAACTTGTCTGTAATTCTAAAAATAATAAATTTTTATTACATTGCTTGTTAAAACGGTAAATCGTTTGAAAATGTATTTGTATTTTTTTACAACAAAGTATATATTGCATTCAAAGTCTTATTAGAATAATAATAATAACTCCACAGTCAGATAACATCTGATTCTATCGGATGGTATTCAACTTTGGTCTTAAGTTGGTCTTGTGTTACCGTGCGGTCGATGGCCCTTTACGGGGCCCCGATCTGGGCGGATCGCCTGACGGCCAAAACGACGGCGCTGCTTCGCAGGCCGCAGCGCGTCCTGGCCGTCAGGGCGATAAGGGGATACCGCACGGTGTCCTTCGAAGCGGCCTCCCTGCTGGCCGGATCCCCACCATGGGACCTCGAGGCCCGGGTCCTGGCGCTGTTGTACCAGTGGCGCCGGGACGCGGCCGAGCGTGGCTCTCGCCCCGCGCCTCGCGAAGTTGAGGCAAAGCGGGCGGAGCTGCGCGACGTGGTGCTCATGGTGGAGTGGAAGGAGCGCCTCGCGCACCCCAGAGCGGGCCTCGCCACCATCGAAGCGGTGAGGCCCGTCCTGGCCGAATGGTTGGAAAGGCGCCACGGCGCCCTGACCTTCCGCCTGACGCAGGTCCTCTCGGGGCACGGTTGCTTCGGGAGGTACCTGTGTCGCATAGGGCGGGAGATGACGTCAGGGTGCCACCACTGTGGCGTGGGCGACGAGGAGGACACGGTGAACCACACTGTCGCCGTGTGCCCTGCGTGGCGCGAGGAGCGCCGCGCCCTCGTCGCCCAAATCGGCGTGGACCTGTCGCTCCCGGCCCTGGTTCTGTCCATGGTCGGGGGCGATCCTGGATGGACGGCCGTCGCCTCCTTCTGCGAGGCAGTCATGTCCGCAAAGGAGGCGGCGGAGCGGGAGCGGGAGTCGACCACCACACTCCCCTCCCGCCAACGCAGGCCACGCCGGCGGCGCCGGAGGGCCAGTAATGACCTCCGGCCGCCGTAAAAAGCGGCCGCGGGCGGCCCCTCGGGGGAGGACCCGCCGCCCGCACTATTACCGCGAGGGTGAGGGCTGCGTGCTGTTCCGCGGCCCCCCTCAACTCCTAGAGTTGTTAGGAGAGCGCCGGGGGGACGAAACCCTGACCCCCTGGCGCCAACACCTTAGAAGGGGCCCGCCTCAAGACAAAGGGCGGGCCGGCGCCGGCCCGGGCCACGAGATCGGCAGGCCATATATCCGTGGGCCCGGGCGTAGGCGATAGGAGAACAGCGGGGTTTTTTAGTGGGTAGTCGGATGGCCAATCATCTTTCCCGGAGTCCCACATATCCCTCGGTCCCCCCGGGCCGGGGGAACCCGTCAAGAGAGGTTTTTCCCCGAGACCAAAAAAAAAAAAAAAAAGGGTTGCGGCATTAGTAACCCAGGTTCCTGTACCACTATGAGACAGCAACAGCCCCGGGCGTCGCAAACCTTCATAGGCGACGATATCTGCTTACTCTTAAGTGGTCTAGCCTGTCTGGTGTTCTTCAGCGGTAAAAAAAACCTCTACTATATCTGGGGAAACTGTGACGATCAATATATATAATTAGGATGTTGATGTCATCTGATGTTAATTGAACCTGGATACTTGATGGAATAGTCGGTTGATCAATTATATTCACAACACGTGATATTTCGGTTCGCCCTTGTTTACGTTCAATCCGTCAAAATACATTAAAACTCGTTACGTGACTTGTACTGCAATTACGCATTTGTAAATACAAGATCGACGACCGCTGACCGCCATTCAATTCTGGCCGACACATGGCGCTATAAGCTTTGTGTAAGGTTTTCTACAACCTACAGCTGCATTGTTATCACAAACTTAAAATAATAGTAATTATAAAAAGGTTGAAAAAAGAAAAAAAAACTAATTGCGAACTTAACTCACATAGAGAATATGTATTTTTTTAAATTTTCTATTTGTGTCTAATAATCGTCTAAGGTTTTGAATTTGAACTCAAAACCATTTGTAATTAGTAATTACTTAGTACTAAACACGTAAAGTTTTTTATATATTCCTAGTTATTATATACTAGCCGTACTAATAAATATATACTAGCTTTACCCACCCGCTTCGCTATACATATAACTGAAAAAAGTAAATCGAAAAAATATGAGAAGTTTTCGTGCGCGCTACGCCGTTTGTCCCACTTCTCCACGGCATGAAAATTTAATATAAAAATCATTGTTTCTTAAAACTTTAATTAATTTATATTAAATGAAGATATCGCAATAATTTTTATTTTAGATAAAGTTTCTAAGAAATAAAACTTACAAAATTTAATTGGAAACTATCCAGTAGTTTTGCCGCGATGCGCGCACAACTGCAGATCTCTTTCATTTTATTTATATAGATATAAACTAGATAATATTTTTATAATTAAGATTTGAATCTGACGTTGGCAAATCAGTGCCTTTTTTACATCTGTGGAACAACAGACAGAGTTACAGCCTACTTTTTTTATTGCTGTAGGACAGCAGACAGGCTGACGGCCCGCTTAGAATTTAAAGATGTTACTGCTTATATCGTTAGCTTGGCCTTGTTCCAAAAGTAGATAAAGTCAGGCACGGAAACGGAAGTTTGTGTTACAACCGGGATACAACGCTGGTATGATGATGAGGAGAGGCCGACCCCGGTTGCAGAGGTTAGTATTTTTTCTCCGCCCCTGCATGGATACAGACTACTTATAGTTATTATCATGGACATTACCATGGACTACATGGTAATAACTGTTTATAATGGTAAGCAGTTACTATTACCATAAGTACCTAGGTTGTTACTTAGTTGTTACCTGTTACCTACCTATTAGGCCACATATGCTAATAGCAAATATGCCTGCTTGTTGATACATATGAAATAAAGTTCCGTTCACAATTGGTTTTTATAACACTACTCCTAGCTACACGTATACATCATAATTGTTAGAAAATATTTGCTATTCTGCACTCACACTCAAAGACACAGTAAAACGCTAGTTTCACATAATGTGCGCTAAAATAATAAAATACGACGACGGAATTCAAAAGATCGCGTTTCTGCGCAGTTTCCGATATCAGATTTAAAAAAAGTTATGTAAAGGGTACAATGACCGACAAGGTGACCCTTGCGTCTGGCCCTTTGAATCGATTGTTTAGGACATGCTTAGGGTTTTAGGCGGAATTCATTTGTTTATTATTTTTATTTGATGCATACATATTATTTATGCATATTTGTTAAACACAATGATACTCACGATATATAGTCTGGAAAAACTGATTATTTATTTATTGAAAAGCATAACAAATAACAAACACAAATAAATTAGTATAATATGGTTATTGTCTTGATTTAGATTTCACAAGTGTCTAAATTATATTAGCACAAAACACCAACGGCAATAGTAGTAAATTATTAATAAAAGAATTATATATATTCGTAAATAAATCTCCAAAAAGGGGACCCCTACCTAAAATCCCCAGAAAGGGGTTAACGTCAGGCAGGCGGCCAGTAAGCCACAACTATTAGTACAACATGTACTCCAATGAAAAGGGAAAAGGCAAGTACTTGAAAGGAGAATGAGACTGGCAAGTTGGAATGCATTTATAGTATAATATAATATATAAATTATTTCAAAATAATCCTTGCAGAGCTAACAGTCATCGCTCCTACCGGTTTTTAGTTTAGTAACCAACGAACCCCCATATTGAAATCTGTTAACATATTCATAGTATCAAACCAATGCACCATTCCATATGAAAATATTTTTATTTTCCTCAAGTACTATTTAAATACAGACAAATATCCCTCCCAAACATAAAGACAGACATTATGCAAGACAACGACCGGCAAGGTGACCGCTCATTGTCTGGCCCTTTATACAGCTTGTGCGTCCTTGCATGCCACTTGGCCGTGTCCCATCACTATTTATGGCACCACTGTTCATGTAGGTTCTTAGTAGCATAGTGGTATTAAACGTGGAGAGCAATCTATGTATTGCATATATACATGCCACCATGTACCTTTAGGAAAGTTTTCTCACCTAATTAGCATATTATAGCATAATTGTTACACCGAAGTTGGAGGAAACATCGTATATGTGGCCCACCAATCCGCATTGAACAAGCGTGGGTATCTGTCCGCTGCATTTAAGGGGAAATTCAAGCCTAGCATTGGAACTTCATGACTACAATTTTTATTGCTCCAGGACAGCATACAGGCTGACGGCCCGCTTAGAATTTAGCAGTTACCATCGCTTATGGGTGTTTACAACGCCAGTGGCGTCGCGAACACGCTGTTGTCCTGTAAGAGTATAGGAACTTGGGTCACTAATGCCGAAACACAACATGGCGGCATACTTAAGACCAAAGGTGGTCGCCATCCAGACGGGCTTAAGGCCCTACCACGTAGCTAGGGTGTTGTTTTGTTGCCTTTTACGACAGGCCGACTCCAGCCGCAGATGTTAGTATTCTTTCTCCGCCCCTGCACAGATAAAAATGTAGATAGATAGATAGATAACACTTTATTGTTCGTTGTATAAAAGTAATTTACATTGAAATTTTGTGGTTAACAATATTACACAAAGGGCGGCCTTATCGCTAATAGCGATCTCTTCCAGACAACTCAGTACAGGAAACAAATAATTTATAAAAGTTGCTGGTGGGGTAACTAATATACAAATTTCACGATTATACAATTTCATAACTAATAGTTTAAACAAGTAAATACTCATACATTTATATAAAATATATATACACACGCACACTCATATATACTAAATATCTACTGTAAAGGCAAAGTGCTGTGACGACCTCCTGGCGTAACGGCTAACACACGTCAGTACGCTTGTGGAGGTCACGGGTTCGATTCCCGTCCAGCGTCTGGGTGTTTATGTATAATATGTATTTAATTACAAAAAAAAAGTATATATGTAGTATATCAGTTATCTAGTACCCATAATACAAGTGCTATGCAACTTAGTTTGGAACTAGATGGCGTTGTGTGAAATGTCTTAATATATGTATGTATGTATGTATATGTAAATAAGACAAATAATGTAATAATATAATAAAAATATAAACAAAATATATTACATTTAAGTTACTTTGTAAATATAAATTTTGGTGGACAATAAAGAATAATCTATAAGGATAACCTTTAATTTATTGCATGCAGCGGAGATACGATTGTTGAGATGGATGAGAGGAGTTACAAAAATGGATAAAATTAGAATTATATTAGAGGAAGTTTGAAAGTAGCGCAAGTGAAGAAGCTGAAAAGTAATAGGCCAGCCTGGTTAGCCATATAAAAAGAAAAGAATGCCATATAACAAGGAAAATGCTATAAATGAGAGTGGACAAAGGAGAGGTAGACCAAAGAAAAGATGAAGAGAATGTGTAAAAGATGATATGTTAAAAAAAGGTGTGAATATTCAGATGACGACTAATAAAGGAGAGTGGAAGGAGACAGCATGTTGTAACGACCCAACATAACTGGGATAAGAGCAGAAAGAAGAAGAATAGTCTATGTATCTTCTATATAAATAAAATGATAGAGGTCTGCAGTTGGGCGCGCATCACGGCAAAAGTACTGGATAGTTTTCAATTAAATTTTATAAGTTTTATTTCTTCGACACTTGCCCCTGATCAAAAAAATATAAAGCGATATCTTCATCTATACAAATAAATAAAATTGGAGGGTCTGTTTGTAAT
This sequence comes from Malacosoma neustria, assembly GCA_963693495.1. Classification (NCBI taxonomy): domain Eukaryota; kingdom Metazoa; phylum Arthropoda; class Insecta; order Lepidoptera; family Lasiocampidae; genus Malacosoma; species Malacosoma neustria. The sequence goes on along the minus strand of OY856395.1, from coordinate 3,942,559 downwards.
ATTAAAATAACCGCTTTTTACTAAGTGCATTTGGATGTATACACGGTACATATACCAAAACAACATTTTTTACAATTTTTGTCTGTCTGTCTGTCTGTCCGTCTGTATGTCTGTCTGTCTGTTTGTTCCGGCTAATCTCTGAAACGGCTGGATCGATTTTGACGGGACTTTTACTGGCGATAGCTTATGTAACAAGGAGTAACTTAGGCTACTTTTATTTTAGAAAAAAAAATGGTTTTAGTTAAAAGTGATCAGTTTCGGATTTTTATTTATCCAATTTAAGTTGACCTCAGATTTATATCATCAATCATATAAAATAGGGTTCAGCTTAGGCTGGACATTGTACGTTCGAACGCAGTTTGTATATTTTATTTATTTATATTTTAGAGTTTAAAGGTTTTGTAATCCAAAATAAACCATAAGATATATCCAAAAAATGCTGCCCAAAGTCACTATTCCACGCGGACGGATTCGCGGGCACAGCTAGTTGAATATAAAGTTATTAAAGATTTACTAAACAACGATTTTTATAAGCACTACGTGTTCACGGGTATGTTTCGGAGAAGTGGAGCAAGCGGTGTAGCGCGCATGCGTACGAAAACTCATATATTTCGATTTATTATTTTCTATTCGACCAGCGAAGCGAATGTGAGGGTCTAGTTATCAATAAATTATTTATAAATTAAATATATAAAGAATGTGACAGAAGATAATTTATAATCTATCAAAGTTTTCAATGAACGGGTACTAAATTTGAATTCAGTTTTTTTAAGTTCAGAAGTTGAATATCCAAAAGATTGATTAAACGATGATGAACATTGATGCATACTTCCGACCTTGATTGGTCTGCAGTAGGGTCGCCTTGAGGTGATCGACCGGTTACGTAATCATTGCATCACTTCGCAGATATGCAGTTGCAACCATGAACAAATATTCTTGTATTCACGGAATTATTGGTACGTGGCATAAATGGTCTCACTCGGAGATTAAACTAGATATAACTGGTTCGATTCCCACGGTGAATTGCACCGAGTAGGCAGTTTTCATCAAAGGTGAAGTAAACACATCGATGTTTACTTCACCGTCAGTTCGTATTATGTTATAATATGCACATAAAGTGATACAAATGTCTAAGCAGTGTGTGTCATCGTGGGATTTGAATCCATGTCTTCTAAGTTGGTCTACGAGTGTGATAGCAATTGGCTACCAAATAAAAATACAGTTAGTTTTATTTATATTTTTGTAAATGTAGGTAAAGGGGTTAAAAAAAACATATTTTCTGTATTACTAAGAAGAACTTAAAATATCACAAATCTATTTGTTCTCAGTTATTTAACACAACACTATCATGACGTCATAAACGATGAAGGCCCGACGGCGGTACGTGACGGAACTCGTGTTAATTCTAAGTACCACAACTTTATTTCCTATAATAATAACTGACTTGTACATCAAAATTAGTAACTGGCTCTCTTTGGGCACTAGGTACAATAAAGACAGGCGGGAAGGGACGGTCTTCCAGTGTACTATTTACTTCATTTGCCAGTTTTGTATCATCTCTCCATGATGTTCTCTCCATGATGTCCCTGGGTTCTGTCACGTTTTATGACATACAACTACGTCTGATGTAGTTCCGTTTACACAACGAGGAGTGTTCTGAAGAACTGTTTAGATGGCTTTCATACGTGGGATTTCTTACAAGGTTTCGGGTTCGATTTCCTTAATTCTGGGTGTTTAGGTATAATATTTATTTATTTACTAATTAAAAGTATATAAATAGTTCACAGTTGTTCAGGATCTATTATACAAGCGTTCTGCTACTTACTTTGGAACGAGAAGGATCGCAATTAATTTATTTAATTTTTATTATTAATATTCTTATAGACTTTCGGAGGCTGAACCTGACAACGAGGTCGTAAACGACGTCATTCAACCTTAGCATCCGTGCATATAACATTTAAAGATTTCTTTGTTAAATATTTGCAAGCTATAAAAATAAACCCTTTCGTCGTACAATAATATGTGTGACCGTCTAATTTATAAAGACACTCCCTGCTGCTTATTGGTGGTGAAAATTGGATTTAATAAGGGTTATAAACTGCATATGATAGGTCTGCCTTAAATGGACGAGCTGGCTGCTGTGTTCTCGCGCGTTTAAGGATGGCATTTCTTTTATCACAATATATTATAGTATTGCCATAAGTTTCATCTAAGTTAGGCATATAAATAATAGCAGGATTTACTGGGTCAGCAAATCGGTATAATAGCTTGTCCTACCCCCGACGCACATAGTGTGTAACTCCCCGTGGAATGCGTCCGTACATCCCCTTCTTTAGGTTGGGGGAAGCACATCGCTGGTATACCCATTAAACCACCCTGGTGTTTCTTTGCACCCCTTGAGAGTCGGACTACGGAACGCGGGAGGCGGGAGACGAGCATGGCATGCTCTGCCACTCCCTCTCTATCGCCTGTCACAGAAGATAGCAACGGATGGCACGACGGTGGCAACGTAGTCGGCGCTCCGATGCCCATACGGGGCACACCTGGAAGGTGTGGATAAAGCAGCCGTGCCCTAAAAATACCTATGTTACGAAAAAGCTTGTCTTACCTTACTTACTTAGAATTCTCTAAACGTGAAAAATTTCATTACACGACCAAAGTTTTATGGACGGGGATTAAATTCGGAGAGCCGAATTGCAAGTAATGGTAGACAATTAGATTTTCTTCTTTTTTAGTATTGTCTACAATGATCTATCAGCAGAAATACTGGTGGCCCACTTAGTAGTAAGCAGTTATCGTCGCCTATGGACTGTGAGACACCAGGAGTACTGCGAACACGCTGCTGTCCCATAGGGGTACAAGAACCTGGGTTATTAATGCCAGAACATAACACCAGGTTAAAGGAGAAAACTCTTTTAGGGTTAAGCACGCCTATGTACATGTCTCATATCTTTAAATTTTATGTGTGTAATCAATGTTGTGTACAAAGAATAAATAAATAAATAAATAAGGTTATTATGGCAGCATACTTATAGACCAAGGGTGATTGCCATCGAGACGGGCTTGGGGCCTTACCACGAAGCTACCTAGCGGTTGTTTTGGCGCCTTTTACGACAGGCTGACCACGGCTGCAGGGATTAATATTCTTACTCCACCCCTACATGAAGAGAAAGACGAGAGTCTAGGATTCCCAACTGAGGACTCCCTCAGATAGAGCTGACACGCGTCATTTCTTTTGGTGGCTCATACGCTAAATTAGAGTAAAAAGAGATGAAAAATCTTCATAGACTTCTTTTATCAGGATGCATCAGCTTCCAGTGTTCACTAAACCCGGCCCAGGAGCTCAAGATTCTAAGGGCATCGGGAAGATTTAGAACCCTCTAAATAATCCCCGTGTCTTGAGCTCGTCACTAGTAGTCCCATGCTTGCGACGTGCCTCTTTTAACCAAGAGACGGAAGTGCACCGGCGCATTGCTAGTGTGTCAAGCTAGGTGTGCGTAAAGCAATCCCACCTTGACAAAATATGGTGTACCAGAATGAAAAGCCTTGAAATGACTCCATAGATCAGTGATTCTCAACCACTGTGCCGCGGCACTTTTGTGTGCCGCCAAATTTTGCAAATATATAATAATGTTAATATTATTAAATTAAATCATTTAAAAAGAAAAATATTTTTAACATGAATATATATTTAAATCCACAAAAAAATAAATTATTTTATTATTTGCTTTGCAACGGATACTTCTGTATTTGACTTAACTTTGAATGAAGAGGAAGAACTCATTTTGCTTTCTAATAATCGAGATTTAATTTTAAAACAATCAGTAGAATCAATTAATTCATTTTGGATTAACATCAAATGCGATTATCCAATGATAGCCAAAAAAGCTTTAAACATATTATTACAATTTTCCACATCTTATTTGTGTGAATTCGGATTTTCAGCATTAGCCAACATTAAAACTAAATCAAGATTGTTAAATGTAGAAGACGATATGAGAGTAGCATTGTCATTTTTACGACCAAATATAAATGAAATTATCAAAAAACATCAAGCTCTAATTTCGCATTAAAAATATTTTTATTATTAGCTTGTAATTAATCCCTTAATAAACGTTTAGTTATTATTGTAGTATATATTAGTTTATTTCGTATATTTAAAATTTTTGTCATAAACTATTTATGCAGTGTGTTGTAGTAAGTATTTTTATCTTTTTCTTTGTGTGCCGCCAAATTTTGAAATCGTTAAATATGTGCCGCAAAAAAAAAAGGTTGAGAATCACTGCCATAGATCTTTTGAAAGAAAGTCATAGTAGTCTGTAACCTATAGCTATAGGTTATTCATCTGAATGGAATACCATAAAGATATCAAAACTAATGTATTAAAGCACAGCCCTTAGTGGCGTACGTGTGCGTGTGTGAGACGCCGACCTTGAGCAGTGGGGTCGCCGTCCAGCGCGACCAAGGGCGATCCAATGCACAGGCACCACGCGACGCACAGATGTGTTTATGTAATTCGCATACCGTTATATTTTGTTGTCCAATCTGTTACAATATGCTGTGCTATGCTGTGATAATTCACACGGAGCCATATATACCCAAATTAAGTAGTACAGCGCTTTTGTTTTGGATACTAGACAACTGATACTCATATATACTCTTGTAAATAAAGATATTTTATTAGATAAGATACTTTATTGTCAGAACTGTGTACATACAGAGATGGTTTACATTAAATTGTTTTAACAGTTTACACCTTAGGGTGTACAATATTATTTCATGAATTATAACATAAAAATCATTAACTGTAAATAATTAAAACATCAAGTTATACATAAATTTAATATCAAAAGATATCAAACAATAATAATCAATTAAGTCTAAATAATAAATTATAAGGATAATAATGTCTTTGTTAGAATTGTTATAATGTCGCAATTAATTCTTACAATTTGTCATCCAAATAGTCACTTATTTTGTAATATGATTTCTCAATTAACAACTTCTTAAGACGATATTTAAAAATATTATTTGATTGTAGGTCTAGAAGTTCACCAGGTAGATGATTATAAATTCGTGGAGCCAATCAAAATATACTTTTATTTAGGAAAGCTGTGTTATTTATTGGACATCATTTGATAGAAATATATGAGAACGAAGAAAGAAAAAATATATATTACAATTAAACGTGTAGCTAGGGAGTTTTTGTCGCTTCTTCTTGTAACAAACACGTTGTGAAGCGGCGGAACTTTAGTTCATTATTATAAATAATAGTCGTTTATACATATCTGACAATATATTCTAGTTGAGAACTTATTTTGAATAAAATATTTGAGTTTGAATATCCAGCCTCGAGACGGGAATCAAACATCGTTAGCCGTTCGGCCACGGTCGTCTTATATAGACGACAACTCATAGGAGACATAGGTCTACGTACTCCTTTTACTGGATTCCAGTTAGCAAAGGAGTTTTAAGTTTCCAGTTAGTTCGGTTTCTCATGTCAGGGTAGGAGCGTTTCAGCAGTTGCGACTGTGAAAATCTTAAAACTTAAACTTTAGACTATGAAATCGCATATATTCCAATATATTTTTTATCCGTGCAGGGGCGGAGAAAGAATACTAACCTCTGTGGCCGAGGTCGGCCTGTCGTAAAAGGCGACAAAACAACCCACCCTAGCTACGTGGTAGGGCCTCAAGCCCGTCTGGATGGCGACCACCTTTGGTCTTAAGTATGCCGCCATAATAACCTTGTGTTGTGTTCCGGCATTAGTGACCCAAGTTCCTGTACCCTTATGGGACAGCAGCGTGTTCGCGATGCCACTGGCGTTGCAAACACCTATAGGCGACGGTAACTGCTAAATTCTAAGCGGGCTGTCAGCCTGTCTGCTGTCCTACGTAATAAAAAAAAAATATGCGGATAAAGATTCCACGCCTTCACGCGTCGCACCACCCGCATCCGGCAGCGCGATATCGTCAGCGTACATGAGAAATCATGGAGGCTGCTCATGTGCACCTCTGATGCTGTTTGACAGGACGTCTAATATTACGCTGAACAGAAACAGATTAAGGACGGATCCTTGGTGCACCCTGACAGTGATGGGGAAGGTTTCGTGTCGCCAACAGCGGTTGGAACTACGGAATCAGAGTCGCGGTACATGTCTCGGATAGTGTCAATATAAGTCTCTGAAACCCCTTTAGAACCGCAGTACCCACCACATCTACACCCGAGAAATAGAGTCGAAACCCTTCTACATGTACAGAAACAGACAATGCAGAGGCGTATTCTTCGTCCTGTATTTCTCCCCGATAGTCCTTAGGGCAGAAACAGGGTCCATAGTCCCATGACCAGGGCGAAACCCATACTGATATTCCGAGACAGTGCACTCCTGCCGAATCCGAGAGTCGGTAACCCTGTCGAAGAGCTTCATGGTGTAGAACATGACCTTTATACCACATTAGTTACCGCACTCCTGCACCGATCCTTTTGAAGACTGGACCTTGCTTTTGAAGACTGGAGTAATTATACTCAGCCTCTATTGGTTCGGGATCGTATCGGTGGAGGAGTGTCCGGTTAAAAAGGTTGGTTAAGATGCCCACACCACGAGAGCCCATTGCCTTCCAGGCTTCGATGGAGACTCCATCGGCTTCAACAGCTTTCCGATTTTAAAGTCTGTATAAAGATCTGAAGTCTGGCACCACATTAATGCAATAAAATTAATTTATATGAAACTTTTAAAAATCTGATCGTTACATTTAAAATTGATATTTCGTGTATATTAATGATACTGGTTGTATAACGGTAAAAACAGGTGTTATTCGAGCTATTTAAATACAATCTAGACCTACTTTCAAGCTTGATTGTTGGCGCAACAGGTGGTCGGTCGCAGATCGTTCTTGCCTGGCTCGGAGCAGTCGTCTCGCGATCTATGTAAGCCCGAATATTTGTATGTTAAATATAATTTATTTTTACTTCTTGTTGCGCGTCTCCAACTAGTGAAGGTTTTTTTATAGGGCTGTAACTAGCGTAGCTATTTTTGGCTACTTATTTTTTTAAGGATTAATTTTTTTCGGAACTTTGTCTTTTGTGTTCGGCCATCCTTTTCCCATGTAACTCTCGTTTTCTTTAATGTCTATTCTATTTAACAAACTAGTGAAGATTACCAGGCATCTTCACATATTTTTTCGAATTTTGGCGAGGTTGAAATGTTTTGCACTGTGATTCCAATTCATTCCCTCATGTTTCACAGCCTTTCTTTTTGCATCCCTCCGCTCATTTTCTAGCCACTTTACCCATGACTATTTGTTGTAAACGCACCTGGAGTACCTAACATAACACAGAGAGGTATCAATTCTCCTTTTCAAACTCGACTTATAACTTCAACATTGCCCACTTGGTCTGTCCAGCTTATAACAAACATGCATTTATAGGCGCATTTTATATGCATATATAAACTCCTTTGCAAAAAACGGGCGCTTTTTTATTATTCTACATTATTTATAATAATTTAATTCTACAGATTTTTAAATAGCTAAACTATGTTACTGCCACTTAACAAAGTGTCTGGGTATGAAAAAAAGTTTATACCAAACTAGAAAGTTTTGTTTTTAAAAATAATAATCCCATTTTCAATTTTAGAAATTTAAAACTTTACATGGTATTTATTACTTTTATTTTAGTTTAAAAATTGTTCAACTTTAGAAAAGCTTAGGTTATTACTTAAATTTTATGTATATTAATATGATAATGTAAGGAAAGGTTATTTATTAATAAAACTAAAAATAATTCAATAATAACTAAAGTTTACGAATTTCCAATTTTCCAAAAATTAAATTGTTCCCTAATGTAGATTCTTTAGAAAAAAAAAAACTCAACTGCTTATAATTGTAATAAAGTCGCAATTCGAATACATCTAGCACTGTGGGTTAGAGTGAGAGAAGAGGAGCCTGCTTACCGCTGCCGTATGCGTAGAGAAAGAGAAGCCAGACAGACTGGCGCTGTAACGCGTTACATAACGAAGCGGTTTACCCTCCCATAAGAAGTTAAAACTTCAAAAAAATACAGTGTGCACTATTTGCTATTTGATAGTTTTCAACAACGGACCCTAATTAAAGTTGGATGAAACTTCTTCTTCTTCCTGTCCGTATCCCAAAGTATGTGGGGGGCACAACATGTTCTCTCCCTCCATTCTCCTCTATTAGCCGTCATCCGAACATTCATACCTTAGAGTTGGATGAAACATTTGGAAGAAATTGTCAGGAGGTATAGTTCTTCCCCAAATAGAGTAGTGATCTGAAAGAAAGCCTTAAATATGGCCAAACTAATTTACATACTTCTAAATTTATACAGCTTAAAAATTGTTGAAAAATTAACTATTTTCCTTCATTTTTGTCCAGTTATATAAATATTTATTACTAATAATTAAATACTGATATTTACATATATAAACTTTTAATTGAATTATATTAATTAATGAATCATACTCCATAGCGTGCGGTTGAATGGCACATACATATAACATGTGGCGGAATCGGTTGGTAACTAAAATCTTCTAAAATGATAATTGAAATGTCGTCATAAAATTCGGTCCATGGAATTTGTTTGCTAACTATTTTCTGCTCCCTGTCCTTATCCCATAATATGTGTGGTTGGCACATGTTCTCTCAATGCACTCTCCTCTATTAGTCGTCATTGCAACTCTTACACCATTTTTCACCATATCATCTTTTACACAATTCATCCATCTTTTTTTAGTCTACCCCTCCTTTTGTATCCATCCACTCTCGGGTTGCCTGGAAGAGATCGCTTTAAGCGATAAGGTCGCCCATTGTCATACAGCATTATATTTTTGTATACCTATTTTAAGTTAGTTTTAAGTATTTGTATATAATAAAGAGTTTTCATTCATTCATTCATTCATTCTCATTCCTAGCATTTTCCTTGTTACATGGCATTACTTGGTCAAACCACGCTAGTGTGTTACTTTCAAATTTTTTAATAACTGGCGCTAGTTTCAAGCTACAAACATATAGAAACAAATTTTTAGATATATAAATGTACATTGTTCCTGTTTACATAAACCTTATCTTAAACTGAATTCATTGAAATCGTTTTAATGAACGTTAAAATTAAACAGTTTATCAGAAAACTGTTTGGACAAGGAAGGAAATACTTATTGGAATGAGGTAAGTAGCCTCACGTAGGCGACATTGTTAATGTCATAGTAATTATATATGAATAGCGTGATGCCCTTCGTGGCCAACGGGTAAAGCGCTTCGGAAGGTCTGCGCAGTTCACAGGCTTAAGTCCCATATCGAGTCTGGATGTTAATATGTCGCTCCCTTAGTAATCTTTTTCAACCTTTAACCACCCAATGCTGAGTGTAGGTCTCTTCCAATGCACGCCATTCTTCTCGGTTTAGCGCCTTTCGCATCCAGTCCTTACCGGCCACTCTAACAAGGTCGTCGGTCCAACGCATCGGTTGCCTGCCTACATTTCTATGCCCTATTCTAGGCCTCCATTCAAGCACCCGACTACCCCAGCTGTTGTCCTGTCTACGGCATATATGGCCCGCCCACTTCCATTTTCTGCTAGCGATCACATGGGCTATGTCGACCAATTTTGTTCTCTTCCGGATCTCTGTGTTCCTGATTCGATCACGTAGAGAGATACCTAACATAGCCCGTTCCATGGCTCTTTGGGTGACTTGGAGCTTGTGTATCACCTGCTTTGTCAGCGTCCATGACTCGGCTCCATAGACCATGACTGGTAGGACGCATTGTTCAAAGGTCCGACGCTTGAGGTTAATGGGAATGCTTGTGCTCTTGAACACTTCGGACAGTTTGCCGAAAGCACCCCACCCTAGACGGATGCGGCGCTGAATCTCGTTATTTTGTCCGAATTTGGCAAGGTTCAAGGTTTGTCCCAAGTAGACATATTCCTCAACTCTTTCTATCGCATGCCCATGCACAGTAATGTGGTCTATATTGGAGTTGTTGCACATTATTTTAGTCTTCGATGTATTCATCTTTAGTCCAACAATCACTGATACATCATAAAGCTCTCCGATCATAGCTGATAAGTGCTCCAGGTTTTCCGCAAACATGACTATGTCATCCGCAAATCGGAGATGAGTAAGGCGCTCACCATTGATGTTAATACCTCTGTCTGACCGGTCAAGAAGCTTAAAGATGTCTTCCAAACATGAGGTAAATAGTTTTGGCGAAATAGTGTCCCCTTGCCTAACTCCTCTCTCGACCGTGACCGGCTCCGTGAGCTCATGGAGTCTCACTTGTAGCGTTGCACTTTGGTAGACTGCTTTGAACGCTTTCACATATCTCGTGTCGACCTGGCATCTTTGCAGAGATTGTATAACAGCCCAGTGTTCCACCGTATCAAACGCCTTTTCGTAGTCTATAAAGGCTACTACCAAAGGTCGATTATATTCACTACAATTCTCTAGAACTTGCCTGACAGTGTGAATATGGGTATATGGGCACAACTCGAAATTTTGAGGTTTTGACTTTTTGCGTTATACGGGCTCAATATAAACTGTTCTACCACATAAAAACAGTAAAAAGATAATTTTTTATTGAGTACTGTAATTGTGTCCCTTTCACACCACCCTCTCGCGCGCCCGCCTCTACCTCCTAGAGAGGCTCAACTAGTAAGGCGCCAGTACGTATTTGAATCAATTTTTTTTAGTAACGTTTCAGCTATTAATACTGTAGTACGTTTATCATAGTCTACATAAAAAAATTCAGGGCTATAGCACTTTAAATTACGATATTATTATGAATGATAGAGTAAAATTATCGAGAATCCCGAATCTATAAAAGCGTTTTCACAAAAGTTTGTGTTTTTGAAATAGGCCTTTACATTACTAAGGGAGCGATGTATTTATACGATGTATTTATAACTTATAATTAATACGTGGTACCTGGTAGCTTACACTCGGAAACCAGGCTAGGCAGCGTACACATTATATCCTAATTGCCATATACCGACCGTGAAATAAAACATCGTATGGAAACCTGCATAACAAGATCACCCGCCAATCAGCTTTAGACAAGTGTGGCAGTACCGTTTCCAATAGGAGGAGATCCGAGTCTAGCTGTAGTCTAGCTGAACGCTATGGGCTGTTGCATATATATTCACGCACCGACTCGATTGGGGATCAAACCCGTAATAACAGCAGGCGTTCCGGCGTGGCTTGCGCCTCGAAGATAGTCAATCTATCCATCCACATCCGTTTTAACTATAAATAACTCTCCATGTAATTAAAATATGTGTAAGATTTAGTTACATAAGAGAAAGTGTAAAAAATAATAATAATAATGGAAAATAGTTGTATAAATATTAAAATATAGGACTCTGTAAAATGTATGATGAATGAAATCAGAAGTAAAACCACAATTGTAATAAACATAAATAGAAAAAGAAATTACAAAATAAAGAGTAAAAGAACTGTGATATTGAAAGAGAAATAAATAAATGAAACAAAAAGAAATCTTTTTCCTGAAACAAAAAATCATTTTTTTTTTTTTTTTATTGCTGTAGGACAGCAGACAGGCTGACGGCCCGCTTAGGATTTAGCAGTTACCGTCGCCTATAGGTGTTTGCAATGCCAGTGGCATCGCGAACACGCTGCCGTCCCATAAGGGTACAGGAACTTTGGTCACTAATGCCGGAACACAACACAAGGTTATTATGGCGGCATACTTAAGACCAAAGGTGGTCGCCATCCAGACGGGCTTGAGGCCCTACCACGTAGCTAGGGTGGGTTGTTTTGTCGCCTTTTACGACAGGCCGACCCCGGCCACAGAGGTTAGTATTCTTTCTCCGCCCCTGCACGGATAAAAATCATCTGAATATTTACACTTTTTTTGCCATACTTATAATTTTTTACACAAACAATTATTTGGTCTACCCCCCCCCCCTCCCCATTTGTATCCATCCACTCTCATTTCTAGCACTTTCCTTGTGACATGACATTATTCTCTTCATCTTATATTGCCTACCAGGTTACTCTATTACTATTCAGCTTCTTCAACACTTTCGAATTTTCCCTGATTTATTCATTTTTAATTTTATCCATTTTTTAAACTCCAACTCACATGCAAATCTTTAATCCTTTCCTTTTATGGGAAAGCATTCTGATGTATATCTAAATCCGATCCATCGGAATGAAAAGAAAATGAAAACAAGAAATAAATGCTACGTGGAAAAAAAGACGACAGGGTTAAAAAAGATGCCGAAAACGTAGTGAACCGGCAAAATACGCAGCTGAAACTGAAAAGCAGCCCTTAAATAATAAAAAGACCCATGTTTTATTTTATCTATTTATATATGTATGTACATATATAAATAGATAAAATAAAACATTATAATAAGCCTTTATGCATTCCAACGTATAAGAAACATTGAATAAGATCAACTCTCGCTGGAGAAACGTGACTCAAAAACTTCATTTTTCTATTCAAATGAAATCATAACGTTCACGCTATCCGGCACGTGACGCCCCGACCTGAATAATCTGCGGTTCGCTGCCATCAGGAATTGCCCGAACATGGTGCAAATACCCTTTGCATTTATAAATAATTGTTGTTACACACAGACGTGTCGGATGGTAAACGAAACGGCTAACAAAAACATAAAATATCATATAATGAACATTTTTTTAAACACACAGATACACAGACATCAAAAGAGTTATTTATTTATTTATTTATACATGACATACAAATTTTAAATATAAAAGATACATATCACAGCAGTTCATGTACAACAACTAATTTGACTTAGAGAAAATCACACTGGCCCCTGAACTAGTGAATACTGTATCTCAGTGGGCCAGTATTTTTAAAATAAGTACTAATATATAATAATTACCATTATATTAATAATTAAATAATATATAGTAGTTAAATGAGATAGATATTGTGAGATAGAGTGCTCGCTGCAAAGAAATTTAGCACTGATGAAGAGGTCATCACCGAAACTGAGACCTATTTGGAGGTTAAGGAGAAATCCTACTATAAAAATGTTATTGAAAAATAGTATGACCGCTTTAATCAGTATATTTCCCTTGAAGATAACTATTGAATATCGAATTTTATCAAAAAATATGTTTTAATATGTTAGCCTAGGAACTTTTCAGAATATCAATATAACATAAACTCACAACTGCTTCCTGTAAAACTAGATAGCGCTGAAAAGAATGTCGCAGTTTATTTTTTATTTCATTGAATCGTAAAAAACGTTCAACATCTATAAACAAATCGCAGATGGGTTCGTTCATCTTTCTTAAGGAGTTGAGAGAGATCGATAATCGAACATAAAATATTTATTATTCTTACAAACATGTAATATTTGATAAGGGCACCGCATTTTCCGTTTTTATATTATTTAATATATTAAATAATATATATATATATATATATATGTGTTATTGCATTCAGTTTAGTTCAGAGCAGAGCATAGTGTTCGTAGGGACCGTAACAAGGAAAATAAAGTCATTTTTATAACAAATTTTTACAATAGCCTATCATTCATTAGCATATATAATTTAAAATTACATACACACATGTATATTTATGTATTAATGTATTATTTTATCTACATACGTGCTATAAATTTATGAATATTTGAAAAACTACTTTGAAGTTATAAGTTTTCACGGAAACTTGAGTGATAGTTATCAACTAACTTTATTATGCAGGTGTGCGAGCGCATCATAAAAATTTGGCTCTCATAATTTTTTCCAAACGCGCCAAAGGATAAATTCAAAAAGATATTTGTAGAAGTTCTTGTAAATCATAACATGTATTTACACCCGAACAGTCCATGTGTCCGATCTGTTACATAGTAATGTTACAATATCCACCTCACGTTGATGTTCACGTGTTGGACCTCGGGGTTCTCGTTTGCGTTACGTAAACGAGACTGATGAACCACTTAACATGAACTAATTTGTAATAATGACGTCAATTCGGTAAGAAATTTGGTTGCATGTTATAAAACGTTTGTTAAGACAGAATCGACGTGTTTAGAATAAATATAAACTGACAATCCGCACAGCGCCATCTAGTCCCAAAGTATGAGTAGAAAAGTACTTGTGTTATGAGCTGACCCCCTGGCGCTAACACTTTAAGAGGCCCGCCTTGAGACAAAGGGTGGGCCGACGCCGGCCCGGGCCACGAGATCGGCAGGCCACATATCCGTAGGCCCGGGCGTAGGTGGTAGGAGAAGAGCGGGGTTTTTAGTGGGTAGTTGGATGGCCGAACATCTTTATCGGGGTCCCACATAACTCTCGGTCCCCTCGGGCCGGGGGAACCCGTCAAGAGAGGGTTTTTCCCCGAGACCAAAAAAAGCATTCATGTCAAACTTACATACTAAATAATACATAATGAACAGAAAATTGGCAAAAAATGGATAAACTTTTTTTTATAGCTAGAGTTCAGCAGACGGGCAGACGGCCCACCCTGGCAGGTGGTCACCGTCGCCTATGACAAAACAAAATGACAAAACATAAAATAAAACTAGAAAACAGGGACGTGGAAAAGAGTACTGCTTGTGTAAATACATCTTGCCCAGCCGAACATATTGAGCTGGAATTTTGTAGCCTGATAGATCTAGCAGAGGTTAAAAAGAGTGATAAACAAGCTGCAAGAATCTTTACAGACGGCAGCAAAATTGAAGGTGAGGTGGGAGCATCATTATCTATGTATCTGATGCAATGATGTTGAAACCAAAACCAGAAATTTAAGTTGTCATCCTATTGCACAGTCTATCAAGCTGAATTATAGGCGATATGTGAGGTCACATAAGAAATCCGAGCGAGCCCAGAAGAAAGCATTGGCATATATACTGACTCTCGCTCGACTGTGCAAACTGTTGCCAATTGGAGGACTATGCACCTGTTGGCGGTGAGGGCAAGGAGTAATATTATTGAAAGTATTAAGAGGGGCAAGAAGATACGATTGTTCTGGGTAAAAGCGCATGTGGGTTAGGGAGAATGAGAGAGCAGATGAGTTGGCCAAATCCTCAGCACTTAGCCAAAAATACAGTAATGACTATGATAAGTGATAATAATTATAATGACTGTTCATTCCCTGTACATGGATGCCCGAGTCCAGCTGTGAGATGTTATGAGCTTTTTATTACACATTCTAAAGATATTTTTTATTACAAAACGTTCATTAAACTCCGTTAAAACGGCTTTATAATTGGTGAATGCATTCTGCGCTGAATCCAGACAACAAAGCGCTTTAAATCACTAGTCCAGACGGTCTCCAGCCATCGCCTGAAAATGTGAACTATATATACCTAAGTTGACTGAAAGAGTAATGGAATATTTGCATATATATATATATATATATATATATATATATATATATATATATATATATATATATATATATATATATATATATATATATATATATATATATATATATATATATATATAACAACGAAGTATGTGCAGTCCGAAAATTCAAAACGACTCTTGCTCATTTTCATATAATCAGGGGTCATCACCTTTATAACACTGAAAAATTAATATTGTGATAATATAGGGTTGCCAACCCCAAATTTAAAAAACTAGGATATGATGTTGGAAAAACCAGGACAATTTAGTTTAAAAACAGGACGAAGTAATAGAGTTGCAATACTTAAGTAGTTTTAGTTAGAATTAGTTTTTTTTTCTGTTGCGGAACAGCAGACGGCCCACTTAATAGTAAGCAGTTACTATCCTCTATGTATGTTTGCGACGCTAGGGGCACTGCGAACACGCTGCTGTCCCATAGACATACACAGGATTATTATGGCGGCATACTTATAAACCAAGGATAGTAGCCATCTAGAGGGGCTTGTGACCCTAACACGTAGCCAGAGTGGTTATGTAGCCTTTTACAATAGGTCTACCCCAGCCACAGAGGTTATTCTTACTCCGCCTCTGCACGGAGAGTATAACAAGTTAGGTACAAATATTATTTAATAAGTATTTGAATATTAAAAAACAGGATGCTACTTAAAAACTATCCAGGACATCCCAGGACACCACAAAAACTAGGACATGTCTTGGGAAAACAGGACGGTTGGCAAGCCTATGATAATATACCTAGTCAGGTCATAAGTATTGTCACACAGTAAAAACTTTTCTTTTAGAATGCTGGCCACAAAAAAGTTTATTGAATTAGAATTTCGAATTGTTCATGAAAATAAAAATGTATAACTTTTAGAATTTTACTCATTTTTAAATATGGAGTGGACGCTTAAAGAAGACCGTGTTGCAGTTATTGCGTTGCATCGTTGCGGTTACGCGCCAATTCAAATTTTTAACATACTGAAAAATTTGAATATTACCAAAAGATTCGTTTATCGTACCATCAAACGATACAATGAAGACTCTAGTGTAGATAACAGGTCAAGAAGTGGTCGCCCTCGGTCTGTTAGGACTCCAGCAGTGATAAAAGCTGTGAAGGCACGAATTCAAAGAAATCCCAAACGTAAGCAGAAACTGTTGGCACTTCAGATGGGGTTAAGCAGAACCACGGTGAAAAGGGTGTTAAATGAAGACTTAGGGCTTCGGGCATATCGAAGAAAAACAGGACATCGTTTGAATGCTCGTCTAATGGACCTGAGACTGAAGAGATGCCGCGCTTTGTTGAAGCGGTACGCGGGAAAAAAAATCGGGAAATTCTTTTTTCGGATGAAAAAATTTTTACCGTAGAAGAGAGCTACAACAAACAAAATGATAAGGTGTACGCACACAGTAGTGAAGAAGCGAGCAACCGTATTCCGCGTGTCCAACGAGGTCATTTTCCATCCTCGCTCATGGTATGGTTGGGAGTTTCTTATTGGGGCTTAACAGAGGTACATTTTTGTGAGAAAGGTGTAAAAACGAATGCTGTTGTGTATCAAAATACAGTCCTGACGAACCTTGTGGAACCTGTTTCTTATACCATGTTCAATAACAGGCACTGGGTATTCCAACAAGATTCGGCGCCAGCTCATAGAGCGAAGAGCACACAAGACTGGCTGGCGGCGCGTGAAATCGACTTCATCCGGCACGAAGACTGGCCCTCCTCCAGTCCAGATTTGAATCCGTTAGATTACAAGATATGGCAACACTTGGAGGAAAAGGCGTGCTCAAAGCCTCATCCCAATTTGGAGTCACTCAAGACATCCTTGATTAAGGCAGCCGCCGATATTGACATGGACCTCGTTCGTGCTGCGATAGACAACTGGCCGCGCAGATTGAAGGCTTGTATTCAAAATCACGGAGGTCATTTTGAATAAACTTTAATGTCATAAGAATCTATGTTTTGTTAAGTTCATTATGGTATATGAATGGTTACATAATTAATAAACTTGTTACAATTATTTTACATTAAACATGTGACAGAATTTATGACCTGACTAGGTATATTCCCAAACCAAATACAAATGCAAGATGATTGTCGGTACCTGGTTTCTTTCTAAAAATTACGCAAACAGAGAACAGCTCTTTAATATGTCACACATACACAATTAAATTATACTATCTGTATAATTTAATTTACCTGTATCTAATGAAATATAACTTTTTTTTTATTTTCTCTAATTACATATATATTACTCCATTTCATCATACTCCATTTGTTTATTTTAGTTTTTTAATCTTGTATAATTTACTATTATAATTTCTTTGTTTTTTATCTAAATTGTAATACTTGTTAGAATCGCAGTTGTGAGAGAGTTTTGGTGCTCAAAACTCAAGTTGATTCTTACCTTGAACACGAAAGATCGTCCAATTATTCATTGTATAACAAACTGAATAAATTATTATAATATTAAATAATAAAAGTAAACCGGGTTGATGCAATCCAGCTAATAATAAAGTTTAGGTACGCATTAAGCTTACGAGTATTTGCAAGATATTCAAACGGCGATTTTAAGTTTAGTTCGAATACGAATTTCCGTCTGCTTCCTTTGTGAATTTTTTTTTCTGTTTTTTTTTTTTAAATAAGTTCCTAGTTGTTATCCATTGTTGGAGAGCTAAGAAAACGATTACGTTTTTAAAATAATCTGCAAGCCAATTTTGATTATTATTTTGTTTTTAGGGCATTTTACTGAAACAAAATTGAAAAACAATATTGAAATAATATCGTTTTTCGCCTCGCATTTTTAAATTTGGACCCGTAATTGTTGTTTTAATATTGATTCATTTAATCTTTGCCAACCACTTTTTTGATCACATTGACTCACGCCTCACACGGACATGGGGCTAGTCAGCAAAATAGTTAGGAGGAACGATAATTTTCTAACTATCTTAGCAAGGACGAAACAAAAATATGCAAGTTATTTTTGTTTTTAACCATTGTTTATTTGAAATATTTTATCTATATATTGTAATAACTATGAACAAAACAAAGTTAAGCAAGTATCGTTTACTGTAACATCCAATTTACAAAAAAGCATTCGATAGTACATATGCTTTAGGATAAAAGTTGTGTGATTTTAAATTTAGTGTCTTTTGATATAAATAAATGTAAGAGGTCCCATCAAGACTGCTAAGCACGGGCACCAATACTAGATTTTCTTCCGACATTATGGAAATGAGGGTAGTCGTCTCTTTAATAACCAAATCTAGTCACATCAGTGCTTATCTTACTATAAGCACCTCCGTGGGGCAACGTATGTTTGCGACTAAAACCGAGTACCTATGTAAAATGTCAACGTCAAATCAAAGCGTCAATTTCACTGTAATGCAAGGGGGAGCAGGACGCGACGGGGGACGCGCACCAGGCGCGGACGCTTCTCGCCGACCAAGACGCCATAACGTTTTCTGTTTTAACCTAGCCACCGAGGAAGCACACACGCCGCGACCCCAAGATCGCAATAACGAATTTATGACTATAACGTGAATAGCAGGTTTCTTAGTTTCAACTGCGAGGGTCACGGGTTAGTATCCCATCCAGAGTAAACTCAAATTCTAGGTTTACATATTATTATTATTATACACAAAATCCCAGGTTTTATATTCAATTCAATTGAAAAAGAAAAGTACAGAAGAAGTATATCACTTTTCTAGTTTCATTAGTTCGGAGTCGACATATAATGGGGAGGTAGAGGGTATGTGGACCTGCATAAGACTGACTACCCACTAAAAATAATCCCGGTGTTCTCCTAAACCAAAATCGATTAATTTGCTGAAAACATACATAAGATGTTATACGACAAGAACAAAACTCCTAAATAGGCCTAGGTAGATGGATAATTTTCACCGTCACGACGGGTCTTCCTTAATGGGCACGAGAAGGCTAAACATAAGGCACACGCATCATTCAGCCTCGTACACAAAACCCAAGTACTCTGCTGTTTTTACTTTATTACTCACTTGATAGTGGAGTGTGAATTGTTATTTATTTATCTTGGTAAAAAAAAGAAAATCAAAAATCTGGATCACATTGTCACAGGGGACCTCCCAGATTTCCGATTAGTGATAGCTTTAAACAAATATTCTCTGAGCTGGGGTGTAAGAATAGTAACTCTTGCGGCCAGGGTCAGCATGTCGTAAAAGGTGACAGAAGAACCCTAGCTAGGTGGAAGGGCCCCAAGCCGGCCTGGATGGCATTCACCCTATAAGAATGCCGCCATAATAACCTTGTGTTGTGTTCCGGCATTATTTACTCAAGTTCCAGTACCCCCTCCACAAAAAATAATGTTTAGTTTTGATATAATTCTGTAAAATTATCACATATATATGTAACAAGAACCTTTGATAAAGATATGTATGTAAATAAACCGGTAGTTTCGACGTAATCTGGCAATGTGACTTCAACTATGTGTTATCATTTACATAAATTTTCATAATAAAAATACGAGCACTCAAAAAGTTATCGTACATTGACACCGACGATAGCCTGGTTTGAAAAAATTCACATAATTATTTACGTAACTTTATTTTTATATTATTTAAATTCGTGTTTTCTTATCCGTGAAGGGGTGAAGTAAGAGTACTAACCTCTGCGGCCGGGGTCGGCCTGTCGTAAAAGACGATAAAACAACCCACCCTAGCTACGTGGTAGGGCCCAAAGTCCGTCTGGATGGCAACGTTCTTTGGTCTTAAGTATGTCGCCATAATAACCTTGTGTTCCGGCATTAGTGGCCCAGGTTCCTGTACCCTTATGGGATAGCAGCGTGTTCGCGATGCCACTGGCGTTACCCATAGGCGACGTGACGCGATGTCGTATTTCTCACAAACAACGCAAATAAAACTGCTATGTATTAATAAATTATTATTATGTCATTCGTCGTAGCATCATAACTGAAGGACTAAGGTTAACTTTATTGTGAAATTTACTTTTATTCTTTCATATTCTGGGCCTAAGGGTACCCTGTAGGTTGGTTTTTGATGCCTCCTGTATGGTGTGTGTATAGAGCATTAGTGGCCGTCCTTTAATTCTTTTTCCATTGACATAGCCTGGAATGAGAAAAATTTTCAAACAAATTAGGAATATAATATAGCTAATCAAATGTATCTAAATGTTATTCACTATAATACGATATCAAAACAAACCCTTACAACCTTCGCATAACAACCACCCTCGTCGGGATTAAAAAGCATTGATTCCCCAATTGCTAGACCAAAGTTTAAAGTATTCGATGCAAAAATGGTAGTAAGGACCTCTCAACCTGTGACCTCAAAAAGCTACAAGCCTCGGAGTCAACGCTCGATATTACTACGGGAACATCATTATCAAAGCTACGCTGTTACGAGAGTTTAACGACCTCGTAGGCGCTACGATATTTGTAAAAATATAATAAAAAATATTTTTATTTAATGGACTTATTCTTTTATTATTATTACATTATTAGGCATTAATGTGAAATTAAAATTTCACCATATAATGCGAAGAGAGGAGCGTCATGTAACAAGGAGGATGCTACAAATGAGAATGGATGGAAACAAGAGGAGGGATAGACCAAAGAAAGGATTATATGATGAAAAGGGTGTAAATATTGAGATGACAGCTAACACAGGAGAGCGGAAGGAGAAAACATGAGAAGGAGAGCTGTGTCGACTGGGATAAGGGCAGGAAGAAAAATAATATTAGGCATTTTTCAATAAAACTAGTTTCCTAATAGGATGGGAATTTATTTAAAACGAATCGATAACTATCGATGATTTTTTTATTGCTGTAGGACAGCAGACAGGCTAACAGCCCGCTTAGAATTTAGCAGTTACCGTCATCTATAGGTGTTTGCAAAGCCAGTGGCATCGCGAACACGCTGCTGTCCCATAAGGGTACAGGAACTTGAGTCACTAATTCCGGAACACAACCCAAGGTTTTTATGGCGACATACTTAAGAGCAAAGGTGGTCGCCATCCAGACGGGCATGAGGCCCAACCACGTAGCTAAAGTGGGTTGTTTTGTCGCTTTTTACGGCAGGCTGACCCTGGCCGCAGAGGTTAGTATTCTTTCTCCCCTGCACGGATAGAAAATGATTAAATAACTGAAACATATAATTTTTAAAGTTTGCTTTAGAAACAACGTGATTATAATGAGTGAGTTCGATAGATTGTAGAGTGCGCTTTACGGACTGTAAGATGGATGCATGGAACCTTCCTAACCAGTAACACTTCTCTACAGTGGGAGACTAAGAATACTAACCCCTGTGGCCGGGGTCAGCCACTCTAGCTACATGGTAGGGCTCAAAGGCCATCTGGATGGCAAGGACTCTTGGTCTTAAGTAATGCCGCCGTAATAACCTTGTGTTCCGGCATTAGTGACCCATTTTCCTATACTCTTATGGGACAGCAGCGTGTTCATGGTGTTCCTAGCGTTCCAAATATCCATAGGTAACTGTTTACTGTGAAGTGGGCCGGCAGCCTGTCTGCTATTCTTTAGCAGTAAATAAAAAACATACTAAATTTTTGACTGGTCATTAGATTGTGGTCAGAGGTTATCATGATGAAAGACTACGCCTGTTCAATTAATTATTATAGTTATTGGTTATCTAATTGCCCACAGCAGAGATGAGAATCAAACAATTGTCCGCAATATTATACAGGGGTTATAAAATCATGACATTATGAGGACGTTAATAAACAAAATATATAGGTATATTATTAAAGGATGGAACAGTGGGCGGAGCCTTCGGGGGTATTAACCATCTTTCGAACGTAAACGATCCCTTTTGGTGTATTTTTATGCAAAGTACCAAAGTCAATGTTCATAAACCGATAACAACTCATCAATATATCGAACCTTATTATTTTTAATACTTAATTCAGGTTTAAGGGAGAGTCTACTGAGATTTTCGAGGATTTACTCAATATAATCTATAATAATAAATAAAATTAGAGGGTCTGTTTGTAATATTAAAATAACCGCTTTTTACTAAGTGCATTTGGATGTATACACGGTACATATACCAAAACAACATTTTTTACAATTTTTGTCTGTCTGTTTATCTGTTTGTTCCGGCTAATCTCTGAAATAGCTGCACCGATTTTGACGGGACTTTCACTGGTAGATAGCTGATGTAACAAGGAGTAACTTAGGCTATTTTTATTTTAGAAAAAAAAATAGTTTTTGTTAAAATGATAAGTTTCGAAAATTTTATATTCCAATTTAAGTTGACCTCAGATTTATATCAACAATCATATGAAATGGGGTTCAGATTAGGCTCGACATTGAAAGTTTTATTTTTAATTTAAGAGAATTTAGCTTAGGCTGGACTTTGTAGGTTCGAACGCACGTATTCCGGAGGCGCATGGCGTAACAGCTGCATTCGATAACACTGACTGTTTGCATATTTCATTTATTTATATTTTAGGGTTTATAGGGTTTGTAATCCAAAATAAACCATAAGATATATCCAAAAAATGCTGCCCAAAGTCACTATTCCACGCGGACGGAGTCGCGGGCACTGCTAGTATATAACGTAACACACAGGCAATTCACACGACGCCATTTAGTCCCAAAGTAAACAGCAAAGCGCTTGTTTAATGGGTACTATATAACCAAATAACTACTTATATACTAATGTTTTGGAAATAAATACATATTTATTAACATCCAGATCCACGGCGGGAATCAAACTCGTTACCCCCACAGGCATTCCGACGGTCGAAAACCGTTGTACTATTTTATAAACTTTTTTTAGAAATTTTTAACCCTTTTCATGTGAAAAATGTTATTAAAACAACAGACAGGCTGACGGCCCAGTTTAAAGTTACCTGTTACCGTCGCCTGTGAATGTTTACGAGGCTAGGGGCGTCAAGAACAAGCTGCTTTCCCATAGAGGTACAGGAACCTGAGCCACTAATGTTGGAAAACAACACAAGGTTATTATGGCGGCATAATTGTAGACCAAGGGTGGTTGCCATCAAGACAGGCCTGGGGCTCTACCACGTAGCTGGGGTTGGTTTTACGACAGGCCGACCCCGGCCGCAGCGGTTAGTATTCCTAATCCGCCCCTGCACGGTGAGAAGTTAAATGTATAAAAATTAATAAATTTACATTATGAAATATTATAATTTTAAACACAGTATATGCAAGATTATAGAGCTCGATGGCTATAAAACGTATGTCTAGTTTGGGGGCAGGTGAATGCACTGAGGCGTCGGGAAAACTGAATTTTATTTCAGCACCAGCCCTGCCAAGTAAACGAACTTTCCCTTTCAGAATACAGGGCCGGATTCATGGGAATTGAAATCATAGTTTTATTATATTGACGACCTCTATAGCGTAACGGGTAACACTTCAGTACGCTTGTAGAGGTTTCGAGTTCGATTTCCTTCTCGCATCTGGATGTATAATATATGTAATTATTTACAAAAAATATATATATGTAGTATATCAGTTGTCTAGTACCCATTTTTTTTGGTCACAGGGAATAACCCTCTCTTGATGGGTTTCCATGACCTGGGGGACCGAGGGATATGTTAGACTCCGGGAAAGATGTGCGGCCATCCAACTACCAATAAAAAACTCCGCTGTTCTCCTATCGCCCGGCCCACGGATGTGGCCTGCCAAGCTCCTGGCCCGGGCCGGCGCCGGCCCGCCCTTTGTGTCGGGGCGGGCTTCTTCCATAGTTTTGGTACCAGAGGGTCAGGGTTTCGTCCCCCCGGCGTTCTCCTATATCAACTCTAGGAGTTGAGGAGGGCCGCGGAACAGCACGCGGCCCTCACCCTCGCGGCAATAGTACGGGCGGCGGGTCCTCCCCCAAGGGGCTGCCCGCGGCCTCATTCCACGGCTGCCGGAGGTCACTGGATGCCCTCCGGCGCCGACGACGTGCCCTGCGTTGGCGGGAGGGGAGTGTGGTGGTCGACTACCGCTTCCGCTCCACCGCCTCCCTTGCGGACCTAACTGCCTTGCAAAAGGAGGCAACGGCCGTCCATCCAGGATCGGCCCAACCATGAACAGAACCAGGGCCGGGAGCAAAAGGTCCGCGCCGATTTGGACGACGAGGGCGCAGCGCTCTTCGTGCTACTCTAGGCACACGGCGACAGTGTGGTCCACCGTGCACAATGGCGGCATCCCGACATCGTCTATGCGACACAGGTACCGAACCAACCGTGCCCCGAAAGGACCTGCGTCAGGCGGAAGGTCAGGGAACCGTGGCGCCTCTCCGTCCATTCGGCCAGGACGATTCTCACCGCCTCTATGGTGGCAAGGCCCGCGCTGGGGTGCGCAAGACGCTCCTCCACGAGCACCTCATCGCGCAGCTCCGCCCGCTTTACCTCAACTTGGCGAGACGTGGGGCGATTGATTAGGAAAAACATTTCACATCTTCGTGACGCTAATTTGCGTTTCATCCGTAAAAATTTTACCCTCATGGGCGCAAAGAAGTCTCACTTCAAAAAAATAAGGAATAGCTACTGACAATTACTGCTATCTGCATCTGCTTTTACAAAGTCTGTGAAGCTCCATGTCACTGGTTAACAGTTACATGTTAAGAAAACAAACTAAGTTTCAAGCATGCTAAAGGTTTAGTTGAAGCTTCCAACTACAACTTGATAGTAGAATCTCTATCACTAAATAAGAACCAAGAACATATACTTTAAATTTTACATTTCATTAGCATTTCAATAATAATTTTCATCCAATTCTCAGGTAACTTAAGCTGTATACATTCCTCATCATGTCTATAAGATGTCTGTGTAGTCAACAAAATGACTCAATCAAGTCACTCAACTCCAAGAAATTCAATGTTGGTTACACACATAGGGGTCAGGTTAGATAACTGCAGTTTACGCACGTAATAGTAATAATTTAACTAGAACGGTTTAGTCACGTTTGTTTTGAGCACTTCTCAGTCACAAAAGCTTGCTAAGAAAGGCTACATTTACCACTAGGTAAACGACTACTAAGTCGTAAACTGTGGTTAAAAGCAAAAAAAAAATTACTGAAAGGAAAATTAGTCCAAAAAATTAACCAACGAATGATGAAAAAGAAGCGAAACCGTCTATGCCGGGAGCTTATACAGCCCTATTTGTAAAAAAAATGCTAGTCTATAGACAGGAAATGCGGGGTATGCTTATATTTACAAGCATATAGAGTAGACAGCAGTTTTTTAACTTATACTAGAACAAATTATAGATAGATGGATATAAAATTGATCCTCTGCGTAAGTAATAGGGTAGCCTGGTATGGACTTGTAACATGAAGATAATTTATTTATTTAATTATTTATACATGACATACAAATTTTAAAAATAAAAGATACATATCACAGCAGTTCATGTACAACAAGTAATTTGACTTAGAGAAAATCACACTGGCCCCTGAACTAGTGAATACTGTATCTCAGTGGGCCAGTATTTTTAACATAAGTTTTTAAGATAATGAATAAAATGAATGAATGAAAAACTCTTTATTGCATACAGATACTTAAAACTAACTTAAAATATTTAGAAATGCTGTATGACAATGGACGACCTTATTGCTTAAAACTATCTCTTCCAGGCAACCCGCAAGTAAGGAAATTGTAACACATAAATAATTGTAAACAATGTACGATTAATTTTGTTAAATATAAAAACCATAAGAGAGAAAAAACACATATACATATATTCAAGACGTCAAGAAAGAATGCTATTATGCTTCCTCCAAATAGTAATTAAAAACTAATCTTCTAAATACACGTACTGTTTTTGCTTTTCTAATATTTACAGGGAGTGAATACCATAAGTGAACGCTTTTATTGTAAATGAGTTATGCACAAATGAGGAACTGGTTTGAGTAGGAGTTGCTAGAGTGAGGTGATAACATGAGCGCAAGTCACGGGTAGAGATCGATGGCAGAAAAATAAAACGTTCTTTAAAGTACGGTGGAAAACGCGGATCAAAGAGGATATTGTTAGGGATAGGGATCATATGAGCATTCTGGCGAAAACGGACTGGCAACTATTAAAGCTTTTTTTCGGACTTCGGATACGTGGTCACATTTGCGAAAACCAAATATGAAACGGATGCTAACATTTTGAAGTCTTTCTAGTTTATCGAGTTGCTCTTGGGTTAAATATAGATAACTGGCGTCAGCATAATCTAATATCGGAAGTAAAAGAGATTGATCAAGAGCAACCTTGGTGGCAGTGGGAAGAAAATTTTTTTAACAACGCTGTAGATGCAAAATTTTTGATTGATTGACTGATTTCAACTGATTTCAATTAGGTGAGATAACCAAGACAGTTCACGATCAAAGACAAATCCAAGATTTCTAACATTCTCACTAAATTCTATTACTACACCATCAATCATTACTTTAGAAAGGGTAATCCAATTTATTTTTCTTATCATTCACCTAATAATAGCGTCGGCTTTGCTGGGATTTACTTTCAAAACATTCTAATTGGTTCAGTCAAGAATTTTGGCTAGATAAACTCAATAGCCTCATTAAACTTCAATATCTTAGACTGTGTATAAATTTGATCGTCTGCATATAGGTGGAAGAAGAAAGATTAGTGATGACAGAATATATAAAAATCGAAATTAACAGAGAATATAAAGAGAAGAATGTCATGTAACAAGGAAAATGCTAGAAATGGGATTGGATGGATACAAAAGGGAGGGAAAACGAAATGAATGGATTATGTAAAAGATGATACGGCAAAAATGTCTGATGATGACTAATAGAGGAGAGTGGAAAGAGGGAACATGCTGTGCCGATCCCACATAGTTTGGGATAAGGGAGAAGAGAAAATTTTATTCTTCGTGGTGATCCAACCACTAGATATGATTGTACCAGACCAGTGTCACTAGTTTGATAACTTAGTCTCTATATTACGCCTCGACTGTATCACTTGGCATACGAAGTAGTATCATATCAAGGAATTAATTTATTAATAAGCAAATCCTGAATACGTGCCTGTACATCTCAAGGCCCAAACAGCATCCCAATCGATCGGTCATTGACTCCTCGCCCTGCGCTGTCTGTCCTAAGCAATATTATATATTACATACTACCAAACATTTATTTGTGTTCATACAAATAGGTCCTTGAACTCAAGGCGGGGGGAACCTTTGAGACTTAGTATAGGATTTCGCAATTTATGAGATCAATTGGGAAACATAAATATTTAAACAAACACTACAGTAATTTAGAAGATATTCATTCAAAAACATGGCGGTACAAGTACGTCAGTAAGTAAGTCAGCTAGTAATAAATAATAACAGCCCATAGCGTTCCGCTGCTGGACCCGGGCCTCCTCCTACGGGAACAGACAGTATACTCACCACGCTTATCCAAGACGAATTGGCAGGTTACACATATCAGTAATCTGGGTATGCAAGTTTCTTCACGATGTTTTCCTTCACCGTCGGTACATGGCAATGCATGACAAGCAAATGAGTTTGCTTGTTTGTTTGTTACGCTTTCACACCTAAACCGCTGAACCAATTTTGATGAATTTCGGTATAGTCATAGATTGGACCTTGGAGAAGGATGTAGGCTACTTTTTTTTATTAATTTTTTTATTGCTGTAGGACAGCAGACAGGCTGACGGCCCACTTAAAATTTAGCAGTTACCGTCGTCTATGGGACTTTGCAACGCCAGTGGCATCGCGAACATGCTGCTGTTCCATGGCGGCATACTTAAGACCAAAGGTGGTCGCCATGCAGACAGGCTTAGGGCCCGACCACATAGCTAGAGTGGGTTGTTTTGTCACCTTTTACTTCAGGCCGACCCCGGCCGCAGAGGTCAGTATCTCCGCCCCTGCACGCATAAAAATGATGGATAAAATTCATATGGCGGAACAACGTTTGCCGGGTCAAATAGTTATGTAATAAATATGCATATTAGGTGAATAAACTGCCTAAGCGATGCATGTCACATTATTTAAACCCGATACCTTTATTAGATTAGTCTCCTAGTTTAATACCACTGAGCTACCAGATACCTGAGGGTTCATAGTGTAGAGACACTGCATATAAATTTTTCTTAAATGTATAATTTATTTGTTAATTTTTGTACTTTGTACGGTATTTTTAAACAGCATTTCGGAATAAAACTAGAAAAAAAATTTATAACGATTGATATCAAGCACCCCGCGCTTTTTAGGACAGTGACATTAATTTCCACGTCAGTAATTTTATTCTTACGTTAAGAATTTATAAGTTTGTTTAATTATAAAAACGGTGTCTTTAGTTTTCTAAACTAACTAACGTAATAAAAGCGTATTAATAAACCTTTATAGCTATTTTTCTTCGTAACAAAAGTTTTTTTTAATAAAAACGTCAGTTTTTCTCGACAATCGGTTACATATCCTCTACAGCAGCTTATTTTTCGACAAAGGCCTAAGGCTTTGCAATTTTTCCGATTTTTCGCAATACGAAGCCGTTTCGAACCTGCTAACTTTTTAAAGTCATCTTCCCAAAGTTTGAACTGCCTTCCTCTACGTCTTCACTTTAAAGGTTACATTATTATATCTACATATAAATGTCAGCAGAGTGCATCTCTCTTCTATAAATCTTAATCCGTGCAGGGGCGGAGTAGAAATACTAAACCCAGCAGCCGAGGTGGTCTTTCGTAAAAGGCGACAAAACAATAGCTATGTGGTAGGGCCTCAAGCCCCTCTGGATTACAATTATGGATTATACCCTTGCTCTTTAACAGGTTTCTGTACCCCTTTGAGACAGCAACGTGTCTACTGTGCCCCTAGCGTCGCAAACATTTATAGGCGACGGTAACCGTTAAGTATTATGTGAGTCGTCAGCCTGTCTACTGTTCCTCGGCAAAAAAAAATACTAAATTTCACAACCCATGCTTTTGAAGTATGCCGCCATAACAATCTTGTGTTGTGTTCTGGCACTAATAAACTAGTTCTAGTTCCTCTTCAAGGCTAACAGATCATTGGCAGTGCTGTGTTACAAACGTCTATAGGCGACGGTAACCACCTACTATCGAGCGGGTCGTTAGGTTGTAAAAAGAAAGAAACGGTCATTGGATGACGCTAATTGTCTTAAATTAACATTCGAACATTTTCAGAAACCATTTATTACATTTTTCATTTTAAGACCAGAAATTCAACATTTGTCTAGACATCATATTTTTTATTAATAAACAGTAATTTTATATCAAATCAAAATAATTTGTTTGTCGGAAACAAATTACAAAGTACACAGTAAGTAACCATTTTATATAAGTATTTATATATGTTAATCATTTTATATAATCATATATTAGCATTTTAATGCAAATGTATCCTGTATTTTGACATGTAAAGAAATTAATTATAATTGTTATTAGCAATCATATAATAATGCCATCATAATAAGCTATCTCAGTTAATGATTATATTAGTATTGTGGAATTGTATGTCGTATGTTGATAAAATATATGATACTCCATTTCATACATTCCGATAAAATTAACCCTTAACTAACGAAATGACAAATTTAGAAATACACTCAGGTGTTTTAAAACTGTCTTGATATTCAACAATTGGTATGTAATGAACAGTAAAAAGTAAAAATTAAATATTTTTAAATAAAATATAAAAACAGTGGTATTTTTCAGGTTCAATCTTCAATCAAGGATCTTATGCAAGAAAAATTATAAAGTTGTAACATTTTACTACAATTAATGTAGAAAGAAAGAAAAAATAAGTAAAAGCCACTGACATCAGACGCGAAGTCGCGGCGAGTGTGGAGGAGTGTGGTCAATTCTAAAAAACTTGTTAAGAGTTGAAAAAACCCTTGTAAAGTCTTGTAATATCAGATGACTAATGAATAAAGCAATGTGCATAAATGAACCAAAACAAATTATTTCGTTTATATAGCTCATCAAGTCATTGCAAATATAACTCAACTTTAAGCTTAGAATGTCTAGACAGTTCGGTTTATTGTATACATGTAATTCGTTTTAAAAGTTTGTCATATTTATTTATATTATTATTTTGCATTAGAAAATAAGAAACAAACGACATCGGCGTCACTAGTTGTGTAAACAATCAATCTATCATGAATAATAATTTAGTTTCATTATTTATTTAGGATAAAAATAATAATTTATTGCATGAACAGATATATATGCACTCTCGCATATTTCTTCTCTTGAGGCGGAAATACTTAATGCAGTGATTCTCAACCTTTTTTTTGTTGCGGCACATATTTAACGATTTCAAAATTTGGCGGCACACAAAGAAAAAGATAAAAATTATTTACTTACTACAACACACTGCATAAATAGTTTATGACAAAAATTTTAAATATACGAAATAAACTAATATATACTACAATAATAACTAATCGTTTATTAAGGGATTAATTACAAGCTAATAATAAAAATATTTTTAATGCGAAATTTGAGCTTGATGTTTTTGATAATTTCATTTATATTTCGTCGTAAAAATGACAATGCTACTCTCATATCGTCTTCTACATTTAACAATCTTGATCTTTTTTTAGTTTTAATGTTGGCTAATGTTGAAAATCCGAATTCACACAAATAAGATGTGGAAAATTGTAATAATATGTTTAAAGCTTTTTTGGCTATCATTAGATAATCGCATCTGATGTTAATCCAAAATAAATTAATTGATTCTTCTGTATGTTTTAAAATTAAATCTCGATTATTAGAAAGCAAAATGAGTTCTTTCTCTTCATTCAAAGTTAAGTCAAATACAGAAGTATCCGTTGCAAAGCAAATAATAAAAGAATTTATTTTTTGTGGATTTAAATATATATTCATGTTAAAAATATTTTTCTTTTTAAATGATATAATTTAATAATATTGACATTATTATATATTTGCAAAATTTGGCGGCACACTTTTGAAATTTGGCGGCACACAAAAGTGCCGCGACACAGTGGTTGAGAATCACTGACTTAATGCATACCCCACCTCCACTTGCAGTTGATAAGGGGACTCACACCAAGAGTATACCCATTATAACCACTGTTCTCCTAATCCCTAACGCCCGGGCTGGCGGGCTGACTTCTCCTGTGTGTCAGCCAGTGTGAGGCTTACCTTGGCTGCCTTCGGTTACTCACAGAGGTGAGAAAGGCGCTCTGAATACGCTTATACGTTGCGATGTCAGGTTTTAAGGCGGCTGGAGGTTGTGTTGTCGATGATGCCCTTTTCCGCTCCATCGCCTCTTACGCAGGCAGATATAACCGCATCGCTGTAGGAGGCGGTAGTGTCCCAGAACAATTTGTTTCGACTCTGGTACGTGAGTACCAGAGTCGGTGACGAGGTCAGTTCCAGGCTTACTGCAGCGATGAGGGCACGGCACTCCTAGTCCCAAGTAGTGCGCGCTTGAAACGTGTGCCACCTCGAAGATCATGAATCGTAACGTCAAAATAATTAAATATTCTTCATTGAATTTGATAAATAACCAGCATTCAATTACATTATTATGAAGAGTGAAGTATTTTTGGTGATATGTGACTGAAAATCCTCGTAACTAAATCATAGAATACTCAAACCAAACTACAACCTGGCCAAATAACCTCTTGTCCAAGGAGTATAAAATCATATGATTACTAGGATAAATATAATAATCAAGAATCTATCTATACGTGATTAAGTCTGCGTAGTATCCGTTAGATCATTGGCCGGCTGCCCTTGCGCCGACCGGCTCTTATGTAAAGCACCACAGTGTACACATGACGCGCGCCTCTGTTTACAAAACTGGTTAAACACCCCCAATCAGCGCACTAATTTATTTTGCATGTGGCATTTTTGGATCTTATTAAACAATTTGTTACGAAAGAATGTTTTGGCGGTATTATGTTTGCTGAAAGCAATAACAATAATCTAGATACTTTGCGCTTCCTTTTGCTGATTCGATTTGTTAGGCCGTAAAGAAGACTACATTTAATGTTTTTCCTTATGAGTTAGTGTTAACGTCAGTCACCACTAGTAAAATCATGATGAACAACAACTCCAGAATCAGAATTAAAAGCTTATGGTGCATTGACGAATATAATATTCTTATGCAATTATTTTTACAAATCTTAATGACAAAGCTCGTAACATTTCTTCGTTCTTCAACAAGCGTGATAAAGCTTTCTTTAACCGAGTGGCGCCAATATGTGTGCAATGCAGTTTTTCATCTAAATCACTTGGTATTATAATATAATAACAACCTATAAACACAAATTGCAGGGCTCAGGCCTCACTAATGAGGGAACGTACAGCTTGTCCAAGTCGGATTGGCGGGTTTCACATACTGATGATCTCGATAGGTAGAAACCTATCACGATGTCTTCCTTTACCGACAATACCGATTGAGGTGCATATTATCAATCGGCTACTAAGTACCTATATTTTGAATACTGTCAGCTAACATTCTCTGCATAGCGGTACAACAGGTGGTAGACGAGGTCAGTTTGTATCCAGGAGCCTATTTACATCTAAATATATGAATATGGCTATTAATGACGGACCTCAATTATATAAACAAAAATAAAATTTATCGACAACTCCAAATCCAGTCCTGTATTATACATTTCTTGATTTTTATTTCGTTAGCTAAATAAAAATCATTTCGCGTTACATATTTTTAAAATAAGCGTCCACATCTGTTACAGTCAAGTCAGAAATAAACAATGAAATATAAAAAAGATGATAGATGTTACCATGGAAATTATGTAGGATATATTTGTTGATGGTCTACTGTTGCGAAACATTATCGCGTAGTATCTCATACTACGAGATGGATGGAAGAACAAGCTCAGTCAGCCAACCTTTTACTGCATATTCATTGAATTTAGCCAAAGCATTCTTAATTTTTATTTTGTTCTTTGCTTTTGAATGATTTTATTTTACT
Source organism: Malacosoma neustria (assembly GCA_963693495.1). NCBI lineage: Eukaryota > Metazoa > Arthropoda > Insecta > Lepidoptera > Lasiocampidae > Malacosoma > Malacosoma neustria. The sequence continues at coordinate 3,909,291 of OY856395.1, read as the reverse complement.
TATATTTAAATTGTAAGTATTAATATTTTGACATTATATGTGATAATAATGTTTATTAAAAAATAATTGTTTCTAATTGAATAAATAACTAGTTATCCGTTCAGGGGCGAGAAAGAATACTAACCTCTGCAGCTGGGCCTCTGCAGCCTGTCGTATAAGGCAAAACAACCCACCTACGTGGGTTGCTAGCTACGTGGTAGGTCTGGATGGCGATCACCTTTGGTCTTAAGTATGCCGCCATAATAACCTTGTGTTGTGTTCCGGCATTAGTGACCCAAGTTCCTGTACCCTTATGGGACAGCAGCGTGTTCGCGATGTCACTAGCGTTGCAAACACCCATAAGCGATTGTAACTGCTAAATTCTAAGCGGGCCGTCAGCCTGTCTGCTGTCCTGTAGCAATAAAAAAATGTTACTTAATGAGACTATTTCTAATACTAAATTTGTCTGGTAAGATTATTTCATGATGATAATCACCAATATTCTATTGTTATTATTAGAACAACTTTATAAAATGTTATAATAGGCTATATTGGATAAATAGATAATATAGATAAAAAGTAATGGAAAACAATTTGCTGGTTTTTATTGCTGTTGAATAGCAGACAGACTGACGGCCCAATAGGAGTTACCATCGCCTATGGATGTTTGCGAGGTCGAGGCACGGGCAACATGCTGCAAACCATATAGGAAAACTGGAACCCGGGTCACTTATGCCGGAACCAAATTACCGAATTGGTGTTTATGTATTTGTATTTTTTTTATTGCTGTAGGACAGCAGATAGGCTGACTGCCCAATTAGAATTTAGCAATAACGCCAGTGGTATCGCGGACACGCTGCTGTCCCATAAGGGTAGAGGAACTTGGGTCACTAACGCCGGAACACAACACAAAGTTATTATGGCGGCATACTTAAGACCAAAGATGGTCGCCATCCAGACGGGCTCGAGGCCCTACCTTATTTACTAAAGATATATATATATATAGCATATCAGTTGTACAGTACCCAAAATACAAGCGCTCTGTTGTTTACTTTGGGACTAAATGGCTCTGTATAAATTGTCACAGAATATTTACATTTATTACAGTATAACATCGACGCATTTTCATAGACAAAGGCGTAGAATGATCGGCAATAGATTTATTTTTCAGCAGTTCAACGACCCAAGGGCAAATACCCCAGGGTTCGATAAGGTTCACAATATTTCTCGTAAATATTATAACGAATTTATTTACTTTTCGAATGGCGTGCGTATTTTTGTTTTAGATAAGTATACACCAATTTTGGGTGTATATGTGTATGTGTGTTAAAATTCATAAATGTAAAGTTTTCGTTTAATTTCACATTTTTAAATAAATAAAACCTTAAATATATAAAAAGCATATGTTGTTTTTTAGCTTTAAGCTCTCGAATTTGATTTAAGGTTAGCCACAAAAACTTAATTAATGTACAATAATATATTGACTCAATTTACACAGCGTCATCTTGTCCCAATTAATAATAGCACTTGTGTTATAGGTACTAGACAACTTATATATTACATAATTATATACGTTACATATATACGTACATATAAACGAGCCGAAGTGGTTGGTGGTGCCGAGGTCGTCGCTACAAAATATTTTGTAGAAATAAAAATATTTTGGTTTTTTTTCAATCTAAAAGGCCAATCAGCAGAGCAGTTATGAAATTTGAAATACATGTGTGATTTGATGAAACTAATAAAACAAAGAAATACCGAAGTTGTATGAATTCCAGCTACAAAAATATGTGTTAAAGATTATTAAATAACGACCATAAGACATGCCGAGGCATTAAATTTCAAGATCCCGATTTAATTTCAAGATAAATAAATTAATAATCATGTATATCGTAGTTCTTCTTTTTATTCCCTTTTTTAATTTATCTTTTATTCATCAACATTATTGGAAAGACCAAAGCGGCTAGGCTTCAGTGGCGTGGATACTTAAAGAGAATAAGAGAGGATCGTGCAGTGAAGAGAGCGTACTTGGGATAACCAAATGATAGAAGCCCGGTTGGATGTCCTAGATACCGCTGGGAAGACGTAGTAGCTCAAGACCTCCTCGACCTTGGCCATAGCGACTGGCGAGAAGTATCACAAGATCGAGAGGCATGGTGTGATCTGATATCGGAGGCCAAGACTCATTTTGGGTCGTTGTTTCACCGTAGTTAGTTGGTTTATAACATATTTTCTTCTAGGTGGTAGGGCTCCACGCCCGTCTGGATTTCAAGCCTCCGCTAGTTTTTAAATATGTCCCTATAATAACCTTGTGTTGTCTTCCGGCATAAGTGACCAGGTTCCAGTACGCCTACATAGATAGCAGCGTGTTAGCGGTGCCCCTGGTATTAAAAACACCCATAAGGGAACTGCTACCAACTGCTAAATTCTAAGCGAACCGTCAGCCTGTTTGCTGGCCTACAGTAATAAAAAATATATAGTATGAAAAACATTTAATCAAACGTAAATAAATTACAGTACATTCCCTAATGGTATTTTTTAAAACAACTGTTGTAATACAAGACATATTTTAAGACGGAAATACTGAGTTCAGAAATCAAATCGCCGAAACAGAATAACAAAATATCTGCAAAAGATCGCAACCAACTTGCAACAATTACAGCTAAGTTACAAAACATTTTCATTGCGCATTGTTATACTAATTATAAATTATTATATCTTTACAACACAGTAATACACATATACATGTATACATTCATTTGCATATTACATTTACATATTTTTCCCAGGTGTACATACACGAAATACATGTGTGAGTTATATATAATTATTAACATTGTTTATAACACACTACAAATATGATTCTTAAACACATTTTTTAATAGTTTATTGAGTTTTATACAAAGGTTTATGTGTGTGCCAGACACGTATGCACCCTTCCCGTCTCTGCAACAATCATGATAAAGCGACAAATTTAAATACGCCCTTAACTACTGGATATAGAATAGATTTTTGAAAAGCATGATTATTTATGGTAGCAATATAATTTTGTCGTGTTATTTCGAATCGCATACGCGTGATTGTGTGGGTTCACCTTGAAAACTCAAGTTCTTTGTGCAATAGGTTATTCGGTTAATGGCACCAGCGAGAAGTCAATGGCGCGGATGCACGGTACAGACAGCAAGCGATGCCCATCGATAGTATGATTTTGAAAATATGTAATATCTTTGGCTTTTGATAATATCTTTGTCTCTTTGATTATAATATAATATTTTTTAGACTGACTGACTTTTACAGAGTCATGAAGTTTAATATGCTCGAAATATATAGAAAATAAACGAATATACTTACAGCACGATCTTGTCTCAAAGTAAACATGAAAGCGCTTATATTATAGACAAATAACATACTAATGTACTTTTATTTTGTAATAAATATACATAATACATAAACATTCAAGCCACAGAGATCATCTATAATAAAATACATTAAAAAGCCTATTGTGGCACTCGGGGACTGCCGCGGTAAAGCTATTGCATAGCATTTTAATCAACTTATGCAATTATAATTATTTATTTATTTTTTATTTATGCAGTATTTTTTTTTCTAAGGTATCAATGTTTTCTATCGATATTTTTGGACAAGATATATCGATACTCGATAATAAAAAACTAAAACTATCGATGTAACGATATCGATGTTTTTATTATCGAGTATCGATATATCTTGTCCAAAAAATATCGATAAAAAACATCGATAGTTGAAATATCGATAGATATCGCCCATCCCTACCATACTCAACGCACGTGCGCCCCGTAAATATACATGTAGGTATATATGTATACAGAGGTGTACATTCACATACTGTCGATGTTACGATATCAATGTTTTTATTATCGAGTTATTTGCGGAGAAAGAATACTAACCTCTGTGGCCGGGGTCGGCCTGTCATAAAAGGCGACAAAACAACCCACCCTAACTACGTGGTAGGGCCTCAAGCCCGTCTGGATGGCGACCACCTTTGATCTTAAGTATGCCGCCATAATAACCTTGTGTTGTGTTCCGGCATTAGTGACCCAAGTTCCTGTACCCCTTGTGGGACAGCAGCGTGTTCGCGATGTCACTGGCGTTGCAAACACCCATAGGCGACGGTAACTGCTAAATTCTAAGCGGGCCGTCAGCCTGTCTGCTGTCCTACAGCATTAAAAAAAATCGATATATCTTGTCCAAAAAATATCGATAGAAAACATCGATACTTTAGAAAAAAGTACTTAGTACTTTAGATATATCGAATCAAATATATCGATATATCGAATAAAAATTCAGAGTGGATGGATACGGAAGAGTAGACCAAAGAAAAGAGAACTGCGCCTGCGTTAAAAATCATATGGCGAAAAGAATGTTAAGATGACGGTTAACAGTAAATGGAAGGAGGGAACATATTGTGTCGTCCACCTTATCCCACCCACATTATATGATAATGTGGGATAAGGGAAGGAAGAAATGCATGTTTTTCCGTTACCAGTTAGAAACTTATTTCATTACTAATAAAGCGCTTTTGTTCCATAAGTTCTATGAAATATTACCAATATCTTACTAAGCTCGCTGGCTCACATGCACCTAAGGTAAGATTTTCGTTTTACCTTCGGAGTAAAAAGAAATTTAATTCTTTTACAAAATTTAAATTCCTCAAATCATACTCCATCTTTATTGTACTACTTAGCAAAGTGTCACCAAATGGTATCGATACATGTGATTTTAAACGCTTGCAAACATTATAGTGTTATATTTTTTACATTTCAAATTCAAAGATACTGTATAGTAAAATTTTAAAATATAAAAAAGACAAATATATTGGGCATATACACGCAACGCCATCTAGTTTTAAACTAAGTTGCATAGCACTAGTATTATGAGTACTAGATAACTGATATAATAGTATATCAGTTAAAAGAAGTAGATAGATAAAAATATATAGATATACTACTTTTTTTGTAAATAAATATAAATACCCTAAATATACCCAGACGCTGGACGGTAATCGAACCTGTGACCTCGGAAGCATGCCGACGTGCGCTAGCCGTGGAAATGTCATGTGCATGCATGCATGTGACGCCAGGAGTATATTATCTACTTTGTGCCAGGAGGAAATATCTTTATTATTGTAAATAAATAATGTTAATTGTACAGTTTAAATAAAAATTCGCACAGAGACAAGAATTTAATGCAACTCAAACAATGTTTGCAAATTGTAACATCCTAACTACCTATATTTTACAACTAAATAAATATAATATCTATATGAAATACATAAACTTTTTTTCCAATCAGTACTCAATTCTCGAAATACCGCATCCCGTCCCACATCTGCAACAGGACACACGCACACACACACAGGCTGCGCACGCGACTGTGTTGAGGTAGGTCCCTTACCGTTTGCGGGATGGGGTAGCCTTCATGGTTAAAAAGTAAACGGGTTAAGTGAAGTGGGACAGCCGGTGGTACTGGTCTCTATCCCGCCATATTGTATTCTGCGTCTGTAGTATTATGATCATTGTGTGATCTTTATAAACAGGTTCTTTATTTAATCAGGCTATTTAAACATAGAAAATTGTAACGTTTATAAGAATATTATTTTACTGGCCGACCCGGCAAACGTTGTTCTGCCGTATAAATAAGAAAGTAGCCTATCCTTCTCCAAGGTCCAACCTATCTCTATAATCCATCATAATAGGTTCAACGGTTTCGGCGCGAAAACGCAACAGACAGACAGTAAGGTGGATTTATATTTGTCTGACGTGACGCGTCAGAAGCATATCGGTTCATACATTTAGGACAGACGACAGAACGCGTCACGACATACAAATGTGTCCCTAACCATAATAAATGTATGAAACCGATATGCTTCTGACGCGTCACGAAACAACACGTCAGATAAATATATATCCGGCTTTAATTTCACATTTATAATATTAGTATGGATGAAAACCGAAATATTTAAGAAGTCTGATAAAATTTCGGAGACATGAACCTCGCATTTTGAATCCAACTTTTTAACCTTTTACGTAACGATATATTTATGCATGTTTACTAATACTATATATAGGTATATGGAAGGTAATGCTGCTTTTTTTGTTTTTGAACGCGGTAATGCAGTCAGCATTTTGGAAACGTTTCCGGCGGAAAGCGATTTGGAGTCGATATATTATTTACTAGATGACACGGCAAACGTTGTTCTGCCATATGAATTAAAAAAAATATCCTTTTCCAAAGTCCAATCTATAACTATACCGAAATTCATCAAAATTGGATCAGCTGTTTAGGCGTGAAAGCGTAACAAACAAACAAACTCACTTTTGCATTTATAATATTAGGATAATTTTCCTGTTTATTTTTGTTTTTTTACCCTGAAGACTGCGAGCTATTTGTAGTATTTCCGATACTAGTGGCCCCTTGTCCTACAACGTGCTGTGAAGATCCACCTATGCGCTATCCCTGCTTGCAACGGTGTCCTTCGCCGAAGGTTATGTATTGTTATGAAAGAAGCCGCGAGTTTCAAGGGAGTTAACCTCCCAAGAGGAAGATTGCTGTGAGCCACCACCAAAATATATGAAGATGCCATGATGATGCGCATTGTGCGCAAGCTTTATCCGTGCTGGGGCGGAGAAAGAATACTAACCTCTGCGGCCGGAGTCGGCCTATCGTAAAAGGCGACAAAAAACCCACCCTAGCTACCTGGTAGGGCCTCTAAAGCCCGTCTGGATGGCGACCACCTTTGGTCTTAAGTATGCCAATAACCTTATGTTGTTTCGGCAAACTAATATCTTTTGAATTCGACAGAAATACAAAGGAAAGAAGGAAATGTTTTATGTGGGACACAATAACACTAATATTTACATTGATTTTATACAATATTTCCGGACTAAGAATTATGTGACTTGTCGTAAAAGGCGATAAAACAACATTCGGTGAAATATTCAATTGAAAGTTTAAAAGTATATCTATAAAACAAATATACACGAAAAGTTGCCTGTTGGGCAAATGCAGGGACGAAATGATTGATGCACAAACACACAATTGAAAGTTATTCAAAAAGCCATTTTTGAAGTGAAAACTTCTTTAGCGGCGTTGTGCACTTTTTTGTGATGGGTAAAAAATATTAAACTCGCGTCAGGTCACGTGTCCTCATTGAAAATTCGTAAGATTCGTGAGACAGAGTTTTGCTCCAGTAATACCAACCTCATTAATAATAAATTAAGGTTTATTTTATAATATAACTTTCAAATAATTGCATTGCATTACTTATACATATCTAATCAAATTACGACTTTATTACAATGAAATACAATTGAGTTTTGAAGTGGAAACTTCTTTAGGCGCGTTGAGCACTTTTTGGGTGAACAATTTTTGGTTTGTAAAGAAGTGTTAATGACCAATTGAAACTTTAATCCTTGATCATAAACGCTGCTTAATAAACCGAAAATAATAATCTAATAACTCGACGATACAATTCACAAGTTACTTAGTTTTCACTTCTATCAGCAGTCCCCAAAGACTGCCCCACATGTTTTTTTTAACATGTGCTTTGCTTTATTAGGAGGCATTATACCGTGCCTGTACTAAAGTAAATATATCGAGAAACAGCCGTAGCTGAAAAGTCAAAGAGCCGCAGGTTGCCGACCACTGCTCCAATTGAATGAATATGATTTTTCGTCACACAGATAACATGTTATACGTGACGTAAATATTAAATCACGGAAGAATTCAAGGTAAACAAACAATAATTTATGTCAATGTACGGACACATGAAATGTCACGTAGACTTCTAAGAAAAACAAAAACAATTTATTTAATTAGGGGGAAAATCATAATTTCTGATGATCAATTATTATCAGGTGTAAAGGTATGTTTCCGAACTACGCTGCACGCAGCAGTGCTGCCGCTACATTGCTGCCGCTGCATTGCTGCCTAGCTCGGAATGTACTCTCAAATAAGCTTATAGAGATTGTATGGGGACCGGTAGTGTCGCGGCAGCAGTGTCGCGTCAGCACTGCTGCGTGCAGCGTAGTTCGGAATCATACCTTAATTCTTGTCAGAAATAAAAATAGGTGTATGAGCAATGCGAATTTAGGGAGTAATCAGATTGTTGCTAACAAATGTGGCAGGTAGAATTAAGCAAAATAATCTCTGAGTTTAAAAAAGTATCTATCATTATCCATTAAAGTAATTCAATTCATTCAATTCATCAGTGTAAAGTTTAAAGGAGAGAAATTTGTAAATGTAAATAATAAAGAGTTATCTATATATCTATGTCGTACATGTGTAACATATCCTAAATTACATACACTTTTTTTTTTTTTTTTTTTTTTTTTTTTTTTTTTTTTTTTTTTTTACGGGGTGGGGAAATCCTCATGGACTACCTCCGCCTGGGGAAAGGCGGAGGGGCGTGCCGGATTCTTACCGGCTAAAACCACCACCCCGGTGTCTCCTCACACGTGCGCGCGGGGCCGCGGGAATCCAAATTCTTCCGCAGCCCCACACTAGTGCTGGCCCGGTGTGTCCGGGCCTCGTCTCCTGCACGGGGTAGTGAGGTGTTTAACTACCCCGTGCATCGCCTCAGAGGCGCGCGCCGACACCCGCGCGCGCCTCCACCTCGGGTCCATCGAATAGGGGGCGGGAACTTCCCCAAGTCCCTCGCCCCTGGACCTATTCATGGGGGCTGGAAAAGGGCGTTGTCCGCCCTTCTCCTGCGCCCGGTGCGCCTTCTGCGGCCGGGGAAGGGAGTCGAGATCTCCCTCTCCCGTTCCGCAGTTTCCTTCTGCGACATCACGTCCTCACAGAAGGACACCACTGCGTCCCACGACTCTGCGCTACCGACCATCCTCCGCAAAATTACATACACTTAACCTAACCTCCGTGCTTTTATCCGTGCAGGGGCGGAGAAAGGATACTAACCTCTGTGGCCGGGGTCGGCCTATCGTAAAAGGCGACAAAACAACCCACCCTAGCTACGTGGTAGGGCCTCAAGCCCGTCTGGATGGCGACCACCTTTGGTCTTAAGTATGCCGCCATAATAACCTTGTGTTGTGTTCCGGCATTAGTGACCCAAGTTCCTGTACCCTTATGGGACAGCAGCGTGTTCGCGATGCCACTGGCGTAGCATACACCTATAGGCGACGGTAACTGCTAAATCCTAAGCGGGCCGTTAGCCTGTCTGTTTTCCTACAGCAATAAAAAAAACCTCGCACTAATTTAGTTTTTCCCCTTTCCTCCCTTTGGTGATCATCTGTAGGATATGAGGAGCACCGTATATAAATAAAACTTTAGCGCGAAATTTCTTTTATCTTATTTTTGATCGCTCAGCGGATCATATTTTTGCCACTCTTACCACCCCGTTCCAGTTACGGTCTGGCCTTTTCACTGGCAATAAGCGCGACATCTTTCAAAATTGTGTTGTCAGAATATATTTGTCCTCTTGCATCTTGTTGAAAATTTTTCTAGTAAAACAAGTGATCTATTTGCCTTTAACGACTTTTTAAAGTAAGAAAAGATATATAAAAACATTACAGAATTTCATAGTATCTATTTACGTGTGTAAAAGGTAACATCTACTTAAGTTCTTATTGTATTTGTTTTAAAGAACAAAACCGCTGATAAAACTCAACCGCAATCTTACTGTAATCTTCACGTTACGAAAGTAAAAACTAGTCCAAGGAGACAAAGACTGCAATTCTAATTAAACAGTGTTCATGTACTTTGGAATAAACGCCTAATTTAATATATATATTTGATAATTTAATTAATGACGTAATCAAAAGTTTATAAGTTTAATAGTTGACCAGCCAAACGTGATTCAGCTATTATAAACAAAAAAAAAACAGAACTTATTTATTTTCAAGTTTCATTTTCGCGGCAAAAAGTAGCATATGTCCTTCTCCAAATTGATCAAACTTGATTCAGCGGTTTAGGCGTTAAAATAACAGACAGAGTTATTTTCACATTTATATAGTACTGTGGATTTACTTTCATACAGCGCATAACATGGTAGCTGCGGGAGCGTCTCAAGTCTAAACTGCGTGTTACGGAGATAATGCTGCGATGCATATGTGGAGTGATACGAAAGGACTGTGTTAAGAACTTCCGCATTTGCAGCAGCCTTCATTTCCATGACATTGCGGATAAACTGCGGGAGTGACGCCTTCGCTGGCCACGTTTTACGCGGGAACAAATATCTAGTCACGCTGTAAGTTCTGGATTGACGTTATACATGTCCGATCTCAACTATTAACGGTTAACGACCTTATCTATATGATAGACGGTAGTTGTAAAGCCTAGTTCGGACTGGTTGAGTATTTTAGTCGAGTGCCGAGTAATTTAGTAGCTAAATGTGTCTGAACACCAAAAATTTTTTCAAGTAGGTTAGTAAATAATTTAGTCAAGTCAATCCATTTTGTTCTATTTTTATAGGGCGAGTAGCGCCTCCCACCACGCGTCCGTGCTCACTGGTTCACCAGTCCGAACTAGGCTTAAGAGACCAATCGATCTACGCCTATTTTTTCATCCTATTTGATCCAGGAAAAGAAAGGTTACAGAAGAGCATCGGTAATATGAATAAATAAAGACTCCTACAATTTTTAAGCCGTGTGCATCTAAACTCCAGGATAGAAAATTCGGGATGTTCAAACCTGTATAATATTTATATTATTTATTTATATATTTTTATTATTTCTGAGGAACAGCAGACAGGCCTACATCCTTAATAGTAATCCTTAATAGATTTTTGCGACACCAAGGGCACCGCTAACACGCTCCTGTTGAAATAGGAATACGAAAACCTAGGCTACTAATGCCGGAACAAAACACAAGCATGGCGGTATACTTATAGGGGTTGCTATCCATGCGGGCTTTAAGCTCTATCACCTATCTAGGGTTGTTGTTCCGCCTTTTACGACAGACCGGCCCCGGCCACAGGGGTCCATATTCTTTCTTTGCCCCTGCATGGAAAAAATAAGTTTATCTAACATAGTTAGCTGAACGTGTCTGTTATCAACTTGAAATTATTACAACATATATCATTGTGCGTATAAACAAATGTGTTAGAATTGCATTAAAGATAAAATAATCAATTTTTATACTTTACAATACAATTATTATACTCGTTACAAAGACAGATAGTGAGTAAGGTCAGTGCGATGAAACCAGTCAATCAATAATATTAATCTAAAGATCATTAGTTATCTTTAATTGTTTAAGCTGGGTGGGAAATGCTCTTTTTTTCTCTGTGCAGGGGCGGGATAAGAATATAGACCCCTGCGGCCGAGGGCGGCCTGTCGTAAAAAGCGACAAAACAATCTAGGCGTTAGTACTCCAAACCCGCCTGGATCGCTACCACTCTTAGTCTCTCTATGCCGCCATAATATCCTTATGTTGTGACACAAATGACCCAGGTTTCAGAACCCTTACGCGAACGCATCGTGTTAGCGGTGCCAAACTTCGCAAACATCCATAGGCAACGGTTACTGCTCACTATTAAGTGGGCCACAGCAATAAAAAAAGCATTGGGCAAGACTTAATAAGTTCAATTGCCAATAGCACCGTGATTTACCGTGATTATCAAACATACACTATTGTAGTTTCGCTCGAACTAATTAAAACCTAACAGATGTTAGGCTTAGTGATTACTGTTGCGTACCAAATTTTACTTACATTTACAGCTGCCTATTTTAAAATTAAGCACCCAAAAAATTAAGAAGAAATGAGAATGAATAAGACGGGAAAAAACACCACGGGCACCGGCCATCTTCTTTGATTCATAAATTAGATGAAAACCATGATAATATTTACATGGTGTCCAATAAATGTCTTTATTCAAGACACTATTTGTGCATGAGATATATTTAGCACACAATAGGCGGATGAACCGTTCACCAACCTACATGACTGAATCACAGTGTAAAAAACATGTTTTTTTCACAATAATTATAGTTTCAGAGTCTCAATAAAAACAATTGATAAAAGTGTCTACAATATACGCTTGTACTAGCATTTTTTACGCCTTCGCTTGTAAAAATCTATACAAATAAATATAATTGGAGTGTCTGTTTGTAATATTAAAATAACCGCTTTTTACACGCTTTATATTAGCTTCACTTGTATGTATGTTTGTAATGTATGTTTCTAACCGACTCCTTTGGGGGCGATTTTGACCCACTTTAAACAACCAGATTTCGTTCAAACTTTGTAGATATATCGAGGGCCGATGACAATGCAATAATCTGTATATTTTTTATCATTATCCTTACCAGGATCCTCAGGATTAAAGAATTCTCAGTTCTCGTCCGATCACCGAAGTGAAGGAGCGTCGCGCGCAGTCAGTACTTGGATGGGTGACCGCCTAGGAAAATCGCAAAACGGTGGATTTTTGAATGATTAAACTTTATTGCACAACACACAAAATATATACAATATAGGACAAAACAAACAAAGGAATTCGACTCGATTTTTACTTACTTTGAACAATAAAATCAAAATTCTGCCGAAACGCCACCTGGAGCGTAATTAATAATATTGCCAGAAGATGGCGTTATATTAATAAAAATATTTACCGATTTCGAAAACAACAAGTGAGACAACTGATACTACTTATATATTTTTGTAAATAACGTTAACTAAGAAAATCTTCTTGCGTTTCATCCTCTACATTTAAATATGTACTGCAACTTATTCTGTTTTCTTTAGTACTACGATTATTATATCTACACACCTATTTTCGACGTAATTAATAAGCTTAATATGGTCAGTATATCAAAGATGATATAATCGTAATAAAATACAAACTATTTCGTAAAAAAAATTGATAGGCACTGAAAAACAGCGCAATGTTGTTTTACAACTGCATAAAGCTAAGAGGCTAACCTTATTAATTGGAGAAACGACAATTTACCAGAAAGACATAAATTGTTTTATTATTTTATTTCTTAAGGTTCTTTGCTTATCATTTATCACTAATAATATTTTTTTTCTTTTTCTGAATAGTCTCAACAAAATACATTGTATGGGTTATATATTAAGTATATATATTAAGTTTTTCTTGGCAGCCATCTCTTACTTCTCCTTTGTGTCTGAAAACGAGCTCTAAAAGATGGGTCAGTCTTTAGATAGATGGCAAAGTTCAATTTATAATAAATTATTCTATTTTACATTTGCTAATTCACAATGCTAACCATATATTCTACTAATGTCATGACCAGCTAGAATGATTGTTTCATACATCAAGAAACAGACGTTGTTTATTTTTCATTTAATATTACTCAGTCCTGTCTGCCATTGTAATGTCCTTGAGATACTGTAATTCCTCATTTACCGAGGTATGCAAATAGTAACCTTCGGTGTTATCATTGTTGTGACACACATTATCTTGAAAAAAGGCATAAATGTATTACAGTTATGGCGGTTGTTGACTGCAGACGAATTAATAGCCGCTAACTATTAAAAATTATATTAATATTTATATAACTTCGAGTAAAACTGAGTTTTTATTAATCAAGCGACATTTAAAGATATTCGTAATATTCCATTCGTAAGGTACCCTCGTAAGGTACATTCGCACCCTCCGGAGGCTCTGTAGGCTTTTTTTACTGGAGATGATCCCCGTTTATATATAGGTCCCATAAACATAAATGTATACGCTGATATGGCGCTACTTAAATAAATAAATATGCTGGAACAATACACACAGCGCCATCTAGGCCCAAAGTGAGTAGTATAGCACTTATGGGTACTAGACAACTGATCATCATCATCCTAGCGTTAGTCCCGGTCGCCACCCAAACTTTCGTTTCGGTGCCCGGGGTCCGCTTTCCGACTTTTTCTACTCCACTTCGGGCGATCTTCAGCATCCCTGGTAGTGAGCCCATTGGCACGCATATCATCCTTTACGACGTCAAGCCAGCACTTTTTGGGTCTACCCCTCCTGCCTGGGCTCGGCTGCCGTAATAGACAACTGATATACTACATATATACTTTTCTTTTGTAAATAAATACATATCATACATTATTTTTATTGCCTAGGAACAGCAAATAGGCTGACGGCCCACTTAATAGTAAGTAGTTACCGTCGCCTATGGATGTTTGCGATGCTAGGGGCACCGCAAACACACTGCTGTCCCGTAAGGATACAGGAACCTGGGTCACTAATTCCGTAACACAATACAACGTTATTATGGCGGCATACTTATAGACCAAGGGTGGTTGCCATCCAAAGGCTTGGGGCCCTACCACGTCGCTATGGTAGCTTTGTCGCCTTTTATGACAGGCCGACCCCGGCCGCAGGGGTTAGTATTTTTCCTCCGCCTCTGCACATTTATGAACAAAAAACAATATGTATACAACCAATACGCCAGTAAGGTGATGTGTAAATTATCTCCTCATATTGATTTATATATGAAAATATAAAGGACGTAAATTCGATACACACTGGGACATGTATATTATGCCATAAAACACATTTAGGATAGGATTTCCCTAAGATACGTTCAAAGCTACTAGCGTCTTTGTTGCGAAATAAGTAACTTTAATCATTCCTTCGCTGTACAGGCTGTCCGACTGTGAAACTCCTTGCCTACGACAGTTAAACAACCAAAATCACTACCAATTAAAAAAAAAACTAGTTCGAAAACATTATCTGGATGAAGCCTTAATATTTAATCGATTAAAAACTAATTCGTGTTATATTTTATTTTACTTCGACTATTTATTTTTATGTATTTTATGTTATATTATTTATGCTATTATATTTTATTTATATAATTATATTTCATATGCACCTATAGCAAAACGCTCTTGAATGTATTCCGACCTTAGGGTCCGGTCGTGTGAAAGAAATCGCTTCTTAGCGATAAGGCCGCCTATTGCGCACCAATTATAAGTTTAATATTAAGTTACAGTGTATATAATATTTGGTGGATAATAAAGAATAATCTATTTATGAATTATAAGTGAATTGGGTGTTTAATTGTACAGATTTCATTTTGAGTGGTATTGTGCTATACTGACGACTACGCAGTCGTTAGTATGCACAGATCAACGGTATTTGAAGCTCCAACTCTAAGGAAAGGCTTTCTAGCCCAGCTGTGGGACGTCATATGTTAGTATTATAATGCTAAGAAAGAAGTTCTATAATTTTGAAATATTTTCAAACAAATATAAAAAATTACAAATTGTGCGAATTGACAGATAAAAACGTCCGTCTGATACCTGAACATAACAATGCGAGCCGTGATAAACTGACCTAATATAGGGCTTACCTACACATGCACATAATGCGCAAAGTTGAGCAAACAATAATATTTCCTTTTACGTATTATTTATTTAATGAACAGCATATATGAAGAAGATTAAGTATAAACGTATTTGTCATAAAAAATAACACTATATAACTAACTATACATAGTGATAATTATAAACACTGGATTTATAGGACCATAACTCGTTTAAATATTTAGTTTGGACATTATTAAGGTTCTTTAGTATATACACGTTTCGCCGATTTTTTTTATGCAGTAGAACACGAGACAGGCTGACAGCCCGCTTAGAATTTACCAGCTACCGTCGCCTATGGGTGTTTGCAACGCTAGTGGCATCGCAAAAACGCTGCTGTCTCATAAGGTTACAAGAGCTTAGGTCACTAATGCCGGAACATAACAAAAGGTTATTATGGCGGAATACTTAGGGCCTCAGCCCTACAATTTCTTCTTACAATAGATTTTTTATTTTCAAATAGTTCAGGAATTATAATTTTTTTACGTATAATGATAAGCTGAAAGCCTTTTTTTACGCATTAAGTAAGGGTTATAAATTGAAATGATTCCGCATTCAGGTAATTTGAAGTAACTAAAATATATTTAAATTGACCTATTATTAAAATATATAATTTTATTTTTAGAAGGAAAGCAATTTTGAGGTTTTAACAGCACAGGTTTCTTAAGAAAAGATATAAATAAATATTATGAATTTATACAGAATGACATATTATTTAAATTATTCATTCTTTGTAATTATAGGGAATACTGTGTAATTATACGTGTTCTATATAGTTATAATTAAAATTAATTCACATATAAATCATCTTTAATTTCATTTATTGTTAGTTTGAGGAGCTTTTGAATCGCATGATGCTGTACTCATACTCATACTTATAAGCTTGAAATATCCCTTTAATATGAAATATGTTAAATTAAATTAATATAAAGTATGTTAACCATATATGCATGTCAGGAAATAGAAAAAGTTTTGTGTTAACCTGCCATTATTATATAACTAAATGAAAATTATATATTATAATATATACAAATTATTGCATTGTCATCGGTCCTTAATAAGTATGCCAAATTTCGAGTTAATCCAACATTTTGAAGGGGGTCAAAATCATGTTCAAAGTTTCCGTTACATACTAACATACGTATAAAGGTAATAAAAGCGTGTTAACAATCTTATAAGACGCGATTATTCCGCATATAAAGTTTCATGACCTCGTTCCCAACACTTTATCAATTAACTCGTATAAGAATAAATAAAATACAATAAAAACAAATCATTAAAATGGCAATGAAAGCAATCATCGTCCAAATACCCCGAGGTTGCGTTGTTACATATTTTTATCAATAATTTCGTCCTCACTTCTTATCTTTCACAATTAGGTCATTGTGTTAAGGATACTGATGTTGACACGCCAAAATTAATGCAAATATTTTCTCATTACTTTTAACTGTTTACTTCGTTGTAATAAAATTAAATGGATGCTGCCAATTACTGTGTATGAAAAGTGATCGTTGAATTGCGATAAATGCAAATGGCGCCACAATGAAAGGAATAATGAAATAATAACCTTTATTTTCTCCCATAACCTAAAAGACGACCTCTATGGCGTAACGGATAACGCACCTCGGTACGCATGCGGAGGTCACGGGTTCGATTCCCGTCTCGCGTCTGGGTGTTTATGTATATGTATTTATTAAAAAAAAGTATATAAGTAATATATCAGTTGTCTAGTACCCATAATACAAGTGCTATGCAACTTAGTTTGGGGCTAGATGGCGCTGTGTGAATTGTCACAAAATATTTTAAAAAAGAGAATACAAATATATAAAAGTTTAACAGGTAGCAAGTATATTATAAAAGTAACATCAGTAGCGCAGTGAAGCAGAGGTAGACAGAAGTCTATTTATTTATTTATTTATTTATTTATGGCACACCAACAGTACACACATTATTAAGTCACATTACAATAAATCACTTAATATAAAAGTTCTGATGTGTGGACCCATTATAGGAGTGCACAGCATTTACAATACAAATGTCGTCAATAGAGTAATAATTAATGTCGATAACATACATAGTCACAATTATTATTTCAAGTATTAACACAGTCAAACATGAATCAATTTGGTATTATCAAGATTAATAAAATTAATAAAAACAAAACAAAAAGCAATGAAATAAATTAAAATACAAAATATAAGCGGAAACATTAACCAGCATAACAATCATTTTACAGTCGCAACTGAGCTCAACACTTTACCCCTAAACCAATCATAAGATTTGTGAAAGATATCGAGATCTTCGAAATTAGAGTTAAGACGATTGTAAGTATTGCACATTCTTGTGATAGGGCAGCTGAGGCCTAAGTTGGTTTTAACCGGGGGGATGTAAAAGATTTTCGTTATAGCATGCCGTGGAATCAGACGAGGCACGTTTATTTTTATGTTTTGGACAAGATTTGTACACTTTATGCTATTGTTGAGAAGCTTATGCAAAAAACAAACATCAAACATCATGCGGCGTTTGCTAAGCGTCTGCATTCTAAAATATGACAACCGCATAAAGTAGGGACAACGATGTGAGATTCCAGACGAGACATATGCTAAGTGTTTTGTAAAGGATCTTTGAATTTTTTCCACTCTTTGAGAATGGACACTATAGAATGGACTCCAGATACATGCACAATATTCTAAATGGCAACGTACTAAAGTGTTATATAATATAATTTTAGTGAGTGGTTGTTTGAAATCTTTCGTATTTCTTATTAAAAATCCCAACATCTTTGCTGCTTTCTGCACAATAGAGTCAATATGAAGATTAAACGTAAGACAGCTGTCAAACAGAATACCTAAATCCTTTATCGAGTTAGTGGTATGTACTTTAGAGTTATCAAGTACATAAGCAAAATTTGTGGGTCGTTTCTTTTTGGTAAACTTGATGTGGTAGCATTTTGAAATGTTTAGTTTCATGTGGTTATCTATACACCATTTCTCAACTCTTCCTAAATCTTCTTGCAATAGTGCAGAATCTGCAGCACAATGTACAGTTTTGTATATTTTCATATCATCAGCAAACAGTAGAACCTGAGAGTGAATAATTTTAGAAACGACATCATTGATGAAGATAGAAAATAGCACAGGGCCAAGATGAGAACCCTGCGGTACACCGGATGAAGCGATGTATGGCTGCGATTCGCTACCATTAACGACCACAATTTGAAGTCTTTTTGCTAAATATGACCGGAACCAGTGCAGAAGTGAACCATGCACACCGAAATGCCCTAATTTCTGTAATAAGATGTTGTGATTTACCTTGTCAAAGGCGCTGGAAAAATCTGTGTAAATAGCATCGACCTCGTAACCCTGGTCAAGCTGTCTAGTAAGATAGGAAGTATAGTCAACTAAATTGGTTTGTGTTGAGCATCCGGGACGAAAACCATGTTGATGTGGTGACAGCATGGGTTCAACATGTCTTGTTAAAAATGGGACGACAAGAGACTCAAACAATTTTGAGAAACAGGACAATATTGCAATGGGACGATAATTCCTAACGTTTTTCAAGTCATTCTTTTTATGAAGCGGAATGATGCGCGTCCTTTTCCATTCCTCTGGGAAACATCCGTCGCGCAGTGAACGATTAAAAATCATACACAATGGCAAGGCAATGTAATATCCACATCGCTTCACAAAAACAGCAGGAATACAATCAGGACCAGCACCCTTGAAAATGTCCAAATATTTAATTTTATTGTAAACCTCCGATTCAGTGAAACGTAGTGTAGATATGAATCCGCTGTTCGGCATTAAGTTAGGGTAGGATGAATCAAGTGTGCCTTCCGAATTACTGTAAGTCGAAGAGAACTGATTTGCAAAGAGATTAGCTATTGCGGGACTAGTGTTTGCAGTTTTAGTATCGTCATGCATTTCGGTAGGTATATTTGAATTATTGTTCTTTTTATCTTTTATGTATCTCCAAAATGCTTTAGGATTTTTCCTAATACCAGTTTCTATGCTCTGTTTGTATTGCAACAGGCAGGTCTGGTATATCTTGTGACAGTGACTGCGCAGAACATTAAATGTAAGTAAGTCCCTGGGGTTTCTGTACTTCTGATATTTTAACCTCAGCCTATCTTTTTCATGGAGACGCTTTATGAGAGCATGACTAAACCATGGTGGAAATCTAGATTTAGTAATCTTGCGCTTGGGAACACAGTCACTTATTATTTGGTTCAATGTAGTGTAAAGTGCTGAGACCATCTGATTGACATCATATGAGGTTGAAAAGATTTCATTCCAATCTATCGATTTGAGTTGGGAGTTAATGTCATTATAATTGGCTTTAAAGTAGTTGTACACATTACTATTCTTTGATTTCATAAACTGGAAAGGCTCGATAAACGAAAATGTAATCAACAGGTTAGGATGTTTCATATCCAATTTACTTATCGGATCCGGAGAGTTAACAACTGATAAGCTAAGCACATTACTGAAAACTAGGTCCAATGTCCTCTCATCACTATTTAAAACACAGTTAAACTGAAACAGATTATTAAGCGACATGAAATCAACAATTGAATGACCCAGTGCATTGTTATAATTAGAAGGCAAGGTATAAGTATTGTTATGACTTTTTGACCATTTGATGAAATTTAAGTTAAAGTCACCCAACAAAACCACGTCGTCCACTTCATACGTCACCTTATCAATACTATCCAAATATTCATTGAGGCGTTCCAATCTAAGAGGCGGAGGTAGGTAAACAGCGCTGATAGCTATTTTTTTAATAGTGTTGTTCATACTTAAGCTGACAATGACCCACAAGTCCTCGCAGCTAGTTTCCCAAGATTCGAGTCTATAAGAAGGTAGGTCGCGAGAAATAGCTACCATCACACCACCACCATCTTTTTTGGATCCACCTTTACAGTCACGATCTCTTCGATAAACACTATATCTAGAGTCAATAAATTCATTACTATTAATACTTGAATTTAGCCATGTCTCTGTAAATACTATAATATGATAATTTGATAGCAAAATGTTTTTATAAATTTCATTTGTTTTAGTTCTAATTCCGCGTACATTCTGGTAGTAAATATTTAAATGATTGAATTTTAAAAAATAACAACCAAATCGTTGATCAATTTAACCAAAATATGTTGAGAATCAGCATTAATTAATCATTCTTAAGCTGTCTAGGTTTCGTATGAATATAGCCTGGTGGGTTTCATCTTTTCTAACATAGATTCTACCATCACGAACCCATACAAATTTATAATTCAGTTCCTTGCATTTAATTCGTGTGGCTGCGTGGATACGCTTATTTTCAAGAGTAAGATGCTCAGCTACGAAGACGGCTTTGCGAGAACCACCTATACCCAGATGGTGGGAGTTAAGTTTGTTAGTAGTGTTCTTCTTGTTAAACTTAGCAACAGCGGCCAGAACAGAATCACGACTACGTTGACTACGGAGCCTGACGATCACAGTACGGGGTTTATCGTTATCTCTTGACGCTTTCGCTACTCTAGTAATATGGATCATCTCATTGTCATCAATTTGATAGTCAATAGTTTTCGTAAGCTGCATAAATACACTGTTTAAGTTCTCAGAACGATTTTCAGGAATTCCATTAATTTCAAGGTTGTTTTCTCTCATCTGTTGCTCTGTTGTGCTCAAACGGGATGAAACCTCCTTTAACATAGTACGCAGGGATTCATTATCAGATTCTAGCTTGGATATAGTGTCGACTTTATCTTCTAATTTATTTTTTAATTCTTCATATTTGTCGTTAAAGAAATTTAATGAATCCTTTATGGCCTGTAGCTCCTGAGTCACTTCTTTACGTACTATTTCAGAAACTTCTTCTTTGAATAAACGTCTTATATCGTCCAAGGTGATATGAGAATCCATGCTAGGCGCCATCTGTTGCTGAGGTTGGGGTTTAGTTATCGCGATAACGCTGGTTGTTGCAACACACGGTCTGTCGTTAATATTGTCAGTGGGCGAGTTAGGACGCGTCGGTCGTACAGGCGTATTGGTATTGTCTCCTTTGGGTAGCTTGTTAAGACATTCAGGACACTGCCAGTTACGTTTTAGATCAGCGTTCATGCGACCAAAGCGCCTCTCACTCAGATTAATGCAAATCAAGTCATACTTCGCTTTGCACAAAAAACACTTAAGAAATTCTTTGCCTATAATTGTATTATTGCATCCTCCACATTTGTTAATAGTCGGCATTGTTGATTAAAAAACAAATATATTTTAATCAGAGCACGCCGTGACTCGAACCATACCATTATGCGTCACATACACAATTAACTTATGTGTAGTTACCTTCAAAAGTTAAAATTAGAGAATAACTAAGTATGTTTATTTATATAAATATTGCTTATGTGATTATGTTTTTACAATGTTATAGTAACTTTAATGAGCCCTAGAATGATTTAAGTCTATGGATAAAGGATACTTTAAGAAATAACGGGTTCCCAACGAGCACTATTATAGCTTTTATATGTCTAGAACTGAACGAACTGTTTTGATAACGATACCACTTGCAAATCACACTATAAAGCACACAACTATAACACTAATAATACTGATTATTAGGTAGAATATTTTAAATTAACTAATTATTACGAGCGTACAATTGACGCGCTTGGCGCGGGTAGGTACTTACGATCATTCCAAAATAAGCAAAACAAGTCCAAAATAAGCAAAAGCCCGTCCTGTGGAACTCCTGGCCTGTTCTCTCTTTCCGGTGACATAAGGAGAGCCAGTAAGAAATAAACATATACATCTACACAGTAACATCAGTGTAAAGTTTTGGGGAAAGCGCCATTAGATATTAGAGCGGCTTAGAAACATTTTTAAACTTTACATTGATCCATACTTTTTTTATTGCTGTAGGACAGCAGACAGCCTGACGGCACACTTAGAATTTAGCAGTTACCGTCGCCTATGGGTTTTCGCAATGGCAGTGGCATAGCGAACAAGCTGCTGTCCCATAAGGGTACAGGAAATTGGGTCACTAATGCCGGAACACAACACAAAGTTATTGTGGCAACATACTTAAGACCATAGTAATATTCTAAATGTGAAAGTAACTCCGCTTGTTTGTCTGTCTTTCTGTTACGTTTTCGTGCCTAAACCGCTGAACTAATTTTAATGAATTTCTGTATAGAGATAGATTAAACGTTGGAGGACATACGTTACGTTTAGTCACAAAAATGTAATCATTTATCTGGTAAATAGATACACATTATACGTAAACACCGACGTAAGTCCTGTAACCGCGTCTTAGAAAACATATAGGACACGTTCTGATAGGCTAATGACCTGCGCAAGGTTTCCGGTGGGGGTATGGGGCATGGGAAAAGCAAGCGTAAGCTTGGAAAGGCCTACATCCAAAATTGACCGAGAATTGACTGACGTATATATATATATATATATATATATATATATATATATATATATATATATATATATATATATATATATATATATATATATATATAAACATACCCGAGACGGGAATCCAATCCGCGACCTCGCAGGCGACGTGCGATATATGCCGCGGTTGTCGTTAAATTCGATATTACATATCGAAACCCTGAACACAAGGGAACTAAAATATATTAAATAATTTTTTCCTAGTACATTTGTATCCGAGTCTTTGACCTCGAAAGATAACAATTTCAATCCTTATCAAACGCGGGGCTTTTCATGTGATTATAAAGGTAATAATAATACAGTTGAATTGTTTTGTTGTAAAAATTATGTTTACTTAAGAAATATGTCTAGCCTTTGTCATAAAATGATAAATAAAAATTTATATACGGATTATAAGTAACTAAACCATATTATATTTAAGATAATGGGTGCAAATCTTAGCTGTTGACCCATTTCTAATATCTGGAAGTTTGATTTATTCTGATAGTTACTTTAAAATCTTGTTTACGGTTTTTTTACTTATGTTGTTTAGTGCTTTAGGCTTCTAATATGGACGTTAGGTTTTGTTGCGTTGCAGTTTTTCCAACTTACTTTTTCTAACAAGTTTTTTCTTTGCCAGTTATTTTGACGGGCCTAGCTGTATTTTCGTTTTATAATTTATTTCTCTTCCCCTATCAATCTTTTGTTTATTCTTATTTTGGTTTACAATTTCTTATTTTCTTATTAGGCATATTTTGATTATAGACTAATTTACATATCTTTAATGATGGTTAAGGTCCAAATTGTAGGTATCGTTCTACTTGAATAACTACGATAATATACGTTCGAACGGAAATAAAATAAGTAATTCTCAGGTCACGGCACTACTGAAGGTAATTGTGACGATTTAAGAAGTATTTTTTTAATGCTGTAGGACAGCAGACAGGCTGACGGCCCGCTTAGAATTTAGCAGTTGCCGTCGCCTAAGGGTGTTTGCAACGCCAGTGGCATCACGAATACGCCGCTGTCCCATAAGGGTATAGGAACTTAGGTCACTAATGCCGGAACACAATACAAGGTTATTATGGGGGCATACTTAAGTCCAAAGGTGGTCGCCATCTAGACGAGCTTGAGGCCCTACCACGTAGCTAGGGTGGGTTGTTTTGTCGCCTTTTACGACAAGTCGACCCTGGCCGCAGATGTTAGTATTCTTTCTCCACCTCTGCACGGATAGTATATATCAAGTTTCTATATTTTTAAATACGCAGAAATCTCGTGACAATAAACACTGGAAGATTGCATTTATAATCAAGTCTTTGGGACCATCAAAATGATAATAAAACCCTCGTAATCTTCGCCGCCCACTTGTCTGCATTATATTTGAACAACAACATCCATTATTTTATGAACGCACGTAACTGGGTACTGGACTATCGTCCTTTATGCGCTGGTAGGTCGCGGGTCATTCAACCGTAATGCAGCTGCAATTGGGCTCATTTGACCACGATTTCGTCTGGTATTGTTCGATCCTTGCATATAGGGTAATTGAAATCCCGCCTCCTGATTTTTGTTACCTACCCTCACTCAGTGAGTAAATGGTAAAAACGAGGGTGGGACGAAAATAAAATAAGTAGTATCACGCGTGCTCCTCAACGTGCGGGACGATTGACGTTCGACCTCCCTGAAGACCATTCTTTGCACCGTGCGCAATTGGCTTCAGTTACTCCTAACTCTCATTGGCCGTGCCATAAGATTGTGTGTTTAGTGTGCGTGACATTTAGCTGGTGCCGTGCAACATTTCCTCCGTGAGCGGACCTGAACCGATCCGGGAAGGGGTGGAATCAAGATCAGTGCGAATTTATTTGCCCGCTGCAAGGTATCCCGTATCTCTAGCCACCGCTCCTCCTAGCTATCCCTCTGTTCCCTGTACGGGGCAATCTCAGTCAGTGACCAGCATCGCACAGGTATTGAATTAAATTTTACTAGGTGGTAGGGCCCCAATCCCTACTGCTTAGCAACCACGATTATAAGTATGCTGCCATAATAACCTTGTGTTCCGGTATTACTGACCCAGGCTCCAGTTATGTGGGCTTTCAGCCTATCTGTTGTTATTCAGAAATAAAAAAATAAGATATGTAAGGAAAACATTCTCTTTCGTTATCTCTACCGTTTTACGGCGTTTTCAATAGTTCCTTCAAGGCTGACCTGACCTGCCCGCCATACTGTCACACTCGCTGTCGAGAGATATGTGTTACTTATCGGGCCTATCCACTAAAAAATACTTGTCTACTAGGTCACGCCTAGTGCCCGGGTCAACGGAAATATGGCTCGGCACCTTACTTTATACCCTAACCCAGCCAACGCCGGCTCATTCCTTGTACCGGGACGAGAGCTTCTGAAACTTGGAGACTTAAAGAGCGAGCAGAATAAGAATTTAACTTTAGAATTAAATTCTTACACTGCTATATTTATTGATTATTTATTCCTGTGACCTGTTGTTGATGTCGTGTCCTGTGACTTATTAGGTATTTTTACAAGCCTTAAATTTTACCTATATAAAGATACTGTATTATACTTGACACCTCATTATCCTGAGTAAAGAACCTTAAGAATATTTATCATTCATGGATTTGGAATGAGCTTCCAATTTAGACTTTCTCATCACAGTACGACATTGGATTTTTCAACTGAGTTATAAAATATTCTAGAACGGCGATGGCTTAGCGAATTGGCAATGGCCCTTATGTTGCAAACGTCAATAGATGATGGCAACCATCTGATAGCAGGTGGACCTTTTATCTATCTATCTATATATTTTTTTTCTGGTCTCAAGCATAAATATAGTACTAGTTACATTTAATGTAAAAAAAGAAATTGGTCAATTGATGTCGACGGATATGAGGCCGACTCCAATCGCATTGTAGGTCATTGTCCCTTTAAATTGGCGTGCGCTGATTTCATTTCTTGTCTTATCGTCGCAGATATTTGATAATACAGGTCATTGACTTCGATGAACCAAACTAAATTTACGAGACATTTGATCTACGAAGGTATTGTAAGTATCTTTCACCGCGCAGGGATGGAATAAAAATACTAACCTCTGCGGCCGGGGTCGGCCTGTCGTAAAAGGCGACAAAACAACCGTAGCTACGTGGTAGGGCTACAAGCCCGTCTAGATGTCATCAACCTTAGTCTATAAGTATGCCACTCTAATAACCTTGTGTTATGTTCCGGCATTAGAGACCCAAGTTCTCTTAAGTACCCCTATGGATCAGCAGCATGTTCATTGCTCCTAGCATCGCAAACATCCATTGGCGACGGTACCTGTTGACTAAGTGGGACGTCAGCCTATCTGCTGTTCCTCAGCATTAAAAAAAGTATTGATGACCTTGATGAATATTGAGTGTTTATTAGAAATAATACGTAACATTGCAAACAAATAGTTGATACACAACAAATAATTACAACCTACCTACATACATCAAATATTTTCTAACTATAAAATAATGCTACCTACATTACAAACCTCTTTAGCGCAATAGCTTTAAAAAACCTGTTCAAACCGACGGATCAAAATCGAACTAGTACCCCCGGGGTTTTTTTCCGTCTCGATTATAGTATTAAAATAAAAACCCCCCATCCCAGTGCTGGGCTCGGGCCTCCTCCTAGAGAGGACGGACAGTGTACCCCCCACGTTTGTCCAAGGCGGATTGGTGGGGTATATATGCCGGTAAACTCGGCACACTGACTTTCCTTCACCGTCTATACATGACAATTATGCGATGCATGCCACCGTGGGATTCGAACCCGGGACCTCTATATTGGTCTCCGAGTGTATTACCATTGAGCCACCAGGTACGTAATAATATGTATTTGTTTAATAATATTTAGTTTAGGTTAACACCTACCTGATTACTAACGAAATCTCTCTTCTCAGTCGGATACTCTTGACAGAGCAGTCGCGGTCACGCAAGACGCCCAGCAGCGCTTCATCACCGCGCGCCATTTGTCCCTAGCTGAAGCCTGTCTTGCGCAGTCGTTTAGGGTTAGGTGTTAGTAATACGTATATGTATTTAAGGAAATGTATCAACTGTCTAATTCACTTAAAACAAACGCTCTGTTGCTTATTATGCAAATAGATGACGCTGTGTCAATTGTGACTGTATATTTATTATTGCAGAGCGAATTTATTTTCCCAATGTCGCGGGGTAAATTGGTACTTAAAAAGTTCGAGTTCAAAGCCCTTCCTAACGTCACAGTCACTACAGGAGGCCAGACGACGGCAGAAATCGAACCGAAGAGGTGCGCATGTCGTTCGATGGGTAGAATGTCCCGTGGGGAGTCGAACGCGAGAAAGTCTCACTCGAAGTCAAAATTAATCATATCTAATGGAGATCTTGTGCCCCTAATGAAGAACCCAAAATGTTGCTTCCAAAATGTATAATTACTAATTAATTAATAATTTAATAAAAGCAAAATTATATTGTGAGTGTTGGGAGCTGTGATAACGATTCAAAAAGTCATAACTAAAAAAAAATTAACGAGTCTTTGACGTGTTCTTGAGTGCTGCAATAGCGGTGGATGCGAGTGTGGGGGCCTAAATATGGCCGATCTACGTCAGACGCAGCTGAGCCAATCAGCGCTCGAAAGTCGCTGAAAAATGGACATGGCGCGAACTTTTAATTTTAAAATATAATGCAACATTATATTATACCGTTCTAGACTCTTTCTTATCTCCCAAGTATCTGACCTCTCCATCTCCAAAGTAATATGTGCCTCGAATAAAGATGCATTTAAACATAGTAATATTATTCTAAGACCACTATTCCCACCTCAGGTTACGTGAAAAAAATGATGACGTCATTACTGGTGACAATGATCATTGACCGATAAAATACTTGAACACATTTTGTTTTCTTCAAATGCAATGTTGATCGTTTGTTTTGTTTGAATATTATTTGATTTATGTTTATTAAGTTGTTGCATTACACTAGGTCAATGCCTCGTAATGTGTTTATATGGAAGTCTAACTTTATGAGAATCGTCAAGTAAAAATGTAAAAATATTTGCGTAAATTATATTATTTGCATTTAGTTTTTTTATTACTGAAGAACAGCAGACAGGCTTACAGCCCACTTAATATAGTAAGTAGTTACCGTCGAATATGAATCTTTGCGAAGCCAGAGGCGCCACAAACACGCTGCTATCCCATATGTGTACATGAACCTAAGTAATTTATGCCGGCACACAACACAAGGTTATTATGACAGCATACTTAAGACCAAGGGTGGTTGCTACACAAACGGGCTTCGGGCCTTCCACGTAGAAAATGTTTCTATGATAATAAAAATAAATAAATATATCTGGTTGCAAAGTAAGTAGCATAACATTTGTGTTACGGGTACTAGATAACTAATATACTAGATATATACTTTTGTAAATAAATATTATATATAAACTCCCAGACACAAGACGGGAATTGAACCCGTGTCTCCGCAAGCGTATCGAAGTTCGTTAGCCGATACACCACGGAGGTCGTAAAATAATATTTGTCATTATTGTGGATTTCAATTAATTTTAAAATTGAAAATACACTACGCTCTCTCACGATCAGGGGCTAAATTTCTGTGCAGAGGTGGAGTTAATACTGACAGCTATAGTCTGGCGCGGCCTGTCATTAATGGCGACAAAACAACTCCAACTAGATAGAGCTCCAAATCCATCTAGATGGTTCTAAATATGCCACCATAATAACCTCGTGTTGTGTTCTGGCAGTGACCCTGGTTCCAGTTTCCATGCGCGGGATTACTTTTCACTTGTTTTTTTTTTTACTGCTGAAAAGTAGCCGGAACGTTGCCGATATATTTTTCACCAACTCTAGGTGACCTATACCACAGGATTTTTTACAACTTATTGTTCATAGCGATCTTTTCCAGATAGTTTGAATAAGCATGCCTTTATGGTGATTACCTTTATACTGGTGATGTACCCAATTAAAATTCACAAATCGCATGCTTAATCATAAACTGACCGATTACGATTTAGGTCTAAAGTGAGTTAATATAACGGGCAGCTTTGCCTCGACGCCCTCTATCGGCCAAACTAAGATTTATTTCGATATCTCTTTCCCACACTGAGTTACCACTATTTAGTTATAAGTCAATATAAGGGATAAGTAGTAAATGACAAAACGTTTTTTGCGATTTCCCAAAAAACAGGTTTTTTGAGTTAGGTCAGTTTATGATTAAGCATGCAAAATGTTTGTTGTATTTATTTTTGTATGTTTTTAATTGCTGTGATGTAATAATTTACTTTAATGCTGCTTTATATAATATTTCTTTTTTAATTATTGTTCTCGTACATACATACATAAGTTTGTACATATTTATGTTAAAAACCGTGACGTCATTCCAAGGGCTTAACGGATGATCAGCGTTGGTTTTTAAGAACCAGCATCATGCTGAGTTAGGTCCTATTTAGGACAATATAACTGTAATTTTTAGTATAATTTCTATGGTAATTTACTGTATGAGTTGTCCTAATAAATAATTTTTCTTTCTTTCTTTCTTTACTACCAGTCGCTACTATAATGATTAAGGCAATGGATTAAGGCACACGTTTGGTGTATTGTGTCTTTATCAAAAGACATGTGAAGGGTAAATTAAATCATTGACTGATTGATATATTACCAACAACGATGTCTAGTTCAAGATTATATCTGAGGATATTAAATAAACTAGACAATTGTAACAATAACACATTGTTTATATGAATGATTCATTCTATAAATCACCACATAATTTAAAAATTTTATCCACCACTAAAAACTTTTTTACTAACGACTTTATACTCGCTATATATAAGCACACAGACTATAAAAATTCATACATACTCATCACGAGATTTAAAGTAAGTACTCTGCAAATACAGCCATAAATTAAGCAATTATTGAATCAAACACACGGTTAATATTCGCAACGTATATTGGCAAGCAATATGAGTTTCATTATTGGAGATTAAGTTTGCCAGAGTGCAAAGATCTCGATGCATGGCGCGCCGATGCAAGGTCATTGTACAATGTTGTGTTTCAAGGATACAAGGATACGGTAAGGGCTAGCGTACACATAACAATATGTTGTCTGTTATTAGAAAAGATAAATATGTATGATGAAAATATGTATGATGAAAATATGTATGATGAAAATATGTATGATGAAAATATGTATGATGAAAATATGTATGATGAAAATATGTATGATGAAAATATGTATGATGAAAATATGTATGATGATCTCCGTGGTGTTTGTTGCTTTTGCCCGTCTCAACGCCTATGGGTATCATACGTTTGATTTCCATCCTTTATGCGCTGGGCGTTTGAGCATGGTTTTCTCCTTCCCACACGCCGCTTCCGCAATCCGTTCCCGCTCCCGCAATCTGCACCAGCACCTCGTTTATCATATTATCCATCCCTTACCAAGGCACCCGCTATGAAAGCGAGACACCGCCCAGCTGGCGGGAACGCGGCCCGGTTCGCAATGCCACAGTCCACTTCGAACCACGCGCAGAGGCAGCTGCTGCCCCTGGCCTTAACCCAAACCAAAAGTGGAGTAAGATCCCACAGGAACAGATTTCTGTTCCTAACCATATGCATCCGATATGCTTCTGACGCGTCACGACACGACACGTCAGACAAATGTGTCCCTAACATTATGCAGTCTGTGAGCAGCGATATTTACGACAAATTGAAAGAGCGAGTGCTATTTGACTCTCCACCGAAAAGACAGTAACAGTGTTTCAACGAGATTGTCGTAACCATTCTGACACATTTACATGACGTCCCTGCTGGCTTTGGTTGTATGTTTCAGCGCCCTCTGCTAGTACATTATCCAATCGAAATCTAAAAGCAAAACTAAACATAAGTATTTGCAATTCTTATTGGCTAATTTGTATATAAAATGGATACACCTAGAACCAGTTTTCACCGGTAAATGGGTCCCAGTTAAAAAGTCAGCAGTAAAAGTCATGTCTTATTCTGCAGGTCAAAAGTTCCCTGCCCAGTATACTCATCAAGTTAATCCCAGCAAATTAACTATGCTACCGGCACGCTATGATGACCGTTTTGACGTTTGTCAACTCCATGAAGTTTCGTATTAATTAGTAATTACATTTGAAGGAGCAAATTGCTGTTCTTTATTGTCAATAACTGCACATCGCTATTGACAATAAAGAAAAGCAATGTGCTCCTGCAAATGTAATTATTAATTATTACGAAACTTCATGGAGTTGACAAACGTCAAAACGGCCATCATAGCGTGCCGGTATAGTAGTTATACGCTAATTGTACAATGTGCTGGTTTGTTCTTGATATATTTTCTTTACCATAGGCGGACATTATACATAATAATAAAGTCTGGAAGCCATGTGGTGTTTACAAGAAACCTGAAGGTCAAGGGCTTGATGGCATGCATCTTTTAGGAAGTTTTTCTCTCTTAATTTGCATATTATACAATGGTCATGCTCAGACGGTGAAGGAAAACATTGTGAGAAGAAATATATTGTTCGTTCCCTCTAAAATGATCCGAATTCAGCTGATAGAGGTAATATAATTTTATTTTACCTTTCGTGACTTTATACGCTGGGCATTGTCCACATGCTGCAGTCAAGGAATAGCTAAAAAAGGAAGATATGCTTGACAACAGTGCAAAATGAATGCACGATGAAATGTAGAATAGGAATTGAGACATTAATATGGAAGGAACTGGTAATAATTTACCAGAACACATCTGCCGTTCAAAAAATTATAATAAATTTGACACAAGAAAATCACAATAACTTTTGCAGCAAGTACAAGGCAAAAGTCAATGTTATGTATTTTTATGTTAATTTAAAGATTATAAAACACGATGAACACAACATAATGGTCGTTAACAGCGGTTTTCAAATGATTCACCGGCGAGTAATTTCCGTTGCGCGCGCGCACCAATCTAATTTTAAATACGCACCCCTTTTCGAAAATGGAATAAAATCCGGCAATATGGCGGGCACACGCCAAACGAATGCAACCTTTTTTTATTATTTTAGGATTGTACTAACATCCGATAAAGGCGCCCTCGTTCGAATATACAAGATTTTTTGTTACTTTAATAATTTATAATAAGTTTATATTGTGATGAATTTATTATTTATCTTATGAAATTCAGTTGGAACGTCTGGTGATTCACCCTCCAATATTTTTCACAGTCCAAATTTCGCTATCAGAGTGCCCCATATAGGAGCCTCAAAAGCTACTGAACCTTACACGCTTGATGTTGTGTTAAAGGAAACATCCAAGAGAAGATTGGCGAATTACGCAGCAGCGTATATATATATATATATATATATATATATATATATATATATATATATATATATATATATATTTTTTTTTTATTGCTATAGGACAGTAGACAGTCCTGCGGCTGGGCCTGGAGGTGGCCCTAAACAAGTCGGAGGCCATGATGTTTCATGGCCCCTGACGTGCGCCGGCGCCGGGATCACACATCGTGGTCAGCGGGGCCCGGATAGCTGTCGAGTCTACCATAAAGTATCTGGGATTGGTGCTCACCAGCCGATGGGAATTCGGGCCCCACTTCCGGCGGCTGGCGCCCAAGCTGATGCTTCACAACTTGGGGGGCCCGAGCGCCGTCTGTAGGCGGTTGTACGTGGGAATCGTGCGGTCTATAGCCCTGTATGGGGCCCCTGTGTGAGCGATGGACATGACGGCCAGCACTCTCGCCATTCTGCGAAAACCGCAGAGGGCGATGGCCGTCAAAGTCATCCGCGGGTATCGCACGATTTCCTACAAGGCGGCTTGCGTCCTGGATGGATCCCCGCCCTGGGACCTAGAGGAAAAAGTACTCGCGTCATTGTATCGATGGCGCGAGGAAGAGCGGGCACGGGGCTCGAGGCCGGTGCAGCGGCAGATCACGCTGGGCCAAGAGGAGCTCCGTCAGGTCTTGGTGGCGGAATGGCGACAATGGCTTCTGCACCCTACCGCCGGCCTCGCTACCATCGAGGCGATCCAGCCAGTATTCGACGATTGGCTCGGGAGAAGGCACGGCTCCCTGTCGTTTAGGGTGACGCAAGTGCTGTCGGGGCACGGCTGCTTCGGCAAGTACCTGTGCCGCATAGACAGGGAGCCGGACGCTCAGTGCCACCACTGTGTCCATTGCGGAGAGGACACGGCGCAACACACGCTCACCGAGTGTGTAGCTTGGGAAGAGCAACACCATGTCCTCACAAATGAAGTAAGAGGTGATCTGTCGCTGCCGATCGTAGTGCGGAGGATGGTCGGTAGCGCAGAGTCGTGGGACGCGGTGGTGTCCTTCTACGAGGACATGATGTCGCAGAAGGAAACTGCGGAACGGGAGAGGGAGATCTCGACTCCCTTCCCCTGCCGCAGAAGGCGCACCGGGCGCAGGAGTAGGGCGGACAACGCCCTTTTCCAGCCCCCATGAATGGATTCAGGGGCGAGGGACTTGGGGAAGTCCCCACCCCCTATTCGATGGACCCGAGGCGGAGGCGCGCGCGGGTGTCTGCGCGCGCCTCTGAGGCGATGCACGGGGTAGTTGAACACCTCATTACCCCGTGCAGGAGACGAGGCCCGGACAGACCGGGCCAGCACTAATGTGGGGCTGCGGAAGAATTTGTTACCGTCGCCTATGGGTGTTTGCAATACCAGTGGCATCGCGAACACGCTGCTGTCCCATAAGAGTACAGGAAGTTGGGTCACTAATACCAGAACACAACACAAGGTTATTATGGTGGCATACTTAAGACCAAAGGTGGTCGCCATCCAGACGGGCTTGAGGCCCTACCACGTAGCTAGGGTGGGTTGTTTTGTCGCCTTTTACGACAGGCCGACCCCGGCCGCAGAGGTTAGTATTATTTCACCGCCCCTGCACGGATAAAAATTGTATACCAGAAACTGGGCGTTAGTTGTTAGTGTCAGTGCCCATGTGGCCTGGAAGGCAGACAGGCTGACGGTTTACTTAATAATTAGCCAAGGACAATGTCCTTGCACACGCTGCTGTCCACGTAGGAAAAATGTAACCTGGGTCACAATATTGTACTATAATATAAGGTCGCAAACACAATACAAGGTGGCATTAAGGCAATTAAGGTGGCATGTTTAGATTGTTAGAATCCCTACCACCTAGATTGTTCTGTCGTCTTTTTTAACAGGCCGCTCCCAGCCACAAGTCAGTATTCTTACTCCATCTCTGGACGTAGAAAAATATAACTTTCTTCTATTTCTACACATTTTATTACAAAGCGCGTATGCGCTTTATTATTTGTGATGATAAAGCCAACGTTTGTCCTCCATACATTTACAAGCATATCAAACATTGCATACAGCATGAATATTTCAGTGCACGCTGTTATGTAGGAAGTTGTGTATTTATGCCGAGTGCAGCGAGTGAAGGCAGCGACCTTCACACTGCTGTCTTTCTTTGCATGTGATGAGCTAAGACAGATGGGGCAGTTCATATAAGACGGATCAAATATTTTTTTATTGCTATAGGACAGCAGACAAGCTGACAGCCCACTTAGAATTTAGCAGTTAACGTAGCCTATGGGTGTTTTCAACGCGATACAGGAACTTGGGTCTTTAATTCCGAAACACAACAAAGTTATTATTGCGACATACTTAAGACCAAAAGTGGTCACCATCCAGACGGGCTTGGGGGCCCTACAACATAGCTAGGGTTTTATCGCCTTTTACGACAAGCCGCAGAGGTCAGTATTCTTTCTCCATTGTTGCACGGATATAATGCTATTAATTACTTACCTCAAAAGCAAGAATTTAACAGGATAGAAAAGAAGAGCAATGGTCCAGCAGAAATTAACATCATTTAGGATTTCCAAAAACCCCAGGTTCATTAGCAAGCAAATTATAGCAGTCAGCAACTAAATGACAAAAAATACGAGGACAGTAATGACGGACTATAACGATAAGATCAAAAGTGACGCTCAAGACCGCTTGGGATGGAGATATACTGTTAACACCTTCTGCCACAGATTAATAAATAGTTACTACGTAACTTCGTAACTTTTAAATTATTGCATTGCATTACTTATACATATCTATTCGAATTGCGACTTTATTACAATAAAATACAGTTGAGTTTTTGAGGTGCTTCTAAAACTTTTTTAACTTTCTTTTAAAACTTCTTTAGGCACTTTGAGCACTTTTTGGGTGAACAATTTTTTTGTTTGTAAAGAAGTGTTAATGACCAATTTAAACTTTAATCCTTGATTATAAACACTCCTTTATAAACCGAAAATAATAATCTAATAGCTCGACGATATAATTAATAAGTTACATAGTTTTCACTTCTATCGGCAGTCCCTAAAGACTGCCTCGCATGTGTTTTTTTTTCTTTTTAGTTCGATGAATTATAAAAGCGTGTCTTTTAGTTTTTTAAACTATAATTAATTATTAAAACTACTAATCGAAGGAACTCTCGAAGTGCGAATATCATCTAGTAAATATTATAGTTTAGCTACTCGGTAACTACACGAATAGTATGTGAAATTATCAGCTAGAATATTATTTCACATTCGCTATCATACTTACTTTATTTTTAATAATAGGTCTTTACCCATGAAATTGCCGTTATGCAGTACTGGTCATTTCAAATCAAAATAATTTTTGTTTGGCTAAGAATTCTAATTTCAAATTAATTTTATTTTAAAAACATGGAATTCTTTTTCCAAAAGTAGTCATTTGTTTATTGATTAGTGTTACATTTTTATCGCATTTTAATCTTTTTCGTCATCATGGATACGTTAAAAATTCGAGTAATTATGGAATATGAGTACCGTCGTGGCAGCAACGCGGCACAAGCGGCACGCAACATCAACGACGTTTACGGAGCTAACACTACAAACCAACACACCACCTGTTATTGGTTTGCTCGCTTCCGTTCTGGGAATTTCGACCTGAAAAGTGACCCTCGCGGTCGTCCAAAGACTTTGGTCGACAATGACGAATTAAAGGCGATTGTGGAAGCTGATGATACACAATCTACGGCTGAATTAGCAGCAGCTTTCGACGTTAGCGTCAAAACAATATTGGTCCATTTGCGTCAAATTGGCAAGGTAAAAAAGCTTGACAAATGGGTGCCCCACGAACTCAATGATCGCCAGCGCGAATTACGCGTCGAGACGTGCCTTTCACTGCTCAATAGATACACAAATGAAGGAATTTTGAACCGCATTGTTACCTGCGATGAAAAATGGATTCTGTTTGATAATCGCAAGCGCTCAGCAAGTTGGTTGGATCCTGGTTCAGCACCTAAACAATGCCCTAAACGAAAACTTACCCCTAGAAAAGTGATGGTCATTGTTTGGTTGTCTAGCGCCGGTGTGATTCATTACATCTTCTTACCAAACGGGGTGAGCATTACTGCAGATGTGTACTATGAAGAACTGAATACAATGATGGAGAAGCTGGCACATCTCCAACCAGCATTGGTCAATCGCTCGTCTCCGCTGCTCCTGCACGACAACGCGCGACCTCATAC
The DNA here is from genome assembly GCA_963693495.1 of Malacosoma neustria. NCBI lineage: Eukaryota > Metazoa > Arthropoda > Insecta > Lepidoptera > Lasiocampidae > Malacosoma > Malacosoma neustria. Next base: position 3,873,002 of record OY856395.1, on the reverse strand, counting down.
TGCACAGCAGATGGTCTCCAAGTTGCAAGAACGGGGGTTGGAAGTTCTCCGTCATCCGCCCTACTCACCAGACCTTGCGCCTACAGACTACTACTTTTTTCAGAATTTGGATAACTTCTTGGCGGAAAAAAATTCAATGCCCGAGAGGCAGTACAAAATGCCTTTGAAGAATTTGTGGCCTCACGTCCAACTGATTTCTTTAAGAAGGGCATCAATAAACTGCCACTGCGTTGGCAAAGATGCATTGATTGCATGGGTGATTACTTCGATTAATACAAATAAAAAATACATGAAAAAAATTAAACGAATTTTAATTTGTTTTTAATTTTAATTTTAATTGCCGAAACACGGCAATTTCATAGGTAAAGACCTAATATTATAAATGTGAAGTTTATTTGTTACGCTTTCACGCGAAAACAACTTAACCGATCATCATGAAACGTTGTACACATATTCTTGGAGGTATTAAAACTTAGAAGTAACATAGGATACTTTTTATTGAAAAACAAAATATTTTTTTACGAAGATTACCCTTTCTCATTTTTTTCGGTTTAATTTTGCTTGTTAATGGCCCAGCGGAGCGGGCGTGATCGGCTAGTATAGTATAGTTTACTCGATACGATTACGCGACGAAAACGCTAATGCTACTTAGATATTAACATTGCTGTTAAAATTGCAAAATATTTAAAAACTATGATATAAAAGTGACTTTCTTTTGCGCATAGTCTTTGCGTAGGTACCGGATGACGCGTCTCGTGTGTAAATTTAGCGTCGTGCCAGGTTCACGGACACCAACGCGCGGGTGCAGACGCCGGCCGCCATGTTTGTTGCAGATTGCACCGGCCCAAATGTCACTTGTTCGTACATTCTTTTATATCGATTATTTCTTATTTCTCACAAGAGATCGTAATTAAGGAAATCGATTATCTGTTAATTTTTTAATTCTGTTGCTTAAGTGATATTGCACAAAAATAATATATAATTATTATAATATGTTAAAATGTGATAATAGTTATACATTTTGAATAAGGTCTTACGCTACGACCGACGACGGATTATACATGTCGAAACGTTTGCAAGGCTCACTGGTTCTATTCCCGTCATGCGTCTGGGTATATTATGTATTTATAGACAAAATCAAAAAACATATAAGTAATATATCAGTATAACATAAGCGCTTTTCTGCTTACTTTGGAATATATTGGATTAAAACTGCCTCAGAAAAGAAAAAGACTTTCCAGTGTTAATACAATCATAACCATCTAGTCTTGGACAGATTTCAAGCGATGCGGCTTTTCTAAGGATTCCAAAATTAGAGATTATGGCAACTAAATTCAAAATATATTAAACACCCACGCCGTAGTTTATTACTATAATATTCAGATTAGAGTAATATTGTGTACTTCCGCACATGCATGAGGGTCGTGACCTTGCTGGCACTTCCCTCTGCCATATGTTTTTAAACAAATAAATATTCTAAATCCAGAAGTAAAGGAAATATTTGGTTTGAAATGGTCCCGATTATTAGACACTGTCACTATAAATAAATAAATAAATAAAATAATTATACTTGGACAATGCAAACAGAGCCATCTAGTCCCAAAGTGGCATAACACTTGTGTTATGGGTACAAAACAACTAATAAAACAACTAAAACTTTTCTTTTGTAAATAATTACATATTATAGATAAACACAAAATGCGAAACGGAAGTCAATATTAGCCGTATGGTTTCGGCCAGCAATAAGAGGAATACCCTATATTTCCAAGGAAGTTTAACGCTACATTTCGCTCGCTTGTAACTAAGTGATATATTACTGGGAGACTGGTTCGCATCCCAAGCTGACATGTATCGCTTAGGCAATTTTCTCGTTTAGTATTTAGTTTAGTTTAGTAATTGACACGTAGCGACGGTGATAGAAAATATTGTAAGAAAACTTACATGCTGAAATTGCCGGTATGTGGAAACCGCCAATCCGTTTTGAACAAGCATGGAGGATATACCGAGTTTCTAGAGAAGTCCGAGGTAGTGAGACATTATGGACTCATCATCATCTTTGCGTTGTATCCCGGTTGCAGCCCAAACTCTCGCTTCGGCGCCCGGGGTCCGCTTTCCGACTTCTTCTTCTCCACTTCGCACGATCTTCAGCATCCCTGGTAGTGAGCCCATTGGCACGCATATCACCTTTGAGACATTATGGACTAATGGTTATATAATATTTTTTAATCAACAGATAATACAAAATTGACGACTACCGACATTTTTTTTATTGCTGAGGAAGAGCAGATGGTCTGACGGTCCACTTAATGGTAAGCAGTTACCATCGCCTATGAATTGGAACAGGCTGATGATAGGCGTTTAGGAACCTGGGTCACTAATGCTGGAACACAACGCAAGGTTATTATGGCAGTCATACACCAGGGGCGATTGCGATCCAGACGGACTTCGGGCCCTACCACGTAGCTAGGGTTGTTTTGTCGCCTTTTACGATAGGCCAGCCCCGGCCGCAGAGGTTAGTATTCTTATTCCGCCCCTGCATGAAGATCATGATTCCCGTGTCATGTCTGGGTGTATATTATGTATTTATTTACAAAAGAAACACATATATGTAGTACATTAATTATCTAGTACCCATAACACAAGTGCTTAAAAGGCGCTGTGTGAGTTGTCCCAGTATATATATTTATTTATAAAAAATATTAAATTAAAATATCATAACTACATTTTGTAATAAAATATAACAGCTTTTTCTCTTTGGATTTGTGCGTAGAGCATGTTAGCCGCATAAATAAATATATATCAATTGTTTTGAGAGTTTATGTAAATTCCTTCTAACTATAATAATAATAGGAACAGTGTGAAGAACAGTGCGTGTTTTAACTAAAAATCTGCTAACCGGTTCCAAGTTTCACTATTCTAAAATATATTAAATTTAAAATATATTTAAAATATATTAATTTTTTGTAATTATATTTCATAAATATAATTCTTGCTAATTAATATTACATTCAAGGTCTCCATCATCATCCACGTTCAAGGTCTAACGACGACATTCGAAACGCCTGACGCACAAGTAAGCATTTTTAATGAACATCTCGGCCTAAAGGCCAACAATTATGTGTACAACTAAAATAGGGTTGGCAAGTAATTATTGTTTAAAGTAACTGTTATGTACTGAGTAGAGTACGAAGAATCAGTTCTGTGTTTGTAGTGTTAAAATGCAGTAGGATAGATAATTTTTCATTGAATACATCAATTCGTGTACAACAACTATATTTATATCTGCATTTTATTTTTTTTTTTATTGCGTAGGACAGCAGGCAGGCTGACAGCCCGCTTAGAATTTAGCAGTTACCGTCGCCTATAGGTGTTTGCAACGCCAGTGGCATCGCGAACACGCTGCTGTCCCATTAGGGTACAGGAACTTGGGTCACTAATGCCGGAACACAACACAAGGTTATTATGGCGGCATACTTAAGACCAAAGGTGGTCGCCATCCAGACGGGCTTGAGGCCCTACCACGTAACTAGGGTGGGTTGTTTAGTCGCCTTTTACGACAGGCCGACCCCGGCCGCAGAGGTTAGTATTCTTTCTCCGCCCCTGCACGGATTAAGATGTAAGCATGTACACTAGTGCCATTCTATATACAGGGGTATTGGTAATTCGACGAATTTCCGTTAGGAGGTGATAGAAGTGACTATTTGCGATAATTTTAACCCCCATATGCATTATGCAAAAGTAAACCTTTTTCGAGTTGTCATGTTTTTTAGCTTTTTTCAAAATATGTCAAAAGTGCAACATCAAAAATTTATTTAAAACAAAGTATCAATTTAAATTTTATTTTTTCTTCTGATTTATGAAAATGATTAAACATTGGCTATTTATCAATATTAAAATAACAATTATCGGTCCAAATTTAAAAATGCGAGATGTAAAACGACATTATATCAATATTTTATTGAGAAAAAAACTCCACTACCCAATATTCTATTTAAACAAAAATAATACCTATGTCTAAAACGTATATATAACTATTTAAAACTAAAAACCTTAAAAAATGTAATAAAATAACTAAAATATATTATTAAAAGGAATCCCTTTAGGCAAGGTTCCGAAGACACTGGCAGCGTTCCCCCTTTGAATAGCTAGACTAATTTTTTGTCCGAGGTAGCTGCCAGCTCTTCGATCTCCTGTGATGTCGACTAACCTCTTTGCTATTTCCTTAAAAAGCTTTATAGCGCTAGGACCCCACGGACCAAGGGTCTCGACACCGAATGGGACAAAATCATATTCGGAGCCTAGACCTCTGTATTTGCATGCTTTAGCTTTTTCAGCCGCTTCACAAGCCGCACCAGCTCTGTTGTTGGTTCCATGTAGATGGGAAGGGGCCAGCGTGTCTGAACAGGTTGCATCCCATACCAGCACCCGGCCCATCTTCCATGGAATCAAACTCATACCGTCCGGTCTCTTGCCATCGTCTCTTGCAATACCAGTCGGCTCAAGTAGACTTGGCACGTTGACAGTGGCAAGGGACCGGCGAATGATATCGTTAAGTGCGGCATGTCTCGAGAAGCGGCCTGCACTTTTTTGGCATGACAGTCCGTGATGTCCTAGATTGTCGACATCACTGCCACAGGGACATTGATGAGGAGCGCAGACTGGAACCCCAAGCCGTAGACAGGTTGCGATTCTGAGCGTGTCAGGCTCAAGAAATGTTCCTGTATTTGACGAAGGGTACGCGTGAAGTCAGTAGCCGGCCTCACGTGCACCCACGGCCAAAAGCCTAGCACGCGCCGAACCTGTACTACAGCTCAAAAGATTCTCATAAGTCAATTTGCAGTTTATGTCATCCCAGCTCCTCTGTGAATTTTGAGAAACTGGAAAATTTTGATCTGGGCATGCAATTAAGAAAGCGTTCCTAGCTTCTTCCAAGCCCGCAATCTCAAAGTTTGAAGGGGATGCCCTTAAAATTTTACTTATGAGATTTACTGAACTATGGACAGATGATAGGAAGGCTGGTAAAGCGACACTGGAAATTTTGCGAATCCCTAAACCACCATAACGGATTGGTAGGGATGCTTGGGTCCAAGATTGCTCGTTCAGCTGCATATTAAGAATCGATTCTAAGCTAATTTTGATTAAGTCGTCTACTTGTCTCAAAAGATCTGGGTGATTCCAAAAGGAGCAGCAACGGAGCACATAAGTAAATTTTGGGACGAAAAGACAGAATTTTAAGATGCAAAGTGCATAATGTGGACTAATTTCAAGGAGACGGTCAGCATAATTTTGAAATTTAGTAATTGAATTATTAATATATTCAGAAATAGATTCATCAAAAATTGGAGAACCTAAAAGTTAAAGGGAATTACTGTTAACTATTTTAATATTTGGAGCCAAAATATTAAATTTTTGTTTTACGTCATTTAAATTTAAGTCGCAGTTATTTAAAAAAAGTTCGCATTTGCTAAAATTGAGCTCCAAACCAATGGCTTCAAATTTATTTTTGATTAAGAAAAGGTCCGAAAACACAGTATCTACATCACCTCCTAGGGTTCCGTCGTCCAAATACCAAACGTTGAATTTAGAATTTAAATTTTTGATAATAGGATTTATAGCCAAACTAAAAATTGCAGGCCCAAGGGGATCACCCTGTTGACAACCTACTTCCGAGGACAGTTCATTAGAACGATATAACAATTTTGTTGGGGCAGCGTAACTGAGAAGTAGATAATTATATATTTCCGGTATTTTATTGAGATAATGTTCAATGCAATATTATCTTGCTCCATCCGCTTTTAGCTTTCTTTAATTTGATAAATTGTTTTATATTGTTTGAGGCAGAGCCCAAGAAAGGAAATTGAACGGTGAAAATAATGCCAATATGGATATCCATCCATGAATGACAACCCTTTTTAAATGCATATTTGTAAACCAGGATCAACATCACAGAAGTGGGTAACATTGAAGAGTTCATTGGTATTAAATGCACTTCCTACTCACCGAGGTCGCAACGCCGCCAGCGGCCGTCTTGCACTTATTGACGTTTATTTTTGGCTGGATTGTGATATTTTTCTTTTTAATTTCAAAACCAGAACAGACAAAGGATTAAATAAATATATAATTTATTAATATTAAATTATGAAATCAATATAATTTTATTACATACATATTACTCGTATATAATAAAATAATATTGATACAATTCACACAGCGTCATCTAGTTCCAAAGTTCGCTGCAAATGATTCTTGCGATTAATCACCCCACAAAACCTAACGTCCCTTAAAATTAATAATAGTGCAATTAATAAAAAATAAAAATAGTTTATAGGGATATATAAAATCCATAACAATTAAATCATTGATCCCAAACTAGGTTGACCTGTATCTTGGGGACCTGCTTCCGATTGATACAATACAATCTATGAATTTACGTAAGCTTATTTCTATATACTAAGCTTATTCCTCTTCTAAGGGTGTATGCATGCATAAGTGTGTGTGTGTGGTAAAGTACATGGGTCTCAAAACGCGACCTCTGCGGCGTAACGGCTAACATTCTGAGTTACGCTTGCGGAGGTTATGAGTTCGATTCCCGTCTCGCATCTGGGTGTTTATGTATTTATTTACAAAAAAAAGTATATATGTAGTATATTAATTATGTAGTACCCATAACACAAGTGCAACTTACTTTGGGATTTATTTTATCTTATGTTTTATTTATTAACAAAAACTTAGAGATCTATCTAGCCGAGCGAATCTTGATTGCATGTAATCATACACGTTTATACAATATTAAAATCGCCAAAACAATGTTTCACATGCCCGGTCGTATTGTAATAATATTTGAGAAATTCAAATGATTTACGTCAAAAAGTAAACGTGACTACAGATTATTGCGCAACGAAACGGCTGTGCATGTTTTCGATGGACGCGAATAATTTTGTTTACTAGTGCTCAGTTTATAAATTTATTTATAACTCTCGAACTTTTCTTTGTTTTTCCAATTTTTTTATTACTGAAGAACGTCAGATAGGCTGACGGCCTACTTAATAGTACGATTACCACCGCCTAGAACCTAGATGTTTGCGACAGTGGTGCTGCCAATACGCTACAGTCCGCGTAGGGGAACTGGAATATTAAATAAATAAATAAGCCTTTATTTTTACTAAAATACTAATCGTTACAATATAATATGCATTTATACTACTCTATTCGTTTTTAGAAGTCGCCTTACGGACGCCTCTCCCTAGTTTCCAAGCAGCCCTGTATCTAGCAGTCGTCATCCACCACTCTCTCTTTGTCAGTTGAAATTCACTCTACCGGAACACCACACAAGGTTATTATGGCGACATAATAATATTTATAGATCATTACTGGTTGCCATGCAGACGGATTTAGAGCCCTGCTACCTAGCTAGAGTTGTTTTGTCGCCTTTTACGATAGATCAACCCCGGTAGGGGTCAGAATTCTAGGGGAAGAGACCAGCTGTGGACTGTTATTATTATAATTTACCTGAAAGCTCAGTGTAAATGCACTCGGAGACCAATCAAGTCCCGGGTTCGAATCCCCCGGTGGCTTGAATCGCTTAAGCAGCTTTTCACGCCTAATGTGCATATCATAACATAATTTCCATGATGATGATCGGTGAAAAGAAACATCATGAAGAAACCTGCATACCAAGACACTGGTATGTGTAACTCGTAGATCCAACTTGGACGAATTTGGTATATTGTCCGTCCTTCTAGGGGAAGGCCTGAGTTATTATAATATTGATAAATATAGAAATCGAATTTTAAAAGCTGTTTTTCTATTCTACAAACACTGTAATACTAACATACAATTTAAATAAATATGTAGATATCACGTGCAGGTGTCAACACGAAAAGTCTGGAAAAACATGGGTGAATACGATTTATTTTCGAATAGGTTGTTATTGAAACTAATTTTCTAAGTGACTGATACCGCATCCTCTGACCTCTGTCTGGATGTATATAATATATATTTAAAACACTCAGACTGTATATGTGTACGATGCCAGTCACGAACCGAGATTGCACCGTACAGGCATTAGAGAGGATAGCTCAAGAGCGCCATAGCAGATATCAGCTGCTTCAATTAATAATGATGGGCAAAGTACAGGGAAAACGGTGCTCTGGAAGGTGCAAGAAATCATGGCTGCGGGACATTAGGGAGTGGACCGGAATCAGCAGCGCAGAACAACTATTCCGGATAGCTCAAGACAGGAAGAAGTTTTCAGAGCTAACGGCCAACCTCCAGTAATGGAGTAGCACTTTCAGAAGAAGAAGCTCGAGAGCAGTGGATTGTATGAGAGAAGAGGGGAGAGGAGCGGTGGTTAGAGAGACGCAATACCTTGCAGTGGGCAAAGAAATTCGCACTGAACTTGATTCTACCCTTTCCAGGTTCGGTTCAGGTCGCGGAGGAACTGTTGCATGGCACCAGCTAAATGTCACGCACTGAACACACAATTTTATGGCACGGCCAATGAGAGCTTGGAGTAACTATTAGGGAGTTCGAACGTCGACCGTCCCGCGCGGTTAGAAGCTTGCGCGTTACTATCATATTATTTCCATCCTACCCTCTCTTTCACCATTTACCTCACCGAGAGTGAGGGTAGGTAACAAAAATCAGGTGTCAGGATTTCAAATGCCCTTTATGTAAGGATTGAACAATATGTATACACACAAATACGGTTTCGATTTCCAAATTCTCAAATCTGGGCGTTTAAAAGTAGTACCCATAAAATAAGTGCTATGCGATTTATTGGTGTTCCGTATGAATTGTTACAATCCATTTGTTTTTAATCGTAACATAGCACTTCTGAGTTCAAAGATCAACTCGCTGAAGACCTAATAAATGCGCACTGAGGTAAGGTATTCGTCTCCAATGTTACTAAGCTCGGGACCCAATGAGCTTGTACAGAAGCTTACCTTGAAAGCGTAGTGTCTGAAACTGGAAGTACCAAAGAGGACATCACGAGAATAGCTAAAGACCGGGTGAGCTTCGCGCAGCTGCAACCCATATGGCAGTTCAGGAAATGATCAAGAAAAGTGAAGCTAAATATTTTCCATTAAACTTCAAATCTGTCCCGCTATATGACTGCAAAACCTGGAGTGTAAAGAGAGGGGGTAAAAAGAGAGCACGCAACAAATATAAGTATTCGTTGACCGCTGCCTAAGATAAATATTTGGTATTTTCTGGACTGACAAAATATCAAATGAACAGCTGTGGGATATCTGTCAGGAAACATCGACTGGTCACCAGATTAAGTGGAAGTGGATCGGTCACACCCTCAGAAGAGCTCCAAACCACATTCCAAGGCAGGCAATAGAATGGACATAATTATGATTTTTATTAAAATGTTAAATTTATAAAATGGAATGCATCGAATGTTTGGAGACAAAAGCAAAATGAGGCCAAATGTATGTAGGCCACATTACGTATGGGCCTCCTAATGTAAACAAAATAAATATAAAAATGATCACATGTTCGGTCACGTGCATCGAAAACAATGTGTTTAGGAAAACGTGCATCGCACGGGCCATTTGGTGTTCCATATAAGTGTAACGTCGACCCCCCACAATGCTTAATAGTTACTAAGCGACGACGGTTAAGCTTTTATTTTGTTTTCTTTTTGAAGTGATAACTTCTTTAGCGTCGTTTTGCACTTTTTGTGATGGGTAAAAAATGTTAAACTCACGTCAGACACGTGACCTGATCGAAAATTCGTAAGATGGAGGGAGTTTTGCTCCAGTAATACCAACCTTATTAATAATGACTTAAGGTTTATTTTATAATGTTAAATGGTTGCATTGCATTACTTATACATATCTATTTGAATAGCAACTTTATTACAATGAAATACAGTTGAGCTTTTGAAGTAAAAACTTCTTTAAGCGCGTTGAGCACTTTTTGGGTGAACAATTTTTGGTTTATAAAGAAGTGTTTGACAAATTTAAACTTTAATCCATGATCTTAAAAACTTCTAAACCGAAAATAATAATCTGATAGCTCAACGATACAATTCACAAGTTACTTAGTTTTCATTTCTATCGGCAGTCTCCAAAGACTGTCCCGTATGTTTTTTTTAGTATTTTATATTCGATAATTAATATGTATGTCATTCATTATTAATTTTACATTCATTGGTCCGTCCTTATTGCCCCCTTCTATTAGACACAGTTACTACCAAATTATTATATATTATACTCGTAATAACATTAAAGTTTATTTTTACATATATTCTTTGCTTAAAGTCTGCAGTGACATCATTTAAATAAGGTTCAAGCAGAAGATCGGAGTTGGCCTTATTGACCAGCAAATTGACACAATTTTAGAAAAGGCACATTTTGAGATGTACATATTTTTATTGTTTTTTTTTTTTCTTTATCCTAATTTGTTGTTATTGTTTATTTCTTAAGAAACTATTTTTGTAATTGTATAGCTTGTTCTGAAATAAAATATTTCTTTCTTTCTAATATAATAAATCCATATTATTATATATTCCGGTGTACATATATGAACGAGTAGATTCGATCAGTAACTACGAATAGAGATAATAATTTTAATTAATAATTACGTATTTAAGAAATTAGATAAAAATGTTTAATCCATATTTAATATTATAAATGTGAAAGTCTGTCTGTCTGTCTGTTATATTTTCACGCTTAAACCCCTGAACCAATTTTGATGAATTTCGACATAGGCTACTTTTTGTTGTGAAAATAAAGTTTGAAGAGGGTGAAATAGGGGTGAACATAATAAAGTTCTGTTTTTTTTTATTTATATGGCAGAATAGCGTTTGCTGGGTCTGGGTCAACTAGCAAGAAAAAATATTTTTCTCAAGGTCACCACGATGGGTTCTCATCGGGAACACCGTCCAACTCTCTGGTTTTATCCACATTCCTGAGGGAGCTGGGGTCCTAAGGTTTCCCTCTTTACCCTAGCTTCAACATGGTGGGCTTCTACCCGCTAGTGACTAAATACCATACCTATCTAGGTATAGATATTATATATATCTATATATAATATCTGTGCATGATTATTTTCCTATAGTGTTCTATAAATTGACAAAATATATCCCTTACTACGAGTATTAAAAAAATTATCCGAAAGCCTCCTTAATAATCCGGTAATTGAACCAGAAAGTGAAATAAACCTATTATACCCTAGCTGACTCGCCAAACGTTGATCTGCGACATAAATTAAAAAAAAATTGGATTACATTTCCGTAAATTCCGTTTTTAATGAGCCTCTACATCGAAATGTGTAAACTGTTAAATATGAAAATAATAGTTGACCCGGCAAACGTTATGCATATGATTTTTTTTAAATGTAGCCTTTGTCCTTCTCCAAGGTCCAATCTATGACTATACCGAAATTCATCAAAATTGGTTAAGCAATTTAGGCGTGGAAGCGTAACAAACAAACACACTTTCGCATTTATATTTTTCTCTTCTACTCGTATATTAATTAGGATATTGACAACATTCATAAACAAACAAGAAATTTCATAAAGAACTTCGCAGGGAACTCTAAAAATAAAAGCTCATTTATCATTATACGAAAAAAATCCGTTTTGGATAATTAATTTTGTAATTTAACAAATTTAGCATAATATTGCATGGACATAATAAGTTTGTGAACAAAAATAAGTTAAAAGTTCCTCCACATAATTTGCAAGTTATTAAGTGACTTTATTATTATGGACTTGTTTTCCCAATATTCCGTTATTTAATAACTTACTTAGTAAAAAGAAATTAGTAATACTTTTTGCTAGGTAAGTCTCTAATCCTGTCCGAATGGCAACCAACCCTAGTCTCTACCTATGGCACCATAATAACCTTATGTAGTGTTTCGGCCACCCAGGTTCCAGTCCCCTTACGTGGACGTCATGTTAACGGTGACCCTGGCATCGCAAACACCTATAGGCGACGGTAACTGGTTACTTTGAAGTAGGCCGTCAGCTTGCCTACTGTTTTCTCAGCAATAACAAAAAAATGTGTCCTATCCTCACCATCAATTTTGATGAATTTTAGTATAGAGGTAGATTGGACTTTGAAGAAGGATAAAAGCTACTATTTGTCACGAAAATGAAAACTTGATGGGGTGAAATAGGGGTGAACGTAATTAAGTTCTGTATTTTGTTTAATTTATATAGCAGAACAACATTTGCTGGGTCAGCAATGACCTCAAAATAAAATATAGCAAACTAGTAGCAAGATATAAGAAAAAAAATTTTTTTTCAAGGTCACAACGATGGGTTCTTTTCGGGAACATCATCCAACACTCTAGTTTTGTCCACATTCCTGTGGGAGTTGGGGTCTCGAGGTTTCCCTCTTTATCGCGACTTCAACACGGCGGGCTTCGGATGATGGACTTCAACACGGATGACTCAGTACCATCCGTACATATCATACAGACACGACCGTATAAGATGACAGTCATAGATTATAGACATATCCATACCCTAAATCTTCATCAAACGATTGGTTCAATAGCTAACTTATACGGTCACCTTTGTTCGATTATCACGCGGGGTAAAATCTACAAATATTTCGTTCTGATCTGGATGTACTGTCCATAAATTATTGCTTTGCATAACTTATGTAGTTCGCAGATGTCTTGCGTGTTTTTCATTAAAATGGATAAACTTGAATATCGTGGGTTCATAAAATTCTTCGTTTTGGATCGTTCAACCCCTAAATAAATTCATCCGAAGTTGGCGAAGTTTACGGGGACTCTGCTCCTTCAATGTCAACCGTTAAAAAGTAGGCACCTGAATTTAAACGCGGTCACACGTCCATCGAAGATGACCCAAGTGAAGGACGGCCAAAAACCACAATCACACCGGAAACTATCGAAGAGGTCCACGATATCGTGTTAGATAATAGGCGTGTTAAGGTAAGTGAGATAGCTTAGGCCGTGGGAATATCGGAAGAAAGAGTGTGAAACATCTTGCACAATGAATTAGGGATGCGAAAGCTCTGCGCAAGGTGGGTGCCGCATTTGTTGAATGCCAATAAAAAGAAAATCCGCAAACAGTATTCGCAGCAATGTTTGGACCGATTCAATAGGGATCCGACCGATTTTATGCGGCGATTTGTTACCATGAATAAGGGATGGGTCCATCACTACACGCCAGAAATGAAACAGCAGTCGAAGCAGTGGGTCTGCCGGAAAGGTCAAGGCCTGTGTGTTTTCGGATGTAAAAGGAATCCTGTTAATTGATTATCTTAAAAAAGACAAAACAATTACAGGCGAATATTACTCTAATCTTTTTGACCAGCTGGATTCCAAAATTCTCGAGAAGAGCCTGGCTTGGAGAATAAAATAAATATTTTTCACCGGGACAACGCACCTGTTCACAAAGGTGTGTTGGCAATGGGAAAACTGCAATTATTCTCCTGATTTGGTACCCTCAGACTTCTATCTGTTTCCAATTTTGAAGAAATTTGTTTATGGGAAGCACTTCGCGTTCAATGAAGAGGTAGAGAGTACCGTAGATAGATATTTTCATAGCTTTCCAGACTCTCACTTCCGAGAAGGAATACTGATGTTGGAGAAACGCTGGACCAAGTGTGTTGAAGTCAAAGGAGAATATATGTAGAAAAATAAAATCATTTTCAACTGGAAATTGCAGTCTTTCATTGTTAGGCCGAGAACTTTTCACCTTACCCTAGTATAATACTAGGTGACCCGGCAAACATTGTTTTGACATATAAATAAAAACAAATAGAACTTTATTACGTTCACTCGTATTTCACCCCTTCAACTTTAATTTTCGCGACAAAAAGTAGCTTAACATATTATGTCCTTCTCCAAAGTCCAATCTATCACTATACCGAAATTCATTAAAATTGGTTCAGTGATTTAAGTGTGAAAACGTATCAAACAGACAGAATTACTTTCACCTTTATAATATTAGTATGGATCTTATCTAAATTCACACTAGCCACCTTTTCGCCCGATTATATATTCCTTGCCCGGTTACATATTCCTTGTAACGGTCGCCTGGAAGTGATGGTTTTAAGAGATAAGGTCATCGATTGATTTATCAACGTTTCAATGTCAATAATGTTATATTTATAAAGGGTTATCTATCTATCTATTATTTTTTGTAAAAATATACACATTTTCATCTAAGACCGTGTCTTCAAGAGAATGAGAAACAAAATTCAAATAATATTAACAGGAATGAGCCCGAATGCGCATTAAGTCGCACGCCTTTATGCGAGATTGTCGAGCTATAACTGTACAGAGATGCGCGGGCGCAGACGCGACCTGCCGCAACGCGCCCGCGCTCAAGGGCATTAACAACGTTATGATAGAGTCGCTGTTTACCCTGAAATACTTTATTGAAGTGAAGCTTCTTTAGCACCCTTGTGATTTGAATATTCGATGAAACGAAAAAGCATCACCAAAAGAGACAAACGTATTCCTATAGAGGATGAGCCTGTGAGAGAATGAGATAGAATACAAGTATAAGTTGTTTCCTATAATCTTCGTCCCTTTGTCCGGATAATCGTAGCTTTTATGTACTAATATATGAAATATAATCTACTTGTATCTTTTAGAGTTTCACTTCTGCCAATTGTGAATTGCACACACTTTTTGACGTATATTTAAATAGATAACTCTTAATTATTCAAAGAAGAAAAAACATAATAAACTAACCATTTCCGTCCACTTCACTGGTCGAATCAGAAAAAAGTAAATCGAAAAAATATGAGAAGTTTTCGTACGCATGCGCGCTACACCGTTTGCCCCACTTCTCCGCGGCAAGAAAACACATCACTGAACACTAGGTGCTTATTAAAATCGCAATATGTTTTTTAGATAAGGGCAAAGTGCCTAAGAAGTAAAACTATCATTTTATTTATATAGATTAAATGTACAATAGACCTAGTTATAGCTAGTAGATCGACCTCTGCCAGAAAATCCGGGCCATAAGACATTTTTAAATTATTTAGAAGATGCAAATGGACGATAATTTAAATATGAAATATAATATTATATTTAAATCATCTTCTTCCTGTCTCTATCTCTATGTGGGGTCGACACGACATGTCTTCTCCTATCATTCTTCTCTGTTAGCCATTTGCCATTGATAACCATCTCAATATTCCCTTTTTTACACATTATATCATCTTTTACGTATATTATTATTTGGTTTAATTTTTATTTGGTTAACCTCTCCTTCTGTATCCATCCATTATAGTTTCTAGCATTTTCCTTTTCGCAGTAATATTCATACCTTATAAGCCAAAATTTTAAAAAGTTGTCTGAAAAACTTTTAATTATCGATTACAGGTGGTAATTCTATTTACTCTGAATACAAATAAATTAATTAATAAATGGTTTATTAAAGTTATGTCAATGAGCAATTTATATTTGATTAATACACACACGGGTAACTTCGATATGCAAGTTTCTTCGCGATATTAGTCTCTCATTACAGATGATAGTAGGCCAAAAAACGACCACTGTGGCGTAACGGATAACGTACTTCCCGTCTCGCATCTGGGTGTTTATATATAACATTTATTTACAAAAAAAGTATATAAGTATTATATCAATTGTGTAGTACCCATAACACAAGTGTTATGCAACTTAGTTTGGGACTATATGGCGCTGTGTGAAATGTCACATAATATTTATTATTATTGATAATACGTACATATAGTTTTCTGTAACTGGCTAACCGAATGCCAACATAAAAATAACACTCGGTGCAGGGGCTGAGTAAGTACTGACCCCTGCGGCCGGGGGCGGCCTGTTGCAAGAGTCGACAAAACTAGGTAGAAGGCCCCGAGCCCGTCTGTGCCCGTGTTCTGATTTCAGTTCCCCTACGCGGACGGCTGCATGTAAACGGTGCCCCTGGCGCCCCAAAGAATTATTATTAAGTGGACTGTCCGCCTGCTTGCTGTCCCACAGCAATGAAAAAAAATAGCACTCATGACATCCTGTTTGGGCTTTGGACCAACCCTTTGGCTGTTATCAATCAAAATTAATTTAGTAGTGGAGCGATTCTATGTATTTCTCTGTGAACAGTCACGAGTAGTGAATAACAAGCGTCCGATCTTGAATCGGACGTCAAGGCCGGACGTCTGTGTCCGCCCGGTGCATCAAGGCGGGTTCTTTGTTCATGGTATTTTGAAGATCATATCATCTTTAGTATTCTCACCATGTACCTGAATATTCTTAAAGGTTTTTAAATAATGATCTCTTTATTTGTGCAATATTTACTCGTTCAAACAACAAAATAAATTGCGTCTATATTAAATAAGCATCAAAGCTTGTCCTAGTCCCAGGCATTCCGGCATTCTTTCTCTGTCACTTCACAAACTCTCATATGCATCACACATTTTCCATCGCTTTTAAGTTTTGCCCTACTTTTATACCTATCTACTTTCAGGCATTCAGTCGTCCATATGCGACGGTGACTACCTGCTATCGGGTAGGTCGGTTGCCTGTCTGCTAAACTACGATTAAAAATATAAGGTTCAAATTCATCTATTTTAAAGAATCAAATCAAATGTAATCATGAACAGTTGAACACTTACAAATTAAAACATTAACTACTGGACACCAAACTAGGCACAGCCTGTATTTTGGAAATTTTATATATGTATAGAGAAAAAAAATTCAAATAATAAATTCTGAAGTAAATAAATATAGTTTTACTGATAATATTACGAAATTAAACATGTACTAATTTAAAAATTATTATTAATAAAAATCGTTTCACATATTATTACAAACTTTTTTATTTCAATACCATTTTATTTCGTAATTGCCTACCTTAGTATAAATATATAGCCCACGGCTGGGCTTGGAATTCTCCCTAGAAATAACAGGCTAATATGCTTGTCCAAGGCAATCTGGATATGTAATTTTCTCACCATGTTTTCCATCACCGTCAATGTGTTGAAACAAGAAAGTGCCTGAGCAGTGCATGTCACCGTTGGAATCAAACCCGTGATCTGTGTTGGTTTCTAAATCTAATATCATTTTAAATAAAGAAAGAAAATGCGATTGCAAAACAATACATACATCATTACAATTATAACATCAGGAATAATAACATATATGAAATACAACAAACACTACGCATATAATTAATAAACATATCCTAAAATTAGACCAAGCTCAGCGCTAATCTTCCGTTTAGCCCGTGGGATATTATTACGGAGGATAACATATTTTTTTTTATAAATCATTCAGAAAAGCTTACGTTTATACAAATTATATGTAGAACTAGTTAGTTAAAACAAGAATAACATCTTCATTAACATCTACCAATAATATATTTAAAAAAAATGCGTGCGTACAAAGTATACATATCAGAAATGAAACTTCTTTGTTTGTTTGCGCATGAGGGTAAAATTTTACGGATGAAACGCAATATTAGCGTCACGAAGATGCTTGATTTTTTGCTCCAGTAATACTAACCTTATTAATGATGGCTTAAGGCTTATCTATACATCTATACAAATAAATAAAATTGGAGGGTCTGTTTGTAATATTAAAATAACCGTTTTTTAGTAAGTGTAAAACAACATTTTTTACAATTTTTGTCTGTCTGTCTGTCTGTTCCGGCTAATCTCTGAAACGGCTGGACCGATTTTGACGGGACTTTCACTGGCAGATAGCACAAGGAGTAACATAGGCTACTTTTATTTTAGACCACAAAAATAGTTTTCACCAATTACCAATTTAACTTAACCTCCAATTTGACCAATTTAACTTAACCTCCAATTTATTTCATCAACCATATGAAATAGGTTTCAGCTAAGGCTGGACTTTGTAAGTTGTTATTCAATTAAGTGAACCTCAGATTTATATCATCAATCATATGAGATAGGGTTTAGCTTAGGCTAGTTTTGTAGGTTCGAACGCACGTATTCTGGAGGCGCACGGCGTAACAGTTGCATTCGATAATACTGACTGTTTGCATATTTCATTTATTTATATTTGAGGGTTTATAGGGTTTGTAATCCAAAATAAACCAAAAGATATATCCAAAAAATGCTGCCCCAAGTCACTAATCCACGCGGACGGAGTCGCGGATACAGCTAGTTCTATAATGTAATTTTTAAATGATTGCATTACTTAACCATATCTATTCGAATTGCGACTTTATTGCAATACAATACAGTTGAATTTTGTTTAATAAGATATAAAATAATAATATTTCATGAATTCTCTTTTCTAAATTTATTAGAAGATTTAAAAAAGTATTTGCGTACAAAGTACACATCGCATGCTTAATCATAAACTGACCTAACTCAAAAAACCTGTTTTTTGGGAAATCGCAAAAAACGTTTTGTCATTCACTACTTATCCCATATATTGACTTATAACTAAATAGTGGTAACTCAGTGTGGGAAAGAGATATCTAAATAAATCTTAGTTTGGCCGATAGAGGGCGTCGATACAATGCTGCCCGTTATATTAACTCACTTTAGACCTAAATCGTAATCGGTCAGTTTATGATTAAGCATGCGACATGTCAGAAGTGAAACTTCTTTGGCAAACTAATTTTAAATCATTAAGAATGGCTTATTATTAAAAAAATATCCATACTAGTTGCATTCCAATATTTGTATCAATAGATCTAATACCTCCCCACTGCTATGCTCAGAACTACCTTTATAGGGAACGGATAATGTACCCATTAGTCCAGCCCGACTCTGATATGTGATTCCCTCACCGAGTTGTCTTTCACTAGTACATTAAAATTATAAGAACTCAAATTATAACTTTAAAAAATCCATTAGCTGTGTATGCTACTGTAAAATCGAAACGTGGTTCGTGACCTAGGTAGGTCTCTGATTATACTTACCTACTAAATACATGTAATATTACAATCAAAGAAATAAATAATACACAATTTCCTCTTTAATTCTACAAGTTGGGAATTCCGACATTGTATTTTAGGTAGGAATGACTATCAGCGGATACGTTAACCGCATTCCTCGCGAACTACATGAATCGCTTCACATTAATTGAATAGGGACATTGTTTTTATAATACCTAATAATAACATTATACAAAATTGGTTTATATACGAAGAATAACACAGTAATGTTTTTAGTATCATTGCATAAATACCGATGAAACAACACGTGATAGGATGCTTTATATATGCTTCTTTTTTATTGTTGAGGAACAACAGACAAGCTGACGGTCCATTTATAGTAACAGTAAGCAGATACCGTCGCCTATGAATGTTTGCAACGCTTGGGACATCGCGAATACGCTGCTATCCCAGGAATCTGGGTCACTAAAACTGAAACACAACACAAGGTAATTATGACGGCTTGGTTGCCATCCAGGTGAACGTGGAGCCCTAGCTATCTGGGTTATTTCGTTGCCGTTTACGACAGAAACCCTTCGGCATTAAGTGACCCAGGTCCAGTCTTCTAAGCGGACAACAGCTATGCTTTTGACAATGAAAACATGAATAGTTATAGTTTTAAGTGGGGTCTGCCAATCAGCTGTAACAATCCAAATAACAAAAGGACCCGAAAGCTCACCTTCTAAGGCATTGGCAGTTAACTGCTTGGAATAAAAACAGCAACGTTATGTATATCGATTTATTAATTTAAATGCACGGCATGACTATTTTTAGGAATATGTATACAGGGAATAATTAACTTTATGATGAATTTATTAATACAAACGGGGAAAAGTTTATTCTGTAATCGCCGTATTAAGTCATTAAGAACTTGTATATTACAGTACGGATTAATTAATGGAAACTTATAGGGTTTGCCAACCATTTCAAGGTTTGATCAAATTTAAAAATAACTGCGGATTTTCAGCCTTGCATAATCTTGAGCAATACGGGAATTACAGTGAAAAAAATTTCAGAAAAGTGATTGAGGTAGCAAACAACTAATAAGTGCCCATGCAAAAATATGTTCAGATTACTGGTAATCAACTAGCGGCACTTACGAGTCCGATGACCTCCCATATAAGGATAAAGGTAGCGCAAGGTATCTAGCCGGTATCCGGCAGAACAAAGACTTTCATTGTTAGAACGAAGAGGCCGATATTACCTCGTAGACTTCCCTCCAAAATCCAACATTGTACTGGTGGTTTAGATAGTAAAAAAGGAGTCTGAGGGAGTGTTGAAAGTGGAAGATTTTTTTAGGAACTACGTTTTTTTGGAGGGTAACAGCAGACAGTCTGGTGGCTTACTTCATAGGAATCAGTTACCGTCGTCTATAATATAAAATAAATAAATAAATAAATAATCTACATATGTCAATTCACACAGTGCCATCATGTCCCAAACTAAGTAGCATAGCACTTGGGTTATGGGTACTAGACAACTGATATACTACTTATATACTTTTTTTGTAAATAAATACATATTATACATAAACACCCAGACGCGAGACGGGATCGAACCCGTGACCTCCGTCGTCTTTCGTCTATCGTCTATGGGTGTTTGCAAGCTAGGGGCACCGCTAAGACGCTGCCATCCACGTAATGTGGAACCTGGTCATTTATACCAGAACACAACACAAGGTTATTATGGCGCAATATTTAAAGACGGGTTCGGAGCCCTACCACCTAGCTTGGGTTGTTTAGTCCCCTTTTACGACACACTGACCCCGGCCACGGAGGTCAGTTTCTCCGCCCCTCCACAGATAAAACTTTCCTGAACGTTGGAGATATGAGAAGGAAGTAGGAGTCAGAAGGATTCTGTGACCTCCCGCATAAGGCTAATGGTTTCGATAAGGGTTCTAGTCAGTATAAAGCAGCACAAAGACACCAGTCCTCCATTAGAAGGGGGCCGACATAACTATGTCAGCTTCCCCCGGAGTCCGGCTTTGATGGTCATTTGGTTTCCTTAAGATAGAAAAAGGAGTCAACTTCTTAAAGTAGAAAATTTATTTAGAAACTTTTTTTTCTAAAGAACGGCTAACATACGTCCAGTTTATCTCTACAACGTGCTTATTGCATGAAATTATTATTGGTATTTAAAATTATTTATTTTCATACAAATTTGATTTCCTTTTCCACTACCGTAAGGTTCGAATTCCTAAAATCGTAATCGAGAATAAAACATCTCCCGTCCCCCTCCTGGTGATTTGAGCTGTTATACCAATTAGTCGATCATTATCCCTACGCAAAAATGAAATCGTAAAAGCCTGTTGCTATAGCAACCGTAGATAAACGACCAAAGGGGTCAATAGCACACAGTAACACAGATTTGAACTGAAAGCTGAAATTTCAGTACGATGACCCGCGAATATCGCTGGTTATAAACGAGGTTCGTCTGTGCGCATGTATGTGCGCGTGACATAGTTCTTCTATATTTATATGTACTTCCGTATGCGATTTTTAAATAATTTCATCTATTTTCGGAATCAAATCTATGTTTTATTTTAATTTTTGACTATAAAAGAAAAATATACAATGTAAGACAAATAGTAGACCCGCGTACTCAACAAATAAACTATAACTGTTTGACGGAATATTACCTATCAGATCTAATTCTAGATCTTAACCATCAATGAGATCTTAACAATCAACTTACTTAAACACACAAAAAATCGTTGAAAACTATTTTGCTATTTTATTTAGTAGAAATTCAACACATACAAAATCAACTTCTTAAACCTGTTGAAAAAAATATATATATATCCAACTTTTTATTATTCATCATCATAGACATGTAATAAAAAATTTATTATATATTATAATACAATGTAATTTGAAATAATCTCAAAAAAGTATGTCATTAATAAATATAATAGAAACGTTTAAAAATCGATCGCTGATTAAGTAATGATGACGTCAGATCCAACGCTTTTCCGGCCGCTTTCCCGAGGGCAACGACCGGATGGCGAAACAGCTAATGTCGGCTGCGTTCAACATCACGAATAAGTATTAAAAATAATATTTTATAATATCTTATATCTACGTATAAATAATATTTTATATCTACGTATCTAGAGGGGAAACAGCTTAAAGTTGTCACCTCATTCAAGTACTTGGGACATATGATCACAGACGACCTTAAGGACAATTTTGATATGGAACGGGAACGCAGGGCATTGACGGTGCGATGCAATATGCTGGCCCGTAGATTTTCTCGCAGCTCTACAGAAGTTAAAATCGTTCTTTTCAAAGCTTTTTGTCAGACATTTTACTCGAGTAGTTTATGGGTCAATTATACGCGTCGTGCTTACAATGTCCTGCGTGTTCAGTACAACAATGCATTTAGAGTGCTTATGGGGTTGCCACGCCATTGCAGTGCATCGGCCATGTTTGTAAATGCCCGAGTTGATGGTTTTAAGGCATTAATCAGGAAAAAAGCGGCCTCAATGCTACTGCGATTGCGTGGCAGCGCCAACAGCATTCTTAAAATGATTTCAGCCCGCTACGATTGTGCTATTCAGAAGCATTGGATAGCTATTGTAACGGGGAAAATATAGTGTTGATTAATTTAGAATCGCCTACTAACAATTCTAACTTACTGTTAAGAATTTTATTAAATAACTAACCCACTAATAACTTATGGATAAAAAAAATGTCTGAAATAAATGATTATTATTATTATTATTTATTGTATTTTGAGGCAAAGAGTCCAGTATTATATACTCTTACAACACAATATATAGAGCGCACCTCCTGTTCGATGCCCATCCATTACACATTGCTTTCCTAAGCAATTCAATATAAGATAGCAAATAGGCTCCATTTGGATTTTACGGAGAAAACTTAATGTTACATATTCCGTTGTTTAATAATGTGTAGCTAGCGAACTAAGGCCCCGATAGCCTTAATGATACTTACTCCTTACACCCATTTTAATTTCGCCAGCTCTTCCCCGCTAACGCAGGATTAGATCAGGGTACCTGGGGGCGTCCAACGATCTAAAGCCGCCGTAAACAGCAGCGAGGGTGACGGGCGCGTGCTATCCGCGTGCCCTCTCAATCTCGGAAGATTATTTGGTGACAAAAAAAATATGTTTTAACCAAGTAGTATTTGACTCGAGAAATCCAAAGACGCTACGGTATCTCATAACTGCATGCCCCCCAAAATAGATTTCATCGCCTTATACATATATAACATATTACCAGGTACTATAAAAATATATAGACCGCGTCTCGGTAAACGTAGGACGCCCAGCGGTGGCGACGAATGGCTGGCAATGGCTGGATGCAACAAGCTCAAAATAGGGTCTGTGGCAAGCCTTGGAGGTCCAGCTGTGGACTAAAATAGGCTGATCATAATATTATGATATATAATGGGAAAATGTACCTAACTAGAACATAAATCTGTGTAATCAGATTTTCTATTTTAGATAAGAAATAGGAATTCAGTTCTCTTTAAGGGAGACACGACCCTAGAAATGAGTTGAGGTAACCCTAGTTATCAGTTATTCATAGTACAAACTACAAATTAACTCCAATTTACATAATTTCTAAAGAACTATCATGACCTAACAAGGTGCTTGTACGCGTATATTTTTAGTGGGTTGCCAGTTCTTCAACCTCTGCCACTGAATCTAGCAATGATGTCATGCCATCGAACTGGCAGCTATACATTATAGCTTGAGTGAAATATTGGCCTCATTTTTTGTTATGTATTTATTATTTATCAAAAAAACGATATTTGAAACTAGAGATGCCTGAAACATTCGGCATTGAACGAAAACATGGCCGATAATACCGAATATTACTGAATGTGAATTCTCTGAAATTCTCTGAAACCGAAATTCAATAATATTCGGTAAAAATATAATTATGTTTAAAAATACTCCTGATTATTTCTAGCGTGTGATAATATAATTTGGTCACTGGGTACGTGGTACATCTGGTACGGAAATCTTTTTTATTGTTGTCTGCATAGCTGATGGCCTACTTTGAAATAAGCAGTTACTGTCGTCTATGGATGTCTACGACGCCAGGGGCGCCGCTAGCACACTGGCGTGTTTATAGTTTGATCCCTACAGAGGATAAATTATTTATATGATGCATATAATTTGTTGTGAAAATTCGTGTTCACACAGAGCTGGTGAAAAAAAAATACATCACCGACGTGTCAGTTACTTTTTAGCAGTAATAAAAATATAGGTACAATACAATGCTACAAATAAAATACAAAACAAACTACTTAGTATAGAGTACAGCTAAAACCTTAATATATATGTTTTTTGTTATATTCAACTTACATTCATACAGACTAGCATTTCTTTCTAAAGTTTTAACGGCTGCCCCAATCCTGAAAAAAAAAATTAGAAATCTATAAAATTTTCCTTCCTTTCAAATAGTGTGAGCAGGAAGAGCAATGAATTTGGCGTCTTTTATGATTATGACACTATTAAATTGGAAAAATTGGTCGACAGAACGCCCTGTCATATTCGGCATTTTACCGAAAATTATCAATATGTCATTATTAAATCGCCGAATATGCCGAATAGTCGTGACATTATTTTAAATAACTTTATTCGTTTAATAACTGTATAAATACATGCCATTATACATCAAAATATAATATTCATAAAAACTAAGTAGGTATGTATGTACGAAACACGCATTGGAAAGACGCTTCTCCATCAAGGCGCATCATTGATAAAATTATCATGTTACTCATCAAATCGATTACAAAACGCCATCTAGACCCAAAGTAATCATCAGAGAGCTTATGTTATGGATAGTAGACAACTAATATACTACTTATAGTATTTTATATATTTTATAAATATATAAACTAACATATTCAAGTAAGACTGACTCCTGCGGCAAAGGCCGGCCTGTTATAAAAGGCAACAAAAAAACGCCAACTAGGTGGTAGAGCTTCAATCCTGACTGGATGGCAACTTTTGGCGTCGTAACTATCCATAGGCGAGGATAACTGCTTGCTTAAGTGGGATACCACCCCGCCTATTCGCCATGGACAAACGTGATAGGTATACTATCTATATACAGCAATGTGTCGTTATGGGCTATTATTGTAATACAAAAATCTATAAAGAGTTTATTGTAAATTCCAGCTGGAGGTGGCAAAAGCAGGGTTGTGTTATTATAACCGAGAGAGGGACGCGCGCGGATGTTACATGCGCCCAGCTCACACTGTGAAGAAGCTATGAAAAAGCGGGCCGACGCCTGTCGGGGCTGCGGTGCTCCCGCGGCTTCGGCACTTGAGGCGTGTGAAGGAACACCGAGGTGGTTTTAATGGGTATACCAGCGATATGCTTTCCCCAGCCTAGAGAAGGGAACGTATGGGCGAATCGTACGGGGAGTCCCACACACACTCTTCCGCCCGTTTCCGCGGAGGTGTGTGCGTCATGCATTTCTACCTCCCAAAAAAAGGGTAGTGTTATTATTTTTACAATACTCATAAAACACTAAAGTTTATGTTTAAATGTACATATAATAATTGTAAAGTAGGTCTGTATGTACGAAATAGAGGTTCTTCACCTTGATGTCGTCATCGCGCAAATTAATCATGTAATATTTGACTAGCGGCGTCACGTGGCGTTGTTCGACATGAATAAACACGGTGTATATTAATTAATTGAGTCAGCACAAAATTAAAATTGTTTTAATTTCCCGTCTCAAAAATAATAATATTTTAGTATATAACCAGTTAACACCTGTACGAGTATATAACCTGTAAACCGGATGTGAGGATATTTTTTTGTCAAGGAACTGAAATCTGTCCCAATTATACCAGAAGACAACACAAGATTATTATGGCAGCATACTTACAGACCAGGGGTGGCTGCCATCCCGACAGAATTCAGCTCGGCAACGCCCGGCCGCAGTCAGTATTATTCTGCCCCAGAATGGATAAATTATAAGAAATAAACTAGCGGATTCCTTTTAAGGTCGATTCCATTGTAGCCCGTAATATGTTTTCTAAATACACTTAGTAGGCGCTTAAATGCTGCAAATACAAATGATTAAAAACCATTTAGAGAAATAAATCTATTTACAAAGGTAATGAAATATACGCTTGAACTATTCCCATCTGAATAAGTATAATTTTGTACTCTCTTTATCCTAACCTAAAATAAACACATTTGGTATAAGTACCAAAAAGACGTAAACCTGAAATTTTGAATTAGTCTCTCACATTCTCTTGAATCCATTTCCTTATTTACCAAATAAAAGATTTACGTCAGAATATCAAAAATGTAAATAAATCGTCTTTGCAAGACATAAACCTATAAAAACTATTTTTAATACGTGATACTAACTTTACATTGAGCTTTTCCGATTGAATATGTGAGTTTAATTGTATCACTATATACTTAATCTTCAATAGACGCCAGAGGTCGCTTGTGTTGTGGTAGTATCTTTTTGATAATCAAATCAAAATCATTTATTCGTCAGAAACAAATTACAAAGTACACAGTAATCATGTTTCGCTAACAACTGACATAAGAAACTGCCAAAATTCAATAAGTTATCTTAAGAACTTATATTGGAATAAATCCTAAAGTTTAACATAATAACAGTCAATAGCATCTCACTGCTAAGCTCGGACGTTCTTTCTCATTTAGAGACAGCATACCCACCACGCTTGTTCAAGCTGGATCGGTGGGTTACATATATCAGTGATTGTAATGTGGTGATAAATATATTATGCAGGTACATATTTACCTACTACATATTTAAATATGTAGGTAGATACGATTTTATATACTAAAAATATAATAAAAATAAATGCCATGATCAAACGGAGATCGTTTTATTACAATGATCTCGAAGGAAACTATTTCCTGACGTTGTTTTCCTTCAACATCGGTACGTGGCAATTATGACAATATACCCATTACTGCCTATACAGTATATGTCACCCTGGGATTCAAGCACGAGACCTTTAGGTTAGTCTACAAGTGTTAAATCACTTGTCTACAAGTGTCAAGTCACTTGGTTATTACGTACCACTTAATCAGTACCAAATGGTTTAAAGTCAAAAATGGCGTAAGATATTAGTAGAACTTAAAGATTATTTTTGAAAAAATTACGCAGCTTAGACCTAGATGTCACCTCCGTCGATCATGAAAGTATAATCCTAAGTGGTAGGTAATAAAAAATGACGAGCAAGCCAATACTTACTGATGGTTTTCAGTATCCCTGATATTTAAAACCTTGCTAAGAGGACAAGAAAATGTAGAAATACTTTTCTTTAAACTAAGATATTGATAAATTAATTTTATCTTTGGCTTATAAAGATATAGGCATATAATTAGTTTCCTAGGCTCAAGCTATTGTCGTAACTTGCTACGAAAATTAATTCCAGACTCATAGTGCTACGCCACAGTAGTAACCTTACTACGCTTAGCCGTACTTCGTAGTAATTTTTCATTTGCACCTTATAGTAAGTTTGGGCTTATATTTCAAGTATAATACATACGAACTCAGAAATTCTCGATCGGGGATGAAATGTATAATCGCTAAATACCAGAAGATTAAAAATTTTTAAACGTACAGACAGAAATCCTGAATTTCATAGCAGTACGTGTTAGCGTGTTGTATTAACCCAAATAGGCCTCGTTACAGTATTCCGGGTTCAATTCCCGCGTAACCCAATTTCCAAAAGGTCAATGTCCAGATGAAAATTACAAACCCTAGTTAAGCCGACTTCAAACGATTTTGTATACAAGTTTCGTTTTGTTCGCAATGTCGTTGAACCTTTTGAATTCGAAGCTTATAATATTAGAAAGATTATATTGATCTTCTCATCTTCTACTCCTTTTAATAGTTTGTTAATTATATCAGTTAATGAAACAAAGCCCCGCTGGTGTTTTATTAATGTTTTGTTTTCCAATAATGATTTGAGTATTTTTTGTTAAAACTGCTTTTGAATTTGTTTAATTTAGTTTAACTATTCTCATAAGTTAAATGTCTCAAGTATACCTTCATTATTTTTCTTCTACGTGTTTTGCATATTTTATGTCTAAATATTTTTTTATTGTATTTTGATCGATTTTCTAACAAAATACAATAGTATGTGTATATATAGTAAATAAATATTAATTTTTTATATTAAAAGTTATTATTATTTTTATTTTTTTATTGGTATAGGCCCGCTTAGAACTTAGTAGTTACCATCGCTTATGGGTGTTTTCAACGCCAGTGGCATCGCAAACACGCTGCTATCGCATAAGGGTACAGGAACTTGGGTCACTAATGCCGGAACACAACACAAGGTTATTATGGCGGCATACTTAAAACCAAAGGTGGTCGCCATACAGACAGGCTTGGGGCCCTACCACGTAGCTAGGGTGGGTTGTTTAGTCACCTTTTACGACAGGCCGACCCCTACCGCAGAATTTAGTATTCTTTCTCCGCCTCTGCACGGATAAAAAAATTAATGGTATTATGGAAGATTCGCGTAAGTACAAAAATTGGCATATGATGAGCTTAGGGTCTGAAACGTTTGCATTGTGACAAAGTAAATTATGGTTAAAACATATTCCTTTAAAAGATTTAGAGATTCAAAAGGGGGGTGACAATATGCTGTTTTATATACATATATGTTGCACTGAATATTTTTTCTTCAATTCAAATATATTCGAGAAATGTAAGGCAAGATAAACCTTTGCATTTTCTATTTATACCGTATTACAATAATACAAAGGAATACAAGACATTTTTTATTGCTGTAGACAGCAGACAGGCTGACTGTCCACTATACATCAGATATCAGTTACCATTGCCTATGGATGTTGGCGACGCCAGTACACGGCCAACATGTTGCCATCCGTGTAGGGATACTGGAATCATGGTCACTAAACAGGGCCGGATTTAGGAGAGGGCAACCGGGGTAACAGCCCCGGGACCACCACAAGAGGGGCATACAATAGAGACTTCGGAAAAAAATCTTTGAAATTCCAATAGTATCCAGATAATTCATGGTTCCGATTATATTTCTATATGTTTGTTAAATACTAAAAGAATCTACTTGGTTTCACAATAAATTATTTATTGAAAAACTGGACTGAAAAACTTCATTTTATTTGCAAAATAATTTGGGACCAGGGGGCCTCCACTTCTTTGTTGCCCCGAGGCCTCCAGACATCTAAATACGGCCCTGTTACTAAAGCTGGAACACAACACAAGGTTATTATGGTGACATAATTATGGATCATGGGTAGTGATCACCCAGCCGCGTTTGGGGCTTACCACCTAGCTAGGGTTATTTTGTCGCATTTTACGACAGGCCTACTCTGGCTGCAAGGGTCAGTATTCTTACTCCGCCCCTATACGGAGAGAAACATGAAAGTGAAGCTTTTTGGATAGGAAACCTAACCCGAATAAATAATCAGATCCACTTCTTTTCTGTTTGAGAGTTAGAGTAGAAGAATATTCCTTTTATATTTTACATCCTAATATAAACAAGAGAGAATATTTTCATAGACTTGGAGCACACCACCCTAATCTTTTCCTAACCATTTATTTGGGTCCAAAGCTTCCGAATTCACAGGGCAATCTTAAAAATTTTGCACTACAGTGGCAGTCCATTTCATTATCTTGCCTGAGATAAAAGAAAAAAGTTCTAAGAAAATAGATTAATATGGTTAATTTTTTTTACTGTCAGGGGCAACTACCTTCTAACCTTGCAAGTCCGAAAAAAGCCTTTCCTTTGTTGTCTGTGAATTTAAATACAGTTTTTCGCTTTTACGACTGTTTAGGTCTTTTGCTGTGGGACAAGAGACAGGCTGACAACCTTCGTACAATAAGTAAGCAGTTACCAACGCCTGGACGTTTGCGACACCAAGGGCATCACTAACACACGTTGGGGTACCGGAGCTTAGTCAATAATAGTCTTGTTTCATCAGCCTTTTGAAGTCTACCAGTTAGATATAGACCAAGGCTTACCACAAGGTTATATTTTGAGTTAATTGTATCCCTCAATTTTAAATATAACATTGTTGTATTTAAATGGAAATGAAGTTGCCATAACAAAAGACATATAGTCTGTCTTTTTTAATCTGACACAGTATTAGCAATCCTGTTAATCCCTCGAACAAAGTTTTATTTGTAACGTCATCAATCCAGCGATTAGGATTGAAATCCGCGACCACTTTAGGTTACCTATTTACGAAAATATCCCTAAATTAGTACATTCGATATTAGTTTTAACACTGTAAAAATAATTGTTTTATTACATGATTTAAATCAATCTGTTAAAAGAAAAGTAATTTTATTCAAATATCAGTTCATGTAATTCAAAATATACAAGGTAATAAATAATTAATCAAAATTAAGGAAAATATTATGAAAACTACTCTTTTAAAATACGATCTAGTTAAAATTTTGTACATATTAATAATCTATCTAAAATATTAATGACATATACGGGACTCTTACAAAAAAAAAGACCTTTCATAAAGAATAATAGTCATGACGTCATTTCACATATTTTATCCGTGCAGAGGTGGAGAAAGAATACTAATCTCTGCGGCCACGGTCGGTCTGTCGTAAAAGGCGACAAAACATCCCACCCAACTACGTGGTAGGGCCCCAAGCCCGTCTGGATGGCGACCACCTTTGGTCTTAAGTATGCCTCCATAATAACCATGTGTTGTGTTATTCAATTTTTTATTGGTATAAGCCCGCTTAGAACTTAGTAGTTACCGTCGCTTATGGGTGTTTTCAACGCCAGTGGCATCGCAAACACGCTGCTGTAGCATAAGGGTACAGGAACTTGGGTCACTAATGCCGGAACACAACACAAGGTTATTATGGCTATGGCAAGGTTAATATTAGCCTTGTTTTGTGTTCCGGCATTAATGACCCAAGTTCCCGTACCCTTATGCGACAGCAGCATGTTCGCGATGCCACTGGCGTTGCAAACACCCATAGGCGACGGTAATTGCTTACTATTAAGTTGAGCATCAGCATGTCTACTGTTCCTCGGCAATAAAAAATTGTTAGTTATATTTATTTTTATAATTGTTTTTTGAAACGACTATAACTAAAACCCTTTCAAGAATATACTCATAATAATAACATCAACAAATGACTAAAGTTAAAACTACACGTTGAGTGAATTATGAAATATATAGTCCTTGTCTTTCACTATACAAATAACAAGGACAATATCAATGAAAATAGACTTCAGATCTATCTCTTTTTACGAAAGGGCCATTCGCAGGGTCAACGCCGTAATAAGGGCAAATGAATGTCAGAGGTCGAGGAACTCGATTTTTCAGCAAGTCATTGACCCGACGCAAACCTAGGGAAATGTGGAAATATACCTTTTATCGTGTGAGATTTATTTGCTGATAATTTTAACATGTATTTTTACACTTTAAATTGAACCGGTATAAATTTATTATGATAAATCAATATCAATTTATATACCTAATTATTTACGTTTATTTTTTTTAAATCCTTAAACTACCTTTTCCTGGTAGAGACTGTTTTTAGCAATAACCGCCTATTGTTTTCTTTTGTATATTTTTTCTTTTATTAATTCAATAAAATTTATTCATTCATACATTTTATATACATATTTATATTTGCAGATCATACAATTATTACGTACTGAATGGGATTCGAACTTAGTGAAACCATATATGGCCATTGACGTGGTTGCTATACAAATCAAATCAAAACAATTAAATCTTAGAGTTCGTTTATTGAATTTAAAAAGCTTCTTCAGTTTCAATATAAAACCGCTGGCTAAATGAATGACGACACAAACTCCCAGCGATTTATTTACTAGCCTTTATTTAAGCACAGGTTTCTTTTTTGTTTCCTTATTTTAAACGCAGGTTTACACAGGTTTGACTATTGAAGGCTCATTGGCCCAATCTACTTGATATTGAATTTTCGATCTACTTGTATTGGAATTACAAGTATGAGCAGACGATAATAAACAAACAGCAGGTGACTAAACTCCGCATAGACAATCCTCAATCAATCGCTATGTTTTGGTCGCGAAGAGCAACGACCAGGGAACGTTCGACGACCTTGTTGCTTCGACCTTGTCTTCGGGTCGGTAACCTCACGTATTTTCGGTCGTTTTTCTCTTAGGAAAATTCCCTATCGACTATCTAACATGACCTCCCTCGCCCCTCTTATAGCGTTACGAAGTACAACTAAAAAAGGATTCATGTTAAAACGTAATAGGTCTATCATGCTGGTCGGACACAGGGCAACGTTTCGCACACACACACCCACGCGAGCTTATTTTATAGATTAATAATACATCATTCTGGAATTTTCTTTAACATAGTATGGTTTACGATTTTTAAACGGTTTCTGTTTTCGTGACCCCGATTTGCGATGGAAATAAAAGCTCGTGCGAATGGCAATATTAGGCTGTTGATTTAAGAATTAGATTGATTGTTTGATCGTTTGAGATTTAAAAACGGCGTATACAGTTCAATGTACTATGGATTTATGGTCGTTAACTCAGCTTATGGTAAAGCGGTAGATTTAATCTAAAATAGTACCTGTCAACGTAGTTATATATCCACTCTATAACCTTAATACAGAAACAGTAAGGAATATACAAAAAATTTTGATATTTCTCGTTTTTTTTTATTGCTGTAGGACAGCAGACAGGCTGACGGCCTGCTTAGAATTTAGCAGTTACCGTCGCCTATGGGTGTTTGTAATGCCAGTGGCATCGCGAACACGCTGCTGTACCATAAGGGTACAGGAACTTGGGTCACTAATGCCGGAACACAACACACGTTTATTATGGCGGCATACTTAAGACCAAAGGTGGTCGCCATCCCAACGGACTTGAGGCTCTACCACGTAGCTAGGGTGGGTTGTTTTGTCGCCTTTTACGACTGGCTGACCCGGCCGCAGAGGTCAGTATTCTTACTCCGCCACTTTACGGAGTCAATATGTAGTCTTCTCCGCAATCTATATATTTTTAATCACTGTGAATATAATACAATTGCTAAGCAAACCTTAAATTCCCACCGACTACTACGAAATCCTTCGTTTGTTATAACTTTAGTAATATTATAACAATAAATTTAAAAACAATTAAACTTAATTTTAATTGTTAACAATCCCATCTTGATTCTTATTATTCGCTTGTTTCTAATTTTGATGCAAGATGTTGCATAGTGGTTTTCGAAATACTATTTTGACACGGGTTGCCACAGCAACCTTGACTTGCCAGTAACAGTTTGAACATTGTGATTTTATAAAAGGTTGTGCAACCCTGATTTATGTGGCGAATTCATTTAAAGCGAATTGTTATTGAAGGAGGCGGTTTAAAAATATGCTAATATTTCCCTATTTTATAATACTAATATTATTTATAAGTTTGTTGCGTTGCATTTGGGGAGACGTTATTCATCATTCATTCTATGAATTTTTTTTAACTTAATATTGAAATGTGAAATTAACTTAGCGACCAATTTAGAGGCCCGGACCTCTTCGACTGTATACGATAACTAGACGATAACATGCACCACTTTTTTTTAATGCTGTAGGACTGCAGACAGGCTGACGGCCCGCTTAATTTAGTAGTTACCGTCGCCTATGGGTGTTTGCAACGCCAGTGGCATCGCAAACACGCTGCTGTTCCATAAGAGTACAGGAACTTGGGTCACTAATGCCGGAACACAACACATCGTTACTATGACGGCATACTTAAGACCAAAGGTGGTCGCCATCCAGACGGGCTTGATGCCCTTCCACGTAGCTAGGGTGGGTTTTGTCGCCTTTTACGACAGGCCGACCCCGGCCCCAGAGTTTAGTATTCTTTCTCCGCCCCTGCACGGATATCCCCATTTAAGCATTTATTTCCTTATTAAATTCAGTAGTGAATATGACTTAAATTTCTCTAATGCATAATTAACCTCCAGTATCCAACCTTGCTACATAGCATCCTTCATTTCAAAACTATAGATATAATACTCAATTACTTTCTAGTTTTAAACCGTAATTTATGAGGCTTTAGCAAATATCGTTTTATCTGTGCAGGGGCGGAGAAAGAACACTGACCTCTGTGACCGGGGTCGGCCTGTCGTAAAAGGCGACAAAACCAGCCTACGTGGTAGGGCCCCAAGCCAGTCTGAATGGCGAACATCTTTGGCCTTAAGTATGCCGCCATAATAACTTTATGTTGTATTCCGGCATTAGTGACCCAAGTTCCTATACCCTTATGGGATAGTAGCGTGTTTGCGATGCCACTGGGGTTGCAAACACCCATAGGCGACAGTAACTGCTAAATTCTAAGTGGGCCGTCATTCTATCTACTGTCCTACAGCAATAAAAAACCCTTTATTAAGTTTAAATTAAATTTGTTGACAGTTGAATATATGCATATAGGTGTCTCATACTCCAAATATATAAATGGATATACGATACGTTTTTGAGGTTTACTTAGTGAAACCATTCCAACCAGGTTTCTTAAAACGCAGACCTGCCAACTCGTTAGACCGATGTTGGGTAGAGAAGGTAATGGACTGATCACCAGAGATGTTGAAGATCGTGCGAAGTGAAGAAGAAAAAATGGGAAAGCGGCCCCCGGGCGCTGAAGCGAGAGTTTGGGTTGCAACCGGGATTCAACGCTAAGATGATGATTATGATGAGTCTAATGTCATGTTACTTTGCTATTTTTCGTGTCAGGTCAGCGGTCCGTTAGTCCAATCTAGTTATATGACAAGTTCAGTAACACACCTTATCAGTTAAATAAATGAGTTCAATTTTACACGAATTAATTTATAAATTTAATACAATGAAAGTAATTTTTAGATGGAATACGACATTTTGCTTCAGTACCTCCCGGCAGCTGCTACTTTTCTTAACAAAAAAAGGCACACGAAAAAAGAGGATTTATCACGTCGGAATGCTTGCAAGGGTTCAATTTTGATGCAAAGTCGACACTGTGTGAATTTTGCCAGTATATTTATTTATAATTTATTTAACGGTAACTTTCTTTACCTATAAACGATAGTAAACATCAATATATTATTTAAAAGCAGAGAAAATATTTCTAATTTCAATTTATCTAAAAATATTTTAGAAATACATTGCTACCTTTATTTGTATCTTTTAAATTATGGGGAATAAACTAAGGAATCTGTTTTACAATTAAAATATTAAATCTCACAACTAACATATAAAATTGTCATATGTTAGATATTAACTTTACTATTGACAAATCACAAGCTTGATTGGCGGGCTTGTTGAGAGTTCTATTAAGCATAATAATATAGCATATATGATTTTTAATAACAAAAATATTAACTACAATATAAAAGTTCCAAAACGTTCCACTGCTGGACTCGGCTTGCGATTGCGGCTTGCGGATTAGCGAGTTATATTAATGATCTTGGTATACAAGTTTCCTTAAATGTTAGGTAAGAAACTGCTTAAGCGATGCACCACTTTATAGGAATCAAACCCGTGATTGACCTTGAAGCCCCTAGACTAATGTATGTGTGGCAAAATAAAACTAATCATATTAATACAATATATTGCCCACGTGAGCATTTAAATTATCACTATCCAACGTCAATGCCCTAGAATTTCTTGGAAATTATTTCGTACCAAAGGTCACCTTACACTGGGTATCATTTCCCTCGATTGTGCAATAGGTACGCTGCCGAAAATTCGCGTTCATTGAACTTACTCCCACGCACACATAGACAGAGGCGTCGCGACGCGACTGTACGTATACGTATACTGAAAATACATTTGCTCGTGTGCGTTACAAATGAGGACGAGTAGGATATTGCTCGTAGTTCACACGACACAAGTTCAACGTGATCGTTTCGTTAAAATAATGTTTACGCAATTGTTTTTTTTATTCCTGAGGAACAGCAAACAGGCTGATGGACCATTTAATAATAAGCAGTTGCCGTCGGATATAGATGGCACCGCTAGCACGCTGCTGTCTACATAAGGGTACTGGAACCTGGTCACTTTCACCGAAATATAAGGTTGTTATGGCGGCATATTTATCGACCAAGAGTGGCCATCCAGACAGGCTTATTGCCCTATCACGTAGCTATAGTGGTTTCATCGCCTTTTAAGACAGGAGAAAAATTGTTTTAAAACGTTCTAATTTTAAATATACTTTAATATCTGGACTCTTCAGATTTAGAATGAGTTTCTGATCTAGGTTTTAGATCGCAGTACGATGTGGTTATCAAAAAGACGTTACTGTATCAATTGTATACAGCAGAATAATGGCTACGCCTCTGGTGTTGCAAATGTCTATAGGTGACGGTGACCACCTGCTATTGGGTGAGCTGTTTGTCTGTCTGAACTCCAGCTATAAAAAAACTTTTAGCCATTTCTCAGCACTTTTCATCAGAAAACTTAACTCCGCATAATTGTTTGAATTGAATAGAATAACTTGCTTATAGATAAGGTCTTAGACTATGAAACGTATCTGAATCATTACCCAAAAGTGACATATAATATATTTATATCAACCATGTAAAATTATTTAATTATAAGTCCATCTGTATGGCGACCACCATTAGTCTTAAGCATGCCGCCATAGTAACCTTCCGGCATTAGTGACCCAAGTTCCTTACCCATATGGGACAGCAGCATGTTCGCGATACCACTGGCGTTGTACACATCCATAGACGAGAGTAACTGCTAAATTCTAAGTGGGCTGCCTGCTGATGTCTGCTGCCCTGAAGCAATAAAAAATGATGATTACGTGGATCATTGCATCAAACGGCAATATTTTCTTCAGAAAACTATTTATAACTTAAAAGTGCAGACTGTTGGGCCAGTAAATAATAAAATTGAAATAAACATTAATTTTGGAATAACGAGAGCATTAAGGAAATACCTAACATTGATTTGTAAAGAATTTATACAACAATTATTCTTGGAAAACTAATTATACACAATTTATTATGAAATTTAAAACTTCGGTTTATTTATAGTAATTTTATGCCATAAGGAAAATATAAATAAATAAAGGATAATGTTACTTTAAAATAATTTAAAAAGTGCACACAGTTATTTTCATGGGAATCTCTCTAATGTCTAAGCATTGGGTTTCCTCTATCTTTTTTTTTGTGTGCAGTTATTATAAAAACTGCATTTAATTTAGCAATTTCAGATGTTTTTTGGCCACATGAGTTGCCTTTAGTCGTCTCTGTGTTCGGTTTTCACTAGGGACATAATATTCGTCTCCACATTTTGGTCTAGACGTCAGTTGTCCGCGACAATAGCTGAGCTTTCTCATCACGGGAGCTTTATTTGAAGAAAGCTATCTAAAATAATTATTTCAATATCATTATTGATAGGTATTTTAAAATAAAATTCTGACAACTCTTACTGGACCTTGGCAAAATCAGTGCCAAAAGCATTGGAGCCATATACTAAAAACCAATACCAATACCAAAATAAAATTAATAAATAATATTTTTAATTTTTTAACACAGAAATAAATTATATTTTACACTTCCTTTTTACTATCCTTGAATTACATTACGCCAACCCGCTTTTGGAGAAGCGTGGGGAGTATTCTGTCTGTTCCCTCTAGGGAAATGCCCGAGCAACAATGAGAGGTTATTAATCCATTAAATTACAAAACAAATTTGACAATCTTTGTTTTATTTATAAATATCGAAAATTATAACTTTTAACTCTATTTTTACATATTTTATCAATCTTTCAATAATATTGCGTAATCACTATTATCTATACGTCACTGTCAATGTCATTTTATACATGTCATTGAACCGTAATGGTTGAAAATGGCGCAAGTATCGGAGACTAACGACCTCTGGTGACATGATCATGCGACAGCTTTTTGCATTGACCGAGTTCAAGGATTACAAACATCATGATCAATTAATTATATATTATTTACATGTACACTGAATGGCTATGTATGATAATATATATGGTGATGCTACTGAGATCAGCTCCTAATTTGTATAAGTTGTATACATTTGTATATAAGTAACATGTTTACTGATAGGCGGTTGATTGGTGGAAATCTATCCGTGCAGAGGCGGAGAAAGAATACTATCTAAGCCTAACCTCTGCGGCCGGGGTCGGCCTATCGTAAAAGGCGACCAAATAACCCACCCTAGCTACGTGGTAGGGCTTCAAGCCCGTCTGGATGGCGACCAACTTTGGTCTTAAGTATGTCGCCATAATAACCTTGTTTTGTGTTACGGCATTAGTGACCCAAGTTCCTGTACCCTTATGGAACAGCAGCGTGTTCGCGATGTCACTGGCGTTGCAAACAGCCCATAGGCGATGGTAACTACTAAATTCTAAGCGGGCCGTCAGCCTGTCTGCGTCCTACTGCATTAAAAAAACAGTTTAAGAAATTAAGATGAAAAGAACGGGCTGTTGCTGAACATCCGTAGTAGAACCAAAGTAACCGATATAACTTGCAAAAGATGCAATCTGAAGTGGCAATAGGCCGGTCACGTTTGTCGCAAGATCGATGGAGGTTAAGCAAGCATCCTCGGGTGGAGACCGCGTCCAGGCAAACGAAGCTTGGGATCCCCAGTCCGATGGACTTGGATGGCTGGGATGTGTGGCGCAAACTTGGGGAGCTTACGTCCAACTGTGGATAACGATTAGTTGATGACGACGAGGAGTAGAAGAATAAGCTATCCTAATCTCCTAACTGCATATTTATTTAATAAGTCTTTATTATTGGTTTTATTTTGTTATATTTGGGATTTATACGTCTCATAAGTTTTAAAACTAAGAGTCATTTTGTATCTAAGAGACAGCGATTGTAGGCAGATTATTTCCGGAAGGTGAAGCTAGGACATGCTGCTGATCACTGTCTTAGGGTATGAATCTATCGCTCTGTTTCTGTTGACGGTCTTCCAGGACACGTTTTCTTCTAGATAAAGATCCAACTTAAGTTTTATAGGTGCGATGACAATGCTGTCTCTTCCTGCTATGATTTTTAACGCTTTTTGTCTATAAACTGAAAGAGAAGACTATTTCTCTAGGAAACGATTAATAATATACAGTGACAATCCAGACAGCGCCATTTAGTCCTAAAGTAGGTAGTAGAGTTTTGTGTTATGGGTACTATATATACTATATATTTTGTGTTATGGGTATTATGAGAGTTATTTCTTATTGTCTATTATATTTATGGCTTGGACACCTTGATGGTGCTACCTAACAGTGATTAGCACATTACACAATTGAAAAAATATCACCATAGATACTTTTCTTGCTTTTCTCTCTGGAAAGGTTGCAATAGTGAGCCGTTATATTAATGTTATACAAAGCAATGAAGTCATCTGCC
This sequence comes from Malacosoma neustria, assembly GCA_963693495.1. NCBI lineage: Eukaryota > Metazoa > Arthropoda > Insecta > Lepidoptera > Lasiocampidae > Malacosoma > Malacosoma neustria. The sequence goes on along the minus strand of OY856395.1, from coordinate 3,833,765 downwards.
TGCCCGTAACCGGTACCAGACAATACTCGTTACGTAAAAGTATATTTTATTTTGATTCGAGTTCAATGGTCGCAGATGATCTGAACGATCTTGTAAACTATTAGTTCAACGAACTGCGAACAATGATATTAGGTGGCTTACATATTGCACAATCATCAATATACTGGTGGAGCATTAAGTACAGTTCGTTAACTGTAAAAGATTTAGGTTCTCGTGAACGTCATAGGAGAATCATATGAGTACAACAACGAAATCTATAATATACTCGACTGAAAAAGTACAAGTTTATTTATTTATTCGGACCCACAAATAGTATTTATATGAGGACTAACCTTGTTCTGCTATATAAATTTTAAAAAGTAGCCTATGTCCTTCTCCAATCGGTTTAGGCGTGAAAACACAACAGACAGACAGAGTTATTTTCACGTTTATAATATTTATATTGATTAGTAAATTGTTTTATTTTTATCTTAGTAGTAATAAAAAACCAACAACGTTTATAAGTTTATACCCATTTGATTACCGGAACGGTGAATCCGGATAATATACTAATAGTAAGTAATACCTTTTCGATACTTTATTTAATGAAATTAATATTTATTTGCGAAAATGTGTGTCAATGCGGCAGAAAATATATTAGTGCTCCATTATCAATCTTTCGACTTGCAAAATATGTTTTTATACAAAAATTTACAATGTCATACACAGTTCAAGTCCTTAATCTTTTAATAAGAATAATCACAATTATAATATTGACTCATTATCAATATTATGACGAAATCATATGTCATAATTATAAAATTGCATTTAAATGTCCTAGAATAAATAATACAAAATAATAATTAATTAATTAAAAAATAAATAAGTAAGTTACATCTTACAATACCATACAATGAAATGGTGGAGTGGAAATGCACCTCGCGCTCCCAGCACGGGCCTTGCCACCAAAGCGGTGAGGCTCGTCCTGGCCGAATGGTTGGAAATACGTCACGGCGCACCTTCTACCTGACGCAAGTCCTCTCGGGGCACGGTTGCTTCAGTAGGTACCTGTGTCGCATAGGGCGGGAGACAACGTCGGGGTGCTACCACTGTGGCGCGGGCAACGAGGAGGACACGGTGGACCACACTTTTGCCGTGTGCCCTGTGTGGCACGAGAAGCGCCGCGCCCTCGTCGCCCAAATCGGCGCGGACCTGTCACTCCCGGCCCTGGTTCTGTTCACCGTCGGGGGCAATCCTGGATGGACGGTGGTTGCCTCCTTTTGCGAGGCAGTCATGTAATACGAGGAGTCATGTCAAAGGAGGTGGCAGAGCGGGAGCGGGAGTCAACCACCACACTCCCCTCCCGCCAACGCAGGCCACGCCGTCGGCGCCGGAGGGCATCCAACGACCTCCGACCGCCGTAGAAAGCGGCCGCGGGCGGCCCCTCGGGGGAAGATCCGCCACCCACACTATTGCCACGAGGGAGAGGGCCACGTGCTGTTCCGCGGCCCCCCTCAACTCCTAGAGTCAATAGAGAAGAGCGTCGGGGAAACGAAACCCTGACCTGACCCCCTGGCGCCAACATTTTAGAAAAGGCCCGCCTTGAGACAAAGGGCGGGGCGACGCCGACCCGGGCCACGAGATCGGCAGGCCACATATCTATGGGCTCGGGCGTAGGCAATAGGAGAACAGCAGGGTTTTTAGTGGGTAGTCGGATGGCCAAACATCTTTCCCGGAGTCCCACATATCCCTCGGTCCCCCCGGGCCGGGGGAACCCGTCAAGAGAGGGTTTTTCCCCGAGACCAAAAAAAAAATCGTACAATGAAAGCCCGACAAAGTTAGTCCAGCTCTTTAGGAGATTGAATAAGACAGACGGCCTGCGAAACAATATTTTAATAAATAATTTTATGTTTAAATTATTAGGAATAAAAATATTTTTTTAAAGCTAGAGGTTTTCAGATAAGCACGCGGCCCACCCGATAGCAGGTAGTAAATGGCAATAGCTATGGACGTTAGCAACACCAGAGACATTGCCAATACAAAATGCTAATATTTAAATAATCTAACATTAAGACATTATAAACACGCACTGCAATCTTATTTATTTGTTATGATTAACCAAGCGTCTCATGGTAATACTTCTTCGTCTCCTGTCCGAAGCCTACTCTAGCCTTTCGACTGTTTTTCACAGTCTTAGAAAATTTAAATAATACTTAAAAGTTAAATAAGATGGATTTATTCTAGAGTCATATGATAAAGAAAATTTAGGAAGAACTGGTTCGATACAAAAGGTGGAATATATCTGGAAGAAGATGGTTGACTTACGCAACATCCACGCCTTATAACAGACGCCTAGCAATAAGGGAGCGTCAAAGAGGTACGTTGTCATTTGTTCCATAATGTTAAACTTAGTTATTTTTAAGTTTATTCAATTTATTTTCCAGTACAAGAACAGATTTTTTTCCTGTTCAGATAAAAAGGTACAAGTAAAACTTCTTAATACTTTTATACAAGCTTTTGTTCGCCAACCCTGACTAAAAGTGCTATATTATTAACCGTCCGATTACGCAACAAGTCATCGCCCGCACGACCTTCGCGGCTGCGCCCGCGCACTCACGACGTGACGTAGCCAAATATCGCGATAACGTTTTGTTTTCACACGATAATTATTGATACACGTGACATTTTCTATTTTTATAATGATAAATAAGTGGAAGACCAGTGGCGTCTCCATACAGCTGAGATGAGAATGTTGAGATGGATGTGTGGAGTGACAAAAATGGATAAAATGAGAAACGACTCTTTAATAGGATCTCTGGAAATTACACTTATAAATGATAAAGTGGGAGAAAAGAGATTGGCATAGTACAGGCATGTAATGAGAAGGAAGGCTGACCACATTACTAGAAGAATGTTAAACCTGGAAATAGATGGGTACAAGGGCAGAGGTATACCTAAAAAGCGATGGAAAGAATGTGTGATGCATGATATGAGGGTTTGTGAAGTGACAAATGAAGAATGCCAGGATAGAATAAAATGGAAGAAAGAAACGTATTGTGTCGACAAATGATTGAGACAAGGCCAAGCGGATGATGAAATATAATTAAATTAAAAACCTTATTATATGCAGACAACAAATTGACAGAAGAAGACACTGCTGAGCTCGGTATTCCCCCTAGAAGGAACGAGCAGTATACCCGCTACGCTTGTGGAAGGCATGCAGGTTTCTTCATGCTATTTTCCATCACCGTCGGTACATGGCAAGCGGTGCACGCCACCGTGGGATTTCGACACCGGACCTCTAGATTGGTATCTGTAATACTGAGCTACCAGGCAACAACCAATTGTAAAATTAAAATACTTTACTAATTAAGCTATATAATTAAAAATTACTGAAATTATAAATCATTAAAACCGCTTGGTACGGTTTTAATGATTTATACGTGATGATTTACACTTGGTACGTGACAAGCACGTTTGTTTTGTTCATAATTGGAAATTATTAATGTTCTACAATCTACCGTTACAAGTACATATATTATAATTACTTGCTTATTTAGAATTTAGGGCTGTTCTAAATTATATCGCGAATATAATAACGTCGTACTGCTCGGCTCGACCCTCCTAGAGTTTGCGGCACAGTATAACCGTCACACTTGTCCAAAGCGGTTTGGTGGATTACAGATACCGGGTTTCGTCACGACGTTTTCCTTCGCCATTGATACGTACGATAAAAATTATTATTATTAGATTATTATTATTATTAAAATTATTATTATTTATTGGCAGGCTTTGTGGGAAACCCAAGACAATTAGGTTGGTTACCTGAATTTTATACCACTAGGCTACCTACCTACAACAAAATCTTATATAGTAAATTACAGTATACTATTTTCTGTTTTTTCCTGCATGTGTAGGAGATTATTATTCTGAAATATCCTTGGGTCAGGCAAAATATTACCCGGGAGTGTTCTGAGGAGCCATTTAGAATGGTGCCCTCGTCGTCTTTATACCACCGCACTGCCCGCCATCGGCTGGGTGTTTATTCCCATTTCTTGGAGCCTCTTCTTTCTTGTACGAAACCGTTCTCAAGAACGTTCATGTTGCGTACTCTCAGGATCTGGAATCTGTTTTGGCTGAGGTTTTCTCAGCGCGGTACGATATGGGGTTCTTCAAAATAGGCCTTATAAAATTTCTTTGAGGTCGGCAATGCGTTGGTAAAGCCTTTGGTGTTACAGAGGTCCATAAGCGACGGTGACCACCTACCAGGGTGGGCCGTTTGCCTGTCTGTTGAACTATAAAAAACACCACCGTTGGCATATACCAATTATTCTATAATATGCATAATAGGTGAGAAACTAAGCCTAAGCTGTGCATGCCAACGTGTATTCGAAGTCGGGACCTCTCGATTGATCTTCGAGTGTAATACCAGGTGTTATTACACGAAACATTCTCGTTAAAAGACGTTGGAACTGCAAGCGTCACAGACCAATAATCAAAAGCTTAAAACGATTATTACAGACAGGTGATAGCTATAGAAATAACGGTGAACCTCACATGACCTCGCTGGGCCCCCTTAGAATCAGTACTGTTAAATTTCTCTGGAATATATAGAAGTATATTTATTTTTTATATTATTAAGCCGTTATAAAATGTTAGATGGGCGGTTTGCGTCTGCTGAACTCCAGCCATAAAAAAGTATATTGATGATAAGAGGTCATCCATAAATTACGTCACACGTTAAAGAGAGGGGTGGTATCACCGGAATGAGGCATTGTGTGATAAGAGGTGGGGGGGAAAGCTTTGTGACGTCACGATATGAATGAATACGAAATGAATATGAAGAAATGGGTCCAAAGTCAATTTATAATGTTAGAGCAAAAAATGTCTACACTGGTGTAGTATTATTTCCTAACTAGTCGTTTGCTTTCTCTGTTATTTAAAATATTTGATTTATTAAAGATTATTTAATAAAAATGATAATAACTTTCAATAAAAATAATTATTTTATATCCCATTTGCTTACAAATTTGCCAAAAGTAGTAACAGTAGTAAACTAGACATTGTTGTAACTACATTTACTTACAAAGTCTACGTACACTACAAACTTATTATAGAATGACTAAAAGTAGATAAAATAATTGATTCCACTTGCTCGAGAACTAGATCTAACTGTATCTCTGGGGCAACTTTCCTCTCCCATCTTTAATTAACTAGTTAACATTAGAAGGTTATGTAGTGGTTATTGACGTAGAAAATTTTCTGAGAAATAAATATTATGCTATATATTTAACAATGCGATTGATTGTGCGTGAGTGCGAGCGAGTGTTTGTGCGCGTGCGTATGGCATAGGTGTGGATTTTTCTAGCTAAGATAAAAGTATTGAAATTGTTTCATGTATGGATAGGAGTTACGAGACAGTATACTGGCCACGCTTATACGAATACATGGTGGATGGATGGATTACATATAGCGATGATCTCAGTGTGCACTTTTCCTCACAATATTTTCCTGTCATTGTGAGATTTAATTTAATATATTTTACCAAATTCATTAATGAAATTCAGGGATTTCCGAATTTTAATATATATTCCTGCCTTTTTAAAATTAATTATGAAATATTTATATCATCATCATTCATCATTTCAGCCGGAAGACGCCCACTGCTGGACAAAGGCCTCCCCCAAAGATCTCCACGATGATCGGTCCTGCGCTGCCCTCATCCAACCTATTCCGGCGATCTTGACCAGATCATCGGTCCATCTTGTGGGGGGCCTACCAACATTGCGTCTTCGGGTACGCGGTCGCCATTCGAGGACTGTTCTGCCCCAACGGCCATCAGTCCTTTGAGCTATGTGCCCAGCCCACTGCCACTTCAGTTTTGCAATCATCCGGGCTATGTCGGTGACTTTGGTTCTCCTGCGAATCTCCTCATTTCTGATTCGATCTCGCAGGGAAACTCCGAGCATATCCCGTTTTGTATTTACTATGGCGTGTAAAGGTTTTACCCCAAACATATAATTCTTTTTTTTTTTCGATTATATTTAAAACATATCACCTCAGTTGCCCTCATTGCCCTCTGAGCGACCATGAGCTTTCTCATAAGGCCCATAGTTAGCGACCATGTCTGCGTTCCGTATGTCATCACTGACAACACACATTGGTTAAAAACCTTCGTCTTGAGACACTGCGGTATTTGGGACGAAAAGATTTTACGGAGCTTCCCGAACGCTGCCCCGAGTTGGATTCGACGAGTGACCTCTTTCGCGAAATTGGACCTGTCTAACCCTAGTAACTCGTTTGACCCTAGTAGACGTATTCGTCAACAATTTCGAGAGTACAGTTCCCAACTGTTACGGGGGTAGGTGCGACATGGACATTAGACATGATCTTCGTCTTGTCCATGTTCATTTTGAGACCTACTCCTTGGGAAGCTGTATTAAGGCCATCAAGCATATGGCTTAAGTCTTCCATGATCTCAGCCATGATTACGATATCATCTGCGAATCTAAGGTGAGTGATGTACTCACCGTTAATGTTGATGCCCAGTCCGTTCCAGTCCAGAAGCTTGAAGACATCTTCCAACGCAGCGGTGAACAGCATCGGCGATATGACATCGCCTTGTCTGACTCCCCGCTGCAGTCGGATAGGCTTGGCGTTCTGATCCTGGAGACGGACTGACATGACATGAATATTTATATATGTTATATATAACACGCCGAGAAATGCATTGTTATAATATTTCATTCATTAAATACAATGATTTTATTTTACATTTGATAATATAAGAGTATTGTAGTTAATTATGGAACACCATATTTTTCCTCCATAACGGAAATATAATGCATAATTATAATTACATAAAGAACTTTTAGGAGTACAAATAAACACACTTGGATTAATGAGAATCTCTTCCAGCCAATTATTCTGTGATATATGATATGTAGGGATAAAAAGATAGATCAAGGAGTGAACAAACGAACACTCTAGCGGAAGCAGACTGTTTGGTGCAAAATTCAAAAAAGTTTCCGAATATGAATCTGCGAAATTTTTTGAGACTCTCAACTTTACTAACTTCTGAAGCCCAGGTAGCTGATATATGCATATTCAATTTCTAGTAGAAGTAATATATGCAAGAGTATCTCTGTAGATGTTAGACAGAAATTTCTGAATCTTCCAAAAGGCACATGAAGCAAATATATTTTTGCAAGTTTCAGTGAGTTGATTCTCCACGACATTTCACTGTTGATGATAATGCCAAAGTTAATAACTGACTTACTGTATTCAATAACAATGGTGTCAAAACTTTGGGTACATCTAATTTAGAAATTATTCATTAATTGCCTGATTTCACTGGTTTATTTCCTTTTTGCAGCATTAATACGGTAATGTGATTTAGAGCTCCAAAACTCCAAACCACATTCCGAAACAGGCGCTGGAATGGATTCCACAAGTCAAGAAGAAAGAAACTTGGCCGACCTAAACATAACTGGAGGCGCTCGGTGGCAACGGAATTGAAGCTAATCGGACTTACGTGGTCTGGGGTAAAACGCGCAGCCCAGGATAGCTCGTGATAGCCGAGTATTGCGGTCGCCCTCTGTCCCACCTACGAGTCATAGGATATTAAGTCAAGTGAGTCAATAATGGCAGTTCACTGAGGTGATATGTTTTAAATATAATCGAAAAAAAAGAATTATATGTTTGGGGTAAAACCTTTACACGCCATAGTAAATACAAAACGGGATATTAATGCATTAAGAATGTAGAGTAAAACGGGAATATACCTAGGATTATCATAGTCTTGATACGACCAATGGCATCGTTACTAACGAATCCCGAATTAGTACACATCATTCTTCTTGAAACGTGACAGAGAATTTATTAGAATTCAATGTACTGGATTAACTTTTACATTGTGACAATGGACCACGGTCTCTAAAATCACGGTGACGAATAAGTAGTGAAAGATGAAAAAAATTTCTTGAATATTTTCTTATTTCACAGCAGTTATTCGTCTTTAAAACTATAAAGTTGAATGTATAAACATTCTATCCGCTTTTTTTATTACATCTACTGCCAACAACTTCTCTTTTTCGATTTTAAAAAGCAAGACTTCAAGTTCCATACTTTAGAAATTTCATAGTATCTGTGTTCAAACATAAAAATCTTAAAAGTCTGTTTGTACTGGAAATAAAGATTTATACAAAAGGAGTTACAGAAATATAAAAAGTTTAAAATAACTTGCATATATTGCAATCTATATTGATTGTTATTTAAATTATATTTGTCCTACTAGTAGACGTAACTAGAACTATTAATGACTAAATACCTTATTCAACGTCCTTTCATTGTTTACTTAAATAAATCTATTAAATAAATATAGTTTTGTAATATAAGAACTTGATGGTGTTATTACTTGCAAAAGATCGCTGATAGGAGCGGAAAACATGGTTTGCTATCGGAATAAACGGACAATAATGAAGTTTCATCATCATCATTTTAGCGTTAAATCACGGTTGCAGCCCAAACTCTCGCTTCGATGCCAGGGGTCCGCTTTCCGAATTTTTCTTCTCTACTTCGCACGATCTTCGGTATCTCTGGTGGTCAGTCTATTGGCACGCATTTCAACCCTTAAGACGTTAATCCAGCGCTTTTTGGGTCTACCACTCCTACCGGGGCCCGGTGGAGGCGGCATGGCCAGACATTTGTTCCCCACGTAAGTAGCCGGTTGTCGTAAAACGCGGCCATACCAGCGAAGGCGACACATCTGCAATTTATCCGCAATGTCACGGAGATGATGGCTGCCGCGAATGCGAGAGTTCCTAACGCGGTCCTTCCGCGTTACTCCACACATCCACCGCAGCATATTCCATATGTCACGTTTCACATCCCTAAAAAGGGACAGGCATTTCATATTCCGAAGTTTAATCAATCCATTTAAACCTTGATATGTAGCTATAATATAGGCAGCTACCTAAATTTGATGCTTTATTAAGCAGTAACTCATTAAAATCATATTTAAAACTCAACATTAAAAATATAATGGAAAGAGTACTTACATTTACTACTTATTTACATGGGAAGAGACTATTTGTCATTTATGTAAAATCGTGTATATAAAGGGGCCCACTTTCGCGGGCAGAGGTAAGCTCGGCGCGCGGAACACTCGCGCGCGCCCCACTCTTGACCATGTATTTGCGGGCTGCAGCCCTTTCCCCGGGGGCTGCGCCCGCGACCGATCACTACGACAGCCGGAGGTCTGTCGCCAACCTCCGGCGACGAGTGGCCCTGCGTGAACGGGAGGGAAGCTTAGCAAACTCGCGGACATGACAGCCTCGCAGAAGGAGGCGACAGACAGAGTTAAACTTACATTAACTTACTAATAACTATTATACCAACAACCTGTTTGCCCCTTTTGGCAAAGGCCTCCTCCATATCTTTCCACTCAGTATGTTTAGCGCTTTTTTCGACCATGTTTTCTTTGCTTTATTTCATCTTCCCATCTCTTTAACTGTTTACCTCTATTTTTTTCCATACTCTCAACTCCATATTATTATTTTGTATGTTAGAAAATGGGATTTCCTGTATATGACTTGGATTTTTTTTATCACAAAGGAACAGCAGACGGGCTGACGACGGCCTACTTAATAGTAAACCTTCGCTTGTAAATGTTTGCGACGCTAGGGGCACCGTAAACACGCTGCTGTCAATACCTCTATCAAACACATTATCATGGTGAACTACTTATAGACTAAGGGTAGTTGCCACCCAGACGGGCTTGAATACCAGTTTTATGACAGGCCGACCAGCAGGAAATAGTATTCTTACTCCATCCCTACACGGAAATTATATGCAAATTAGTATATCACCTCTCTACAATTTATATATTATAATTATTTTAGAAATTGGTACTCATATATTCATTTTGAGAGCTTCAATAACAATGAAAAAATTAAATAATAACTACGAGTGTAAAATGCCTTCATTTCGATTGAATAGCAAAGATGACGCAAATAATTTTGGATGTCCCATTAATGGATTTATCAATAACGCGACGTCATAGAATGTCGTAGTCGATTTTTTGTTCACAGTTATGATTCATTTGATTAATCAGTATGAAGTACCAATAATGTACTATAAAAATAGCGAAACCATTCTTTATCTTTCTTGGCTCTTTTTATTTTATCTCTTATACTGTACTTTTTTTGCTAATATCTATATTAATAAATTAACACGTGAAGCGAAAACTTTGTACGCCTTTTTACGAAAATGGCGCGAACGGAGTAGTATGAAATTTGGCACAGTTAAAATTTATATGGAAAAGTGCCTTTTGCTTAAAATCCTGCTAAAGTACTGCTCGAATGATACACAACATAAACACACATATATACCTACTTACACTTTTGTTTTTTTTTACAAGAGTTTATACCTGGTACAGATAATTAATAAATTTCTCCGCCCCTGCACGGATAAAAATAAAAAATTACGCAATCCATTCAATTTTTTTGATCTACCCCCACTGTATTCATCCATTCATATTTCTAAAAGTTTCGTTGTCACATGACATTCCTCTCTTCACCTTATTTATGTATTGCTTTGGGACAGTCAGTCCACTTAATAAATGATTAACAGTTACCGTCGCCTACCGTCTGTGTAGGAAACTGGAAGATCCTTGGTACTTTGGTGACATTGCCCAACGAAGCCGGGTAACTTGAATAAGCTGATCCTGACAGGTAAGGTGGAAGGACAGCGACTGCCTCACTGGGCTCCCAATAACAACCGCTATCCGAGAAGCTGAGGACCGGACGAAGTGGAAACAGCTTACGATACAGGCCACGGTTGATTTTCAAGGACATGACATTCAAAATGAAGAATTCGATCGTAAAAAAAGATTTAAAGACCAGGAGTGATTGCAATCCAGGTGGATTTGGAGACTTACTATTACTTATGTCCTGACAGACGTGACCGGCCAGTGCATATTTTCCGAACTATGTCACTCATTTAGAATATTTTGCGGATGTCTTTGTTTTGAATATTATCCATAACATAAACACACAACGTCCCCTCATTCCTCACAGTCCCCTGCATGACTCACTCAGCTACTTGAAAATTTGATATCCATCCCACTGTCAGTACCCACGTCTTAGCCCATAGGTCTTCATTGGTAGGACGCAATTCTCGAAGACTTAAACCTCATAACACATAACTCTTAATCACTTTTGATAACCTCCGTGGCGATACGGTTAACGCACGTTGGTACGCTTGCGAAAGTTATAGGTTCAATTCCCGTTTCGCATCTGGATGTCTATGTATTATATAGTATTTATTTATTTACAAACAAATTACATATGTATTGTGTTATTTGTCTAGTATCCATAACACGTGCTGTGCTTCTTACTTTGGAACTAGATGGCGTTGTGTGAATTGTCCTATTATATTAAAAAAAAACTTTCTTTTCAACTCCTCCAACCCCATTCAAGTTCAATCGGTTCAACGACCACATATTATCTAACACAGTTGAATCATACATTTTTCTTCACTGGTATCCGTATCCGGTCAGAAAGTGTGCAAACAATTTTCGCGGTTTCACCAAACAGAGGGCGCGCGGATCGCATGCGCAAGTGCGCACGCGTCGACTTGAAAGTGCAACGCGTATTGCTTACTAACTAATCGGAACTTAAAGGTGAAGGAACTATGTCTAGTCTCATATATAATTAGCTTAGAAACTGTATACAAAACTTAAAATATCATGTTTTAATTTATTTTCTAGTTTTTATAATTTGCTATTTTTATTTCTGAGTCGGATGTTTGTGACTCTACGGGCACCACGAACACGCTGTTGTCCCAGGAATCTAATCTGGGTTACTAATGCTGGAACACAAGGTTATTATAACGGCTTATGGACTAGAAGTGGTTGCCTTCCAGACGGACGTGGAGCCCTACCACCTAGCTAGGATTTTTGTTCTTAACTTAACAAAGAAAGAAAATATATTATTTAGGATACCTTATTAAACACTATAGTACATTATTAAGGCTCTTAGAAAACTGTCCTAAATCCTTCCGTTTTCCGCTAGTCCCGTGCAGCAATGTCCCAGACAAGCGTGAAACTTCTAAAAAGTTCACCATCAAAATTAAACATTAAAGACACACGACAAACACAAGATCGACCATAAATAATATTAAGTAATTAGTTAATATTACTAAACATAAAAACTATATTTAAACTTCCAAAAACAAACAAAGAAAGCAAATTTAGTAAATTTTTAACATTATTGTGTATTTCATTGCGAAAATTATATTAATATTATATGTAAAATATATGTGTAAACTACCTGCAAATAAAAAATAAATGCAATTTTTAGTGGGAGCGACAAAAATAATGCAGATATTCCTCAATTTGCGTTTTTATTTGCCTTTTTTAAATGTATTGTTTATAACAGAGTTACAAAACTAAATAGAAGTTTTTAGCATAATATAAATATTGTAAATGAAATATTTTAAGTGTTTTAACTTCTGTAATTCACAAACTAATTGAAGTATCTGATTTTACATCATTATTTAAAGATGACTGTAGTAAAAAAGTTTGCATAACATTGATCTTTTGTTAACAACTCAATAGTCATTTGCATTGTTAATTTTGTTTTTAAACGGTCATTGCATTTTGGGCAATACACTGTTTGGATCGGAATTTCAAGGATTTTTGGCCATTTACCTTAAACTAATTAAATTGTTGTTGTTCTTTAATTTAAATTTTATTATAGTACAATAACTTACTTAATTTTATTACTTGAATTATATCACAAATAAAAAAGTTAAACAACTTCGTTAAACACTTCTATTAAGATCAAATTACACCATAAGTAACTTTAAATTTCTTAATTAAGCTCCAAAAGGATTCTTACATAAAACCTATACGAATAACTTTATAACCTACAAATAAAAAAAACCAAAACAAAAAACTCAACATAATTATCATAAACAAAAAATCCTACTTTTAGGCTGACAAATAATGATTCATCCATAAAATATAGCATACATAGAATTTTGCATCTCTCTTAGAGGTCGTTCCCTCATGGCTAAAGCTCGTGGTCATCACTGGATGTGGAAACTGGTGCTGTGGTGCACCTTGTTTTAATATTCTGCTTCCATCGGCGCCTATCCGATACGTCTCTGACGATCGAGCGAAATCTGGATGAGGTTAGAGCCTTTATTTGATCGCACCTTCTGGTTAGAGGCCGTCTGCGGGCTTCACATTTGGCATAGAATACATAAATTATGGAATACAAAGCATAGAGCAGTGCCTTTCATACAGCTTGAATTCCAATCTATTCGAATTTCGTCAAGACCATGCCATAAAATAAATTAAAAATTTACCAGCAAAAGTTTTAAGAATAAATCCTGATACGCATATATAAAATATTAGCCCCTTTTAACCCTATTCACAATAAATCACATTACCATTGGCACTAAGCAGTTGTAACAGCATTGTAATAGAAGTCATTGCCCGTATGACGTAACGTTTGGGCGCAATAACCGAAACATAACCTCTAAAATATTTTCTTCACTTTCTTGTACACGGTAAAAGTTAAAGTCCTTGTTCTTTTGCTACACTCTCTTACTTCTTTCTAACTTTCCATTCTAAGTCCTACTCAAAATGATAGCTTCCACTTAGGAAAGTTTGTGTGCGTTTTCTTGTATAGGTGCGTTTTCGTAACATATTATTTGCCCAAAAGGCACAAGCAATGAATTTACAGGGATGCCATTTATACCACCTTCGTAAAGAAAATCAAATAATAACTCGGGCGTCAAAGATGTCCTTTTTTATTGCTGTGACAACAATCAGAACGTGTTAATTATGTAATATGGGGTTCGAACCTTTTTTTACGGGGGGGGGGGGGGGAATCCTCATGTACTACCTCCGCCTGGAGAAAGGCGGAGGGCCGTGCCGGACTCTTACCGGCTAAAATCACCACCCCAGTGTCTCCTCACACGTGCGCGCGGGGCCGCGGGAATCCAAATTCTTCCGCAGCCCCACATTCGTGCTGGCCCGGTCTGTCCGGGCCTCGTCTCCTGCACGAGGTAGTGAGGTGTTCAACTTCCTCCCGTGCATCGTCTCAGAGGCGCGCGCCGACACCCGCACGCGCCTTCGCCTCGGGTCCATCGAATAGGGGGCGGGGACTTCCCCAAGTCCCTCGCCCCTGGACCCATTCATGGGGGCCGGAAAAGGGCATTGTCCGCCCTTCCCCTGCGCCCGATGCGCCTTCTGCGGCCGGGGAAGGGATTTAAGATCTCCCTCTCCCGTTCCGCAGTTTCCTTCTGCGACATCACATCCTCGCAGAAGGACACCACCGCGTCCCACGACTCTACGCGACTGATCATCTTCCGCAATGGGGTTTGAACCTAGGTCAAGGTTTCTTCATGAGTTTTTCTGACTATTTCGTAACCTAAAAGGTAACCCATGTTTGCATGCATGTTCTATCATCATGATTAGCTTGGCCTTATCCCGATTGGGTCCCCATTTGGATTCGGCACAGTATCTCTTTTGCTTCCATTTTATTCTATCTTGACATTATTCATTGGCCACTTCACAAACCGTCATATCACATTCTTTCCATCGTTTAATAGGTCTTCATTCATAGGTCTTCATTCATTTAATAGGTCTGCATTCTGGTAAAGTAGTTGACATCCCTTCTAATTACATGCTCATAGCATTCCAGTTTCCTTCCTCTTAATTCATTATATCAAAGATACTCGTTTCTCATCTTTTTTATTGCTGTTGGACAGCAGACAGGCTGACAGCCTACTATACAACAGTTATTATTTACGTCCGCAGAAGTTTCTGGAATCTGATCACTTATACCAGAACACAGCCCAAGTTTTATAAGGGAATATTTCAAGACCAAAGATGGTTGCCATCCAGACAGAATTGGAGCTAGGGTTGTTTAGTCGCCTTTTACGACAGGCCGGCCCCGGCTACAAGGGTTAGCATTCGTACTGCGCCTCTGCACGGAGAAGAAGTATTTTAAATATACTTTTGCGTTTATTGACATGTTTAAAACCATTTTAAGTGAAGAAAATATCTAATACAATTTGCATATTATTTTGTTTTACCGTTCTGACATAACACTCGCTTACATTTAAATAAGCCGTTATTTAAAATTATAATGAAAATAATTTAAATAACAAGTCAAAACAAACGTTACGCAATATAACGGTCTCGAAGTTCATCATTGCTATAACACGTGCCGAATGTAGGCATGGGAACAAGTATTATCTATTCCATACTATTCCAAAACAGATAAGCGTGTTCTAAATACCATTCTCCTCTTTGAGTCGTTTACCTCATTACTGAGGATCGTGATTCCCCTTATGAGAAACCAGTTTCTCTTTTATAATGTTCCTCCACCTGTGCCTGTCCTTGGCGTGGTGGAGTGCATCATACAGCTTGGTGTTCAGCGTTGAGCGGATTTGGTCAGACCATCTCACCGGGCTGCGACCCCTCGGCCTCCTGCCATCCACTTTGCCGGTAACAAACATACCATAGAATCTCGTTAATTTCTTTTTAAAAATATGTGTATTTGACATGGAAATTGTACTGATGATGTATGTTAATAAATTTGAGAAAACTTATTAACTAAAAATTTAATAAACAATAGATTGTGTAATATATAATGAATGGATTATATATTAAAATTTTCTTCTTTATTCTATAGAGATATTTAAATCGTTTTATATAACTGAAGTTGAGCACACAAGCATTACCAACACTAATATAAGCAATGACCCACCCGATATCAGGTGGTCACCGTCGCACCGGACGTTTGCAACACCAGAGAGGCATTGTCAAAGCGCTGCCGGCTTCGAAATTTTATAACACGTTTTTTGGAAAATTACATATCGTACTGCGATGGGACACTGTAGCTGGAAGCTGTTGCCAAACCGTTGCGCACGAGAAAGAAGAGGATCCAGGATGAACGTCCAGCCGATGGCAAGTGTTGTAGTAGAAAGAAGGTGGAAAAAGATTATTTATTTCAATATACTTCATATTATGTTTGTCTGGCCATGCCGCCTTCGCTGAGCCCCGGCAGGAGGGGTAGACCCAAAAAGTGCTGGCTTGACGTCGTAAAGGGTAATGCATGCTAATGGGTTCACTACCAGGAGTGCTGAAGACCGTGCGAAGTGGAGAAGAAAAAGTCGGAAAGCGGCCCCCGGGCACCGAAGCGAGAGTTTGGGCTGCAACCGGGATTCAACGCTAAGATGATGATGATGACTTCATATTATGTTTGATTGTCAAAAAGATATTCCGTCACCAATACAAAAACGCCTGGCTAGAAAGGAAAGAGTAAAAGACCCTCTCCATATTTTTTTAATCTTATATTTTATATTTTTAACTCTACTTGTCCAGTGAGTGTGATCTTAAATGTGATATTATTTCCGCGCAGACGTTAATAATTAACTTTTTAAAATTTATTTTTAAATATTTATGAATTAAAATGATATTAATATTATTAATGAGGAGTTTACTTGAAGCGTGATGCGAAGTACGATGCTGAGCTTTTTTTTTGGTCTCGGGGAAAAACCTCTCTTGACGGGTTCCCCCGGCCCGGGGGGACCGAGGGATATGTGGTACTCCGGGAAAGATGTTTGGCCATCCGACTACCCACTAAAAACCCCGCTGTTCTCCTATCGCCTACGCCCAGGCCCACGGATATATGGCCTGCTGATCTCTTGGCCCGGGCCGGCGCCGGCCCGCCCTTTGTCTTGAGGCGGGCCCCTTCTAAAGTGTTGGCGCCAGGAGGTCAGGGTTTCGTCCTCCCGGCGCTCTCCTAACAACTCTAGGAGTTGGGGGGAGTTAATTTAACTTAATTTAACTAACAATTTAAGCCACAATCGGATTAATGGTACGACAATCAGAGAACAATCTACATAATACGGGATTGAATCTCATGATGGCATCCGTTTAGACAGTATTTCTCGCTTTAAACAAGGAATATGTTTACATATGTTATATTTTTGTCAGTCTCCAGATTGTAGAAGATTGTATCAAGTTATTTTTTGCATGAAGTTCAATATTAGTTCTAGTGGGCATCATAGTCGAGTTGGAATACAAAGGTGAAAACTAAGCAACTATGGCTGACAATATTTAACTTTCGTACGTCTTAAGACCTGCGGGAGTTATGACTCCAGTTTCCAGTCGGGGTGTTTATGTATGAATGTATGTGTTTAATTTTTATATTTTAATTGTCTAGTACCCATAACACACCATCAGTTGTTTATTTTGTGACTAGATGGCGCTGTTCCAATTATTATAACATATTTATTCTAATTGACAAATGTTGTGTTATAGTTAAATGTGTCTAGAACAATTTGCCTGTAGTCCGCGGTTCAAGGCCCGGATTACGTAAGCCGACGGGTGCGTCACTGAGTTCGACGCCCGTACGGTCATTATGCATAGCTTACTTTCGCTCGCGACGTGGACTGCAAATAATTTACAGTATGGATGTACTTACTGTAAATGAGTACTGTTAAAATTATTAAAGCAGCAATATAATTGTAGATTTGCGAAATTAGATTAGTTTTGTGAATTAGACATATTAACACATTATTAATTGGAATAATTAATAATGTGTTAATAATTGTAATTTCCCCAAAAAGGGTTTAACGTCACGAAGGCGGCCGGTTGTAAAAATTAATCCACAACTATTACAACATGTAACATGTGGTGCCGACCCCACATAATGTGAGATTTCTTCTTCTTCCTCCTGCCCTTAGGCAGGAGGAAGAAGAAGAAATGATAGAGACAAAAATAATAGACATCGACCGAAATCCTTAAATCTAGAAGTGTCCCTTGCGGATCTGGCTACGAATTTTGAAAAAGAAAAACCTTATACTAGTCAATGTGGACATAGTTTGTACTTAGAACATCAGAATTTTCAAACTGCAAACTTATCTTTAGAAAGGGATTAAAAGCGCAACTTGGTTTGGCTATGAAGCCGGGGGCTTAACTAAGACCGCTAATGACGATCGGGGTTTTAATTAGACAAGGTAAGCATCCCCCTCAGGAGACCTTCCCTCCCCGTGAAGGCTGGTGGAAGCTACGACAGTTTTCCTCATTATACAAAATAAGTTGGACAAGCTTAGTCCAATCTCATCGACCATTCCAGGACATCACATCCTCGAAACAGGTATAAAAATTGTAGAAACTTGTCCATGAATCTGAAGACGAACATTTCTCTTATGAAGTAGATATAACAAGTACAGTGTTGCGACTCAGCAAATACATATAACATACGTCAGTCCAGTGGAGTGATGACGTACGTAGCCGATCCGGTGAATCTGGATTGGCAGACGAATACAGGAATATGTAAATAAGCTTGGAAAGGCTTGTTACTAGCAGTTAACATGGATTAGCTGAAAACGATGCCTCTTCCTGTTTATATTTCCTACGCGTGATGTTTTTCTTCTTTTTTCTTTCAAAGGATCATGATTTATGGCGCATACTTAGAAGACAACGTCCAACAGGACAATGAACGGCTGACAACGACGATTTATTAACATTATCAAATATTTTTATGTACATTCATGTTGAATAATAAAATATTTATTTACACGGCTTTCACGACAACTACGCAAAAAGTCCGTTTCGTGCTATTCACTAAGTCATGTTAGTATCCCAAGAAATAATTACAGCATAATTAATCCGCACTTCCACGCAATTTCCACAACTTAAGGACTTACTCATATTTTACTGGCTGATGACTTAGTGGATAAAAAAGCATGTATTGCGTAAAAGATGATATGGTGACAAAAATATGTGAATATGACACATAACAGAGAAGAGCGGAAGGAGAGAACATTTTATGCCGATTATAAAATTCTTCTTCTTAGTCGTTTCACTCTTTACAGAGCGGTCGTGATCAACTGGTAGTACTATTAGAGGCCGATATTGTTCGCTGTATGATTTTACGCCATTTCTCGCGATTCAGAGACATTCTGGTGCACTCATGCAAAGGCCCGCCTACAGCCGACTTGATCTGGTCGGTCCATCGCATGGGTGAGCTTCCACGTGATCTGGTCCCCTCCACTTTGCCCTGGACAACGAGACGCTCTATGGAGTCATTGTTTCGCCTTGAATAAATTATAAAATTAGGCAGGAAAAAAACGGCTTTCACGTGATTTCCACTACTGTTTGACGTTTAGCTACGTCCTGGACTCGGCTTCTGAAACCTTATTCATATAAACTCATAGTGTAGTTCGTCTAAGGTTATTCTAACTCCGTTCTCTCTCTCTACTAATATCGAAGAAATGTTTGAATAACGTTTACATTAACGTTATAGATAAACTGCTGAGGACAGTGAGCTTAACTGACCTGAGTTAAACAAGGAATGCAAACTGTCTTTGCCGATTTAAGCTTACGAGCGGATTATTTAGACTTAGACCCATCCATCCGTTTTTTAGCTAGTTATATCTCATAAAAAGTAGTGATTGTTTCACAACATTTATTTATTTCAGTAAAAAAAATCATAATACATCAAAATAAATAATTTGCATGACAAAAAGAATTCAACAAGTTTGAGTTTTCAATTCATTAAATATATTGTACAAGTTTTGGTTGCACTAGAAATAAGACCTTTCGATCTAAATGCTCATCCGTTGGTTAAAGAGAGCAATAATGACTGCCAAATCAATTTTAAAATTTATAAATTTGAAGTAAATTTTACCAAAATTAGTCAACAATTGATATGAGAATCTTAGAAGGTTGACGAAATACTGTGCGGAATAGAAACGCAGAAAGTAGCTTATGGTTTTCATATCATAGACCATTTTCACGTAATTTTTTAAAGTTTTTGCAGCAGGCAAGCTGACGACCCACTTCAAAATTAACTGGTACCGTCGCCTATGAATGTTTGCGACGCCAGCGACACTGGTTACACGATTGTGTTTGCATACAGGTACTGGAACCTAGTGACACATCACAAGGCTATGATGGCGACATATTTAAAACCTGGGGTTATTTACTCGCCTTTTACAACAGGCGGACCCGGTTGCAGAAGTCTGTATTCCTCCCCTGCGGGGAGAAATTTAAAAAGAAACTGATAACATATAATCCATAGGTACTAATATTATAAACGTGGAAACGTTTCATTACTAAACCGCTGAAACAATTTTGATGGATTTCAGTGTAGAGATAGATAGGACCTTGGAAAAGGATGACGAAATTCGAAGGGGGTTAAATAGGGGTGAACGTAATTAAGATCTGTTTTTTTTATTTATATGGCAAAGTAACGTTTGCCTATCAGCTAGTGTCATAATTTGTACACGGCAGAAGTGTTATATGCTATTTATATAAAATTAGAATATACATTTGTACGCAGTTTGTTAAATATCCGATAGAATGTGGTGTACCCTTAACTAGTTATATCGGCACTTTCTTAGTTCCTCCGCGTTCCGAGGTTCAAGGCCCGATTACGTAAACGCTTCCTCGCATTTCTACTTACGTCACGCGCCTCCGTTACCAATTACCGCAATTTATATAGTGCAGTACATAATATAATAGTTTGTTGCACTTTCTTCAATTTTACAATGGCTGTAGGAAGCGGCGTTATATAATTAACAGGAATTGTATTTTCGCGGTATTGTTTTATATAATCTTTATTTGCAATTTGATGACAACCTTCTTGGTGTACGGCTATCGCACTTTGGTATGCTTGCGGAGGTGATGAGTTCGATTCCCGTCTCGCGTTTGGGTGTTTATGTTGATATGTATTTATTTACAAAATAAAATAGTAGAACACTTGTCTTTTTTTTTTTTGGTCTCGGGGAAAAACCTCTCTTGACGGGTTCCCCCGGCCCGGGGGGACCGAGGGATATGTGGGACTCCGGGAAAGATGTTTGGCCATCCGACTACCCACTAAAAAACCCCGCTGTTCTCCTATCGCCTACGCCCGGGCCCACGGATATATGGCCTGCCGATCTCGTGGCCCGGGCCGGCGCCGGCCCGCCCTTTGTCTTGAGGCAGGCCCCTTCTAAAGTGTTGGCGCCAGGGGGTCAGGACTTCGTCCCCTCGGCGCTCTCCTAACAACTCTAGGAGTTGAGGGGGGCCGCGGAACAGCACGCAGCCCTCACCCTCGCGGCAATAGTGCGAGCGGCGAATCCTCCCCCGAGGGGCCGCCCGCGGCCGCTTTTTACGGCGGCCGGAGGTCGTTATTTGCTCTTCGGCAGCGCCGACGTGGCCTGCGTTGGCGGGAGGGGAGTGTGGTGGTCGACTCCCGCTCCGCTGCCTCCTTTGCGGACATGACTGCCTCGCAGAAGGAGGCGACGGCCGTCCATCCAGGATCGCCCCCGACCATGGACAGAACCAGGGCCGGGAGCGACAGGTCCACGCCGATTTGGGCGACGAGGGCGCGGCGCTCCTCGCGCCACGCAGGGCACACGGCGACAGTGTGATTCACCGTGTCCTCTTCGTCGCCCGCGCCACAGTGGTGGCACCCCGACGTCATCTCCCGAAATAACAGTACCCATAACACAAGTGCTATGCAACTTAATTTAGGACTAGGTGGCGCTGTTTGAATTGTTACAAAATATTTATTTAATTTGGATGGCATTTATCATCATCGAAGTGATTCACTGTCATTTAAATATAGCAATTGGGGATCAAGCATCTTTTGAGTAATCATATGGGAATGTATCCATATATATTTTTTACGTGACATATTTTTGAGTATATTAGGGGAAGTTTGAAAATAACGCCAATGATTGAGAAGCTGAAAAGTTATAGCTTAGCCTGGTATGACCATATGATGCGAAGAGAGGAGCGTCATGTAACAAGGAGGATGCTAGAAATGACAGTGGATGGATACAAGAGGAGAGGTAGACCAAAGAAAAGATGGATGGATTGCGTAAAAGATGATATTATGAAAAAGGGAGTGAATGTTGAGATGACAACTAACAGAGGAGAGTGGCAGGAAAGAACATGTTGTGCCGACCCCACATAGTTGGGATAGGGGCAGAAGATAATAATATTATTGTAGCAATTTATAAATATGGTATTCAATAATGTTTTTGCAAACACTAGAGAAAGAGAGTAGTAGAGAAAAAGTAGAGTAGTAGAAAGTATAAAAAAATGTATAATTAAATAATAAAAAACGCTGCGCCATGTTTGAATATAGCTCGAAAAAAGGCGAGATTTCTTTCCTCACTTTAACTAAGCGTGGTATTTTGAAGCTCTTCTTCGCTTCTCGTCTTTTTTTATTGCTGTACAGCAGACAGGCTAACGGCCTGCTTAGGATTTAGCAGTTACCGTCGCCTATAGGTGTTTGCAACGCCAGTGGCATCGCGAACACGCTGCTGTCCCATAAGCGTACAATAACTTGGGTCACTAATGCCGGAACATAACACAAGGTTATTATGGCGGCATACTTAAGACCAAAGGTGGTCGCCATCCAGACGGGCTTGAGGCCCTACCACGTAGCTAGGGTGGGTTGTTTTGTCGCCTTTTACGACAGACCGACCCCGGCCACAGGGGTTAGTATTCTTTTTCCGCCCTTGCACGGATAAGTCTCTACTTTCCAAAAAAAAAGTTTCTACATGTGTTTACAAATAATGGAGAGTACGCGTAAAGAGAACTATTTCATATAGAGAAGTTAAAATGTGTCCAGCTACTCGAAACCGACAGATAATAAACAAGAGAAACCTGCCTGAGTGCTACGCTTGTGCCGCTACAGTGTATGTTAGTAATGTAGCTGTAGCTGACGAGTTGAAGTTTCTTGAGTTAATATTCTCTATCTAACCCACTAACTTTTGGCGCTGTCCCCTAAAATTTACACTGATGCTTTTTTTATTAATGTAGGACAGCAGACAGGCTGACGTCCCACTTAGAATTGAGCAGCTACCGTCGCCTATGGGTGTTTGCAACGCCAGCGGCATCGCGAACACGCTGCTGTGCCATAAGGATACCGGAACATGGGTCACTAAGGCCGAAACACAACACAAAGTTATTATGGCGGCATAGTTAAGACCAAAGGTGGTCGCCATCCAGACGGGCTTGGGGCCCTGCCACGTAGCTAGGCTGGTTTTGTCGCCTTTTACGACAGGCCGATCCCGGCCGTACAGGTTAGTATTATTTCTCCTGAGTGAAAGACTATTATAGCATCACCATAATTAGACGTATTTTAACAGACACTTTTCTAACAAACAACACCTTACCCTCCATAATGCAAATGTGTCTGCCGTTTGCAGCATCGCAATATATTGGTGTCATAAAAATTATATCCGTAGACGATGTGAACCATCGATATTCAAATTAAAACAAAGTTTCCATCGACACGTTATGCGAATTCTAATAGTCGCTATCAACCGCCAAATACGTCACGAACTTCCACTTCGACAGTTATGTAACAGGAAGGGGCCGGACGCAGTGAAAGTGCGGACAACGACCCCAACACGATGCGAATGTCAATGCGGCGCACGCGCATCCAAAATTGGGTTATCAATAGAATGTTGCCTATTCTGTTTAAGGTGCGTGTTGCTATTTAAAATAGCAAATGTTTAAAACAGAAGTTATTTTAAACTAAGTTAAACATAATATTATTTTTCATAGATTAGAAGAAAGAAAGAAAATATGTTTATTTTAGGACAACGAATACAGCGTAACTAAAAAATATTACAATAATTAAGCTTATACTACTATAAAAAAATAAAAGTATTAAAAATGGAAGTATGTCCTAAAAAGGACCGAGCTCAGCATTATGCTGGTCGTTGAGACCAGCGCTGTTCCTCCGCTTGGGCCTAGTATGAGAAGTCACGGAAGATAACACATGCTTATAGTGAAAACATAGTACAGTTCTGTATGTATAGGTATATATATTTATACACACACACATAGATTAAGTACATCCTAAATACAATTGCTAAAGGCTAATTGAGCTCAGTCAAAGCGCAATATTTCAAAGGCTTTGTGGCCTCGACCCTCTCATGCTGTTCTTCGCCAGACATAAGAATCTTCCCTTAACCGTGCAAGAAGAGATCAAACTGGTTTATGCCAACAACTACATGAGCATTATGCCAATGGCGAATAACACGTCCAAAAGTCGTAGCTGACTACATCCTTGTTTTTGAGGTGTAAATGCTTGATGCCGCTTGGGGACTCACGGGGGGGGGGGGGGGTAGTATAGGACTCTAATCTAATTTTCCCTTGCATTTTCACAGTAAACGAGGGGATGTACGTAATTAGTATGCTCACTAAAACCACCCCAGCGTATCTCTACTTTCCAGTCATCGGGTAGGTTGTGGTCGGGTACTTCCGCGCGCTTCCGACTACATAACCTAACCTCGAATACTCAACGAGGGAGGGTTGAGTATTGTGGCTTCAACAAAGGGTTAGTCAAGGCACCGATTGCATTTCATTACAACTCCTTATGAAATGCAGTACAAAATATCGCTAAAACCCAAACCCAAAAATAACCAAACAATACCCTTTACTATCTGTAAACTAGAACAATCTATACAATCTATAAGTCGCCTTTTTAGACTCCTTAGATAAGTAGGTTAGTCTTACTTTGTTTGTATCTGGAACCAAATGCTTTTGAAATGAAAATACGACTATTATATATCTGAATCGAAATATACAGTGTTAAATGTATCATGTAAAGATGTCAGAGCTTTAGAAACTAAATGACAATTTCTAAGGCACAATACACGAGTAAAGCAAATGTTTGTCTCTCAATCAGTAAATGGCTGTATAACTAACATTTGGAATGGAGGTGACCGCGATAATTCATGCGCCTGCGCAGCCCAGCCGGCCTCGTCTCTTTGACTTAACGCAGGGCTGCCTATGGCAGGCGCTAGTCGGGCGGTGGTCTGACTAGTTTGTAGTACTCGCGGCCTAGGAACTCAAGGCGTAAATAGGAACACCGGGGTGGTTTTAGTGAGTATAAGCAACGTGCGTCCTCCAGTTAAGAAATACGCAGAGACCCGCGAAAGGGAGCCGGCGCCAGTCAGGCCGCGGCCTGACTAGTTCGTTACGACCCGCGGCCTCAACATTCAAGACCTAAGAAGGAACACCAGAGTGGTTTAGTGGACATACCAGACGTCCATCTCCCAGCCTAGAGTAGAGGACGTACGGGCGCACGGAAAGTCTCACACTGCCCCACCGCCCGTTCCCACAGGGAATTTTCACTTCCTAAAAAAAGGGTGTCAATATCACAAGCAATACTAAATTCTTTTTAATAAATCCAAAGTTTAGAGTTTTCGTTTTTAACACGCTTATATTAGCTTGGTATATATCTATGTAACTGAATCTATTAACGTAATTTTCACCCCTTTCAAAACGACGGTTTGATTAGAAACTATTTGTATAGTTTCTAATCAAACTCAATCAAATTCAAAATCAATATTTGCAATGCAATAATCTGTACACACATCTGTAATACATACATACATTATCACTATCCTCAGGATTAATGAATTTTCGGACTGGTTCTCCTCATCACCGAAGTTAAGCATCGTTGGGCACGGTCAGTACTTGAATGGGTGACCGCCTGGGGACGCCGCGAGATGGTGGCTTTTAACTCTTTTTTTACAAACATAATGTAACTTGACCTTAATGTAACGGAATTTTTCGATTTTCGGACTTCGACTCGATTTTTACTCACTTTGAACAATCAAAAAATTTTAAATTCTGCCGAAACGGCGTGGAGTTAAATTAATAATAACACTGCCGGAACATGGCGTTAAATTAATAAAAACATTTACCGATTGGGAATTAACAACAAATAAACGATGAACTACGCGTTACGTAACATTGCATTTTTTTAAACAAAAAAAATCTCCTGCTTTTAAAAACAAGACATTTCAAATGTTAATAAATAATATTAACGTGATTAAAACAATAATAAAGGTATTTTAGGGACTTCCCGGTAATTTACGCCACATAATTGTGACTTTTAGGTTAAAATGGCCACTTGGTGGTTACGTAACGTTTTACTAGGGGGGAGGGAGCGGTCAAAAATCTCCAAAAATGCGTTTAATAATACTTGAACGCTCTCATATCCTTAATTTAAATTTATTGAAAATTATTTTTTACCTTTTACTTTGATTTTCTATAAAAGGGTATTTTTTTACATATTAATTAAAAATATTTGACCATCAACCTTATTTAGGCAAATCAACAAATTAATATTATGTCATTACCTGAAATAAATTATATCCTTTTACCGTGACAACCCTATTTGGTGAAATGGGAAAGCGACCTCGAATGCACATCTATGGACTAGCTGCATAACGGTAAACTGCGGATGTATGTCTATGTGCATTAAGCGTGCACACGTGACGTATGCTCGTGTCTGTGACGGAGTTAGCGAGGAAAGTTTAATGAGTTCTAACGGAGAATAGAGAATTGTACATCCCACCCACTTCATTACTATTTTATAGCATTCTCTCAGAGTCAGTTTTCTCCGTGCAGAGGCGAAGTAAGAATGCTAATCTCTGCGACTGGAGTTGGCTTGTCATAGGCGACAAAACAACCCTAGCAACGTGATAGGGCCCCAAGCCCGTCTGGATGGCAACCACCTGTGGTGTATAAGTATGCCGCCATAATAACCTTGTGTTGTGTTTCAGCATTAGTGACCCAGGTTCCTGTACCCCTATGCGACAGCAGCGTGTTAGCGGTGCTCCTAGTTTCGCAAACATCCATGGGCGACGGTAGCTGTTTACTAGTAAGTGAGCCATTAGTCAAACAAAAAAGTTGTTTAAGTTGAAAAGGAAGCTATCACATCTAGCTTTCTTCGAGGTTGGAATGCTTTTCGCATATTGTTGCTTGGGATCTCACAGGGAGATAGTTTGGGCCTACGTGCATGCGCCTGCGCATCCCCGTCGTTAGGTAACACACACAGACATACCCACTAAAACAACATTTGAGATCCAAATGCTGACAGATCTCTAAAGGGTCCAAAGACATAACAAACCACTTATATATTTAATGTTCTTTCATACTTAAGAGACATTTGATTTATTTATTTTTATATGAAAAATAGAATGATCTAAAACTATTTTGTAGTAACTACTTTACTAAATGAACATATTATTATTATTTACATAAAATCAATGCTAAGTTTTTATAATGTTTTAACTGTAAGATTATTTCGAAAGGAAAAGGATAATATTAATTTAAAAAAAAATAACATTTGTTTATGCAGCCGGGATAGCTTATCGCTGAAAATTCTGCACTAGAGTGTATATCAGTCTTGGTGTGGCACCGTACACTTAAGATAATCCATTTAATAATATCACCACATACAGTGGCGCGATGATATGATGAAAGTGGGTAATGCACTGAAGAAAAGTGTTGAAAATTACGGAATACGAAATTAAACTTGTTGTACACTACCATTTTATGCTATAAAAATAAATTTGATCATAAACAGTAACCAATACAAGAACTCAGAAGGTAATGAAGCAAAGATCCATATCATCATCATCATCATTTCAGCCGGAAGACGCCCACTGCTGGACAAAGGCCTCCCCCAAAGATCTCCACGATGATCGGTCCTGCGCTGCCCTCATCCAACCTATCCCGGCGATCTTGACCAGATCATCGGTCCATCTTGTGGGGGGCCTACCAACACTGCGTCTTCCGGTACGCGGTCGCCATTCGAGGACTTTTCTGCCCCAACGGCCATCAGTCCTTCGAGCTATGTGCCCAGCCCACTGCCACTTCAGTTTTGCAATCATCCGGGCTATGTCGGTTACTTTGGTTCTCCTGCGAATCTCCTCATTTCTGATTCGATCTCGCAGGGAAACTCCGAGCATAGCCCTCTCCATTGCTCTCTGAGCGACCATGAGCTTTCTCATAAGGCCCATAGTTAGCGACCACGTCTGCGTTCCGTATGTCATCACTGGCAACACACATTGGTTAAAAACCTTCGTCTTGAGACACTGCGGTATTTGGGACGAAAAGATTTTACGGAGCTTCCCGAACGCTGCCCATCCGAGTTGGATTCGACGAGTGACCTCTTTCGCGAAATTGGACCTGCCTAACTGGATCGTTTGACCCAAGTAGACGTATTCGTCAACAATTTCGAAAGTACAGTTCCCAACTGTTACGGATAAAAGAGAAAAAAAAAGTTCTTGTATTGGTTACTGTTTATGATCAAATTTATTTTTATAGCATAAAATGGTAGTGTACAACAAGTTTAATTTCGTATTCCGTAATTTTCAACACTTTTCTTCAGTGCATTACCCACTTTCATCATATCATCGCGCCACTGTATGTGGTGATAAAGACCCATATATGCATGAGAAAACTTTGCCTGTTGATAGAAAGTTTGGTTTAAGTAAATTTAGCCACATCTCTTATTAAAGCTGTTTTCTTGTCCCTATTTCTACAAAGAACGAAAGTAATAGTCATCAAGAATTATAAACACCAAAACTGCCCTGAAGTTTTGTCAATGACTGTACTCAACCTCTGTAACCCTTTAATTTAAATTACAAGACTTCATTGCAACTGTGGTTAGAGATTTCAATGATGAATAGATAAATTGATTTTACTCAGATTACAAAATAACGCCTAAAAGGACCATTCATCTTTAGTCTATTGAAGTCCACAGCTGATCGTAGGCCCTCACGAAGTTTCCCACAGAGTCCTGTCTTCACCTCATCACAAATCGTCGCCCCGCCTCGCCACTGGACGTCCTATGCTACGTATGCCGCGGTCTCCATTCGAGAACTCGTTTTCCCCATCGATGGCACCGAAGTTCAATAAGAGATATGGACAACCCATTGCCATCAGCTTACTCGAGAAGTGATGTCGGTGACTTTAGTTTACTGACGGTTCACCTCATTAAGAATTAATACAATTAAATATTGATAGCTTCGTTTTCGCATCGCTTTCACTGTGACATTAACCTCGAACGGAGTTATAGTCGTTATATCTTATTACATTAAGAGTGAAATTAGCATAGCATTAAAGGCATTGTCTATAACGGTAAATTAATAACTGTTTTACAATACAATTTATTTAATACGTGTTATTTTGTAATTTAACAACTGCTTATGAATGTAAATAATAAATGATTAGACACTATCGCTATAATCGAATTATTTTGTATGAAATGTTAGGTATATATTTTATATTTGTCTTGTATGTGTGTGAATCTTTAGTTAATTAATTAACAAAGAAGTAATCAACAAACGAACGTTTTATTCTTTTTAAATATGCTTTCTCTTTTAAATTCAAATTAACGTTGGTTTTTTATTTATTTATTTGTTCTTATTGTTTTTTATTTTGTAACAATTTTTATAGTTGTATTAAGCGAAATTATGCTATGAATATTTGTATATGCACTGATTATTTGGATTTATGTAATGAACATCAGTGTATGGCGTGTATTTAGTTTTACGATGTGCCTATGTTCTTTGGATCATAA
The DNA here is from genome assembly GCA_963693495.1 of Malacosoma neustria. Classification (NCBI taxonomy): domain Eukaryota; kingdom Metazoa; phylum Arthropoda; class Insecta; order Lepidoptera; family Lasiocampidae; genus Malacosoma; species Malacosoma neustria. Next base: position 3,804,363 of record OY856395.1, on the reverse strand, counting down.
ATGATTTCTCGCTGTTGGGGTTGACATTGAAAATCAGTGTTGTGTCGATTTATTTTGATGAAGCAGTTCACTGAGCTATTGACCTCATTTGGTGATAATTATTGCAGTTTAGTATAATAATGTTTAAATGTTTATAGCTGTAAATCACCAAATAAATATTTTTCTTTATTTATTAGATAAATAAATATAACAATTCACATTGCCTCAAATAGTCCCAAAGTAAGCAGCAGAGCGCTTGTGTTATGGGTATTAAACAATTTATATACTACTTATATATTGTTCTTGTGTAAATAATCGTATTTAGTATACATATATACCTAGACTCAGAATGGAGATCAAATCCGTGACCTGCGTAGGTTTTCCGACGTGCGAAACCCGTTTAGTAACGGAAGTTGTCATCAATTTTTGAATTCGTCCATATCATCCAAGTAGATGCATGAATATTTCAGTTTGGAGTCCAGAGTTCTTCAGTATTAAGTTTATATTAGAGGAAGTTTGAAAGTAGCGCCAATGAGTAAATAAATTAAGGAAATAAATAGGCTAGCGTAGTAGCCTATATTGCGAAGAATATCATGTGACCAGAAAAATACTAGAAAAGTGAGTAGATAAAAGTAGAAAGGTTAACCGAATAATTGCAACGAGCCGAGCGTGGCTGCGAATTGCTTACATGGGACGTAAAGCTAGCTTTAAATATCAACAGCAGTAATACCATCAACGAGAGTGACAAAAGTAGTTGGCACGGACCTTTCAGACCCGGGAAAGAGATTCAAGGCCGCTGGAGATCTTACAAATATTGTCTGTCTCTCTCTGAATATCTGTAAATAATTATAATATAATTATTTAAAACCAAATAGAAATATTTATTCACAATTTGAACACGACCTCACATGACCTCGAAAAAAAACAAAATGGCGTCCGGCCGGGAACTGGTAATCTCCAAAATAATATCAAAGAAAGTGTCACACCGCTTCACACGTAATGGCGGTAACAGCGACCCCCTTTTGGACACCTTTCGCCGTACTTTCTCCACTATGGCCTACTTAATCTGAAGACACTAGCGCCAATGGCCAGCGTGGCCATGAACTTAACATTTAACTCTGGGAAAGTAACCATAAACAATATAAAGTAGGGGTGGTTAATATGAAATAAAGTTTCGACAATATATTAATCGGTACGTTTAAATAAACATTGAAATGTGTCGGTCAATAGATTAGAGTAATTTGGACGAAAGGCATATAGATTTTAATAAGAAAATTTTTGAATAACCTAAAATTTAAGGGTTGTAATTGTAAAGGGTCTATGTGCCAATTTTATGTTTTAGAGATATAACAAAAAAAGGTTTTGCGAAAGTGCGTTGGTACTTAGACCGCGCCACAACTTCATCTGTGTATGAGTGAAAAATTAAAAGAGATAGGCACTTGGATCCATTTGAATATTATTAGGCTTGGTACATAGATCGTATTTTTGTAATAATATCGATTTTATTTTTTTGGCACTTAGACCCTTTAGAATTACAACCTTTCAATTATGTTCCGTGGTAGTTCACTCGGAGAGCGATCTTAAATATCCTAGGTTCAAATCCCAGGATGGCTACACCATTTAGGCCACTTTTCTCGGCTAGCATTTCGTAGCATTATCATGTACCGACGGTGAAAGAAAACTTCGTGAGGAAACCTGCATAGCTAGATAATCTGTATGTATAACCCACCAATACACCTTGGACAAGTGTGGTGGCTATACTATCTGTTCCTACTAGCCCGAGCCCAGCAGTGGGACGATAGGGCTGTCATCATTTTTTTTACATTGTTAAATATCTTCGGAAAATGCTAGGAAACAAAGTAGATGGATACGGGTAAACCAAAGGTAAAATGGATGAAAGGTGACAAAACAACCCACCCTAGCTACGTGGTAAGGACTCAAGCCCATCTGGATGGCGACCACCTTTGGTCTTGAGTATGCCGCCATAATAACCTTGTGTCGTGTTCCGACATTATTGACCCAAGTTCCTGTACTCTTATGGGACAACAGCGTGTTCCCGATGCCACTAGCGTTGCAAACACCCATAGGCGACGGTAACTGCTAAATTCTAAGCGGGCTGTCAGCCTGTCTGCTACAGCAGCTACTGCTCCTACAGCAATATAAAAATGGATTGTGTAAAATATGATAAGGCGAATAAAAATTTATGTGGAGATAACAGCAAACAAACAAATATCTAACCCCACTTAATGTTCCCGAACTTAAAAACAAGAAGAAAAAAGACATGTAACATATTTAGTCTTCTTTTCTAAGATAGTCATTACATCAATTCTAGACTAGAGTATTTGAAATCAAAGAATATAATTAGGAAAACATTTACCAGAATCAACAATATAGGATTTCACCAATAGTGATTTTTTTTAAAGAAGAGATCACGACTTGAAGACATACATCTTAGATTTTTATTAAACTACTTTACATTTTTATTTGCACAAAACCGTGTGTATTTTAGCAATAAATCCCGATTACGGAAAACCTTTCGTCTTCCTGTTCGGGATCGCTGACCTCTCTAATCACAGACTAATATTAAAGTATTATACAATTTTCAATATAGGTAATTAACTCATTGTAAACGGCAATAACAAATCGGGTGATTGACCGTTGCCGTCGCCAGACATAGGCTTGAAAACGTTTCAAACTCGTAACGCTGAGACATTTAATTGTTTAACATTTACATCTATATGTTTTTATAGCTAAAATTCAGCAGACAGACAAATAGCCCACCTGAGAACATATGGTCGCCCTTGTCTATCGATGTCTGTAACACTTGCATTGCCAACACGCTCTCGGTCTCGAATAATTTTTATAACATTATTTTAAAAATCCCCATAGATTAAATCTGGAATATAAATAAATTAAAAAATGCACTATAACAATTTCCACAGCCCTATTTATTCCCTAAATATCCAGAAATAGATCTTTTGTCTACTTTATAAAAGTGTATTGTATACATACAGATAATTAATCTAAAACATTTTGGTGTGTCCAGATTTTATCATAACTCTAGTAAACTAACTGATCTAATAAGGAACTTAGTCCGCAGATCTATAACAGGTAATTGTATAACATTTTCCACGAGCCATTTGACACCCCATCTCCAAATGGAAAAGCAGACGTCAGATCCTCATTCCTCGTTCGTTAGAGTACCTACCATTACTGATGACTAGTAAATAAGGATATAGGTACTTATAGTTCGATTAATTTTTATATATTAATATTTATTACATATAGTAATTATTATATGATTATATTAAGAGGCGTAAATTCATATTAAATTGCCACCTGAGGGTGAAGGAAAAGATCGGGATGACATCTCCACTGTATCATCACTGCATCCGATACCTCTATATGAGTGCAGTGGAATGATATGAACTATTATTTCAACATATATTCTAAACATCCTCCATTAAATAAAATACAGTGTTTAGGTCACTTTCTAATTAGTTTATTAACTTTAATAAATAGTGTAATTAAAAACAAAACAATAGTCATCAACATTTTAATTTAAAAACGACGTTCTAGAATCCATAGACAACTTACTATAGATAAAATCAGAGCCAACTATAGTGATGGGAACAATGCGAGCGGGCGGATGTCCCAGTTCCGCGTCCCGTTAGCAGGAGAAAGTGGCTAACACGCGCAATGCACCACACCGTCTATATAAATTATGCAATTATCAACGTCCGACTATCCAACCGACATTCACTAATATATATATATATATATATATATATATATATATATATATATATATATATATATATATATATATATATATATATATATATATATATATATATATATATATATATATATATATATATATATATATATATATATATATATATATATATATATATATATATATATATATATATATATTAATTAGAAAATTAGATGATATACAAAATATTAAATATTGTTGAAGTGCACATTAATAATTAATAAAACGACGTTACATTTTCACTTTGTTATAATTGTTATTTTGTGTTTGTATAGCAGCGTATTAAAAGTAAAACATAAAAAACCTTCTTTTTAACGTCACTAAGATATTTATGAATGCATATTTTCTCCCTGCAGGGGCGGAGTAAGAATACTAACCCCTACGGTCGGGGTCAGCCTGTCGTAAAAGGCGACAAAACAACCCTAGCTGCGTGGTAAATCCCCAAATCCGTCTGGAAGGCGACCGCTCTTGGTGTTAAGTATAATAATCTTCAGTTGTGTTCCGGCTTTAGTGAACCAGTTTCCTGTACCTCTATGGGACAGCAGCGTCTCCGCGTTGCCCCTAGCGTCACAAACATCCAAGCGACGCTAACTGCTTACTATTAAGTGGGCCGTCAACACACACACACACACACACACACATATATATATATATATATATATATATATATATATATATATATATATATATATATATATATATATATATATATATATATATATAGACGAATAAGCTACCTATATCTAATCGACTGGTGTTTTCTAAACATTAACCAGATCGTTCAGCGGCTAATGTGTCAACTAAATGTCACGAGAATTACGCTAACAGTGTTACTGTTGACTATTTTATTAGCATAATAAAGGAAGCTTATTGATCATGTTCACAGTTTGTCGTTTTTTGTGTTGTCGAAACAACGGTAAAAAAGACTGGTTGTCAAAGCCTAAATTTAACGAACGGAAATTAACTGTCTACTCATAGATCGTAAACGGTAAACATTTTAGAGGTGAAATAATCGCACGCTCTCCGCGTATTGGCCGAGATTATGTTTGAATGCTTTTCAAAGTCAAGGCAAATAAAGTCCGCAGTATCTTTCTCCAATGACGCATTTATATCTCATTCATGCTTGAGTCAGTCTGAAATAAACTATGTATTATTTACATAAGTATAATAATCATAGAGTGTTAACAGCCCCATCTAGATTTCCTTCGGGAATCAAATTCAGTTAAGATGTTATATAATGTATCAGACTCTGCTGATATGACTTATCCTTTCTGGTGGACCACGTGACAGACACTTTAATAGAAGCAGAAAAGAAATTAATTATGAGGGAATTGAGTATCCCGTAAGCCCTACGTTTGGGTTGAATATAAACCGATCAAAGACCAAAGTTATAAAGACCAAAAAGACGAAGTAAAGCTACGTATGGCCATAACCAGAACCACGATGCGAAATTACGGGAAGTGTGGAAAAATCGTCACATTACCATAGCCACTAAAGTTAGCATTGTGCGGACACTGGTATTAACCATTTTTCTTTACGCGACGGAGACATGGACAGTACGAGAATCAGAAAAACGGAAGATAGATGCTCTGGAGAGGTGGTACTGGAGGAAGATGCTCGGGATATCGTAGACGGAGTTCTGCACCAACGAGTCCATACTCCAGAAGCTCGGCATCACGTAGTGTCTGTCGACCGTAGTACAATCGCGTATACTACAGTACTTTGGGCATGTCTCTAGGTGAGATAATGAATCCATAGAGTGGCACCAGCCGCTACCAAGTGCAGGGAACAGCTGGAAGTGGGAAATCGTGTATCTGACTGCGCTAGGCAGGCTGCCAACAGCGAGAGATGGCGGGAGATCGTGTGGAGAGCTGTTTGCGCTTCTACCACCGACGGGGATGCCTCGACGGGACCACTACCGCTCTGTCGAGTGCGAAACGAAAGAGAAGATGATTATCCCGAGCTGCTAAGCTTCGACCAAACTGATAATGCAATCTGGAAGCACTTATAGGTAATTTCGGATATATCCAAGCGAATCCTAAATCAAATACATCACACGTGTCTCTGTACCACCTAGCTCCTGCTTTTGTTACTCTGTATAAAGATAAAAAATCTAATTAGCCCTCTAAAGCAGTTTCTTAAGGAAATAATAACACAAAAGAACGCGTTATCAATTACATCATTTCCTCACTGTTTACAGTTATGCGTCTTGTTTCCAAGAAACAAAACACTGCTTTCGAACATCTAACAAGAATGATCTAACGTGACAGAGCAAAAAAATGATGCCACCCGCCATATTGGTGTAATGACTGCCACAAAAAAAAACTAACGGAATAAAATACCTATCCGCCAAGCGGAGAAAGGCTTTCGATTGTCCCACTTATCAAGTACACAACTGTTGCATGCGACTTCAAAACGGCACAACACTAATCTTATGTTCACGCACTAACAACAGACCTTATGCCCCTCATACAACTGTCAAAGTGTTTTGGCGCTACATTTGACGTATGTAACACTACAGAAAATATATAGGTACCAACTAGCATTTCGGACGCACCTTACAGAAATATATGCATCTCCTTCTTTGCTGTAAAATATATCTTACCGTCCTTATCGTTGGACGACATTGAAAAAGAAAGCATAAATTTTTTATCGGCAGACATTCTAGTCGTAGAGTATGTCGAAGAAAGCAAGACAAAATGCATATATGTTACATTAGAAATGCATCGGTCTTTTTCGTAGCAGTTGCATTGCATTAAAATGATTGCATAAGAAAATGCTTTTCCCATAACGATGAAGTATTGCGTTTTCACCACTTTTGTTATTTACCGTTTATTTGTTTATCATCAAACTGGATTGTTTTTTGTAATAAAATTTTATACTGTACTACATAGTTTGACGATTTTAAGAAGGTTAGACTTAATAATACATTCTAACATAATACCCGAGGTGTATAATGGAGAAAAGCACTCGAGTAGTTTGCGACGGACAAATTTAATTAAGATATAATTTAAATTATAGTGTTCAAAAATATTTGAAATTACTCAAACTTATTTACCACCGTGAGAGGTGGCTAATCAAGGAAGCTAATCAAGAAATCTTATATATAGGCTCCCCGGGCTGGGCCACGGAGGACCAGTTTATCCGTGGGCCCAGCCGGTAGGCAATAGTCCATCTTTCCCGGAGTCCCAAATACTCCCCGGGTCAGGGGCAGTTTGTCTGCCTCGTCATATGAACAACAATGAAAAAAGCCCTCTGCAATACGATTTGGCTTTTTTCGTTGTATATTAAATTTCGTTTTTGTATATTGAAGTTTACATGTCACAAGGCACGGACTAACATAAGCCTGTCTCGAAGCCAACATTCCGATTTTTATAAGACCTGAAGATTGGTTGTTTCTTACACCTCTTAGATTACAATTGTACTTAGTTTTAGAGTCAACATACGAATACTTCTTAAAAGTGCTTCATGACAAATATAATCTTCATTAATCACCAAAAAAATAATACAAAAATAATATTAATAAAGAACATTAAGGCGATACGATTACATGCCTCATTGGCTAAAACAATGTCTACCAGGCGACCGTGAAATGTTGTAGTAAATTGTTACATTTGTCATCTCGATTACCTAAATATTAAGGTTGCGATATTCTGCGGTACTCTTAAATAAGTTAAGGTGTTTGATGATATAGGAATGGAATTCTTCATGCTCATTGGTATGAACGCTTTTCCTAGTTTTGTTTTTTTCTAATTATAAAGCCATAATAGAATAGATGATATGGTATGTGGCTTTAATGTTTTTTACCAGGCTAACAGTCGTATTTTGTGGGTAGTTTAATTTTGTAATAAATAGCGTGGACAGCGTTGAGAATAGTCAGCAAATTATCTGAAGTACACACCACATGTGTGTTCAAAGTGTCATCCTAGAAGTCACTTGCTCCATATTCTCGATGGTATTATCTACTTAAACAATTTTCCGCTTGTGCATGTGACATAATTGCTTCGTACTGACAGTGAAGAAAGACATCATGAGGAGACTTGCACACCGATATAACCGCAAATCCGCCTAGAACAACAGATACACTGTCCGTTCCCTTTAGATGGAGGTTCAAGCCCAGCTGTGGGAAGTAATGGTCTATTACTATACACCTCAGGTTTCTATAATCTTTAGATGCAATCGGAAAAAACGAGAAGATAAGACCATAATTATCGTTACCATATATACTATTGCTATCCTATGGCGTCTTCTATACCAAAGGAATTACCCGCGAGCTGCAAGGCCTAAATTAATAGGCTCATAATGCAGGTCCATAATAACATTATTTATATTACATATTCAGATCGATAATGTAATCGCAATACATAAATACTCTAATTATTGACAACATAATGGTAAGTCACGGGAGTAAGCGGTCTTGCACTCAATTGGTCAACCAAGCATTTTTATTTTTGAAATAATCGTCTATTGTATAATATGTTTTACTGCTAAGACACTTTTTTATGACTGCTTTGAATTTGTTTGCTTTAAAGACCTAATGGTATTTTGTTATAAATGTGCACACCCTATATACATTAACATGATAATATTGTTACCTGCAAAACTGGTGATCTACAGAACTAATTTGTTATATCTTACAGATAGTTCTGCCTTTCTTACCACAAAGACAAAGCTTCAAGGTCTTGAAAATTAAATCTTTAATGGTTACAATGATAATAAAGGATTTTTTTATGAAATTTTATTAATAATTCAGGAATAATTCAAATAAACTACATTTCAGTAGACTTTTTGATATACATAAGTAATACAAAGAGTTAAAGTAGCGTGTGCCCAGTGGTCTCAATACGGGTAGTCTCTCCGTTAAATTGAGTAAACAGGTTTTTAAAAATGAATTAGTTTGTGACTGCATAACGTATTAAATTTGCCTACTGTATCTGTCATAGATTTATTTTTATTTCTTCTATTAAATATAGGTATATATGAGCTGTAACAAAATTACAATAAAAATATAATCATTAAAAATATACTCTAAGCAACAGCACCCCCACAAGTTGTTATAAACAAACTTTCTTTCGTACGTGCCGTTACTTTGTAAGTAAGTCATGGCCTCAAATTGCGCTCCAGTTCTGCGCAGACTCAAATCCGACACGACAAAATGGCGGTCAGACATTTCTCTTACTGTCATCGTTTCGTCAATGCGAGGGGCTGTGAGATAATAATGACTGCTTTCTTTTTTTTATTTTTGATTCATGCTTGTGCTGTATGGATTTTGGCGTTTATTAAATTAGTTTTATAAAGAACATTTGTTGCAATTCAATTCCAAGTACTGTACAAATTTAATTGATTTACAAGTATAAAGCTTTGCATCGTCCTATTACAACTACTTTTATAGCAAATCACGGTTGCATGTTTTGAGTCCAGAATCATTGTTTTTTTTATAATAGTAGTAATATTTAGTTATTGAATGTTATTTTATTATCACGATTCCATATCCAGGGATTAAAAGCACAATAAAAGGCAAAACTCCAGCATATTTATTGTACGTCAATGCCTATGATGTCTAATGACTCTCCTTTTCATAATCGAGAAGGCAGAAAAAAAAATGCTAAATTTTTACAGAAGTGCTATTTAACCGAAACGCCAAAATCTGATCAGTACTCTTCCTTTACTAGCATTAAACTAGTAAAATTGACTATCCATTAGTCACTTTTAAGATTCCCGGTGGGATTGTCTTCTCATTTCTGGCTGGAACCATACGGCCAGTAATAACTACTACATGACAGCTGCTACTAACAAGTAATATATATATATATATATATATATATATATATATATATATATATATATATATATATATATATATATATATATATATAAGATGTCACACTACAAAAACTTTCTTCCCATCCCGTTTACGATCGTTTACACTCATTTGAGTGCATGGTGCATAAGCTTATTTTACACAGAAATTGTTTTGCTGTACTGATGAATATTTATATGCTGAAAACATAGAAAGTACTGACAGTCGTTAATTTGAACCTTTCATGAATTATTCGCATATTAATTTCGATTGGCTGCCTATACCTATCTATTAGCTATAAATAGCGATAGAGCTTATTCCGATTAGCGGATCGCCTTAGCGCTTCAAACATGTAACGTTGTCAGCCTGTTAGTTATTTTATTCAGAAGCTCTAAAGGAAAATAGATGAGGTACATGATGAAAAATAGTCTGAATATATGCAGAAGAGTGAACAACGCAGTGAACTCTTGGTATGTATCCTGACAGATTTAAAATGAGTATATGCTTTAGAAACTGAGTGTTTTTAAAACAGTTATCTAAATTGCTAGGGATGCTAAAGCTCGTAGTCTCCCTTTTGCTGATGTTTATCAGGCTGTTAAAAAATTCAACAAAACCGGCAACATTGTGCTGCCAAAGTGCTGTTTATATCAAAATAAGTGAGACGTAACGAATTGGTGAGAAGATTACTAGATAAGGATGGAAAACAAGGCATTCTGGAATAACGTACGCATGTTTGGATTTGCTGTGATCAGTCGTTTCAAGCTAAAATACTAAAGTCAAAATAATACCTACGTGCAAGTACGAATAAAATCGAGTATCAAGTAATAATAATCGAAATAAAGTTTGATCCAGTCAGTTCTAGTCTCTTATAACCTTTTGGTTCTTCAGAACATTTCGAGTCCTACAAAAGGTGGACATTTTAGAGCCGTAAAGTGCCTTTTAATGCCAATATAAAGTTTAATAAATGCCGCTGCAATCAATTACAATTTATTCACTAAATATAAGATATGTTTTTTAAGTTATAATTATTATGACTTCCTATATTTTTTATGTTTATTAATAAGAAACTTTACTATTGTACTGAATTTAAAAAACCGATTCATAGATCATACTCCTACCATGTGTAAGAGCAACTGTAAATGTCCCCATTACAAATGTTGACTCATGCAGATTACATGGCGGTACACTATTTACAATACGAATTATTCGTGTATAATAACTGTACTTTATGTAACTGAGTTGTTATAAGTTGGCCAAACGTGAGTAACTTATGACAAGACATTACTCGTACTTACATGACCTAAAAACATATTGGATAACGAAGAAAATATTTTCGATGATAAAGCTCGATATAAATAAGCGTTGGTCTTTCCAGTATTACCTGTGAAGATAACTCTATGAATAATATCTGTAAATCTTATTGACATTTGACCAGGCATAAACTAATCGCCATTTCGGAATTCATTTTGAATTCAGAACGAATTGTCAAATCGATACGTTTTTAGTGTTGTCGTTTAGTCACAAATAATTATAATCCATTAACTAAAATGACTATAATCCGTCACCTAAAATGAATATCGTTTTCTACAATATTCTACCTCAGTTTATATATAAAATAGCAATAGTAAATTAAATCATATTAAACGAAATTCCTTCAAATCTACCCTCTGTTTATAAAGTATATTAAAACTAAATAAATCATAAATACGTTATGTTCAAACTCTTTGCAGACAGCAAACAGAATAGCGTCATTCTTTTAAAAATAACATCTAAATCGTGTAAAGATAATTCCAATAAGATACCACATAATAAATAAATTGCTCCATCCTACGTAACAAGCTATAAGAAGGTACGTGACTTTGAAAATGGTTGCCAGATAATTTCTCGAATCAAAATCAGAAAGCGCGGCAAACCTACACCGGCCACACCGGCCAGATACAATGAAAACAAGATTATATGAGTTAGTTTCCATTTTTCAATATACATTGCAGAGTTTGTGAAGGCTTTTGAAGTGAAAGTAAGTAGAGAAGCAGCGATGGGTTACGAATGAAAGATGGTAACAACAAGGTTATGAATATGGCTTGATCGGAGATTAGTGTTGTCAACGAGATGTGGGTCACTGTCAACGTATAACGGCGCGCGCTCGATAGCCGCCCGCGTAACGTTACGTGTGAGAAATTATTTGAATTTGGAACGCCAGTTTTTTTACCTTTTCTTTCATAGCCACCATTGTTCTTTTATTGTTAGTGATCTAGTTTGGGCCGATTACATTTGATGCTAAATATACCGTTGTGATGGTATTTCGAATAGATCGGATAGGTTACGGATTAATTTTACTATTATTTAGACCGGATAGCTTTAACAATAGGTAATAGTTAGGTATACATTTGCTTCCATGTAACAGTAAAATGGTAAAGCTGTTTTACTCAAGTTTTAATTCGTATATTTTGTCATTTTCTTCTAAATACTTGCTCTGTAGAAAACATGTTTGCGTTCGAGCCAGTCAGAGAGTTTTAATTTTCTTGACCAAAAAGGTCCAACAAATAAAAAATTTAATATTGTAGATATGGTCATATTCAGTTATTATTGTTATATTAGGATGAGGGCAGCGCAGGACCGATCATCGTGGAGATCTTTGGGGGAGGTCTTTGTCCAGCAGTGGGCGTCTTCCGGCTGAAATGATGATGATGATGATTACATAAAAGTGTTCTCATAATTTCTCTTAATGGGATCACAGGTAATTCTCTCAAGTAATCAGTATTAACAAATTCCTCCATATTAAAGCATGTATGAATGAAGTATATAAATTACCATGAATACTTACTTGAAATTCAACAATGTTTTGAAACATTCGCGACAGTATAGCAGGGCCTGAATTTAAAAAATACAAATAAAATAGATAATTAAAATAAGCACGTCGATTTTTTTGCTGAGGTACGGCAGACAGGCTGGCGGCCCACATAATAGTACAACAAAAGAACAACAAAATTTTAAGAAAATATATAAATAATGCCATTTTTGTAAATAAGTAGGTATATTTAGATGCCTGAATATTATTCTTATATGTTCCATATTTGTTTCTATAATTTAATGGTAAATAAATTCCAAATTAAAAAAAAAACAATTGTAAGGTTAAATGTCATTCCTTACATTCAAAAGGAATTCTATTGTAACGAAAATTGTTTGTAATCGTTGAAGTTAAAATTAATCGTTGGTGTAATTAATCCAATCTATTACCAAACTGCGTCGTCAGAATGTCAATGAGAGTAACCACTTGCGTCCATGTTCAACTTTCCCCAGTTTCAGTGCAGTCTCCAAAGCATTCTAGAAAATATCTAAACAAAACAGTTTGATACTTGAATTAAATGTATGCCAAATATTCTCATTAATAATATTCTCGGCCGTTCACCATTTTATTTTAGAAAAATGTTTCTTTAATGCACATACACAGTTCAGGACCAAGTAATAGGTACATTAATGTATATAGCATGATTATATACATTTACCATTTATATAAATTTAATCATTGAGTTTTAAGGGCAGGAAGATGATGACGCTAATATTCGTCGTCATCATATTCATTTTGAATCCAATCAATGACTGTGAGTTCCGGGTCAAGGTAATTTTGTCACCAGAGAAAAAAAAGATAGAAAGAGGAGAACTATCCGTGCAGTGGCAGAGAAAGAATACTAACCTCTGCGGCCGGGGTCGGCCTGTCGTAAAAGGCGACAAAACAACCCACCCCAGCTACGTGGTAGGGCCTCAAGCCCGTCTGGATGGCGACCATCTTTGGTCTTAAGTATGCCGCCATAATAACCTTGTATTATGTTCCGGCATTAGTGACCCAAGTTCCTGTAGCCTTATGGGACAGCAGCGTGTTCGCGATGCCACTGGCGTTGCAAACACCCATAGGCGGCGGTAACTGCTAAATTCTAAGCGGGCCGTCAGCCTGTCTGCTGTCCTACAGCAATAAAAAAGAAAAAAAAGAACTAGGAAAGGTGGGGTAAAAAGGAAGCACTGGCACTCTTATTTACCGTACGAAACACGACCAATTTTAGAATAATATCATATGTTTAGAGTCATACAACATAACCGGGGTTAAATTATCGGATCAAAGACATAAATATATTTTAGAAGAGCGAGTATCTGTAATCCTCTCCATCCTTAAAACATCAAGTATAGTTCACTTAGACGTTTATTCATATCAAAATTTATATAATTATACAAACAAGCTCTGAGAAAACGTCACTTAGGAAATGTTTCAAAACTAACTATTACAATTGTTATACTTTACGAAGAATAACAAACGCACAAATACTATTATTACTTGGTACTAATTTTATAATTTTACATGTAAAAAGTAAAAGAAAATGATCAAGACATTGTAGTCGCCGTATCGCAATGCAGCGTTGATAGCTTTCACTGCACTGCAGAGCTACCGACCTTCCTACACAAACAGCAATAGCTGGCCTACTATCCTATAGCCAATTTAAAAATATCAATTAAAAGTCGTAATATATAGTTTATGATTTATATGTATATTTTCTGTAAACACTATTCTATTCTTAAAGTGCTTGGATTCAATGCCATAAGTAATTTACCAATGTCATACTAGAGAGGATAAATGACAAGTGCAAAGAAATATAAATAATTTAATGTTCAATTAAGATTTTATGGTAGTTAGTATATGCGTATCTATATATGCTTTTTGCGTAGTCCCCAGGTTCTCAGAATTTATAGTGAGTATTTAGCGACTAAATTTTCTTTTCTAAATAAATATCCGTTTATAACCTGTCACACTACGACACTGGCAAAATCAATACCAAAAACGTTGAGGCCAAATAATTAAAAGAAGAAGAAGTTCAGTTATGATTACCTTTTCTGATAACCCATATAAATTTATCTATAAAATTGATGAAATCTATTTGACAAATATCAAGTTCATGTCACAAGTTATGATATTCATAAGTTTATTCAGACAAAAATTTGGAACACTTTTGAGTCGATCCAATTCTAGTTCTGGAGCAAGTGGAATCAATTATTTTCTTTAAGTCATTTTATATAAGTTTGTAGTATTTAATTTTCACCCTTGTAATTTTTGGTGAAATAAAAATGAATTTATTATTAGTCAATCACATTATTAATTTCATTTTCTTGAACATAAGGCACAAGTAAAGAGATATAGTAACGCCCTCTGATCCCACAACCTTTAAAACAAAAACCGGATGCTGTCCTCCCTTTGCTGCTAGTAAGTTTAAAGAACAATGAGTATACTCCATTTTTCCCATTCTAAAATGCCCTATGATCGAGATGGGTCTATCTCACTGCCTGAAACTAGCCCCAAGATTGATATGTAGTGACACTTCAAAAACCGACAGTAATTATTAAAGTATACATCTATAAAAATATATTAAGTTATTTATTACTATAATTATTTGTATACTAAATTTCAAGTCGTTTAATGTAATCATTAATATGAAATTCGAATTTTGACATCCCTCTAAAATTGTCGTCGTCAATAACTCGGAAATATGAATATGAACACAAAAATATCATAAATAATAAGAAAACATAAACTAAATTATATTTAGCACTAACTAATGTCATGCAACCTCTAACTAAATATTTAAAAAGAAAATACAAATGAATGTTACTACAACTTATACAGTACGTAACTTCCTTTCGTTGAAAGAAAATTTTCCGGCCATGTAATATTACCGTAAAAGTTTAAGTTACTTCCCTCCATCGTAACTGGCAATGGCATTGCATGCGTATACGCAACAACTCACACAAGTTCTAAATTCAGATACGCAAATCTAATTGGCTAGTTCCGTTCTGGGGGGCATCACTCACACTAACAAAATCGCGTGTATACAGTGTAAAAGTGACGCACACATAGACGTCGCTTACACTGTAAAGATACGGCTTATATGTGTGAGTAAAGAAAGGTAGTGAAATGAGCACGCCGGCGCTTCTTAAAAACGGAACAAATGATTTAAGTTTGTATTTTTATTAACAGACTGTTATTTTTATATAGTTTGTCCTATAACGGTAAATTCAGATTTTATCCTAAGTGGAATTAAATGTGAAGTTATCTTCGGATACATTTGTCTTCAACTACAACTTCAGGATGATATTAATATATTAATTACCATAGTTCACCAGAGCGAATATGTGATCTAAGATGCAGAATACTGACCTAAAAGATTTTACACGTCTTATACACTTTCCATGTGAATTTAATTTCCCATGAAATGTGAGCCTATATCATGAAAGACGCCAAAAACCGTGAAAAGTGGAGAAAAAAAGTATGAGTTTTATCATGAAAGCAAAAGCTTCCGAAACTTAAGATGTAATCCTTGATTTTAAATGTTGATTGTGAACGCATGATCTGTGAGTTTTAACTCGTGGCGCTCTTGTTTACAGAAAAAAATAGAAGCTATCACTTGGGTGTTTGCATCGCCAGTAGCACCGCGAACACGTTGCTGTCCCATAAGGGCACAGGAACTTGGGTCACTAATGCCGAAACACAACACAAAGTTATTATGGCGGCATACTTAAGACCAAAGGTGGTCGCTACCCAGAAGTGCTTAAGACCCTACCAAGTAGCTAAGGTGGGTTGTTTTGTCGCCTTTTACGACAGGCCGACCCCGGCCGCAGAGGGTAATATTCTTTCTCCGCCCCTGCACGGATAAATTATTTACTTTATTCTGTATTTAAAATTAATTATTATTACGAATAGCATTCAAGAACTAAATTAAGATCTAGGCCTTTCGCTGGCTGAGGAAAAAAGTCGCACGCATCAATGGCGGAACATCCCTTGCGTCTGTATAAGGATGTGAATTCCAAAGGGTATACGGACTAGTATTGTTCGGTCCTTGCCTAGATTTAGGTACAGAATCATTACTCAACCAATTTTCGCCGACTACCTTCGTGTCTGTTTTGAAGCGAGGGTAGTTCTAAAAATCTCACGCTCGTATGTCAACGTTTGACAAAACATATAACCGTTTTTGCACCGTGTGTGAATAAGAAGCCCATAATAAGACTCCTTATAGTATTGGCCGTGCCTTCAACGTTTCCATCTTCAACGTTTTACCACATCGAGTGCAGTGTACTCAAACAACAATTTGGAAGAGAGATGCCGTGCATGGTACACTGTGAGCTGCACCTGAGCGGATGCGCACCGAGGAGGTTTCAAGGTTGGTGGAGTTTTGTTCCTTATCTAGTGTGGGGACCAATACAAGAGCAAAATACAGTCCACTCATTATCAAGCCAGCGTCCAGTGACTGGACTGTAGCCCAGTGACTGTTGGGTCACTGCGGGATACGCTCACAAGGCTTAGCTCCTCTTCGGCAACGTAATATTGATATGTTTTTGTTTTTTCTTTTTGCTAATTAAGATGAAAACAATATTTTGCCCTGTATTGCACGATAGACATAAAGGAAGCAGGTTATATTAATATGTGCAGCAAGAAGATGCTGAGAGCTTCCAGGAAAAATTGCGCAGTGAAGGTATTCTAAACTGAACTTATAACTTTAATCCTTTACAAAGTTTAGAAATGGAATTTAATAATACATAACGAATTTTAGAAGAATAATAAATTCGTGTTTACTTGATTACCAAAGCCGGGCATGCGCAAGCGCCGGTCGCGGTGATTATACAAACGCACTTACATAAACATGGCCGATCGTGACCCAGAACTTGAGAGAAAGGTCTAGATGTGCCTCCCCCTTCTTCGCCTCCCCCCTTTGACACTACGGTTGCAATTCTATAATCTATTTTCAATAAATCTTTATAGTATTTATTAGTCTTTGTTCGATTTGTTTGTGTGCAGAGGAATTCTAACATTCTAGCTTTTATTTTTAATAAACACACACTTATAGCGCCATCTATTGACTTTTATCGTGCAACTACAGATTTTAAATATAAAATACCTAATGCAAAGTTATTTTAAAAATATCGTACAGTGACATTAATTTTTTCGTGATTAATTTTATTTTTATGTTAAGAATTATTTTTTACTTTTTTGTTTGATTAAGCGTGCTTTTTAGTTTGTTTAACTATAATTTCTCTTTAACTTTTTAGTCGATTAACTAATTTTTTGAACTATAATTTATTTGATGCCATTTCCCAATCGGTAAATGTTTATATTAATTTAAAGCCATCTTCCGATAGTTTTATTAATTTAACGCCATCTTCCGGCGATTTTACTAAAACGTTAAATTCTGATGATCCTGATAAGAACTATGAGACCAAATATTAAACTTGTGCATTGTCATCAGGTCTGGACAAGTGTGCAAAATTTTGAACTTTTTTGATCGTTCAAAGTGGGTAAAAATCAAGTCCGAAAATTCGTGATATAATATACATAGATAGTTAGATACAGACCAAGTTAATAAAAGCGTGGCTTTATGGCTCTGTAGTATAAATAATAATAATGAACGGATGCTGGAGCTTGTTTCTGTATATCTTCCCGTGGCGTATTCGTTAATTAAAATATAGAAGGAATCTTTTACAAGAGAAGTAATATTCCTATCATCTTGCACTTGCAGGTAGGAAAGTGGGGAGAAGAATTATCACACACAATAAGTAACACAAGTTTGCTGGTTAGCTTGTTTACTAACTGTCTTAGTATTATAACGAAGTAATTGGTCCTTCAAGTTAAAAAATAATATTTCAACATCTCTGACAAGAAATAAATTTTGGAAAAATCCTTGTTTCGATTACTGGCTGGTTCAGTGGGTATGAACTGCCTTTTCAGACCGGGTCTGAGTCTGGTCGATGCAATGTAAAATATTTGTATGATGAATTAGTTTGTTCTGGTCTGAGTTGTATGCGTCTGTCAATTGTAATTTTGTGAATACTCTGCGATATAACACCTAGAACCTAAACAAAATTGTGTGCTCTATATGGATCGAATTTACAGACTCGACCGTTAAAAACCAGCTACATAGCCACTAAAACAAACGAGTCATTACATCTTTAACACGTTGATCGCAAGACTAGAAATGTGTACCCCAGTAGGCCACGGCGGACACCTTGTGACCGCCAATTCCTCTAGTCCAGGCATCGAACACCTCGTGTCTGAGTAACCTTGATCACTATAGAAGCCTATAAGCTAGTGATCGGCAACCTTTTTATTCATCATCATCCAAAAGGGCCAAATATAGATAATAATAGACAATAAAAATTTATTAGAAGAGCCATTTTTTTAAACTTATGCTTTGCTTTAGTAAGAGAAATTATTAGGAAAATAATTATAAATAATAAGTAATATTCCGTCCCTGGACGAAACATTTCGCGGAAGAGCCGCAGCAAAGAGTCGGCGCCGGTTGCCAACCACTGCCCCAGGCGGCTGATGGACATGTTTTGAATCTTTTCACTACAGCAAGGGACCGACGAGGCGATGACCCATAATACACCCACTTGACACAAAAAAATTCGAAAGGACTTAGAATTTATGACCATTTCTAGAAGTTGTTTTCAAAAATGTCTGCCATTTTACATCTCGGAAAATAATGAATACCTACACCAGTGTTTCAAGTCGTCCGTCCGTTATTTTCGAGTTTTTTCCTGAAAATATTTGCAAAAACACCCTAACAATTTTTTTGACGATATATTGGTGTGACCCTGGGGAAAAGTATTATGTCGGACACATGGTATAAGTCATCGCATTCAACGTATCAAACGCAATTTTGATTGACTTTGTTTATTTAATAACATTGAATAACTTACATTTCAAAATTTATAAAAACAGGATTCAAAACCTGATTTTTCTTATAGTGCCTCTCAACACCAAACATCATTTAAACTACCTTTGGAACTAAATGGCGCTCTGTGGATCGAAGACTGAATGAGATAGAACCTTCTAAAATAACAGCAAACAATCATTATAAAAGTATTAGCTGTTCTGCGGTAATGTGAAAGCGAGCCCTAACCCAGCTTTCGTTTCGCGGCCCGGTTGCGCACGACACGGAGCCCTTTACTATCTTAACACCAGCATTTGATGCCCTAAATACCAACTGTCACGGTGAAAGTTATAAAAATATTAAATATTTGTAAAACTATCCGATAGTCGTAGAAATTATAAAATTTCTCCAGACAGCAGCGTATTAAGAATTTCCCTGGCGTAAATGATAGCCATAGGCGACGGTAACTGCTTACTTTTAAGTGGGCCGTCAGCCGGTTTGCTGCTATTTTTTATTGCTGTAGGACAGCAGACAGGCTGACGGCCCACTTAGAATTTAACAGTTACCGTCGCCTATGGGTGTTTGCAACGCCAGTGGCATCGCGAACACGCTGCAGTCCCATAAAGATACAGGAACTTGGGTCACTAATGCCAGAACACAACACAAAGATACTGTGGCGGCATACTAATGACCGAAGGTGGTTGCCATCCAGACGGGCTTTGGGCACTACCACGTAGCTAGGGTTGGTTTGTTCCCTTTTACTACAGGCCGACCCCGGCCTCGCGCAGTGCTGTAATTCTAAAATTCTAAAAATTATTCATGTTGGCAGGTGAGTTTGACCATTTGAATTTGCATTATGATAGCAATATAAAGTTAAAAAAAACATGATTACTGTATTACTCCAATTAAACTCAAAGGTTTGTGTTTGGCGTGGGTCACCTCGTCTAGTCTATATCTAGCAAATAGAAAACAGGCATCATATATAATTTTATCTTAAACCCTGATAAATTTTTACTGACAGAGCGTGAATTATTTCACGAATTTTGCTTTTATATTTATGTTAGGAAAACGGTACAAAGGTCCCACCAGAAACCAGTAAAGAAATATTATATTTCATTCATCACCACTATCCTTAGATTCTCAGTTTCCTGTCGAACTTATTTGAGCCTTTCAGTCCAAAATATGGACTACGCTATAAATTAGTATCTCGGTCTAGGATAAAATTTTGGCACACATTTTTAGAGCGAAACTCTTCTTATTCATAAAGAAAGAAATATAAGGAAAAAACAAATAGGTATAGCTTAATTTAATTTATACACGAAACTACTATCTTCCCCACAAGCACGAACAGAAAAATGGAGAGTGTTCCGGCTTGCGTCTCCTTTAATGCTTTTGAACTAACAAAAGCGCGAAAAATTTTAATACTATATCGGAACGCTTCCGGGGCTTGTGTTTTCGGTTCCCATATGGAATCTGGGTGTTTATTTTAATTAGATAAGTATGTAAGTGAAGAATGGTGATAGCATGAGTTCAAAAAGAACGAGAGCTCTAAGGCTAAGCCCTAATTTTACTATTTTTACCGTATCTGACATCTTGTGGGTTATCTTCAAACATGCATCCGTTTCTTCTTCAAGCTACTGAACTGGTAAATATCGGTACTGTGAAGCCTGCTGAAATCCACACCAAGATCCCGAACATTTTTCCAAACGACCATAGTCAAGTATCAATTTAAAAAATACATTTTACAAAAACAAGAAAATATTGTGCCCAGGTGTGGTAATATTCAATGAAATTACGGATTCTATGCCATCTGTGGTATAAAAATGAAATCTGAAACACTGTTCCAACTAAGGAACCAAGTGCACAGTAAAATCGGTTGTTCCCGGTTCCCGAATTTATTTCATAAACTCTACAATGTACTGTTTACTGCAGGTGGCAGTACGTTTACTTCATTTTAGTGACGGATTAATTAAAATTATTTTTCAAACGAGATGATATTATAATTCGCATTTTTCTTTAATTATTTATGAAAAATATTTTAAATTTTAATTTATTCTATTTTTTACATTTTATTATTTTGTAACAGCAACACTAGTTCATCCAGGTCAAGGAAATGCAGGGAAATTCTTGCAGTTTTTTATTATTTTTTTAACAAATTAATTCTATGTGAATTATTTCTTCCCTGTTATTATTAATGAAAATTTGGTGATGTTCTTTAATCAAAATGTGGGAAAAAGGTGTTTGTGTGATTATGAGAACAAAAGAAGGCGACGTGACAGCAAATACCGCATAGATTCTGAGCCTCTGTAAGAATATTTATTGAACGAATTTCTGCATTTGCTTCTACATTATGAAAACCGATGAATTTGGACTGATATTGGCAATATTTTTGTCGGAAGTATTTGCGGTTAACATCGTCTTAACAGTTGACCCAATTACGCTACTGTGCGTCGACCTACGTATATGAATACGGATTAATAAGATGTTATTTTTAGTACAGCTTTGCAGATAATTAATTATTTATAGATGCCTTGCGCGACAAGCGATTAGAACACTTGCATACTGTAAGTTAAGATTTTTGACATGTTCTTTGTCTTCAAATATGTTTCAATCATTAAATATTTTTCCTACTATATTATGAATAATTAATTTTAAAAATTAGCAAAAATTGTGGACAATGGGTCTTATCCAGACAGCCTTATTTATAAACAGCCAGTATTTCAATTTACTCTCATTTTGATCAAATTATGAATAATGTATTTTTAAAGTATTAAATAGTTAAAAAACATTTTAGATAAATGTATGCAAATTTTAATTCTTTGTTTTGTTTCAGATAAAGGAAGTTGCCTTTTTATAAAAACTTGTTTATTGCATAATATTAAAAAACTAATAAACATGATAAAAATACAGCAGGTTGTGAAATTAAAAATACATTCCAAGTTCTCAAAGATATTTAAATGCATATCATCTTATGTAGTTTATCTAAAATTCAATTTTATGGACATAGCTGAATCTCTGCATTTTCTAGAAAATTATTGTCAATCTATCCTGGTTGCAGCTTAATAGGATAATTCAAATTAATTTAGCGAAATATAGTGCCAAATATTATGTTTTCCAAACTAAAATACTTTCAAAGATGCCAAATAGTGAAATACTAGTTTACTGTTAAGATATTTTTTTTTTATAAAATATAGGCTATGATTACAAATATACATACTTAAGCCTGAAAATTGGGTATTGACATAAGGTTTAAACACCTGGGCCTTATGCCCTAAGGCCTGGTGCACACGGCAGTGATGAAGAAGCAAAATGTTCGCACTCTATCTTTGATTGTGTGCACATTTAC
Source organism: Malacosoma neustria (assembly GCA_963693495.1). Classification (NCBI taxonomy): domain Eukaryota; kingdom Metazoa; phylum Arthropoda; class Insecta; order Lepidoptera; family Lasiocampidae; genus Malacosoma; species Malacosoma neustria. Next base: position 3,781,768 of record OY856395.1, on the reverse strand, counting down.
TTACCTCCTGGTCGGTGCAGCTGTTTTTGACGCTTTAGAGTCATCTACTGAGAGGAACAGATTTGAAGTATTGCAAGGTAATTATAATAACTATACCTATGAATAACTTTAATATTAAAAAAATCTGCCCAGGTGGGAGGAACAATCTAAATTTTCAATATATGCCTTCTCTACGAGTTTAAAGCAGTAGAGGAATGGTAGGGTGGTTTTAGTGGATATGCTAGTGATGTGCCTCTTTATCTATTGTAGAGGCACAGGAGTCTCAATAGGGCCACGAGGCCCCAAGTGGTTGGGTGTCCCTTTACTATTTATTTACCCTTTCCTGACCCACTTTACTATATTTTTTATTACATTACTATATTTAACTTCATAATAATTTACAGTTCTATAATCCTCAAAGATGTGAATAATTTGAAAATACAAAATTTCAGCTATTGAAGGTATGATAATAAGGAAATATAACATAACTGAAGAAGACTTCAGAGTGATGGAAACCGTGGTTTTGAAGTCTGAGCCACACAAAGCGGGGCAGCAGTGGAAATTTACTGGAGCATTCTATTATGCCACCACTGTTCTTACTACTATAGGTGAGTATGACATATTTCGCACCTTTGGTAGTACAAGGTCATAAATGTACTTTTAGTGATTTTATAGAAGAGCCATTTTAAGATTTTTTTACATTCAATACTGTATTCTTCTGCTTATATTATTTTGAAATCATTAAGAAGATCATTAATCAAACTAAAAGGTAAAAAATAATTTTCAATAAATTTAAATTAAGGATAGTGGGATTAACAAAAAATGAATTTTATTATAAAAAAGCATGGGGTGCTTTTTAAGATATTTTCAAAATAACAATTGACAACAAGCTCCCCACACTTTTTTTACAATAAAATTCATTTTTTTTTGTTAATCCCACTATCCTTAATTTAAATTTATTGAATTTTTTTTACGTTTTTGTTTGAATTTTTATAAAAGCGTGTTTTTTTAGTTTTTTTTTTTTCATTTACAATTGTTTCTCGCTAACTTTCATACCTCAATATGTCTACTATGTAATATATTATTACATAGCATCAATATGCAATACAATGTCTACCACTTTTGTATTGTATTTTCTGCTGGTTTATGGGAGAAAATGAAGTATTATTTAATTTTATTTTTCAATCTTACATTGATTGATTTAGATAATTTGATAAAAATAAAACTATACTATCAGATAGCTTCGATATCGGAGTGGGTGTTCATCAAGGAAGCGCCATGATGCCATGAGCCCTTTGATGTTCAGCATCCTGATGGATTTTCTTACCGCAAAAATACAAAAATCCACTCCGTGGAACCTTTTATATGCCGACGACGTAGTACTAATATCCGATAACTTTCAAGATGTACAAGACAATTTAGAGCAATGGAGGGAGGCACTTGAGTCAAATGGCTTGCGCATCAGTAGAACTATGACAGAATACATGGTCTTTAACTTCGATCCGGATAACTCCGCGCACGCGGACGTCAGGCTAGATGGCACAGCTCTACCTAGAGTACAGCTCTACCTACACTTTCAAGTACTTGGGTTCCATTATCTCGGCGGATGGAGCCATTGAAGCGGATATAGCTCATCGGACAACCTGTGGGTGGAGTAAATGGCGTACTCTCAGGCCAAGGCCCCACCGCGGGTAGTACGCTTAGAGGTAAGCTTAGTTGTCAAGACGCTTCGATACATAGTGGCCATACTGCCTGGCTACAAAACTCGTGTCTGGTGATCTAAAGTGTGGTTGTAGACGTATATTTTGTTGTGCTAAAATGTCTCTCTCAAAATTATCTAAAAAATTGCTTCTTACTGGAAGCACTATCCTCAAATTTCATTCACTTAACCAAAGGTATCGAACATGTTGGGTACATGATATTAACATGTTGAGATCCAGTGAAGGGGAATTCGTAATTTTATACTAAAAACTGCGTAACTACCCCGACAAATTTTTTGACTTACGTATGACACAAGATACCTTTGATCTTTATACTTTAAACAGAGGCTATTATTAATTCTTCCATGATGCATCCCAGTAATCCATGCAAAAAACCAACACGACCGTTCACTTCGCTAACCGCTAGGCGACTATCGAGGCGCCAAGCGACCCACTCAGCGAGCGGTGGGGCCGCGCACATAACGTGCCTTGTGTTGGTTCACTAGGATAAGTCATCGAAGCGATGAGCTAACCTCTTGCCGCTAAGCGTACCACCTGCGGTGGGGCCTTGGCCTTACATGAGTACTGTGCGATAGCAAAATGCCAATTAGAACAAAAGGCAAGGTTTATAAAACAGCTATTAGACCAGCTCTCCTCTACGGCAGCGAGGTATGGGCTGCGAGGAAAAGCCATGTACAGAAGCTACACACGACCGAGATGCGTATGCTGCGCTGGGCGGACGGAGTTACACGGAGTAAAGACAGGGTGCGCAATGAACACATAAGAGGTACTTTTAGAATTGCACCAATTGCAGAAAAAATCACGGAGTCTAGGCTGAGATGGTACGATCATATACAGCGAAGACCAGATGACCATGTCGTGAAGAAGTGCCTTTCCATGGCTACAAAGAGGGGAGGGAGGGGAAGGCCCCCAACTACATGGTGACAAATGTCCGTAAGGATATGAAGCAGTTGGGGCTTTCAGATGACGATGCATACCAGCGGAATAAGTGGCGCCTCAGCACCAGGAAAGCCGACCCCGCGTAACGGGAAAAGGCGCGGCCAAAGAAGAAGAAGAATAAAAATAAAACTATACTGAAAGAATATTACTTATTAAATTAGCACATTGTCTTATCCCAGCTATGTGGGGTCGGCACAACATGTCCCCTCCTTCTTTGACTTTCCCCTATTCGTCATCTGAACATTCACACCATTTTTGCCATATCATCTTTTACACAATACATCCATCTTTGCCTCTGCATTGCCTGTTTCTCGACTTGCAGAAGGCCTTCGACTGTGTTCCTCGCGCGGTAATCTGGTAGGCATTGCGATCCAAAAGGGTTCCAGGGGCCTATATTGACATCATCCAAGCATGTACCGTGATTCCGATTCCGTAGTTCGGACCGGTGTTGGCGACACAAAACCTTCTTTCCCCATCACTGTCGGGGTGCACCAAGGATCCGTCCTTAGTCCGTTTCTGTTTAGCATGGTATTAGACGTATTGTCAGACAGCATCAGAAACTCACATGAGCAGGACCCATGGCTGGTGCGACGCGTGAAAGCGTGGAAAGAGTCGTTTGAGAACGGTGGTCTGAAGCTCAATGTGGCGAAGACCGAGTACTTGGCCTCTAACTCCACAGATCCCACACCCGTACGCATAGGCGGCGACACGGTCAAGCGCACAAATCAAGTGAAATACCTGGGATCTATATTTCACGCGTCTGGTGACATCGATTGCGACGTCAAGACACGCATTGCTGCCGCGTGAGCCAAATGGCATGACGTAACTGGTGTCATTTGTGACCCCAAGAAGCCGGTAAAGTTGAAGGGACAGGTCTATAAGACCATCATTAGGCCCGTCCTTTTCTACGGCTGTGAAACGTGGCCGGTGTTAGAGCGACACAAGCAGGAACTACGTGTCACAGAGATGAATATGCTGCGGTGGATGTGTGGAGTGACGCGGAAGGACCGCGTTAGGAACTCCCGCATTCACGGCGGTCTTCACGTCCGTGACATTGCGGATAAATTGCAGGAGTGTCGGCTCTGTTGGTACGGCCACGTTTTACGGCAACCGGATGCTTTCGTGGGAACAAATGTCTGGCCATGCCGAATCTGCCGGGCCCTGGCAGGAGGGTTGGACCCCCCTGCGTGCCAATGAGCTCACTACCAGGGATCCTGAAGATCGTGCGAAGGGGAGTAGAAAAAGTCGGAAAGCGGACCCCTGGCATCGAAATGGAAGTTTAGGTTGCGACCGGGATACAACGCTTAGATGATCATCATCTATGGCATGATGGCATTCTTCTCTTAGTATAATATACCCATACCAGGCTAACCTATTACTTTTCAGCTTTTCAATTGCTTTCAAACTTACTCTGATATATTCTAATTTTGTCCATTTTTGTAACTCCACTCATTCTATCTTAACATTAGCATGTCTGCTGCGTGCAATAACTTTTTCATCTTTCCCTGGGTCCAGCATTCCGATCTATACAATCTTATATATTTCACCTTTAAACTAAAACTCTCGGCACTCGTGGGTCGCAAATTAGTACATTCTGTTTGTATATAATTAAAAATTATTATTATGTTCGCTATACATTTTTTTTTGTTCTGGGAGGAGGAAAAATGCCCTTACGCACTAAGTGATGCACGGGGCCGCGGCAGGTGCGTGTGGGACTCACAGGTATTCAGATACCCACTAAAAATCTCCCCCAGGCTCCTCTATCGCTAATGCCCGGGGTGCCGAGAAATGGCGCGAGCCGACTGCCGCCACCCCAAACAGCGTTGGCCTGCAATGGGTGCGACCTTCTCCAATCAGGGGAGACAAAATCGCTTGACCCCGAGAGCAGTTAAATTCCCCATTCCCGCACACGTAGAGTGAGCGGGCGCGGAGCATATACCTATATCAAGTTATAATAGACATGTTATTTCCAGGCTATGGACATTCGACGCCTGCTACAATTGGTGGCAAACTATTCACGATGTTCTACGCGATAGTAGGGATACCTCTTGGACTCATCATGTTCCAGAGCATCGGTGAACGAGTCAACAGGCTCAGCAGGTAGACTTTGAAGTTATTATGGCGTCATACTTAAGACTAAAGGTGGTCGCCATCCAGGCGGGCTTAGAGCCCTACCAGGGAAGGTGGTTTTGTCGCCGTTTTACGAAAGGCGCGCTCTGGCCGCAGGGGTTATTTTTACTCCACTCCTTTTCGGAGAAAAAACTTTTATGACGGGCGCTCCTTTATTTTCTTAATATTTTTTATCATGGCTAATCATAAAATTAAAGGACTTTTTATGCAATATAAATCTAAACTTTTTCGATGCATCCATATTAAAAAAAATTGCACAAATCTAAGTCTTGTGTAATGTATCATTAATTGTAAAAATATTTTTAATTGTTTAACATGTGTAATATTTTGCAGTTGTAAATCGCAATATAATACGAGTAATATACTAGTATAATATGGTTTTCTATATTGTATGTATATCTATTATGCTTGAGAGGTTTTATCGTATCTCCTATAGATAGCGTTGTACAATATTGCTTGATTATTATTTGACAAATCGGTTAAATTAATTGTTATTTGGCTATTTCTCTCACCTGACACACATATTCCAGACGAACGTCTCAACCATGTATGTAATGTGACTTTTCTTGTTTTCTTGTTTGTGAGTATTTACACCATGCGAAGTGCTCCCTGGAGCCAGCCACACAGGCGACGAATTGTGCTGTACAATTATTATTTAATATTTCATTATTCCGGTCTATAAGTATGCCGTCATAATCTTGCGTTGTGGCATTAGTAACACAAGGTTCAGTACCTTTGCGGACAACAGCGTATTCGCGGTGTCCGTAGCATCGCAAACATCCGTAAGCGACGAACCTGCTTACTATTAAGTGGGCCGTCAGCCTGCCTGCTGGTCCTCACCAATAAAAAAATCTTATATTTTTATCAAAATAATACCAAAATATTATTTTTATAAATAAAATAATATCAAATGTGACCACTTAATCTGGAAATATAAACTTTGCTGAAACCTCTATCGTTGCAAATGAGGCTTAATTGACGTCCTCCGTGAGGTAACGGCAAACGTACGTCAGTAAGCTTGTAGAGATTACAAGTTCGATTCCCGTACTGTGTTTGATGTTCATGAATACGTATTTATTTACAAAAGAAAAGTATATATGTAGTATATTAGTTGTCTAGCACCCATAACACAAGTGCTACTTTGGGACAAAATGGCGCTGAGTGACTTGTGTAACAAGCTGCGTATGCAATTGCAGCGTGATAATAAAGGCGTTGAAACGCGCGCTGAAGTGCAAGCAGACGACAGCTTCTGAGGTAGATCTGATCTGCGTGGTGACGACGCTGTCGTCGCTTACGATCGCGGGCGGTGCGGCCGCCTTCTCCTCCTGCGAGGGCTGGACGTACTTCGACAGCGTCTATTACTGCTTCATCACGCTCACCACCATAGGTAAGTCTGCAGTTTTCAGCAATAGAGTGATTCAAGAGGAAGGTTTAAATATATAATACATACATATTATAGTAAAGAAAAGCCGAAAAATTCGAAAAATTAAAAAAGTTTTGTAATGTGATGTCGTAATAAACATATTTTTGTGCGCTTAAATCGCAAACGCTGGCTGGCTAAACCTTACGAGATAGATCAAATTATTGTACTACGGAATTGTATATCTTAAAGCCCGCGATGGCTGAACCAATTTTGATGACTTTCGGTATAGATATAGAGTGAATCTTCAAGAAGGACATCGGCTACTTTTATTATTGCAGTTTTTTTATTTATATGGGAGAACAACGTTTGCCGGGTCAGCTAGTTTATAATATTATGAATTACAAGTCAAGGCATATTGACTTTTCATCCAAACTAGCATCTGTAACGGCTAATTATTGCTTATTGTACTTTGGATTTTGTACCTATTATATATTAACATAAATTATACTTCGAAGTTAATTTTGATAAAAAGTTATTATTTTATTCTTCAGGGATTATTATTTGCCTACTTTTTGATTGTAATATTTGCTCCTCTTCGTTTCCGAGATTTTCTTTTTTTGTTTCTTTTTAAAACGCTTTTATTAGTTTCTCCTGTATATTTGTTTGTACGGACTCCTTTGAACTCGATTTGGACACACTTTAAACGGTCAGATATAATTTAAACGTTGTAGACTTATCCAAGGCCGATGACAAATCAAAATCTTTTATTTGCTCAAAATTTAAACTTAATTAACTTAAGTTTATAAAAGCAGTTACAGACTAAAACGGTACATTATGGTATGTAAACATACATAAATTAACTATTCTACCGGAACGCTATGATGGCCGTTTTGACGTTTGTCCCCACTCATGAAGTTTCGTATTAATTAGTAATTACATTTGAAGGAGCAAATTGCTGTTCTTTATTGTCAATAGTGACGTGCAGTTAGTCACAATAAAGAACAGAAATTTGCCCCTTCAAATGTAGTTAATTACTAATTAATACGAAACTTCATGAGAGAACAAACGTCAAAACGGCCATCATAAAGTGCCGGTAGTATAATATACATAATTTTAATGTCATCTCTCAAATACAGACACGCTGTCGTCTGCGTAGGTGAACTGGAACTTCGGTCACTTATGCCGGAACACAATACAATTATTATAGCAGCATATATAGAGACCAAGATTGGTTGCCACTCGGGCTTGAAGCCCCACCACCTAGCTGGGGTTATTTTGTGGCCTTTTACGACAGGCGGAGAGATGAAAAGATCACTTCACTGTACACATGGTGATGACCTTGAATAAACTTAATGAACTTTTATAAAATTTAATTCATTTATTATTTGTTTAATAATGTTATTAAATATTAACTGAGTTTAATTTTCGAATTAGAACATCTATACGCTTCTCATAAAAAGGGTATTGAGAGGAAACGCGTGTTTAAAGGTTTCGGGGACATGGTGGCGCTGCAGAAGGACAACGCGCTGAACCGCAAGCCGTCGTACGTGATGTTCGCGCTGATCTTCATCCTGTTCGGGCTGGCCATCGTGGCCGCCTGCCTCAACCTGCTCGTGCTGCGTTTCGTCACCATGAATACCGAGGACGAGAAGCGCGACCAGCAGCAGGCCGAACAGGTATGTCAATTCTTCAAGGTCTGGTTAAAAAACAGGTTTGGGGCGTCGGCAACAGTCATGACCCCACACTTCGGGCCTTCCACGGCTTGCTTTCACTCTCTCCCCATACAGCGGTCGAGTCAAGGTCTCTCATCTCACATCTCAAGGCATCTCACAGGAAGCGCGTCCCAGACCTTGCTCCCACGGAATTGGAACACCTTTTTCGACTGGTCGCAGTTAAAAAAAGCTCGCCGCTTTTATCGTCCCTTCCTTTAAAAGTGAAGACATATGAATTACATTAATAACTCAATTCTCAGGCGCAACAAGTTGCGGTGCGGCTCGAGGGTGACGTCATAACGGCGGATGGCGCTGTGTTGAGGGGGGTGTCGAGAGGTACTCGACTCCCGGCTGATCCTAGGCAAATTATCACAGGTATCAAACAAATATGTTCTTTATGCTGTACAAATAGGAAATATTATAAGTTACACATCTTACCTAATTACACCGCGTTCTGTCGTAAAAATTAAAAAAAATTAGGTAGGATTTCCGTAAAATCCGTTCTTAGTGAGCATCTACATCGCGAAATAAGTAACTATGCTAAATTTCAAGTCAACCGGGTGTATAGTTTTATTTGTTTGCAGTATTTAAATTCTAAAGCCAATACGTAATGTTGGGAGGTCACATAAGTCTTGAGGTCCATCGAGTTCCTGTAGTTATGGGTCAGCAGCACGCGATGCCATGCCAAACACCCATAGGCGGACGGTAACTGCTAAACTCTAAGCGGGCCGACAGCCTGTCTGTCCTACAGCAATAAAAAAATTAAACATCTTATTCTCTCACATTCCTATCTACATTCTGTGTATTAATATATTACTTTAACACGATTTAAAGTTACTTTATTAAGTATTCTAGACATTTTCATGATATTAAGCATAGTCTTCTTACATCAGCCCTGCTTTGTAACTTTTCTTAATTCCTTGACCGTATAAGTATGGACAGAACAGATCATGAATGCATCTAAATGTCTAATTCCAGGTGACACTTCATTGATACCTCTGTACAGTGACGAAGAATATGCCCCAAGCGTTTGCAGTTGCTCTTGCAACTGCTTCGGACCGAACAGGTGAGTGCTGCCATATAAAACACTAGCTATTGATTCAGTAGTACTGGTAATTGATTCACATTTTTCAAGGAACTATGAACTGGTTATGTTACCAGTTTCTCCCACGGACGATCTGAAACTAATTAGTGGGAACTATTGCCGAATAATAATAATGGCGATTAACACATTTTTATCCAGAGATTTCTTTAGTCGTTTGGTTTAAAACCCGCGCCTTAAGAAAAAAAAATACTTCGAAATGAAAACAAATTAAAACTAAATTATAATTAATCTTATGATAAAAACGTTGACAACAACTGGTTTGAAGTCCCTGACTGCTGAGCTAGGTGCAAAAAAAGACCTGTGTTAGCAGTTATAGTATGTGCGCTGTAGCATGGTGCGGGTGACAGTTTCAGTAACGTTTCGTTTCACTCTTGAAAGTTGCCGCGATTTACAAATTATGACTTAATATTTCAGCTGTACCACATTCGTAATATATTATATTATTAATGATTGTAGTAACTTAAATTTAACCCAGCCATAATGTTCTAGTCTACAAATAAAATCAAATTGAAAGAAAAATTAAGCAGTGTTATGCGTATAACGTAACGCCATAGATGTATTTAGTGCTGGGATGTATACTGCTACGATGGATGGTCGATATTTTTTATAATAAAAATCGTATATTGTGCGTAGTTCAATTTATATTGTTAAAAAGTCTTGCCGCAACGAAGTAACACCTCCCTTAAACAAATCCGCTCCTTTCAATGATTTTATAAGCTTGAGCAATGTGGGCAGCTCCATTCCTCTATAATCATAAACATGATTTCTAATAGCATCCTTAGCAAAATCATTTAAATCTGTGATTGGCTTCACCTTGGTCCGTTTTTTGTTGGGTATCCATAGTTTATTTTCAGACATCCCTTCTTGGCCAATTTTCTTACGTGCTATACGCGAAACAGTATTGCAAGCAGTATTGTAAATATCAAGAGCTTCGCTACTCGTTCACCAATTCTATTCAATGGTAACAAAGGTCCATTATTTTGTAGTTCTCTTTCAAAGTAGTCTCGGAGGCGAACAACAAGCTCCCTGGCCTGACTGCCCAAAACAGTTTTTTTTGTATGCTTTAGGCATGGTAATAACAACAAACTTTAACAAATAAAACAACAAACTCAACAAACTCAACAAACTATAACAATTTAACGAAAAAGAAAAGGAACAAAGAAATCGAAATACGTGTCACATACAAGGCGCTAGCACTCGTACTGACAGCATCTCACAGGTAAACAAAATGGCCGCCGCGCTGATGCGCCATAGAGTAAAAATGTTGTCAAGAAAAAAAATTCATAAACACGATTTTGATAATTTTATACAAGTACAAAGACAATATTTATATTGACAAGTTTATACACGTTATTTATTTATTTATTTTATTTAAATTCTATCTATCAGACAATATTATAAGTAGATTTGAAATATCGCATAGACCATAGTCGATATATGTTTAATCCCTAGAAACTACGCATTAGTACATCAGTGACAACGGAGTCTCCTCATAAATACCAATTAAATAATAATTTGCTTTTTAAACTAATTTTCATAACAGCATTAAAGAGAACTAGATTTATGCTGCGGGTATCGTCAACGATAAAAATGATTTTTGCTACACGTCACATCCCTAGTCATGTGGTACTGACAGATGTCAACGTTATACAGGCAACTGTCACCCGCACCATGCTACAGCGCACGTAGTATAGTGTTTCCACATTCGATATGTTTAACATGTTCGGCACCGCGTCACTCATACTTGGGTTACGGCTATGAATGAATGAATGAAATTTCTTTATTGCATACAGATACTTAAAACTAACTTAAAATATACAAAAATATAATGCTGTATGACAATGTTCGACCTTATCGTTTAAAGCGACCTCTTCCAGGCAACCTGGGTATGCTTCCGTGGGGACCACGTCACTCACATATGGGTGACACTCTTCTTGTTCAAGTTAACTTTTTTTTATTGCTGTAGGACAGCAGACAGGCTGACGACCCGCTTAGAATTTAGCAATTACTGTCGCCTATAGGTGTTCGCCACGCCACTGGCATCGTGAACACGCTGCTGTCCCACAAGAGTACAGGAACTTGGGTCACTAATGCCGGAACACAACACAAGGTTATTATGGCGGCATACTTAAGACCAAAGGTGGTCGCCATCCAGACGGGCTTGGGGCCCTACCACGTAGCTGGTGGGTTGTTTTGTCGCCTTTTACAACAGGCCGAGTCAGGGCTAGGAGTCTATAGCGGACAGACAACGTGACACGTAATTTATATATATTAAGAAGTAAACCCACCACCCAACTACGACAAAAAACTTAAGTTTTAAGCAATAAGGCTATCATATTATTTTTTATAGCTGTGGAACAACAAATAGGCTGACGGTCCACTTAATTAGTAATCACTTACTGAATGTTCGCAACGCCAAGGACACGTTAACATGCTGTCCGCGTAAGGAAACAGGAACCTAATCGCTTATGCCGTTATATTATAACACAACACAAGGTTATTATTAGAGACAATGTTGGCCATACAAGCTTGGAATCCTATCAGCTAGGTAGCTAGGTTTTTTTTATCACGCTTTAGGACAGGCCGCCCTCGCTCACAGGAGTCAGCATTCTAACTCCGCCCCTGCACTGTGAAAATGTTATATGTAATTAGTTATATTAATTGCAATTTCTTTCCTTCTAGATCCATACCATACCGCGACCCTCTCTCGCCAGTACCACCGACAAATATAAAACAAATAAAATCCAAAAACTACAGAGAATTTGGTAGTATTCCTCGATATATAGAGAAATCGGGAAAGTCAAATTCTCAATCATTACGGCTCAACTCAGCATCAGGTTATCTATATATGAATGCTAGAAATGATTTCCAATTAGACCCCGAAGATTTTAGGGAGATGGTGGCAAAGCAAAGAGAACAGTTGCGTAGAGGCATGATGATGTACGAAATGAAATGTAACAACAATGATTTAATACATCCATACAGGCCTAGCCTAAGTACTAAAGAAAGTCTACACAGCTCTTCATTATATTCAATGAACATACGATCAGATAATAGAAGCAACGATCCACTAGTCGATGATTATGATTCAGAAATATCTAGTTATGCTAGGAAAAAACTATTGAAAAACATAACGAGGAATACGAAACCAGTTGAAAATTACTTCTATGATGATGCAATATTGCATTTCGATGAAGAATATGAATTTGATGGTTCAATACTGTTTGCGAAACGAAGAAAATCTATAGATGCGAATTGGGAAGGCTTCGCTTGGGAGATGCCAAGGCACTACGGAGCAGATGCAGTATCAAACGATGGAAGTTATGGTTACTACTTACCAGATGAAGATGAACAAGAACAATACTTTATTAATGATACTCTAACATTTAATCTACCATCGCATCGAGCGAGTATTTAGTGAAATTGTGAATATGTGCCAAAACTGTGAATAAATTGTTCGTTTAAGTTTAAAAGTGAACAAGATTCTGCATAAGACATCTAAGAGCAAGTACTGTAATTTTTGTTTTATTAGTGGATATATACAATGATGTATTTATTCATTGGATAAATGTTGAAGCAAAAATGAACTACGCAAACACTTAAACCAGCTTTAAAAAAAATTATGTTCGTTTAAGTGGTTATTACAAGAGAAGTCAAACTTAAGAGATACAACTTAGGCAAGTAGTTACGTTACAGCTATAATAATGTACCATTTTTATATTGGTGGTATAATTGTATATTATTTTCTTAGCGTGTGAATATAGTCCCTTATTAAGGACTACCCCAACACTAGTAAAATGCGAAAAGCTTACCATTGGTGTAGCGTAGTGGGGACAGCAGAGGTGGCACCTTTGGAAGGGGGGGTGGCAAACTTTCACGATAGATAATCATATCTTGTTATTAGCTCCGCAAATTACTATTGTGCTTGAACCATTACACATTAACATCCACATGACGTCATCCAAAGCTAATAAGTCAAGTAAACAAAAAAATTGTTATAAATGTTATCTTTTTAAAATACATATAATCACGCCTCTTTCCTGTAGGGGAAGGCTGAGACCACTTCTTTCCACTTGCTACGATCCTTACATACTTGTTTCGCTTCGTCCACTTTCATTATTCCCTTCATACATGCCCTTCGGTTTAGGGTACTCTTGACCTGGCCTTTTTTCAAGACGTCCCCGATCTGGTCTCGGAATGAGCACGGAATTTTCCACTACTTACACTGATAAAATCGGGGACTCCCCTTTCTTTAAATAAATGTATAATAATGACATCATACTCATTATAGCGACTGGCAACATCGTACTGGCTTGTAGGGATTACCCGTATTTTATTTTTTACTTTATGTTTGAAAATAAAATTATTTAAATGACTATTCTTGCCGAAAAGTTCTTTAAAATTTGCTAAATATTAAGTATAGTTTTTTTATTTGAAATACCTGTTTAAGCTGTGATGTAATGAAAATCTTTGGATTTTGATATAAGTATAGCTTTAGTTTTTGTAGGTGTGGCTCCAACGCCTTTTGTATTGATTTTGCCAATGTCTAAGTAAGATATAAAAGTAATATAATTAATAATATACATAGTATACAATGAAATATTTATTAACAAGACAAACATAACAACGGTTATCAAGTGTATAGAGCATAAACACTATATAAGAACTCTTTACCAACTCTATACCAACACAAGAGGGCGGCAAATTTCTTCCACCCCGGGCGGTTGATACCCGCTGCCTGAGGGCTGGCTACGGGATAGTGTGGAAATCCCGTGCAATGTACCCGTACGCCCCCCACAGTGAACAAGGAAGACTCACCTCGCTGGTTTACCCACTAATAATACCCCTAACCCAGTGTTCTTGTTCTGCCTTTGTCTTTGGCTTCAGTTTGGTGCCCGGAAGGGATGGGGAGATGCCCGGGATGGGGTATGCTTTCGCATGCGCCTCCTGCCCAAGCAGGTAGTAGATGCCCCTGCTCATATAGGCTCGTAATTAATAGCAGGCCCCAAAGTGTAATTCTAGATGCATCTAAGATGAAAGCAGAATATTGTTTACTTTAACTTGAACTTTAAGTGATTAGATAAAATAATAAATGGGCCAATTAAAACTATGTTTAAACTAGAGATTTTACAATTTCGCTGTAGTTTAAAAATTCAATAGCTTTTACACGTAGTTAGGGTAGTCGCGTTTTTTAAAACACCTATATATGCACTGTAGTGCAAAAAGTTGTATACATAGTAGGCATGTCTACGTAGTAGGATGGAACCTCGTCTGGATGGCCACCATCCTTGGTTTATAAGTATGCCGCCAAATAGCCTTTTGTTCCGGCATTAGTGACCCAGGTTCCTGTACCCCTATGTGACAGCATCATGGTCTGCATAACTGCTTAAGATTAAGAAGGTCATCAACCTGTCTGATGGTCCTCAGCAATAAAAAATATACTAAATGTATGTTTACAAATTTATTTATTTTTCAATTGTTGAGTAGATATATTTATATATAAAATTTAGTCGGATGGTATTTTATTCTGTGAGTTCACACATAAGGTCTGTACTCAGCTAGGCTTCAACCACATCTCTGGTGTATCAATGTTCCCTTAATTTCAAAGAAATACAATCTATCTATTAAAATTATGATAAAGTATACAACTTTTTGCATTCATATGAAAGTATTGAATAATTTGAGCAATGGTTACTGAAAATGTATGAAATTTAGAATAAAAAATTTGCTAAAAAAATATAGCTTGAAATGTTTTTTAAAATTCTTTATCTTTGAATTGAAACTGATAATTTTCTTCGCAAAGAAAGCTTTATTCTAATTTTACTAATTTCATTTGCATCAGAAACATGTTTATGTAAAATGTATATATACAGGATGCCTGACAAACCCGTCCAAATTTTTTTACGCACTAAACATCATTTAAGGAACCCATTTTTGCAAAAAAATTGTATGTCAAATTTTCACAATAAAATATTTCATATATGATCATTAATTCAATCATACAGAATAGTGCTATGGTGCAACCTTCGTACGTTAACCTGTTATTACCTGTCTCTGTCTCTGCCGCGTAAATGAGTAGTGCGTATTCGCTCGCCCGGTGCAATGCCGCCGTCCTCGGCCTTTTACTAGGTCAGATGGAAAAGTCATTGACACTCTAGCGCCGTATTATGTAAATTGCGAGTTCTTTGAATGACTGTGATGCTGATTACTCAACATTTTTGTACTATGTGATACAAAACTAAAATACATGTTTCTAATAACTTTTACTAAAGATTCTTCTGTGTGAATTTGGACGGATTTTTCAAAGTCCCCCTGTATATATTATATCAAATAGACGGAATAATCAACCAATTCGAAATAATGTGTTAATTAAGTTTTAATGTAACTTAAATTATCACAAATTGGAAATGTATATTAAGGTTGCAGATTGCTCTCTGTCACAAATGTTTCTAAAAAAGAATAAAAAACTGAAAACTACAAATACAGTACAGTAATCTCTCCCTTTAATACAGTAGATTGGTTCCGCGTTATAGGAAACGCGATGTAGGAGTATTCGCGTATAACGAGCTTGTATGACCCCATATAACGCGTTATGTACAAATGATTTACGTTTAACTTTCCTCATTAAATGAAATTTAAATCGAATTTTAAGAAAACACTATGTTATGACCGAAATATGTGCGGTTTATTAAAATCAAACTAAGAACATTTTAAATAAAAAAACATATGCATATGTAACTAAAAAACAGTTAATTTCACATTACAGAAACATAACGTGTGAAATCCTCGCGTTATAAGGGGGTATATACGTGTTATACGAGGGACTGAAATCGCGTAATATGAAAATGCGTTATAAGAGTACCGTGTTATATAGGGGGTTACTGTATTATAGAGTTTCTGATGAAATTATTGTTATAACTGTAAACCTACAAATAAAATTGTTTCATTTTCATGATTCTGGAAGTTAACTGTATACCTTTGGAAATACAATACATACGCACACACACACATACACACACACACATTGTACTGTACATTTTTGCACGCAATTTGTTTTAATTTGCTCCTTCATACATCTTTCGACTCAGTTTCTATTTATATGCAGTGTAGGTGGCAGTTGCACCAGACTGTAGACGCAGAATTGTATATGGAGTTGTACTATTGATAAATAAATAAATAAAAATAGTAACCATTGTTTGAAGTACAAAACAATAAAATAATAGTAACGAGCTTGGCTTCTTTGTAGATATTCTGTAATAATTGATCTGATACGCGATCGAATAGTGCGTACTATATTGGTTTCGCCCAACGATTCGTGTTATTGTTTAATAATTTTACCAATTTGTATAAAACTAAACTGAATAACTAAATTGATTTATAATGATTGTTATAAATAATTAGTAAGTAAAGACAATCAGTATTAAATGTTACGAATATGTATTTGTTATGTGCCAATATATTTATGTTGTTATGACTACTGTCACTAACTCAAAGAGTAATTTAAATTTTAAAATAATTTATTGAATGTAATTCATTTTTAACAGTTAAACGCCATGTCCGTCACTGTTGGACCCTGTGCCAAATTAGTCTGAAAATTTATAAAGGGGATGTAAAAAATTAAAAGTTATATCAGTGGATGCAATAAAAACACCATAACATCTTAAAAACTACATATTTAATTATATATACATAACTATGTACTAAATTTGCAACACACCGTTCGCTATATCGTTGTCAAATCAACTACTATGTGCAAAAAGTTAAGCTTTGAGATAAACAATTTATTGATTAACTCTCTCTCTAACTCTTAACTTGATTTATATTAATGATTCACATAGCGGTTTTATTATCAGTTTGGCTGGCAACCTAGTCAAAATGTAGAAGTTTATCAAAGACGATATACGAGCAGCTAATATGTTATTATACATAAATTAGGTATAGAATGTATTTATTTCCACACCCAGGGAGACTAATTGTGCATTTTAAATATATTTAATAACGATAGGTTCTTATTTTTATCTGTTCCCAATAGAATTACAAATATATTCTAAATATGTACCTATTTCGTATAATTGTTACTCTGTGTGGGTTAAATAAATATTATTGTCATTTATTTCTAGTCAAAAGTATCGAGGGAAATTTAAAAAATAGGCATGGCCATCTTGTTTTATATAATTATTAAGGAGGGCAGACGATAACTGTGTTCGTCCGTTCGAAATGTGTTGAAGGTGGCGCCACAATAACATCAGTGTAATTTATTTAGGTTATATTTATCATTAATTGAGGCGTGTGGTTGCAAAAATCGCTATAACAATATTTTTTGGATACTAGTAACTAAATCCATGCCTGTAATATTTGATTCGAATCGCAAAAAGGTGGAATATACCTATATAGAATGTGCAAATTGCACAAACTTTATTAGCGTGTTTTGCAACTACATGATTATATTGTGAACTATACTAATAGTTGAGGTTTTGCCAAAGATATTAAATTTTTAACTTAAAGATATTATATATTTCAATTCGACTGCAACAGCTTCTTTCGTGTAATCACTGTAGCTGCACTAACGCTATTTGTGCGGATTTTTGAACTGAACGGTTATTTACAGCCGGATAGTTTTTCAACTTCTCGCCCATACGAGAGTTCTGCGGAGGGTAATCCGTAATAATTACTAACTTATTTTTAGTTTAAAACAATTTATTTTTTATGGTTTAACCATTTTGTTAGCTGTAAGCGGAACAGTGAGACTGTTTTGCAAATTTTATTGATTTAAAACTAGTTATTCCTGTGTTAATGCTTCCATTATTTTGGAATAATTCTCAATTCAGGAGCGGAGATAGAACCCCTGCAGCCGGGATCGGCCTTTCGTAAAAGACGACAAAATAACCCAGCCTAGCTATGAGGTAGGGAACCAAGCCCGTCTAGGTGGCAACCACCCTTGGTCTTAAGTATGCCGCCATAATAACCTTGTGGTTCGGCATTAGTGAGTGACCCAGGTTCCTGTACCCCTATGGGACAGCAGCTCCCTCCAGCGTCGCAAACATTAGGCGACGGTAACTGCGTCTTACTGTCAAGTGGGCTGTCAGCCTGACTCCTGTTCCTCAGCAATTTAAAGCTAGGTCATAAGACAGTGCATGAGTTGTGTCCTAATTTCAATGTACATCTCATATACAAATCAGCTAACATCAATCAGTTTTAAATTAGGTATGCCGAATTATAATAATGAACTAAGATCAAACCAATTCAGTTTTGAGCGAGTTGCTTGATTTTGCTATCAACAAATGTCATTTTATTATCAAACTAATTTATTAATTTTGATACAAATCATCCTTTCGCTTAACTATTTTTAACATATAGTTTTTATCATACAGGTTCGATCAATTGAAGTAATTTAGCTGAATCTAGAAATTACTCCATATTTTGATTTTTTTTATTTATTTAATATCTTACCAATAATAGACCTATTTATTTTTTAAGCGTTGTTACTTTGATATATCCAACAGTATTATTTTAGGTCGGTATTATATTTACCCAATAAGTTGTATAAAGGCCCTTTACACCTTTGATTTTATTATTAATTGACATAGATATTCTACAGCTAGTCAAACTATTGTGTCAGGTTCTTAATATGGAATAGTTTTGCAATATAAGCTTTTATTCTTTAAATATGTTAGATAGTAATTGATTATTCAAGAGCTTCGACAATGAAAATTGTAGTGTAAATAAATTGAATCGAAAACTTGATTCAAGTGCTATTTGTTTTAAATACTATCTTGTAATACGTTTAAAATCGGTCAATGTAAACTACGTCTACAGTTAATGAGCATGGTTCCTAATGGGAGAATATTTCAAATTTTTTTTTAGATTATATCGCCTGGTAACGAACATATTTCATAATTAAAACTGTGATTTAACCAAAAATTTAATTGCATATTTTTTTCATATATTGGCATGCAGCTTTTCTATCAATATTTCACGTCACAGTGCCATGTTGTTAACCAAAAAACGCAATGTAATTTTAATGATTCATTTCTATCTAAGATTCTGTACCCGGGTGCATCCCCGGGGTAAAGACGGTCCTGTCACGCGTCACTATATATTAGGACAAAATAAATTTTTAAAACTGTATAGTGGGAATGGTATCCTGTATCTTCGATTTATAATGTTTAAACTTATTATATTCTAGGACCCCTAGATGGGGCAGAAGGCGTCCACAGTATCTCCATCTCGAACGATCCTGAGCGTCACTTGACCTCACTCCAGAGGGCGTATTATGAACTCTTATTTCCAGGCAATTTACGCCGTGAATTGAACTGCTAGGCAAATTCGTATTTTAAACACAATTTTCAGTCAGTCAGTGGTCACGTGACTTCAAGCCGATACCTGCCCGACTTTGGCTGACTGGCTGGCATTTTGACATTTAGTTGCCCGTTTTAGCTGTCAAAAAGTGACAAATATACCCATTCAGTTTAAACTGCCTCATCGTTACCTAAACTGAATTGTTTATTCGGAACAAGATTAAATATACTAATTAAATAATTAATAATCATGAGTGACGAATAAGAAGTGTTTGAGTTTTTGGAGAATGACAACGACGATCAAAGCACTAGTCAAATGCATAACCATTCCTTCCAAGACTTCACGGCACCATGCCCTTCACTTTCCCACATCCACTTGGAATATTCACGGGCTTGAGCGGTTTAATTAAACCCCATAGCAATTTCCCTACGAGAATTCAAAAACTCCCACAATACTTCCAATTGGATGAGTCACCCGGCGCCGAAATAAAAAGTTCATTTCTTGAAAGTCATATCAACTAAACAATTCAAAGAACAAAACATATTCAAAAATACTTACTCCATAACTAAATATAATTAATTGAAGTCGCAAAGAAAAATGTTAAGAAAATGCGTAGGTATTGAAATTCCCGCTGAATCAACAAAGTATTGTACGAGTGTCGTTCGAAAACTTTATCCCACAACATTCATGGAATATACGCCTTACAAATGATGTAGGTAAATATAAGCTAGTAAGTCATATTATTTAGTTTTTTTGTTTAAATTTAATGCTTTAGGTAAATTGCGTTTAGTAAATATATATTATGTTGGATTTTTAATACAAACGACACTGCAAAATATAACCGTAACTTACCGACAAAAACAACAATCAAACTTCAGAACGGCGCTTTAAAAAATCACAAGACAAATAATCCATTCATAAGTCGGGCAGTTTTATGTATGTCTTATTACGAAATTTAGCCAAGCAATGACTGTGAACTGAATTGCCTGAAACTTGCATGGTTTTTAGGAGGTCGTAATACGCCCTCAGGTCTTTCCGATGATGGTCTTCGCTTCGTCAGTAATAGAAAGTCTATATAGCTTGTCCCAGGGAACCATGTCAGATAATTATTAGGCCAATTTAAGTATTATAAATATTGTTAAAAGACGATTATGTGCGGATTCTTAAATTATAAATTGCGATACTGATCTAAATAATTGTAGTTTTATTAATGACAGTTGTAACATACATCGGATTTCAATAAATAGAATATTAAAGAAATTATATTTTATTCAATATACTAGTTGACCCGGCAAACGTTGTTCTGCCATATGAATAAAAAAAATAGCATATATCCTTCTCCAAGGTACAATCTATGACTATATCAGCGGTTTACGCGTGAAAACACAAGAAAACAAACTCACTTTCGCATTTATTATATTAATTAGGATTCACGACTACTGCTTGAATTTCTTAAATCTTTAAGAAAACAGGCCAGGCCACTCAATGGACAGTAAACCCCTAGTATTGGTTTGAAACGCCAAAAACAAACATTGTTGTTCTTCATAGATGAAATTAACCTTGTTTTTAGTGACCCATGTTCCTGTACCCCTATACAGGGCTGTAGCTAGAGTCGAATTTGAGGTAGGGCATCATTGGTTACAGGTAGGGCAGAAGTAAAAATTTATCATAATTGATTTGCCCTCGAAGCACGGGCTCCTAAATCAATCACACCATGGACAACGCCCCATACCACTCGATGCAAATTGACAAGCCAGCTGCCCAATAATATAAATAATATAATCTTTATTTGTAAGAAACATGGTGAATACATATAGGTGACTTGTTCAAATTTTATAAATGTACAACACGTTTCGCCATTTCTGGCATACAAATTTCTTTATAAACCTAAAAAATAAAAATCTTAACATTAAATTATTTTATATATGTTACATATTTTTGTTAATCTCTTTCCCTGTAATGTCCATAAAGATAATATAAAGTATGTCAGTATTATTTAAAAATAAATGTCATCGAATTAATTATTGTCATTGAATTATAATTGGATTAATTACATGTTCTTTGGTTACAATTATATATATATATATATATATATATATATATATATATATATATATATATATATATATATATATATATATATATATATATATATATATATATATATATATATATATATCATGTCTCTAATTAATTTTTCCATTTCAGTGTTAACAATACCTGAGTCCGCGTGATTTAAAGTAATCCCAAAAGAAAGCTGACATCGTCGCATGGCTTCAAAAAAATGGCGTAGATGCAAACATAAATATGTTATAAGCGGAATTAGTACGTATTTTAAAAGAAAACAAACCAACCAAGATACGATACGTCATTGACGAAATAGCGTTAGAACATAGGCACAGAGTTATAACGGTTACCGCCTTACCATTGTGAATATAATGCAAATGAGTTGGTGTGGGCTCAAATTAAGGGATATGCTGCAAGACACAATACAGAACCCCCATTTACCAAAACAAAAATGTTATAAATATTAGAAGAAGTTTGTGAACATGTGACTAAAGGAGCCTGGGAAAAGGTTGTGAATAGAACTGTTAAATTAATAAGGGAAGATTATGAAAGAGATGTGAACATAGATAATATTTTAGAAAACGAACTCATAATTGATGTAGGTGATGATAGCAGTGACGACGGTGAAAATAGCAGTATGGACGAATCTGATTAAATATAGCCTTTTATGGCACCTTTTTTGGTCTGTTTTTGTATTAATTTGTTTCGTGTATGCATATAAAGTATATATATTTATTTTCATTCCAATAGATCGTTCTAATATATTAAGTAAGCATTTATATTTTGGTTTTATTAAACCTTTTCAATCGTCGAAGATATTATTTTTACGAATGCGAATAAAATCATGTCTTGAAGTATTATAGCTTAAATCATAAAAATTACATTGTGAAAAATTAAAATTCCGACCTAACTTAGTCCTTTTGCTCCTGGAGCTAGTATTGCTTGCTTAGGTACACTTTATCATACGTTTTTAGAATCCACACATACCAGACATGTTATTAAGATAATGGGCAGCTATAGCGTCATACCTTTTTTTCACAATCATGGCTCAAAACTACAAGTAGTGAAAAAAAAAACAAGGAAAAAATACTTGAAATGTTAATTTTATTAATGTTTTATGATAAAAACGCCTCTAAATCTAATTAAATTAAATAAAACAAGTCTCTAGGAGTACGATGCCACAAAAATTACACAAAAATACCAAATTTAGTCGAAATGGCACCCGATTGAATGGCCAAAGGAACCATTTTTACACTGTTGGTAAAACTGACATAAAACAATGATTTTATTGCAGCCTGACATCTGGACTGGACAACCTCCACTTACCGGATTATCTACTATTTACAACAGACCCTGTAGATGTAGAATAACAATACACTTTTTGATTTGAAAAGAAACTCAATTTAATATAAAACTTTGTCTTACATTAAACAATAAACTATGACAACAAATGAAAACTGAACGCTAACAAAATGACCGGCTAGCAACGCCCTTGACAAACCACTACGAAAACAAACTCAACTCAAAAATTAACTCTTCAACAAAATGAACTCCTCAACTCAAAACGAACCCAATCCTTTTAAAATGCGAGCAAGACCTATACACAAGTGAAACTAAAACGTTAGCGCGATCCAGATAAATCACGTTTTTTGCCAGCGCCATCTAGTGTCTCAATATTAAAAACTAGCTCCGCATACGAATGATACATTTTTTTATCACGGGAATTACGATCTTCGGCGCGAAAAGGTTAAAAGAAAACATCAATGAGGAGATATCCGCGATCCCTCGCAGCATGCGTCAGCGAGTTTTCCAAAGTTTGCGTAGTCGATTACGATTTACGATTAGTGGCGACGATGAGATGGGGCATACTTAACCTGACCATTTTTTTTTCGTGTAAAAGCGGGACGCCTACGGAATTTCGTATATAAATAAATACATATATAGGATACGTCGGATAAGTTTAAAAAATGACTTGAAATAATTTATTATGGTATCTTACCCTCACTGACATCTTAATTCTTACACCAACTTGCCCTAAAAATAATATTTATAATTTCGCAACAAAAAACTACTTTGCTACAGCAAAATTGGAGTTACTTTAGTATGTAATTTGTAATACAATAACGAGTTGGAATAAGTAAGTATTCGGTAAGTTTCTAATATACACATTCACAACAGATAAATGAACTATCATTTTTCGTCTATCCCGTTCTCGCACGTCAGTCGCTCGCTCCCGCTTGTTCCTGTCAACCCGCGTCTACGCTGCGCTGCTGTCTTTCGCGATATTAATGTAGGCAAGTATGAAGGTTTATTCGTAAAAGCGGGACGTTTGTTCTCGTTGGGGACAGCGGGACGGACAGCCTCAAAGCGGGACGTATGGTCACGTTAGGCATAAGATGTCATTTTTAAAAAATAAATTTCATTAAACGTTTATTACGTTGAATAAATGATCGACAAAATAACATTTGTAGTTTCATTTATATTCATGATTCAAATATGAAAAATTTATAGCCCAGTTATAAACTGGGCTGATGACTTACAAATCTACACACAATGTAAACTTAATGAACTCGTCGAAGCAGTGCGTGTGACTAATACCGACCTTTCTAAAATACTCGTTTGGGCTAAGAGCCATGGATTATCTGTAAATCCGAAAAAGACCAAAGTCATAATCGTTGGAAGTTCTAGGCAGATATCTAAAATAGATTGGTCTTCTTTGCCTCACGTTCTGTTTGATGGTGTTCAAATAGAAATAAGTGACTCCGTAAAAAACATTGGCGTCATCATTGACAGAGAATTGTCCTGGAAGCCTCACCTGACTGAAATTAGTAGAAAACTCTTTGCTTCTTACTTTTCCCTTAGAAGACTTAAGAGTTTCCTACCGACTGCTAAGAAAATTATGCTCACGCAATCTCTGTTACTACCCATATTGGATTATGCTGATGCCTGTTATCTGGATCTCACTGAAGAACAATTGAATAAGCTTGAACGTCTTCAAAATGTTTAGATACGTTTCATATTTGGTTTGGGCAAATATGATCATGTTTCAGATTTTCGTAATAAGCTTAAATGCTTACCTATCCGCCTTCGCCGGAATGCTCACTTACTCTCTCTTCTACATAATATCCTTTACAACCCACAAACTCCTCATTATTTGAAAGAAAATTTTAGTTATCTCCATCTTTCTAATGCCCGAGACTTGCGCTCATGTGAAAATCTTTTATTATCTATACCTTCACATTCCACTTCCTTTGTGAGTAATTCATTTCGAGTACAAGCTGCCCGTCTTTGGAACTCTGCCTTTGACCATCAGACAAATCAAATCAGCTTCTTCCTTTAAAAAAAACTGTAGTAGATCATTTTCAGTCTATGAAATAGCAAAGCTGTATACTTGTTATCGGAAACTATTGTATAATATATATTATTATAACTATGATTCACTATTTAATATTTTGTATGTATATTGCTCCTGATGTACTATATATTATATACATGTATTAAGATTATAACTTTATATTTACATGTGTATTTATGTACTTATATGTTTCGTTTATATTTATATATAATTTAATTACTATATAGATATTACACCACCACTAAAGGTTTTTATATTTGTAATATATTTCTCCTGGGATAAACGGTTGCCTGGAAGAGGTCGCTTTAAGCGATAAGACGCTGATGCTGTAATACTTTAGTTGGTGAACAATAAAGAGTTTCATTCATTCATTCATAAAATGTATTTTAGTTTTTATTTATTAAAATAATTTCGTGGGATGAAAAAAAAAACTTTATGCATAATTATCATTTTATTCAAATATATTTGATAAAAAAACACACCAACTTTAAACAGCTTTAACTCGGCTGTTATGAAAAAGTTATCAATGTTAAATTCATGGTAGCAGTTCTTTTTTAAGATAGATCTCAGTGGAATGGTTATATAAAGATAGCAATATCTTTATATATATATATATATATATATATATATATATATATATATATATATATATATATATATATATATATATATATATATATATATATATATATATATATATATATATATATATATATATATATATATATATATATATTCCACTGCAAAATGTACATAGATAAATTAAAAGTTTCCATATACGGAAATATTTGACATCAATAATATTAAGTAATTACAAAAGAAAAGTATATAAATGAAATGTATCCTGCTGTCTGTGTCCTCGGCAATAAAAAATATAACCTAAAAAGATGCATTTGAGGGTTAACACTTACACTACGTTACAATACTAACAAGATACTCCTTAGATACAGTAATTGTATAAGCCTATGAGAAATAATTGCCCTAATAATAATAAACATACTGGCACCGTTCACACAGCGCCATCTGGTCCCAAAGTAAGTATAATAGCACTTCTGCTATAGGTACTAGACAACTAAGTACATATTATACATAAACACCCAGACGCGAGACGGGAATCGAGCCCGTGACCTTCTAATAAATATAAATATATAATAAAATTCTAGACTAAACAAAACGTACTAGTTTCTAGGCATAATTTTTATTATGACTTGTAATATCATATTGCTGACTAATAAAAAAGATTAATTTACAAAAAGCTTAATTACTAGTTCTTAAATCTTAAGGTTGGGGGCACCATCTATCTGTGGACAAGAAATAGTACATTAAGTATATTTATTTATTTATTGAAAATATACAAACGGATTAAAATCTCAAAATCGGTCTTAGTATAAGTCGTAAAATATATAAATCTAGACTGTAAACCAATATAGTATACAGTGTGCATTATGAAATTATTGCACATTTTCTAGAATAATAGATTTATTGATCCGATTGTTAAAATTCTTCGAAATACTCTCCTCTGCATTAACAGTCTATCCTTGCGGTACAAACTCGATCAAAGGACTCTGTGCAAAGACACGTCCAACCTCTCCTACTGCTCGTAGCAAACTGAGATTAATCGCATTCGGAAGGGCAAACTGCCCACCATGGATAGTTACGTCACAAAAAACTCATGCGCACTACTTTCATAATGTACCCTGTTTAAATATATCTAGTATTATGAAAACTCATACCTATTGGTGTCTGCCTCTGATGTGTTAGGAGCTACCGTATCATTAACAGTCTTTACTTGCACATTATCACTTGCACTTGACGCTTGAGACACTTTTTTCACTATAGTTAGCTTTTGTAAGAACTTCTCACACTCAGCCTTACTAATCACTATATGTCTTTTATTACCACTGTGTTCCCACAATTTTATTGGGGTACTTTTTAATCTTTCTAATGTAGATTTATTTAACACTATTCCTGGTGGTTTCATTTGTCCTGCCACAGGTGTTGGGGGATTAGACAGACCCTTAGTAGGTACCTTCCTTAAAATTAAGGGTTTTTTAATACCCTTTGCAGGTTGTATGTCAAATTTTCTTTTTAAAACTGTAACTTTATTTGTCAGTAGTTGTGGTGGTTTTGGCTTATTCTTTTCCATCAAGGTTATTTCGGATTCTTCATCCAACTTCTCCATTTCCTGATCTTCTTTTGTAGGTCGCCATTCATCCTCACTGTCATCCATCTGTATAATATTAGAAAATAAAAAAATTACACTGTTTAATTACAAAGTTGTTATATACGTAAATAAAATACAAAAGCCTTTATTACAGAAATCAGTTTCTCTTGGCAAAGGCCTCCTCCAACTGCCTCCATTGAGCTCTATGTAACATAACTCGTGTTCACAATGACCCTAGAGTTAGACGGATCTCATCCTCCCATCTCCGTCGCTGGCGTCCTCTTATGTGACTGCCATCACTGGAGTACCAGATTGTTATCCGTTTGCTCCACTTTGCTTCTTAGTAGGTGTCCAGTCCATCTCCATTTTAGTTGGTCGACTCGAGTGAGTATATTGGTAACTTGATTTGGATCTGTTATATACTTAATATATAATAAACATCGAGTAGGAACTTAGGAGCCCAATGGTATCACACTCGGAGACCAATCTCGATGCCTCGGGTTCATATGTGGGTAATAGCACGGTGGCATGCACCATTTGGGTGTTTTTTCTCACCTAAAAACTGCCTAAGGGATGGATTTCATGTTTTATTGATACAAAATGTGCTTAATGTATTTAGAAAAATGGTGTATAAAAAGATGCTAACAAAACTATACCTTATCCGTTTTACCAAAAAATAAAATGTTAACAAATCATAAAAAGGGTTTTTTGGATATCGATTTTACAATAATCAATGTGATATAAAAATTATCCTAGAACTTTTAATTATTTATTCGAAATATATCCTATATTCTTATCTATACAAATAAATAAAATTGGAGGGTCTGTTTGTAATATTAAAATAATCGCTTTTTACTAAGTGCATTTGGATGTATGTATACAATGTACATATACCAAAACAACATTTTTTACAATTTTCGTCAGTCTGTCGTCGGTCTGTTTGTTCCGGCTAATCTCTGAAACGGCTGGACTGGTTTTGACTGGACTTTCACTGGCAGATAGCTTTTTTTTTTTTGGTCTCGGGGAAAACCTCTATGGACAGGTTCCCCCGGCCCGGGGGACCGAGGGATATGTGGGACTCCGGGAAAGATGTTTGGCCATCCGACTACCCACTAAAAAACCCCGCTGTTCTCCTATCGCCTACGCCCGGGCCCACGGATATATGGCCTGCTGATCTCGTGGCCCGGGCCGACGCCGGCCCGCCCTTTGTCTTGGGGCGGGCCCCTTCTAAAGTGTTGGCGCCAGGGGGTCAGGGTTTCGTCCCCCCGGCGCTCTCCTAACAACTCTAGGAGTTGTGGGGGGCCGCGGAACAGCACGCAGCCCTCATTCTAAAAAAAGTATATAATTAGTATATCAGTTGTCTAGTACCCCATAACACAAGTGCTATGCTACTTAGTTTGGGACTAGATGGCGCTGTGTGAATTGTCACAAAATATTATTATTACTGTTTATTTGATTTTTTTTCTCAGCTGATGCTGGTAAATGTGAACCTAGCACGGGCTTACGCCAAGTGAGTTGGTTCATTGTGTAGTGTTGCAGGGGTTTGAGTAGTGGATGTAAGGAATCGTCGCACTATGGAACAGGTGTCGATTATTACAGATTTTTGTAAAGCGATGTATGAATATTTATTAAGATCAAGTTCTGAGAGCGATGTGTGTAATGATTTTGGAATGAGTCCGGTTGATGAAATTATTATGGGTATAATTTTAACGGTGTGTTGATGCCACATTTGTCGTATTTCATCTGCTAGCGGTATATATTTTTGTATTTTCTCAGTGTATTTTTTTCTTACATTTTCAGAATTAGGTATTGCAATATCTATTAAGTATGTAATTTTTCTATCTTTTAGTGTTAGTGTGATATCCGGTCTATTATTTGTGGTGGTTTTGTCGGTAATGATGTCTCGGTCCCAGTACAGTTTTACTGACTCATTGTTGAGTACACTTGTAGGTTTATATTTGTGGTATGGTTCTGTTTTATCTAATAGGTTATATTTAAGTGCTAATTGTGAGTGGATTTGTTTTGCAACGTTGTTATGTCTTTCTGTATACTGTTTATTGGCTAAAAATGGACAACCCCCTGTTATATGTTCTATTGTTTCTTGACTTGAGTTGCATAGGCGACATCTATCTGAGACTACTGATGAATCTTTAATAATGTACTTCTGATAGTTTCTAGTTTTAATGATTTGATCTTGGATGGCCAGCATAAACCCTTCAGTTTCTTTGTATATATTGCCTTTGGTTAACCACGTGTTTGATGCCTCTGAGTCTATATGTTCCTGTTGGAGTTGGTTAGGGTATTTTCCGTGTAGTGTTTTCTGTTTCCAGGTATTTATTTTTTGTTCATCTGTTATTGGCGGATCTATGGAATAACTATTGTCATTTAGTTTCAAGGGTGTGCCAGATGTGGATATTAATGTAAGAGCTTTATGTATAGAACTATCATTAGATTTGTTGTACATGTATGTGCGAATATTATGTACTTGTCTATTGTGTAAGTGTTTTACGTCTACTAGCCCCCTGCCACCTAATTTCCTTTTAAGATTGAATCTTTCTGTGGCTGAATGTAGGTGGTGAATGTTGTGTTTATTGCATGTAGTTCGTGTCATTCTATTAAGTTTATCTAAATCTGTAGTTGTCCACTTAATAATGCCAAATGAGTAGGTCAGAACGGGGACTGCATATGTATTTATTGCTTTAACTGTGTTTCGACCCGATAGTTCTGTTTTTAATATTATATTCAACCTATCTGTGTATTTGTTGGTAAGTTCTTGCTTAATTTTACTGTGATCTAATCCTATACTCTGTGCGTATCCTAAATAAATATTAAATATTTGTATGTATCATATATCATATTATTATTATTATTATATTATTATTATTATCCTCGCAGCAGTGCGGGCGGCGGATCCTCCCCCGAGGGGCCGCCCGCGGCCGCTTTACCTGGCAGGTAGCTGATGTAACACGGAGTAACTTAGGCTACTATTGTTTTAGAAAAAAAAAATGGTTTCAGTTAAAAGTGATCAGTTTCGGATTTTTTTTAATCTAATTTAAGTTGACCTCGGATTTATATCATCAATCATATAAAATAGGGTTCAGCTTAGGCTGGACTATGCAGGTTCGAATGCAATTTGTATATTTCATTCATTTATATTTTAGGGTTTATAGGGTTTGTAATCCAAAATAAACCATAAGATATACCCAAAAAAATGCTGCCCAAAGTCACTATTCCACGCGGACGGAGTCGCGGGCACAGCTAGTTTTTTTATATTACTATTCTTTACTTTTAGAGAAAAAAAACATAAAATAATTTTAATTTTACAATTATGAATGATAATGCGTATAAAATTTACATTTTTACAACATTAATTCTAATAACTAACTTACAAAAAAGACAATGTTTCCAAATCTCTTACTGGTTTTTTATGCTGGTAATTATAAGTGTACTGTTCAACATACTATTGTCGATTGGAAGGAGTGTTTTATTATTACGGTTGTTTTTATTCTAGCTTTATTTGAAAAACATTGGTTTGTTTGTTTACATTTTATTTTTTGGTAAAGTGGATAGAGTAATGATAAATAAATGTTAATGAGACAACTGCTGTGCGAGCGAGACAGAAGATCTGCTATTGCTCTATATTTTAGACGAGCGCGGTGCTGCTCCAATATTATGAAAAGAAATAGAATGTATCCTTACAGTTTCAGTGTCAGAGATTGAAGTGGGAGGTATCTGTAGAGGGTCCGCCTCATGCTGACTCATCTCCGATTCCTCCTGGCTTAAATTCCACTTGTCCTGGTCATCATGTTGCTCTTCATTACACATGTCCTCATCTTCGTCTTTTACTTCTGATTTGACACTAAAAGTATATTTTAAGGATAATTAAACAATTTTATCACCATGCAGGGATGGTGTAAGAATATAGACACCTGCGGACGGAGTCGGCATGTAGTAAAAGGCGACAAAGCAACCCTAGCTAACTGGTAGGGCCCAAAGCCTGGATGGCAACCACCCCTGGTCTATAAGTATGCCACCATAATGACCTTGCGTTGTGTT
Source organism: Malacosoma neustria (assembly GCA_963693495.1). Taxonomy (NCBI): domain Eukaryota; kingdom Metazoa; phylum Arthropoda; class Insecta; order Lepidoptera; family Lasiocampidae; genus Malacosoma; species Malacosoma neustria. The sequence goes on along the minus strand of OY856395.1, from coordinate 3,750,878 downwards.
CCGGCATAAGTGACCCCATCGCGAATATCCAAAGGCTATGGTAGCTGCTTATTATTAAGTGGGCCGTCAGCCTGTCTGCTGTTCGTCAGTAATAAAAAAAATAAAAAACAATTTGTACCGCTGTTAAGTTTGGTCCTAAAGTATAGCAGATAGATAAACCAAGATACTGGGCCACAAAAGGGAGGGATGAAAGAATGTTACACGCTGCAGAGATACGAACGCGGAGATGATTGTGTAAAGTTACAAAATTGGATAAAAATTGGAAATGAGTACATTAGGAATGCGCTTTGGCCACGTAGTGTGAAGGGAAGAATGCCTTTTTCATTTGTGCTGCGTACAAAGTCCCCGTAATAGTGACTCCATGATTAAGGTATTCGATCATTACCACCCCTTGGCTGTCCTAGAAAAAACAGCGCATGATCTTACCGGCGAATGGAAACCTTAAATTTCTTTGGAGTTGGAGATAACGGTTTCTTCCAAGTTATGGACTGCTTTTTCGTTTCCATTGTCGTTTCGTGCGTTAGCCCTTACTTCATGGAGGTCGTCATGAAAATTAAGGGTCATGTGTTTCGGCCGCCCCTGCCCTGAGGAAAGCTGAAGACAGAGTGGCGTGAAAGCCGCTCATCACCAATTCCGTCAAAGCGTTCCAAGAAGGACACGACCTTCAGTAATGAAGATCACAAATAACAAATTTCGGCCGCCTTAGAGAAGTGATTTCATAAAATATAAAAAAAAATTCTTAACATTTACTCAGTTACCTGAGAGAATCTTCTTCTATGGGGACATTGGGGTCAGAGGCTCTTATCAGGTGTTTTCTAATCTGAGCCAACATTCGGTGAACTTCTTGCTGTAAATAAAATCAAAAATATTTATACTAAAAAACGTATGAAACAGAAGATGAAAAAAGCCAGTTTTGCGTATTCACTGTTGGCATATTTTAATCAGAAAATGTCATCATAATAAATTATAATCATATTGATAAATTCCATGGCGCAACGTCAGGGGCGCTTATAGGAAGCAGCCCAACCGCTTAATATGAAGTAGCGAAATTTGGTTTTCATATAAAATTCTTAAAACCAAAGTCGGATATAATGACTTCGCTTATATACACATCAAAAAAGTCTAAGCAACATGCATGATAATACAAATTTACAATTTATACTAATTAATTTCTAAGTCTTTACTCACTTAAAGTGCGTAGGTATGTAAACTTTTTTATTATTGATGAGTGATGACATACTACCTGGTTGTGAAAAAAAAATTCGATTATGTTTTGTTTTTTTTTTCATAAAATTAAATGAAAGGGAATTTGTTTGAATTTAAGTGTGTTTTTATTGCTACGTTTAGTCATGATTTTATAATTTTACCAACCATTTAAATAAAGTTAGCGACAAAATTGAATTGTTAGATATTCTTTACGTCATGGAGCGACGTCATTTGACGGCAAATGAAATGCAAAGAGCTGTAGGGATGTTGCAAACGGGAAGTAATCAACCTCAGGTATCTCGGCATTATGGCATTCATAGAAGTGTTATTTGTCGTCTTTGGCAGCGCTACAATAATACAAGGGAACCCGCTGAACAGCATCCAGGCCGTAAAAGGAGTACAACCACTCGGCAAGACCGGTACATACAACTGACTGCAAGACGCCAGCCGATGTTAACCGCTCGAGAGATAAGTTTGAGGCTACAAAATTCAAGTGGTGTTGATGTAAGTCCCCAAACTGTGCGAAATCGACTGCATGGGTACGGCCTACGAGCTCGACGCCTAATTCCCAATTCCCTAATTCCTAATTCCCGACGCCCACCGATACGTCACAGGAATCGCGCTCGTCGAAATGAATGGTGTAGAGAACGCAGAACATGGACCCAGAAACAATGGGATAAAATTATGTTTTCCGATGAGTCGCGATTCGGGTTTAGGCCTGATACAAGAAGGGTGCGAGTGTACCGTTGGCCCGGAAATACTGAAAGGCTCAGGTGCATTCAGGAAGTTCATCCATACAGCGGCTCATCCACCATCCTAAAATTTAAATTAGTACATGTTGCTTAGACTTTTTTGATGTGTGTAGTATAACATGTAGCTTATTATGACGCGTTTTTAATATATTAAATCCGGTTATAGTGGCCGACATGATTCCCAACACATTCAGCAATGTTCGAGAGGGTCACGTGACACATAATAATATTTGAGACTTAATACAATAAGAAAGAAACAAAAGCAGGCAAACATTTTTTTTCTTTTATACGGATGTGAAGCGTAGCCGGGGCTGGAGCGACACAAGCAGGCACTACGAGTCACGGAGATGAATATGCTGCAGTGGATGTGTGGATTGACGCGGAAGGACCGTGTTAGGAACTCCCGCATTCACGGCAGTCTTCATGTCCGTGATATAGCGGTTAAATTGCAGGTGTGTCGGCTCCGATGGTATGGCCACGTTTTACGGCAACCGGCTACTTATGTGGGGAACAAATGTCTGGCCATGCCGCCACCGCCGGGCCCCGGCAAGAGGGGGTAGACCCAAAAAGTGCTGGCTTAATGTCGTAGGGGTTGATATGCGTGCTAATGGACTGACCACCAGAGATGCCGAAGATCATGCGAAGTGGAGATGAAAAAGTCGGAAACCGGACCCCTGGCAGCGAAGCGAGAGTTTGGGCTGCAATCGGGATTCAACACTAAGATGATAATGATGAAAAGCAGGCATTATTGATTTTGTATGTAAAAAATGAAAAAATCATAATAAATATCACATGAGCATCATACAACTTTCTTTTGGTTCCCCAATAGCTTTACTTTGATTCATAATAAAAGTAAGTTCTAGGTATGAAACGTCATCATCATCCCTGCATTAATTCCCGGTTGCAATAAAAACTTCCGCTTCGGAGCCCGAGGTCAGCTTTCCGAATTTTTCTACTCCACTTCGCACGGTCTTCTATTCAATTCTTCTTATAATTATACGAAACAACTGCATATAAACAGATGCTAAAAAAGGTAAATAAATGTTGAATGAGTGAGCGAAACAGAAGAAGTCATATTAAGATAGATAGATAGATAAGACGCGGTGTAATCCGCCTTGGACAAGCGTGGCGTCCGTTCCTTCTAAGGAGGCCCATACGCAGCAGTGGGTCTGTTAATACTGACATGTGGTCGGGGTCCGGGCACGCGCAGCACGTAGTGGCGGTCGTGGGAGCCGCGCGCCTCGCACGCGCCGCACAGGTCGAAGTCCACGCACTGCACGCACACGTATCTGAATCTACAACAACGACGAATGTGTGAGAATTTCGTTCAAAACAACCGTAAGCTGTCTGAGGGAACGTACCCATATATAATGCGTTGCAAATAAGAATAGGGTCGACTTTGCGCCATGATGTGACGTCATAGCATAGGTTTTTAATATTTATTCCACTAACTGTTGTTTAAAATAAAATTAGGTATGTTACCTGTATTTAATTTTATGACTTCAATTCCACTCACCATTACTGATACACAATAAGGATTCATTCCAAACCGTTCCTTTTCTAGTGACATTTGACAGATAGAGGTCATTGACGTTCCTATTCTTATTTGAATCGCATTGTACTACAGAACACTTTCGGAGGGGGGGTGTCTTCAAAGTACCACGCTTAGTCACATGGAGGGAGTAGGACTTAGGTTTTCGTCACGTCAATATCCTCTAAAGGAAACTACGCGCCTTTTCAAGCTATGTTCAAATATTTCAGTTTTTACTATAGGTGTATGCATGCACATTTGACGTCACGCGACAAGCACTGTATCAATAAAGAGAAATTTGAGCCAAATTATTATTTTTAACTTGTTGCCTGCAAAAAATATTGAAAACTGTATTTTTGTAATTTGCTACGCGAAAACTAGAGGGAATGGGGGGAGGGGGGAGAGAAATCTCATATACCGTAAATGCCAAACAAGTTCCTCCCTTTGGCGGGTTAAATATTAATAGATGGCACCATAGCAGAAATTTGGTTTGTTATAATGGCGGCATACTAACATACCAAAGGTGGTTGCCATCCAGACGGGTTGAACCTTACCACGTAACTAAGATTGTTTTGTTTACGACATGCCGACCCAAGCCGGAGGGTTTAGTATTCTTATTGTTTGACTTAATGACAGCAAATGATAGACATTTTCAACTCACCCGACAATCTCTTTGATACACATGTTGCATTGGAAACCGGCATGTTCATCGGGATTCCCTTTGTGACCTGCAATGTAAGGAAACAAAACACCTTAACTCCTGAGAGACTACAAGCATGAGGAGTGCGGCATCTATGGATTTTATAATAAACTAGTTAATATAACATCGGCAGATCTGCAGGACTGGTGAAGACCACTGTTATATAAACTGACATCCATTGACAATACATATACCATCACCTCAGCGAATCCATCTATCAAACAATTTATTATATACAGGGTCACTTTGACAAAAGCGTCCAAATTTTTTTTACGCACTAAACATCATTTAAGGAACCCATTTTTGCAAAAAAAAAATTGTATGTCAAATTTTCACCATTAAATATTTCATTCCAAGAAAAATATGGTCACTAATTCAATCTTACAAAATAGTCATATGGTGCAAATTTCGTACATTAACCTGTTATTACTTGTCTCTGTCACTCCCGCGTAAATATCGTAAGTGAGTAGTGCGTATTCGCTCGCACAGATGCAATGACCGCCGTCCTCGGCCTCATACTAGGTCATTGAAGCAGTTTTTTGCGGTAACGATGGAGAGGTCATTGACACTTGCGCGCCGTATTAAGTAAATTGCAAGTTCTTTGGATGACTTTGTGATGCTAATTACTCAACATTTTTGTACGATGTGATACTAAACTAAAATACATGTTTCTCATAATTTTTACTAAAGATTCTTCTGTGTGAATTTGGACGGTTTTGTCAGTCACCCTGATATATAATTATCTATTTTTGTCAATTTTTATTCCCCTTCAACAGGTTCCGTAGTATGAATACGTAACATTCTCTAAGAACCTCAGGGTCTAGGTTCCCTGATATGTATCAGTAATGCCTGTCTTTGTACGGTGTTCAGGTCTACAAGTATTTTTATAGACCATAGGTACCTACCTATTCATTTATTATACTTATCTCTAAAGAGAACCTTTATTTAAAAATAAATTCATACAATTTTGGAAATTTTCTTCTCGCAACCCTAACTTCTGCTGTGCCCAGAGTCCGCTTTTTGATTTTTTCCTCTCTACTTTGTATGGTCTTCGGCATTCCTGTTAATGAGTATATTAGCATGAATATAACCTCTGTGGTGTAATGGATAACGCACTTCGGTACGCCTGCGGGGATCACGGGTTCGATTCCCGTCTCGCGTCTGGGTGTTTATGTATAATATGTAAATACATACTATTTTTTTGTAAATAAATATTTACAAAAAAAAGTATATAAATAGTATATCAGTTGTCTAGTACCCATAACACAAGTACTATGCTACTTAGTTTGGGACTAGATGTCGTTGTGTGAATTGTCACATTTATTATTATAACCTTTTACCATGTCAAACCGGCACTGTTCGAGTCTCCACTCCTGCCGGAATCCGGCGGAAGCAGCATAGACATTTGTACCCCACGTAAGTAGCTTGTGCAATGGCGGAGTAGGAATGGTAGTCTGTCGTAACGATGACAAAACCACGCAAGCTAGATGGTAGAGCCCCAAGCCCGTCTGGATGGCAACCACCCCTCGCCTATAAGTATGCTGCTATAACAACTTAGTATTGTGTCCTGGCTTAAGTGAGCCAGAACACAATACAAGCCAGTTCAGCTACGTGGACTGGCGGCACAAACATCCATACCAGATGGTGAACGCTCACTATGCAGTGACCCGCCAGTCTGTCTGTTGTTCCAGTTCCTTGAACTTCAGTTCCCTGTACTTACCATAATGGGTGTTAGATTTATCTTCACTATCACTACAGTATAACGACAGTTCCTCTAGTACATTCTGTTCTTGTTCAGCGTCTGCCTCATCTGGAATATATTTTATTAAATATCTTTTAAAATATCAGTAGAAAGGATAGTTATTTGTATGTATGAGCCCTAGATGGGGCAGAGGGCATCCACAATACATCTCCATCCCGAACAGTCCTGAACGTATCTTTTCATCTCACTTCAGGTCTTTCTGATGGCCTTCACTTCATCGGTAATTGTACGTCGCCACGTTAGCTTAGGACGACCACATTTACGTTTCCCTTGGAGGTTCCACTCTATGAGATTGTTTTGATATATCGTTGGAATCCCTCCGAAGGGTGTGGCCTATCCAGCTCCATTTGCGACATTTGATTCGCAGGTCGATCAGACTTTCACCGCAACGTGAGATGTACGTTGGAAATTTTGTTGGGCCCGTGAACTCAAAGTACTTTCCGAAGCTTGGTGACCTTCCATGTCTCACAACCATACAACCAGACGTATTTTACATGGTTATTTGTAACCAATATAAATTATAATAAATAGATGATATGTGCTTGACATACTTGAAGGGGTCTGGTGAAGTCATTGTGAGGATACCGGCACACCAAAATCTAGTGTGTAACTATTTCCGCTCGCGCGTCGGGGGAAGGACACTGGGGTTATTTTAATCAGCATACCAGTTACGTGCTTCCAACTATGGGGGCGCACGGGGGTTCCCACAGTACGCTTGGGGGATCTCGGGGGATGTTTCAAAAATTAACTCTAACATAACTGTAGCACCAAACATAATTTTTCTGCATTCCTTGATGGGCAATTACTGTGTACACTTTCTTTTACCATATTCGACTTGCATTTCTTGTGTCAGTATACTAACTTCATTTTTAAATTATTTATATAATTATATTGGAGGTAGTTTACATATGCTGCGAAAAGAATAATGTCATGTAACAAGCAAAATGCTAGAAGTGAGAGCGAATGGATAGAAAAAGAGGGGTAGACCAAAGAAAGGGTGGATTACGTAAAATAGTATATGGCAAAACAAGTTTAAATGTTGAAAGCTGACGACTATTAGAGGAGAGTGGAAGGAACATGTTGTGCTGACCCTGACACATAGTTTGGCATAAAGCCAGTGTGATGTAGCCTCCTCAAATATTTATAAATGTAAATAAATAAATAAATGCAGGTAGAAAAATGTTTAATGTCAGTCTGTGGTTAATGTCATCTTTCTGCCATTAAAAACGCAATATGATGAAGTATTGATTTTATTTAGCGAGAATAAATCCCAAAATTAAATGCATTAGGCAGGAAGGAGGTACTTTTTTATTGGAACCAATGGGTCATAGTTAAAGGTATGCGTACCGTTCGCGAGGTCGACGGTGGCATCTGCTTCCTGCCACGAGAACTCCTTGGGAGACGACTGGGGCACGTCTTCGACCGTCACCTCGTCGCAGAGCTGCGCTTCCTCGCTGTCTACGTGGTATTTTATAGCTAAAACAAGTTGCAGAACACTGTAGAACAATCCATGTTTAATCCGTGGTGCATAATATATTGAATTTATTTGACGTCACAAAAGGTGAAACGTTACATCTTTTCCTACTAACACAATCTACCTCATACAATCGGTAACCCCTATTATTTCCTTGGCGAAAATAAAACAGAATTTCATACGATTTTTACAAACATGCACATGTTACAAAAAGTCGCTCGTATAAATGTGAAGAATTTGAGTCGGTCCGATTATCGGGCCGCGGACCGACTCAGATTCTCCTGTAGACTGGAGACACCACATCAGCAAAGTAGCCAACTGCAAGTTCATATCCGGCGAGACTGTCACTGCACAACACCGTCTTCGTGTCATGGACCTCTGCGTGAAGCCCAAAGACAAACATGTTGAGCGCTTCCATTGCCGAATCAGATGGTGGCTACTTGATGAAGTCATGTCCCAGGAGCTCGCTTGAGCCATCGGCGACAAGTGCATTGGTGATGTAGTTTTTACGTTGGTGCTGTAGTTTGAGGTATGGAAGCACACTTGCGCCCAGGTGCGGGGTCCTTTGAAAAGATTTGCTACGGGCCCCGCGCTTGCTTAATCCGGTACTGCTTGTGTTCATTAGGCTTCTGGCTAGTTAATTTGTGTGGTGTTGTAATCTCTCCTTATATTTTTCGCTATAATATCTGATTACTTTTTGAACTGTAGGCATTTCCAGGTATTCGTGAATTTCTGTGTTTCTAACAAACCAGTATGTATTTGAAATTGTTCTCAAAGAAATGTTTTTAAATCTCTGTAGTATCTCAACATTCGAATTGCTCGCGGAGCCCCATAACTCTATACCATATTTCTAAATTGGTTTTATAATGGCTCTATAAACCAGTAGTTTGTTACTCGGAGATAATGGCCGCTTGCATATAAAACTTTTATTTTGAACTCTGGAGTACAGTGTTCAGCTTTATTATGGGGTAGAACTTTAATAGGCTTTTTTTTTGAATACTTAAAAAGTTAGAGTAGATGTGGGTAATTCTTTTATAGTAATGACATTTGTCATCTTTTCCGATTGCTTAAGTGGCAGTCATATTTATTGTGCCACACTTTGTATTATGTGCATAGACAACAAAAGTAAAAACACTATGATTATGTTAATATAGCAATATAATATCACTACAGGCATTTGGCCTTTGCCAATAATTGAGGGCAACCTCAACATCTATGTTTTTGTCTGGCTTTTTTTTTTAAGAAAACTGATTCTATAATAGCATCCGTTGTTAAAATTGTATAGCGCATTTTGTAAGAAAACATATTCATTAAAAATTAAAAACTATATGATCACTGTTCTTTTGTGTCCATATTCTCCCAGCAGGGGCGAAGTAAAAATACCTCTGTGCGGCCGTGGTCGACCTGTTGTAAAAGATAACAAAACAACCTTAGCTATGTGGTAGGCCAAACCCGTCTGGATGACAACCTTCGCCTATAACTGTGCCGCCATAATAACCTTGTGTTGTGTTCTGGCATTAGTGACCCAGGTTTCTATAGCCCTATGGGACAGCAAGGTGTTCGCGGTGCCGTCAGCGTCGCAAACATCCATCGTAACTGCTTACTGGGTTGCCAGGCTATCTGCTGTTCTTCAGCAATAAGAAAACCCTCGCCAGGTTATGTACAGCATACTAATCCCTGTTAATCCCAGTAGTATGACACTGGCTTTGGCACTACTGGCTTCTTCCTTGTATAATACGATATGGCACATTATTCATTCGCATTAACATCACCGTTCATACCTCACTTTTATCAAGCCACAGAATACTTCTTGTATTCTTCTTCTAATGTCAATTAAATATAATACAAATGTGGGTAGTTACAAATAAACTGTTCTAACAAGTTACCTCCTCATGAAAACAGACTCGATTCCCGTTTCGCGTCTGACTTATGAATTTATTTACGAAAGAAAAATATATAAGTTGTCTAGTATTCATACAAGTTTTATGCTACTTACTTTGGAACTAGATGGCACATGTTTCAGTATATTTATTTATTTACATGTGCCTTGCATTTCATTAGGCCTGGAATACACATGCTACTAGAAAAGCATACTTGCTTGCTACTAGGTAATATGCTCATTTATAGCATGCTCTCCGAGTGTGCACATTTGCTTATGAGAGTGTGCCGTATATGGCTATGTCTGTGTAGCCGTCCAAATATGGCGTGCGAGTATTGTTAATTAAACAATTAATAGTGTTCCGTGGACACGTCCGTTTATTAGATAAATACAAACAATACTGACGTGCTGTAGGCACAAGAGCACATATCTCAGAAGCATACTTATTATTAGCATGCTTCTTTCTAGCACGTGTGAGATACACATGCTCATAATTAGCATTCAAAATGGACGTTTCTTTGCGGAATGAATTAAATTCAGTTATATTGTACTTTCATAAATAAAAATATAAACTTTTGTACGCATTTTCTCTCGAAATTTTATTTTGTATTGTGGATAGCGTACATTCCATAAAAACTCATAATTTCGGTAATGAAATATAAAAAATTTAAAGTTTTGTCATCGCCCCATCGAGTCATCGTGATAAACAAATCAAGAAGCTTGAGGTAGCATGCTCGCATAGAATACACGTTCAGACCTGCTTTGGAACTACCCCTTTCACCCCCGCGCCTCACACCGTGTGCTAACTGGCTCGAAAAATAGACCGGCTTGCGATTTAGTTGCGTGCTTGTTCACAAGCATGCTCTTTCGTATGCACGTGTTAATTGTATGCTATTAAGTAACATCTGCTCGAAACTAGCATGCTTATGTGCTACTACGTAACGTGTGTATTCCAGGCTTTATGAATATTGAACAAATGAAGTTAGAACTGCTGTAAGGCATCAATCAGTACATCAATTTTATAAAAAAATAACACTTACACAATTCATCATATATTTTTGGATTATCAGTACTATCTGAATTAATTTTACTTGATTTAAATGTTTTCGTTATATTAATATCACTTTTAGATGGTTTTTTAACTGTCTTCTCTTTACAAGGACTCTTTGGTTTTTCTGAAAAAAAAAAAAAAAACTATTATGAATCAGGTAGGCAAAGAACAAACAAAATTTTCTATCTAATTCTTAAGTATCAGAAGATTTTATGAGCTCTATTATAATGGTCACATCATTCCAGTGAGAATGATATAAAAGAAGAATGAGTATACGGTTGCACCATGTTCTCTGGTCACAACATGGACTTATTATATACTAACAGGACTGAGCAATAGACCCGAAAAAACGAGCCGAGAGATGTATAGGATGGGGGCTGTTTGTCCCCTTTAATAGGGTGACCATGTATTTTAAAATAATATAACAGTTTTATTGAGTTTCTGGCGCAAGCCAATCTTGCTGCCTAAGTTACTCAATGTATTACATTTCGCATGATGAAACATTCTTAAATTTAAAAATGAATTTGTTAATGCCTTAAATCAGTGATTATCAAACTTATTTCTTTTACCGCCCCCTTTGAAAATAAATTATTTTTCAGCGCCCCCCATTTTTATACACCCCTAAAACTTAAAAACCACAGTTTCATTATTTTAATTAATTTAGTTATATTAGTCGGTTCTGATGTTTAAACTTACATTCTAAACTAGAAATTTTTACAAGTGAGAGCAAATAAAACCCAACTTTATAATACTAATAATATATTTTAATCAAATTAAAAGAAACAATATAAATATGTAAACAGTTTTCGTTTTTATACTAATCTAATGAGATGGATTAATTTGATGATCTCATTAGACTCTCCATCTCATTAATCAAACTTATTAGTTTGTTGATATCAGGTTCGATTTTACTCAAAAACAGTCGTAAGTCGCCGCGTTTGGTAACTTGCAAATGATTTCTCTATTTAGTAATCAGCGTTGTCACAGCGCTGAATCCACGTTCACACAAATCTGACGATGGGAATGCTGTCAAAAATCGTTCAACGATAGACCACAATCCAGGGTACAACTGCGGAATTGACTTTTGTACCCAAAATTGTTGGTAGCCGTTTGTATTTGATTTTTATTCCCTCGTTCGTTGTCAGTTCTATAAGTTCTTCTTCCAACTGGGGTGATATTGCTATATTGACATTTGAAAAAGGATCTAACATCCAGTCTGGTATTTCCAATTTCAAAAAGTCCTGGAATCTTTCAATGAAATCACTGTGAAGATTTTCCAAATGTTGGCAGTAGACGAGCAAGTCATCATTGTTGCAGGATACTGATAAATTGGAAAAATGATGGAACTCACGTCTGCAGATATTCTTTTTGTGTAAGAGCAACTTGGCTACGAAAGCAGCGACGACATTTTTTGTTTTTATTAAGTTTAAATCATCGCCTTGAAGTTGGAGATTCATATAATTAAGCAATGTATAAAGATCTGTCAGGTATGCGATATCATTTTTTGATGTGATGAGGTTCTCGCGCAATTCTGTCTTTATTTTCCAAGAACTCTATGACAGAGAGTTGTTCCGGATTTTATTGACTGCTTTGATGACATGTTGCAATGATTGAAAATGCTGTCGATGTATAACGCAATGTATAGCAAGCACATCAGGAATTTTGTTTTTTAAGTACGATATGAAACCTTTTTGACACCCCGTCATAACTGGAGCACCATCTGTAGCAGCTGATATAATATTCTTCAACGGAATTCCTTTTTGATCACAAAACTTTTCCAGTGTTTAAAATACTATATAAATGAAATTACAAATTATACATCACCCCCCTAACCCACATCAACGCCCCTCTCTAGGTTGCAAACGCCCCCAAGGGGGCGTTATCGCCCACTTTGCGATACACTGCCTTAAATAATTGCAATTCATGCGGTTCTTCGTCTCTTATACACTGCGTAGGGTGAGATGGTCTGAAAAAAGACTCCAGTTTCATGTGAAAATATTGCTTCACTAACGTTAAGATTATCTGTTTACTTGTGTCTCGAAATGAGCTATTTGACAATTCTGACATAAACAATTTTTCACTATATTTAATTACCTCAAATGCAAATCTAGAGGCATATTTCAGACCACCTCAATCAATGACTGCAGTATTTTATTTCATTTTTATATTTTTGCATGTTAGAATGAACGTATAAAGTATTAATAGCGTAGTATTTTAGCACGTTAGCGCGTAAATCCGATTGCTTAGAAAGTGCTCATAGCTATGTGTATGTACTCTTTTAATTCAAGGTCAAAATATTAAAAAAAGTGTCGAAGTTACTCAAAAATCGATTTCGAAATTTCACTTCCGGTTTACTATACGTAAAAAAATTCAAATTTAGAATTCGACAAAAAAATTAAAAACTTCAACTTTTTAACTATATGAAACAATACTTTTTATTTTTTTTTACAAATTAGTTGATACAAATAATAAGCATCCAAAAATTCATGACTTCATTTTTTTTTTTTGGTTGTCCGCTTGACGTGAAATGCCCCCTAAATGAGATTCACTCATCTGAAGTAAATCTGTTGCTAGATTTTCGGTGCTATATGTATCCACAATAAAACCTAGAGCTGCCATTTTTCTGCGGTGTGTAACAATACTTTGGTTATCAATGTTTAGTGACGCCAAATACTCACGGGTTTCCTTTAATATGCCTATCGAAAAATCTTTGTTAGACGCAACGGGACTTTAAAACCTACACCTAACAAGCATTTAACTTATTTGCAATTCTTAACCCCTCTACTTCCTGTAGTGAATGCAATTCTTTGACAAAGTTAAATTCGATATTACCTCTTGTGGAAGTAAAGCGAGCGAACAAAAACATTTCTGCACAATTTTAACACGTGAGCTGGGTCAAAAATGCAGTGTATTTTACTACCATTATTTGGGTGTTTAAAGTTGGTTATCATATCTGGGAAATTAAAATTACATCCTAAATTTTTATATGTTGTCAAGTTAACCGCAGTGCCATCGCAAGCTAAACTTCGAACGGTGACACCGATATCAAACAGCATGCGGATTGCTGTATTTAACAATTATGCTTGTATCACTGCTGAAACTTAAAGATAAGAAAATACTCAATAAGAAAATAAGCAATGGGACATTTAAATTTCCGTTTTTAAGGCACAATTGGAAAGACAAGAACTTCCGTAGCTAAGCGTTCGGTGTTGTATGGCACAATGCCTGTAAAGTCGACGTGACCCCAGATCTTATCTTTATTTTGTCATATACTTCTTCTGATTTAATTAACATAGCATCAAATATAAGAGTAACATCTTGTAAATTGTTCTCTGACAAAGACGATTTTAAATACGCTAACACTTCCGTCATAAACCAAACATTACAATCATGAGTGGCTAATAGTTTGCATAAGGTTGAAGGATGTGGTAACGCCATATGGTTCCTCAACAAAAGATATGCCTTAGATGAGTAAAAATAAATTGATAGAGCAAATTCTTTTACATCGTCTGAATATCTTACACCTGTCTTTGCTTTTCTCAGTGTTTAAATGGCTATGTATATTTACAAAATTGTTTTTCATTAAATGTTCAACTTCAGGGTAATTGTTTTTTTTTAATATTGCTAAAATTGATTCTACATTCTTCAATTTAATATCGCGTCTTTGTAGTTTATGAGACAGTATTTTAACTTTACGCTATAACTCATCTTCACCGGAACTGCTATATCTGTATATGTATATCCGTTTGGGTAGCTACATCCTTCACACCTGAGCAAAATTTCTTCATTGGCGGTTTAACTGGAGTGCTCATGGAAGGACTTGGTGAAGATGCTCCTATACTGGGCTCTTGGGTAGTAGTTGGATCAACACTTGATTTCAGAAGGTTGTTTCTGATGTCACTCAGTACAGTAGTACTTTGTTTAGTCTTTGGCTGCAAAAAATACAAAACAGTAATTGGCTCATAACTGCATATTTACCGTTCCCTAGTACAAGGGAATTTTATAGGAAACAAAAAAAATCTAGTACAGTATCAATATTGCAGAGGATTATCAATAAATGTTTATTTATTTATATCACTTATGCATCATCATAATAGCAGTAGTAGAGCCCATGGTGAAGGAAATTGCCCCCATTGTTTATTTCATGGTCTTTTTGGCAAGTATGCTAAATAACACCACATGTGGTATATTATTATATGCATATACCTATATACAGTTAAGTGCAAAACTGAGTCAGTACCTTACATTTTGATAAAAATGGATGTGTAAAGTTGGGATTAACTACTGAATAAAAAAAACATTATGTTCAAAAACCTAATTTATTGTAACTTTAATTAAGAAATTCTGATAAGTTTTTTTCTAATTTTGATATATAATTATTACAATTATAATTGGTTCACTTTTGCACCAGTTAGAAAACATATTAAAAACATGTATTTTTAATATTTGGTCCAAAGACCTTTTGATTTTTTTTCTGCATGTAACCTATTAACCAAACTTTTCACAGTAGTTAAGCGGAATTTCGTACCACTGTTCTTGTATACGTTCCCATAGAATGTTTAAGTTCGATAGTGGTGCTTGATATTCATTTAATAGCATGCTTTTCAAATATGCCCATAAATTTTCTATGGAATTGATGTTAGGACTCTGAGACGGCCATGAAAGGACCTGAAACTCTTGCTTATGAAGCCAATTTTTTACTATTTTTGATGTATACTTGTGGTCGTTATCCTGTTGGAATACTACTTCAGTCACAGGATATGGCATATTTTCAACAGCTTCCATCAAATGTGTCTTAAGAATGTTGAGATACATTTTCCCATCCATATTTCCATCGATTTTATAAATTAGTCCCACACCATAAGCTGTTAGACAGCCCCAAAGTTCGATATTACCACCACCATGTTTCACTGTTCGTAAAAATCCTTTGCTTGTAGTGGTTCACCTTCTTTCTTCCAAATCCATTTTCGCCTGTCTGTGATGTATCTGTTAATTTTAGTCCCATCAGACTGAATAACCCTCATCCAATCACTTTCAGTCCAGTTAATGTATTGTTTTACGAATTCTTTTCTAGCTTTAATATTTTTTAGAAAGGAGAGGTTTTTTTTCTTTTCTACAGCTCGCATATTCGTATTGTGTAATGCCCGACGAATAGTCCACTTACTCACTGATGTGCCGCTGTCTTGCCTTAAAAATGCCGCCGCTTGTGATGCTGAAGACCCTTCATTAGATCTTAAATAGGGAACAACTTTTCTTATCTCTCTATCAGATAACTATTTAGTACAACCACCAACATTACTTGGCATAGGAAATTCACACTGCTTTTATTCTTTGTACTGTAGATTGACTTATGTTTAACTTTTGAGCAATAAATCTTGTTGATTTTCCATTTTTAAGTAACTGTTTAGCAGATTGTACAACAGTCTTCGAAGTCGGATTCATGATTATATTAAAAAGAACAGTGGTACGAAATTCTGCTTAACTACTGTGAAAAGCTCGTGAAAAGTTTGGTTAATAAGTTACATGCAGTAAAAAAAGCAAAAGGTCTTTGGACCAAATATTAAAAATACATGTTTTTATTATGTTTTCTAACTGGTGCAAAAGTGAACCAATTATAATTGTAATAATTATATATCAAAATTAGAAAAAAAACTTATCAGAATTTCCTAATTAAAGTTACAATATAAGGTTTTTGGACATAATAATGTTTTATTTTATTCAGTAGTTAATCCCAACTTTACACATCAATTTTTATCAAAATGTAAGGTGCTGACTCAGTTTTGCACTTAACTGTATATTATTATACATAGGTATATGTCTGTTGCATCTCAGAGCTTTAAATTTCCAGTAGATTTAAATAAAAATAATTTAAATCATAATTATTATAATACGCTTACCGGTGGAAAAATAGAGGGTACTGCGTTAGACTTAAGGATTCGCCGCGAGTTTGCTTCGCAGAAGTCTTCACGTTTGAAATGAAGACTGCACACAACAGAATTTTTGGTGATGTTACGGAATACAGTTATAACATCCAACCATCTTTGTTTTATTTCTTGCTTTATCGGAAAGCTATAAAATAAAATCACCATGTAGGAAGTTAGGTACAGTTTATTTGTATACTTAATAATGTTATTAATTTACAAGGATTACCGTAATTAAAGGAGAGCAAAAGTAAATAACTTACTTATAGGTTTCGTTAAACATATACCTAAATCTAGAATAATAACAGAATATAGTTACTTACCTATGAAATGATATGCCGCAACCACTGAATGATTCGCTTTTACAAGCTATTATACAACACTTTTTCACCATTTTCACGGTTAAAATTGCAGTTGAAGTTAACAGTGTAACAAAACAACGTAACAGACAGCGACGCTAAGTTCGACAACACAATTCAACACGACAGCGTAGACGCCATATGACACCTCATCATTCATGCATGGTCATGAACTTAATAAGTCCATGCCATGATGACACTTGTCAGATATACCAGTCTAAATAGAAGTACTGTATAAGTCCATGGAGACGGGAGTGCCATCAAAACAAACGATGTATGAATTGAATTGTCATTACTAGTGATGTAGGCTGTGGTGACTAGCGAAAACTTATCGACATCGACTACAAAATTCTGGGATTTCAGGAAATAAATAAAAGAATATTTAAACTCAGATTGTTTTAAAACATATTTATTTACAAGGAATTAAACAATTACCCATGTATGACTGAAGATAATTCTGTAAACATAAATTATATCATTATAGCAAAGTAATATATTGAGAAATCAAGATGTGCTTTACAAATCAATAAATATCTCACCGCTGTATGAGAGCTGCACATTATCAGTTTTTCTGGCTGGCAGTGGTTGACTTCTAGCAATACAATGTAGTGGAAATCCAACTAAAATGTCATCATATAATGGTGTAGATTTGATTTCCAGACTCGGAATAGCAGTTTTCTTCAGTTGACTTTTTTTCTTCTTGAAATCTTTACTTTGGAAATGCTTTTCACAAATATATTTCAACTGATGCAATTTTTCAATTGGCACATAGACTAAGTCTTCTTTTCCTGTTACTTTGACCCATTGTTTACACCTAAGAAGTGGGTGACGAGTTATTTTTACATATAAATTACGTAAACTACTGTATTATAAGAATGTAACAAAATAACTTTATACAATAAAATATTATGATATGCTAAAATTATACCATTAATACATATATTTTATGCACTCTTTCGACCAAGAACAACAAAAGCAACTAATTGAGAAAACATTGATTTTACTTTCTTAAATCATTATTATCATCAGCGTAGACTGTAGATGTCCACTGCTAAACATAGCCTTCTCCAGTAATTGCTATAATTAAACATCGATGTCGATAAATCCGATTGATGAATTATCACTAAGCAATGTTTTGTTAGTTTTTTTGGTTGAAATGAACTAAACCTTTATGAATTGTACTAGAATTGACTTCTATAAAGAAATAAATATCAAATTATGCTTACCGTTCTTCATCTAATGGAAATTTAGCCATAAAAACACGTTTGTTCACACCAACCCGGCATGTTTTTATACCACAAATTTCACATGTTATTTTTCTCATTTTGTTTTTTAGAAACACTCCCACTCCCAAACCGACAACAAATTTCTTCCAAATAAATGATAATTAATACACTTTTATGCAATTTATACGCGAAAATATAACTTTAGAAAACCTTATCAATCAAAGTATATATATATATACATCAAACGCTTAGCACAGACTGACTACACAACAAACATAGAGTACTCTTTACTTGCTACCAGTGTCTCCATATTATGTAAATGTAAATTGAGAGTTACCGTGTTGCAAGGGTGAAATTACGGTGTTTTTGAAAAAAAATACGGTGGATCAGCTAAAAGTGTACCGTGTAAATTACCGTGTCATTTTTCAACGAATAAAAACATTATGAACCAAATCAAGTCCAACCAAATAAATTACTAAGAATATTTAAAAAAAAACATACAACATTAAAATTAATGTACTGCTTTACTGCTAGCATGTCTTATAATAACGCTCATTTCCGAACTGATACTTGAGTTACAAAGTGAAAGTGATCAAACTGCTATAGTAATTCTTTCAGTTTACGCCATTCAACTAAACTTTTGTTTATAATGCTTCCTTTTTATTCAAATTCTAGCTGTTTTGATAGAACAAGTTGGTCTTGTGTCGCTATCAGAACTTTCAGTTTCATTGAACCGATATTATGCTACCTAATAACACAACTCACTCACACACACAATACTAAAACAAATAATAAACATAAAACCGAAAAAACCTCTAAGACTTATAATTTATGAAAACAAAAAAGCTTGAAACAGTAGATTTCTGTTTGTATATGCGTAACTATTTTTACGTAAACACAACGTGATTTATTCATTGTTAGCGACATTACGGTTACTTATGACACGGTAATGCCATATTACCTTGACGATAGATTAAGACCAAATTACGGTGCATCTACGGTAATTACTGTGTACCTACATGAAGACAAAGCTTGCTACTAATCCTGTGCATGGAGTTAATAAGTACAACTGGAGTGCTGTCTAATGCCGAGAAACCGGTCTCGAAAGATAAAACATTTTGGTCGTGGTGTCCTTGTCTAATGTGGTGACCATATAAAATTTATATAAGGGACAAAATTATACAGATGTACATCAATTTTGAATTTTACTTCAAGTATTTCTGTGTAGCCCTATGTAAATACAACACACGTGCTTGCGACAGTTTATTTATGTAAATTAAGTTCCAAACATTGCTTCGTCTAATACTTTCGTAGGTAAGACGGTTTTTTTGGGAATTACTTCGTTGTCGACAATCTAGCATTGAGTTTTGTTATAAACGTCATTACCTCAGTTCTATTACTTAAACTTCCTCAAACTCATGTCTAACGCCCGAATACTCAAACGCGACATAAATATTATGTTGCACTTAACTACGCAAATCCCGCTTAAATGTACTGGCTAAGTGGGCCGTGCACAGTTAAAAGCAAATTAATATTTGAACATCCAAATCATTAGGTTTTGTGATAAGAAACTCAATTAATTTTCGTTCTTTGAAAACCATCAAAATCCTTTACTGTTCTTATGTACGCAGCCTATTAGAGTATGCATCACCAGTGTGGAATCCATTTTACCAAATTTATACATATATCTCGCTTGGAGAGTATTCAAAAGAAATTTTTACGATATTTAGATTTTAAGACTAAACAGAATTCTGAAAACTATCACGATCGATGCCTACGTTATCATTTTTTGCCACTTGAATACAGAAGATCAGTAAGTGATGTCTGTTTACTTATTAACATTGCAAATGGATCATACGACTGTCCCGAACTTTTAGCTAATATAGGATTCCGTACACAGCACATAAATTTTAGAAAGCGACAATTGTTAAGTGTGCCATTTGCACCTACTAATTATAGACAAAATAGCTTTTTTATTCGAGGTGCAAATGGATTTAATCAATTAGATGCCCAGCTCGATATCGATTTATTCACAACTAAAGTTAACAGATTCAAAGTAATGATGGGTAAATACTTTTTCGACACTGTTGAACATTGAATATAAGTTGTTATTCATTTTTTCTTTTCTTTTTACTGTGTAGAGTAGTGCTAAATAACTAAATGTTAAGACTTGTAATCAGCAATAGTTTTTAAGAATGTTAGATTATATATACATATTGTAATTTTTTATTAGTCTGTAAGTCTTACTAATAATAATTAAATAAAATAAATAAATAGCGTTTGAGTATTCGGCCGTGAGACACTGCAACACACATGGTCTGCGCGTATCGGGCGCTCATTTCCTACATTCACATGTTAAATTGATTTAAAATTGGTTGTATTGTTACTTCTGTGGTATTTTCATGACACGTGTATATTATTAGGTCTACTAGTTACATTTTAGGAAATAAAACATAATAAACAATGAAATAACTCTTAAATGACAAGTCAATACATGGTACTTATATTTACAAAATAATTAAATATATAAATTAAATTTATTTAGTTTTAGTTTTTGGTAGTCGTCTTATTTATTATTTATAACTGTTTATAGTAAGTAAAATGCTATTCAAGGAAATACATTATTTACGTTAATCCATATTTTAGTGGACTATGAGTATTACTAAAACGACGCGCAGCGATTTAATGTTAACTTTTTCTTAGCTTCTGTTAAATAGTCATCCTGATTAAAATGCAAACTACAAACGCATGCAAATTTTGATACATTATTGTCAAGATTCATGGAAGTTAGCTGGAATCCTGAAAACAGGACACGAAATTGTGACAATGCTATAACAACCGGTTGATATTTATGGTTTACACTGTATGGAAAAACAAAATAAACACTACATATTTCTCACGCCAAATAGCAGTATACCTAGTCAGGTCATAAGTATTGTCACACAGTAAAAACTTTTCTTTTAGAACGCTGGCCACAAAAAAGTTTATTGAATTCGAATCTCGAATTGTTCATGAAAATAAAAATGTATACTTTTAGAATTTTACTCATTTTTTAAATATGGAGTGGACGCTTAAAGAAGACCGTGTTGCAGTTATTGCGTTGCATCGTTGCGGTTACGCGCCAATTCAAATTTTTAACATACTGAAAAATTTGAATATAACCAAAAGATTCATTTATCGTACCATCAAACGATACAATGAAGACTCTAGTGTAGATGACAGGTCAAGAAGTGGTCGCCCTCGGTCTGTTAGGACTCCAGCAGTGATAAAAGCTGTGAAGGCACGAATTCAAAGAAATCCCAAACGTAAGCAGAAACTGTTGGCCCTTCAGATGGGGTTAAGCAGAACCACGGTGAAAAGGGTGTTAAATGAAGACTTAGGGCTTCGGGCATATCGAAGAAAAACAGGACATCGTTTGAATGCTCGTCTAATGGACCTGAGACTGAAGAGATGCCGCGCTTTGTTGAAGCGGTACGCGGGAAAAAAATATCGGGAAATTCTTTTTTCGGATGAAAAAATGTTTACCGTAGAAGAGAGCTACAACAAACAAAACGATAAGGTGTACGCACACAGTAGTGAAGAAGCGAGCAACCGTATTCCGCGTGTCCAACGAGGTCATTTTCCATCCTCGCTCATGGTATGGTTGGGAGTTTCTTATTGGGGCTTAACAGAGGTACATTTTTGTGAGAAAGGTGTAAAAACGAATGCTGTTGTGTATCAAAATACAGTCCTGACGAACCTTGTGGAACCTGTTTCTCATACCATGTTCAATAACAGGCACTGGGTATTCCAACAAGATTCGGCGCCAGCTCATAGAGCGAAGAGCACACAAGACTGGCTGGCGGCGCGTGAAATCGACTTCATCCGGCACGAAGACTGGCCCTCCTCCAGTCCAGATTTGAATCCGTTAGATTACAAGATATGGCAACACTTGGAGGAAAAGGCGTGTTCAAAGCCTCATCACTCAAGACATCCCTGATTAAGGCAGCCGCCGATATTGACATGGACCTCGTTCGTGCTGCGATAGAGGACTGGCCGCGCAGATTGAAGGCTTGTATTCAAAATCACGGAGGTCATTTTGAATAAACTTTAATGTCATAAGAATCTATGTTTTGTTAAGTTCATTTTGGTATATAAATGGTTACATAATGAATAAACTTGTTACAATTATTTTACATTAAACATGTGACAGAATTTATGACCTGACTAGGTATATGCACTGTTGTGTTCCAGTTTGAAGGACATTGTAGCCAGAGCAACTACTGGACATATTGAGACTTAACATATTATGTCATGTCTAAGCGCAGTGGAATGCAAAGCATTGCTTTGTAATTCATGGTGTCGGTTGGTTTTGCTACTGTCCATAAGCGGCCGTATCGCTTAACGTCAGGCAAATTGCAAGCTTGCCACGCTATTCAATACAATAAAAAGAAGTATAAAAAATACCACGTGATGGCATTGCAAAATTATAGTTTTTCACGATTAACTTTTTAAATTTAGTATATGATATAGATTAAGTACCTGCAATTTACAAAACAAAGGGTATTAAATATTATAATGATAAAAAATATTTCACACTATAAAAATATATGCTGACACTAGTAAAAATTTATCAACGAATCTTACGGAAGGATATTCCACAAACTGGATAGGATTCTCGCTTACAACCACTTACAAGTGTTCACCACGATTACACGGAAACTTTCACGATTTCCGAAAAAAACATGCCACAAACTGTAACAGTATCCTTTTAACTTCGAACTACAAACGTAAATAGTCGCCATTTTTGTTTGCATCCATTCATAGCCCTTTTTCGGTGTTGCCAACAATTAATCTGGTTTCCCACCAGATTCAACATGAAAACCATCAGAAATCTACGTACCATTAAATTTTCGATTAAACAGAGTTCTTATTATTATAGAACAACAAGCTGTGCCCGCGACTCCGTCCACGTGGAATAGTGACTTTGGGCAGCATTTTTTGGATATATCTTTTGGTTTCTTTTGGATAACAAACCCTATAAACCCTAAAATATTTAGTTAAATATTTAATTAAATGAAATATGCAAACAGTCAGTGTTATCGAATGCAACTGTTACGCCATGCGCCTCCGGAATACGTGCGCTCGAACCTACAAAACCAGCCAAAGCTAAACCCTATTTCATATGATTGATGATGTAAATCTGAGGTCCACTTAAATTGAATAACAACCTACAAGGTCCAGCCTAAGCTGAACCCTATTTCATGTGGTTGATGATATAAATCGGAGGTCAAGTTAAATTGGTCTTAAAAATTTCCGAAACTGATCATTTTTAGCTAAAACTATTTTTTTTCTTCTAAAATTAAACTAGCCTAAGTTACTCCTTGTTACATCAGGCTATCTGCCAGTGAAAGTCCCGTCAAAATCGGTCCAGCCGTTTCAGAGATTAGCCGGAATAAACAGACAGACAGACGAAAATTGTAAAATTTGTTGTTTTGGTATATGTAGATAGATAGATAGATAGATAACACTTTATTGTAAACCAATTATATAAACACAATGAAACTTATTTACACAATCAATATGTACTTGACTTACAATGGGCGGCCTTATCGCTACAGAGCGATCTCTTCCAGGCAACCCGGAATGTACCGTATATTACAAACAGACCCTTCAATTTTATTTATTTGTATAGATAAAATTTTTGTTAAGGAGCTTTATTGATATATGGTGTTCTAGTAAAAATCAATATATGTATATTTCTTATATATTTTAATAAAATGTCATTATCAGAAAAATCATTTCACCATCATTTCTTCACTTAGTATGTACGTTTCTTTTGTACCAATTTTATTTTTGTCGTTTGATGGAAATTCGAAATTGTCGCAACATTTTCAAGTTAAGTTTAAGTCATATCGTATTCATAAGATAGCAGTTAAAATAATGTGTATTTAGATATATTATTGTAATAAAATGTATGAAATCCTTGTAAACTAAAAAATAACAATTATGTATCGGAATCAAAAGTGGATTGATTTTAATATTTTCGATAATTTTCAACAACTCCCAAACTACTAGAAAATCCACTAACCACTAAAAGCCATTTTTGATAACTAAGACAGGGGTCCAAATCACCAGATTTTGTGGAAAATCCACTAAGTTAGCAACACTGCATTATGTTTGTAATATGTGCGAGAGGGACACTACCACTTAATAGTCATTCTCTTTGCAGACCGTTTTTCCTTACATCTATTGATATTTAAAAATAAACTTTAAACTACAGACATAAAGTATATTTTTAGTTTTTATGTCAAACGAAGTAAGCTCTCCAGTTATGATACTAACTCCATGGCGACAATTCAGACAGTACAGTACCATCTAGACCTATAGCCCATAGCAGCAGAGCTTGCATAAACACCCACAATCTATAATAGGAATATAATCCAGCCTCTGCATTTGTACGATATATTATGTTACCCATCGAGCCACAGAGACCTTAGTCTTAGGTGAAGACATATGAGATGAACCACAATTATCCTAGGCAGTCACTCTAGTATCATTGTGGACATGAGTTGCATTACATAGAACTCAATGAAGACGGAGGAGGCCTTTGCCAAGAGGCACAAAGAAATCAGAACTATAATGTAAATTTTAAAATAACTTTTTAAGTCTAGGAACTCCGACTCCTGTAATAATGACTATTTTATTTATTTTATAATGAGATGAACCACTTTAAATAATACATACAGTAAAGTTATCTACCTGAGAACCCTGATGTCTCTACTTTCATGTTTTTTTTTCAAGGAATCTCTTATAATTGATTTCTGTGACACAGCATTATAATATCGTTTATCTTATGTAGGTCTTAACCGGAGCTTACCTTTAAAGGGTGGATGTGGAGGTATACTGGGACCAGGTTTTTCCAAATCACTTTCATCTACTTGCACAATTGTGTTATCAGCATTATTGTCATTTTTAGTACCTGAAACAAAAGAGACCAATGTCAATTTGTATTCTAAAATAGTTTGGGACTAGGAAAAATAAAATTCAATTTAGCATCCATATTCCTAAAGTAGAAAGTCGGAAAGCAAACTCTAGGCAACGAAAAGGCCATTTTTGATGCAACCGGGATTTAACTCTCAGATGATGATGATGATTCCCTGTGTATTTTCATTACCTTGAAAATACACAGGGACATCTAAATATTATAGGGAATTAAAAACAGAGTATCGTGGATATTATGTTTATGATGAAAATACCATAATAATAATTATTAAATCTCTTTGTTTACCTAAGTTAAATGCCAATCCAGCAGCTTATTAAACTTATAATAAGAGCACTTAAAATAAACAGAAATAAAATGTAATGACCTATAGTAGATATATTTTCATAAAATTAGCTGAAAGAGACAATGGTGAATTATTTTTTAAACTAGGTACTTAAGAATAAACTGAAAAAGATGAAATTAGTTGGTCAAAGGTAAATAAATGAAACACAAGAATGTTTTCAAATTTTTCATTTTGCCTGTTAACTAAAATTTATTCTGAAATAAAGATATAGAGGCTGAAAAAGAATTTCAAATATTAAACATATGTAAAATAAAACACCAAATTTGTATTATTATTAGGAATTTCCATTCATTATGCTGAAAAGAGAAAAATAAAAACAACATTTTCAATTAGAATAGTATAATTGTTTCAAATATTTTCAAATGGCTTGGAAAAAACTTACCTATGAATTTAATCTAATCTAAGGTAATATGTGCATTCATTTTTAATTTATTTAAAAAGGTTATGATTAGGCATTTTTTAAAGATAGTCTAGGACAATAGTTTAGTTTATGTATTGGTGTGAAAATCATTTTACAAATATTTATGGCAAATAATAAATTCTAGTGACCTCCTGTGCTTTTGAATTCAGTAGGTGCAAAACCACTGATGGCAGCTTGATTTCATTGATAATGGGAGGGAAAATTCTAGATACATGGGCCATGAAGCAAGGTAGAATGTTGGAGAATGAAGTGAGGCAAACAGTGAGCAGCATACTGGGAAAAAAAAAAAAAAATGTGGGCTAACGCTTTGTAAAATCTATCCCATTATAGCAGTGTCACCTGATGGGATCTGTGATGACAATATAATTGAAATTAAGTGCCCAACAAGTGTACATATAAAAATTATGTTATTAATGGGAAACCCACGAAAAAATACTATGTGCAGATACAGCTACAAATGTTTTTGACAGGCTATAAAAATGGCTATTACTGTGTAGCTGATTACAACTATAGTGAAAATAAAAATTTTAATTTAATAGAAGTTAAATTTGATGCACAATATGTATCTGATTTTGTCAAAGTGTTAATTTCTTCATGGAAAGACAATGTGTACCCTATATTAGTGCAATTTGATTATTGGGATTTTATCAATCATTTATTTTATAGCTCCCTAACCCACTTTTATAGGCCCAAACGACATGTTATTATAATAACAACAAACACACGGACGAACGAACACCGAATTTTCACATTAGGGCACCTTTTACCTACAATCAGATATAAAATCCTACAAAATTACATACCAGCAAAAAAAACGGAGGGCACTGCATCACATTTTAATACTGGTCGTGATAAACAAGCAACAAAATCTTGAGCTTTAAAATGTTTGCTACATACAACTGATGCATCGGTCAGTTTTCGGGTAGAGCTCATGGGTATATTTATCCATATTTCCCTAACATTAGAATCTTTAGGAAATCTGAAATTGAAACAAAATTATTTTAATAGAAAAAGGAATAAAAAATGCACAGGTATTTGTTCTTGAACTAGGATTTAAAGGTGTGTAACTCAGGATAGATAAACTCAAAAGATATATATCCCAAGTGAAGAGTTATTTTATCTCTATATCTCTTGTACTCAAACTGTATCTTTATCTTTACAGTACATATTTCGATACATTTTATAACATATCTCACTTCACACTAAGTAGATCGAGAAGAAACGAGACAGAATGATTAGCCGGGTGCAACGCGTATTTTTTATAATAGAATGAGTTCGAATATAAAAGCCAATATAAAACGTATTGCTATGATGTTATCGTTTAATTTTGTTTGAATATACGTGTATATCGAACACATGTTTAAAAATATTGTTTTAATACTTTACTCGGTATAGTTTTGAGCGGCTTCAGCTTAGCAAAGCATCTTGTTTTTTGCAATAGATAAATTATTGTTATTGTTTCGTATATTCTTAAAATTTGTATTTAGTTTACGGTATTAGTTACGCCAGCCTAGTTCCAAAAGATTAATAAAAAATAGATTTATTAGACTTATTCGGACTTTTGTAACTAGGTTGACAGTCCTAAGCCTATCAAGTATGAAGGAAAATCAGACCGCTGTTTCAGTTTTAATATTTAAATTAAAAAAGGAGTTAATATCACTAACTCATCTTGTCTGCAATTGATATTATTCACGGTAAAATAAAGAGAAAGACATAAAAGAGTGATATATATCTTTATATCTAAAAGATATATATCTTTTCTTCTTGGGGAGTTATTTTGCTCATGACTACTAGGATTGGATAGTCATGCATAGAGGTGGTTGATAAATAACGTCACGATGAAAAAATCACCGTGATCTGAAGGCAAATAGAATCACCGTGACATGCCACGAAAGAACAACGTTACAAAGTCACTTCGATTTCCGGAACGTTGGTCCTTTACGTCACGTCAATCATTCGTTGTAATCGTGAGCCGTGAACGTGGTTCAGTTAACATCGGCACTAATCGGGTTGATTCGGGTAAGGAGGTGGACGGCGTTGGTACGTTCATTGTTTGTTGAAAGAACTTCGTTTGTACGTTGTCTACACAGAGTTAAAATGATACTATTTTCTAGAAATGACTGAAGAGAAAAATCTAAAATCAAACTTTTTTTTATGCTATGCTCTCTGCTATTTGATACTTAGTTGAGATAATTATTACATTATAATATAATCATTAACGATAATTATGTACTAGGTTAGGTATTCACGGACTGAGAAGGAATGTAGGTACATATGTATGGAATTATTTCATTAGGTGTTTACTACGAAAATAACGATTTTGATATGTATGAGTAATACTTAAAAAGTGCAACAGCTTTTATTTTTAAATTGCAATTATGAAATAACCTAAAATGCTATGTTAATAATAAAATTGTTTACCTACTGTATTTACGTTTTAAATGTTTACCTACTATATTGTTTTTCTTTATTAACAAGCATGTTTGAAAGTGTGAAGATTATTTCGGATCATTCAATTACGAAACCATTGTAACCATATCGTTTTTTGTGACGCCAGTGATTGACGTGACAAAATCACGATGATTTATCAGCATGATTTTTTTGGAACTGGAACGACAGTCACGGTGATACCAAAATAACGCTTTTCCCCATCTCTAGTCATGCATGGTTACCCTAATTCTTCACTAACAAATTATGTTTAAAACTATTACCTGTGAAAAGATAAACCACAATCAGGATAATACTCGCTTCCGCAAGCCTCCACGATACAAATTCTCCCCATTTTAACTATAATTCTTCAAAAATATCACGAAATCAAAAAACACTCCGGCATTAACGTCCGAGTCGGCGATTTCATGTGGTGGGGTTGTCAGCAGCAGTGTTGCCAGATGGCCATGTGAATTTCCCCCAACTTTTTTCGAAAATTCCCCGAAAATAAGCTTTTTGAAATAAAAAAAAACCCAGAACAGAATTTGCAGGGAATCCCCCCCAACTGGCAACGCTGGTTGCGCTACACAGTTGTATTATTTATGAGTGATTGATACAAAAGATAAAAATCACTCATATCAGTATAATGTCTCCTAAAGTTTGTGGAGGAAATATGCAACGACGTGTTTGGATCTGCAGTTTTATTATATAGTGTTTAAATCCAATGATATCCCAAATTTAAAATAAACACAGTAAACAGTTTTGACTCCAGATTGTTTTTTTATTGATGCGAAAAGTGTATAAGATTATTTATGGAATAACACATCGGGTCTATCATTTCTTGGCACATACGCACTCTTTCGTCAAAATTCTTCATGAATCTTTGACTTCAAATAGCCCATAAATCTATAGTAAATCCTCACAAATTACACGATGTAGAGGTCCAATTTTGATCACTGAAATGAGACTGTACAGGTCCAGGAAAAATCTCTAATTTTCATTGGATTGTTTCACGGTCTGTGTGTCACATGACATGACACTGTCTTGGTGAACCCATATATTGGTACATAGAAATATTATTTGAGAATAAATCTGTACTTGTTTTATCATACTTTACATCTTTGCTTTGTTTACGAGTATATTGATGCTGTAAAAACAATGCATATAATTTATTATCTATGTCACCAGAGCTGTTTATCAAACCCGTGGTGACACGTGTGTTAAAACTTATTATTAAAATATGTATACGTAACTTGGTGCTGTAAATAATTTGTTTCTAATTCATTTAACTGAGTAAGTATTCTTTGTAATTGAAAATTCATGGAAACTGTTAAGTTACGAAATCTTAATGTGAACAAGGACATTGAATAGCGTGAGTGAAAGCTTTCGTTTGAGCAAAAGAAGTCGCAATACAGGCAAGCGATATTAGTTTGTAATTGAGTTTAATGAGTGATATATATCTTTGCATCGACAAGATACACCTCTCAGTTATACATTTTGAACATCGCTATTGAATTGACAGACTCTGACATGACAGGTCGATTAGAATGTTCCTATTATTACTAAAAAAGAAAACTATATAATTTATTTTATATTTACAGTATCAACACAGTGGCTAACCTAGATCAACATTGGTATTGTGGCAATTTGCAAGATTGCCTCCGGTCACAAATATTAAAAACAAAATACTAAAACGAATATTTGTTTTTTTAACTAGGTACAGTTTTTTTTAAACAAGGTTGAATTCTTGATTGAAATACAGATTCGCAATCTAAGTGTATACTAGTACTAGCGATGAGACATACTTGCAAAATTGAATACCAGGGCTTCTAAGTACGGGTACGACAAAATACCAGGGTCAAAAACCAGGTTTTAAAAATACTTGAAACTCAACGCGCCGAGTCGTACGTACTGCCTGAGACGCCGTGGTGTTCAAATTTGAAAATACTTGTATAGCAATTCAACCATCCATGACGAATAAAGAGCAAAATCGTATAAATAAAAAATACTTTGAAGTTCAAGTATTTTTTGCTCGTACCAGGGCGCCGTACTTCGAAGTGAAAACCTGGTTTTGAAACCTGGTACCGTAAATACGCCTCATCTCATCATTCATCATCTTTATTTACTTTAGTGAATTTTTTTAGTGTTTATTGTGCATAGCGCGAGCCTGTGCGTATATGAGTGTTTATGTGATGAGTCTGGGAATTAACACGCAATTATGATCAAAAAAATTTTAAGATTGAAATAATGTATTATATTCGCTCAGTAAAAAAACGAAGCTTAGTAAAATGCTTGTTAAATTAAGTGTATAGAAACATGTATTACAGAAAATGTGAAATATGCAATACCAGATATGGAAGAAAGGATGGACAGAAACGTTATTTTATGGCTAGATTCCCTTTGGACGAAGAACGGTGAGGAATAATATTCATTCTTTTAATCTTAGTTTAAAAGATTGATGTGTAAGATATTGTCTGTTCAGTTATGGGAATAATATATGTATTTAGAACTAATAAAAAATACTGCCTATGTACTGATTATATAAAATACATATTTACATTGTCATAATTTATAAAATTTTATTTATTTGAACTTTATATTTACTATCCCAAGCTATTCTTAATCTTAAAAAAGCCCGAACAGAATACTGTAAAAACAGTGTACTGTAAAAATTTAATTTAAAAAAATATTATCTATCATCACCTGTCCTTTCCAGGTGTAGAAAATGGGTACAACTTACTGGAAAAGAAGATTTGGTACACATACCTATAGAAAAACTACATGAACTAAAATATGTTTGTGGAAAACATTTTTTGCCTATAGATTTTACAAAGAGCAAAACACAATTGAAGAAGACTGCCATACCTACATTAGGAATCACAAGTGAACCCCTCCTTGATCACCAGCTAATTGGTTTTCCATATCATGTATTTAAAAGTTCAAAAATACTAATCCCATATGAATATGGTAAGTAAAAATGATTAATGTTTATAAGTAGATATATGTAAATTAAAAATCTTACTTATTTGTACCCAGTAATTACTTGGTAATTTATTATAACGCTTTAAAAATGCTATAACTGCCTTCAGGAATTAACTTTGTAGGAATATACAGCATACCTATCCTGTTTGCAATATCATAGCCTGTGATAAACTTAATGTTATTTCTCCAATCTAGGGCATACATCAATAAAAGGACCATCTAACCTTTCCCAATATCCTGGTCCTGGCAAGAAGCAAACTGGTAGTCTAAATGGACCAAACTCCTATGTTAAAACATGTGCAAAAATCTTATGCAAAGTTCTAAATTAATTTTGTTTATAAGTATGCCACCATAATAATCTTGTGTTGTGTTCTGGCATTAGTGACCTAAGTTCCAGTACTCCGATGAGGACAGCAGCATATTCGCGGTGCCATTAGCATCATAAACATCCCACAGGCGACATTGAGTTATCTAAAGAACAACCATGGTTCTGGTCTACATATGAGTTGTGCTAGAAATATGACATCTTAAAACTTGAGAACCATATAGGTTATATAATATCGAACACTCATTTGGCACACTTTTTTTTAAAAGCAAGAAGAAACTCACACATCACATTCCATCTACTTACAACAGAAAATATAATACAAGATAAAAAAAAGAAGATAAAATATACAAGAGGGGTGAAATAGTAAATTTTAATAATTAAGTTTATTAGTAGTACCTAACTGTTGTATAAATAGAAGAAACATCTAACACAGGATAGTACCTAATTATCTTTTTTCCATAGTGTTATAAAAATATTACAAATGTCAAAATACAGATGGTCTCTTGGGACTGGGACATCGACTTTTATATGATACTGGCATTTGGTGTTATCGAAATATGTACATTGCTTTGGTTTTCCAAACTTTTTTTAATTACTGTTTTTTTAGTATTTTGAAGGTATCTGTTGCTTCACAGTATTTTTTCGCTGCGTTATATAAATTGTGTATGGTTGGATTTTTATTGCATGGTAAGTATTACATTGATACATTAAGCTTCAGTTTAGAAATTTTTAATTTATTAGAGAAATCACAATTTTATAAAATATTTCCAAGTTATATTTCTTCAACAGATGTATAAAAGAGCTCTGACATTACATGAATTACAGGGTATTGTTAATGATCCTACATTTATGACATGTGAAAATGTCGATATAGTTGTTCTTTCACCAGACCCTGATGATCTTACCGATGAAGATGATGTTGATGATAACGTATTAGGAACGGTCGAAGTGAGTGATGTACCTGGAGAACTTATAGTGCAATATAAATTACTTGATAATTCTGAGCTATCAGAAACAAGTGAACCATATAAGTAGTGATGTTGAATACTTGGTCTTCTGTCTAATAACACTCACAATCTGGTCGGGAGTTTCCCTGCAACATAATGGACTCACACCGCCTGAATTCAAGAATTGAAATTTGCTACCCCCCTCTTAATTTCTAAATGATCAAGAACATTCTTAAAGTGATTTCAGCCCTTTACAACTGTGCTATTCAGAAACATTAGATAGCAATTGTAATGGGAAAAGTGTAGTTGCAAAATGTAGTTTTTTAAAATCTATGTTAGATTTAAGTTAATTTGTAATACTAACACAATACTTAATGAATTGTAATGTATGGATTTTATGGATCTGAAGTAAATTAATAATATTATTTCCAAACATTTTACTTTGTTAACAACCAAAAAAAAAATTGATAAATATTTTAGGATTAATCTAGGTTTGGAATGTAGATTGATTGAATATTGAAATTGGCTGCATCCCATCACTGCCAATTACTTGGTAACCAGGGTTTAATTTATCATAAGACAGGATGTTCCTTGTACTCTTCTGTTGTGCAATATTGTATTGAATCACTAGTCTGCTCTGAAGAACAGGTTGACGATATAGGCCACATATTATGATGTCAAAAGTCCATCATTTATTTGGTGTATTGCGAAAGCTGACATGAGAGGTTTACTTGAATATATTAGTGGTGCTCCATTTTGAAAAATTTTATAACTATATTATTGTGTAACATTACTATCAGTAAAATTCAAATCAACTAGCAGGTTAGTAACTTAGGGTACTTACATATTTTGTTAGTCCATTATTAAATGTTTATATAAATGCTCAGATAACTGAGCTAAGTTAAAAAACTTATTTCATTATAATCATTTAAATTACCTATGATTGGTGCCCAGATATATCATAGTGACTTAGGTTCCTAATATATAACATCTCTCTCCCTCTCTCTTCAGTCCCTCAGGGCTGAGGATTGTGACTCCGTTGCTATAATCTCTTGACCATTTTCTTCCACTTGTTGCAGTCCATGGCTTGGTGTATTTAAACATATGTAACGTAAATTGACAAGTAAAACTATTTTTTTTAACTTTAATATGATTCCT
The DNA here is from genome assembly GCA_963693495.1 of Malacosoma neustria. Lineage (NCBI taxonomy): Eukaryota > Metazoa > Arthropoda > Insecta > Lepidoptera > Lasiocampidae > Malacosoma > Malacosoma neustria. The sequence goes on along the minus strand of OY856395.1, from coordinate 3,717,426 downwards.
AAAGTTCTTCGGGCACATCACCCGTAACGAGAACTCGATGGAACGGCTGGTTGTGCAGGAGAAAGTCGAGGGCAAAAGATCTCGCAGGCGCTTTCCAACCAGGTGGACAGACCTCATCAAATCTGTGATGCGCTCTGGTATTAATGATTGCTCTCACTCTGCCAGGCATCGATGTGAATGGCGGCGTATCGCAAAAAAAGCTGTGACGCAGAAATTGATCGACGCATGACCACGTCCACTCTGTCAAGAGTGCACGAATAAGAAGAAGAGAAAAATATTTTTACCTAAATGGTGCAATGGTATGGCTAATCGGTTCAGACGTTTGTTGCGGACCCTGTCATGGTTGCTAAAATGGACATCTCACAGAGTACTTTATTCTGATATATCTCATAACTAGAAGCACTGTCCAATTTCCCTCCAATTGCCTTCACCCATTGTTTGAATTGCTCTGGGTTGGTTCTTCGATTTGGAAATCTATGATGTACAATATCTGAAACATGCTTTTTTTATTGCTGAGGAACAGCAGACAGGCAGACAGTCCACTTAATAATAAGTAGTTACCGTTGCCTGTGGATGTTCGCGACTCTAGGGGTACCGCAAACACGCTACTGCCCAATAGAGGTACAGAAACCTGGGTCCCTAATGCCGGAACACAACATAAGGTTATTATGGTGGCATATTTTATATCCAGGGTGGTCGCAATCCAGACGGGTTTGGGGCCCTACCACATAGAAAATATTATACCATACTTTTGGAATTTCATACATTTTGTAAAATAAATACGTTATGTATACATACTTTAATATAGTGGTAAATTGCAGACAAGCTTTAATGAATTATTTGTTGAGGTCTTTCAGTTTCACATATATTACTATTATTTATCTTCTTCCTGCCCTTATCCCAGCTATGTGGGGTCGGCTCGGCTCATGTAGTGTAGCATATCGTCATTGTCAAACCAATGTCTGATAGGTGCAAAAAGTTAAACATTGAGATATGGAGTAAAAACATTCTCATGTAAAATTTTAAATGACAATTTCTTTTAGTGATTTATATATATATTTTTTTATTGCTGTAGGACATCAGACAGGCTGACGGCCCGCTTAGAATTTAGCAGTTACCATCGTCTATGGATGTTTGCAACACCAGTGGCATCGCGAACACGCTGCTGTCCCATAAAGGTACTGGAACTTAGGTCACCAATGCCGGAACACAACACAAGGTTATTATGGCGGCATAATTAAGACCAAAGGTGGTCGCCATCCAGACGGGCTTGAAGCCCTACCACGTAGCTAGGATGGGTGGTTTAGTCGCCTTTTACGACAGGCCGACCCCGGCCGCAGAGGTTAGTATTCTTTCTCCGCCTCTGCACGGATATTCAAGTAATGTAATCACTAGAATCACATAGCGGCTGATAGCGGTTTTATATATTAAAGTTTTGCTGGCAAACTAGTCATAAATCATAATATAAATGGTGAAATATCAAAAAAATGCATATAGCAGATATTGTTTGACGACGAACGATATAGGTAAGTTATAAGGTAAGTATCATTCTTCCACTCTCTTCTAGTAGTAATCGTCATTATTGTATTTATATCACATAAAACGGCAGATAAGCTATTATATAGTTTAAAAATGATTTGGGTTATTGCTTTGTTAACACTTACGAGGATCGAATGTGCATCCTATTGCACACCTTTTAGGCATCATTTATAATTGGACTGTCAGTAAATATGGCTAAATATATATTATATTTATCAGAACATTAAAAATAATAAAATCTTGGAACTGAAACATAAACGTACGAATTAAATAGTTACAACTAGCGATGGGCGTTGAATCAACGAACTAGTTGAATCAACCGTTGATCTGTCAACGTATCAACATTAACTACATATGAATTAACTAGTTGAATTCGTCACGATTTGAATGAATTTAACTTGATACGTTGAAAATAACATCATAGATTACCGAGTGACGTTCGAATTTGAACTCTAAGGTAGCATACCAAGAGTTGATTTTTGAAATGCTATTTTTTAAAGAAAAGGATGACTATACATAATGGTGAAACGGCACGTGTCGTGCCGCCCGAGAGAAACCTGTTTATACAAGTTTCTTTGTTTACGAACGAAATTATTAGTTAGCTATTTAAGGCAGATTTACATTGAATTAGTAACTAACGTCAGTGCACTGCGGAGTCAGTGCTGACCTGGCACTGCCATCGTGTAAATTGATTTCAAGTCAGTTCAGTACTGTCGCGTCAGTACTGACTTCAATATTCCCGCTTCATATTTTTCGGCGTCAGTCCGCTCCTCCCGCTACCCACGCCAGCGTAACTGACGCCGTGTAAATGTCGAAGTCAGTCGCTGTCGCTTTATTGTACGGGGACCACGCTGCGTTGCACCACATCACAAAATGACGCGAAAAATGAGCGACACGGAGAACTTAAAGATTATTCAACTATACTCTCATAAATGTGTCTTGACGCTGAATAGAGCTTGATAACAACATAAGCAAATCATCAAAGTCTTTTGGCGTCATTCTCAAAGCCAGTTTGTATTTCCCAGGATCTTCAATTCTCAACTGGGTTAACAACAGAGCTGAGCCTCCAGTTTGATCTCTGTCATCTATCCATTTGCTTACCCAAATTCGCTTCTTTTTAGATATCTCTTCTTCTAACAGACCATTTAGTTCTTGCACCATCACAAAGGTACATTTTCTCAACAAATTATTGACTGATTTTTTGTTGTTTTCGAGAATTCATTTTTCCGCACTGACTACAAATGTGTGTACACCCTAAGAAATATCCTCGACTACTGACGAAATACTGACTGCGTGTAAATCGTATGAGTCAGTTTTCAGCGCCAGCACTGGCGACAGCTACTGACCTTATGTAAATCTGCCTTTATACTAAGGTTAGCTAGGCTCGCTCGCTCATCATAAAAGTTTTTGAATTGACAGTTTGTGACAAGTTGCGCGCAAGGTCATATTTTATTTTGCGGTTTATCATAATAGTAGTAAGTTGGGTGTAGTTAATATTTAGTGTTAATTTGTTTTTGTAAATATTATTTTGTAAATTGTGTATATTTTGTCTATTTGTAGGACTCTAAAATGTCGGGACGTGCTAAGAGTAGCAGTGAATTGTGGTTTCATTTTGAAAAAGACGCTTGTAGCGGGAAAGCTGTCTGTAATATATGCAAAGAAAAAATATCATACAAATCGACAACGGCAAATTTAAAAAGCCACTTGAAACGAAAACACATTTCAACATTTTCATCAGAGTTTTCGTCATCAGTTACATCAGAACTTAAATCACTTCAGTCCATGTTATCAACAGGTCAACATATGCCAGTTCTAGTTCAGATTCCATCCGAGAGCACCGATGGGAATACAACTGTGGAGACATCATCAGCAACTAAACGCCAGCGCATGATGGTTGATTTTGTCAGCAAAAAAATTTGTGCAAGACAAAAAAAACAAATTAATTTAGATTTGTTAGATTTATGCACAGATAGTTTTAATAATAAATAAAATATCAATAAAACTATGCGTAGCGTTAAAAATAATGTCAACTTGCAACGTAAACTGTTTAGGTATACGTTGCGAGTGACATTAGTAGAACGTTAAACTCGTTGACAAATCTAGTTGAAAAATTTAACTAGTTGATCGACTAGTTGACGAACATAAATCAACGGTAGTATCAAAATAGTAGTAGTTTTTATTTGTTTTGTTTGCACTTGCAGAAGCAGGTGGGCTTTTTCTATGGTTCCTGTAAACATTTTATTTACACAGTGCTCGAGTTAAAAAGTGCCAATATTATTATATAAAGTTGTATATTTGTTTTAAAAGCGTGTGGTGTACATGTACTCATTAAACTTAAAATGTCTAGATACACTAGTCACAGGTGTTATTTTGGATGTATAAATGGTACAGGTACATATTCATTCTTAAATTTTTAACTCACCAGTTTCAATATGCGCTACATATGTCAAATAATTACTAAGAGGAATGTAGATTAAAGACTACATGATTTAAGAAACAGCCAAGGTCTAAGGATCTCAGTGAATCTGTATAAAAAAAGAGTATTGATTTTCAGGAACTCAATAACTTGTACCTCTTAGTAACAAACTGACTGTAATTAGTTCTTTAGGTTTTTTAAAGTAGAATTTCTAATCTAATTCTTATTATTTCATGTAATATTATTTGCATATCACCTATGTATTTTGTTACAATTTCCTTATTTGTGGTTTGCCTGGAAGAGTTTGCTCTAAGTGATAAGGCGCCCGTTGTCATACATCATTATATTTCTGTAAATGTTGTTAGTTTTATTATTATTGTGCAATAAAGTTTTTTTTTTAATTTTCATTCACCAGTATAAGGTGACATAGTATCAAGTTTTACTGTCTAACAGCCCACTGATAGCAATTTAACCTCATTTATGTTTATATCATTTTCAGCGAGGCTGCATAGGTTTCCGCAGCTAAAATACCCTTATAATCAAAGATTTATCCAATGGAAGGAAGTGTTACATGAAAAGGATAAAGTAAAAAGCGACGATTATATATTAAAATACTTATTTATATGTTCCAATCACTTTGAAGACTTTTACAAGAGTAGGACTGGTCGTCTTACCAAAAATGCTGTTCCAACATTGAATCTTGGTAAGTTAAACTTATCTTTCAGATATTGAGCATTATAAATCTTCATAATCTTTATGCAATGTAGGTCTACTCTTCAGGATCTGGATCTGCTGAATAAGAGCATAAGGTAAAATATTTAAAACTAACTTAAAATATACAAAAATATAAAGCTGTATAACAATGGGCAGATTTACGCTTAAAACAATCTCTTTCAGGCAACCCAACAAGCAAGTTGAGAACTTGACCTCACTATGCTACCATTTGGTAATTATTTAAAGCATCTGGATTGAAGTTAGTATAATTAGTGTGTCACATTTTGTTACAATTCATTGACAATTCATACAAATGATGGACTCTAGTTGGTCATGGTCATCTTAGATCAACAAAGATTATGTTAAATGTTATAATTGTTATTATTTATATTACACATGATATAAATTTTATCCGTCATGTCTTGTACTGTACCTGAAGAGAGATGACTGAAAAGATGGGAGTGTTGATATGACATGATGCAATAAGAAGCATTTTGTAAATTTAATAGGTATTTATATAAATGTTATTAATAAAATTATCCTTGCAGGAGTAGAGAAAGAATACTAACATCTGTGGCCGGGGTTGGTATTCTTTGTATTTGAATATATCTCAAAAAAACCTTGCTTTTTTAGATATATTCAAATGTGGTGCATAGCATTTAGCACTATTAATAAAGACAAATACGAATATAAGCCAAATTGTTTTATCTTTTTTCCCTTGTAAAGTGCTAACTAGTTTTGTTTATTATATTTAAGTACTAATTTAATTACATTTTTATAGTAATTGCATCAACTTGATAAAAATATTATAAACGAGTGAATCACTTGTGTGAAGTTGATTTCTTACAACTAAGTTCATCAAGAAGATAAAGGGTTGAGTTTTAATACATCCAATAATTTAATTAAAACTATATTTTATCACTGTCCTGCTGCATGTTTACATTATATATGTACTGCTTTGCGAATATATTATTGTAGTTAAACCAATATCTGTAATATGCAAAACGTTAAACTTTGTAATATAGAGTAAAACATTGTCATGTAAAATATTATAAGAAACAATTTCTTTTAAGTTCTCAGTTTGTATACATCAAAGTTTGGGTGGCAAATTAGTCATAATAGTCAAAATGTTGAAATCCTTAAAAAGTGCACATAGTAGATATTGGTTTACAACGACGATATGTTAAATATCCATTTAGGTCCTTTAAAATTGCTAACATCTTTATTATATATTGATGTACATTACCAATAATATTCGAGAGTAAAATCATAGTTACTTTCGAAATTTCTGCTTCGTAGAAGTCCTATTTTTATTGTTTCTTATAGTCATCATAGCTTATGATATCTCCTTTTATAGTGTGCCACTATTTCGGTCTACCACTGACAGGTGTGGCAGAGGGGGCCCGATATTTGTTATATATGTTAACAATTCTAAACCTTAAACATTTTCATGTCAACGTTTCTTTAAAGTTTTTGTGCAATTTTTGGCTAAGTCCAAAATTTTAATTTTGATTATCTTGCTATCTCTATTAGCATATCTTTAAGATCTGATGCTTGAGAAGTATAGATTTACCCTCAGGGGAAGTTAAAGGTAAGAATTTTTTTTTAAAATCGTATTTCTACGAACGACGTATTGCAAGAACTTACTTCTTGTATATTAAAGGTATAAAACAGCCGATTTATTTTGTTATTTATATGTAGTTGCCATTTTTTAAATGTTTTGATTGTTTATGTAATAAGTGTTGTTAAAAGTATATAAATAATCATTTCCCGTTTAGTTTCAGATCACAATCATGCCCTTAATATTTAGTGGGGGTTATTGGTTTAGTGACTAATTGTCATCTATCTTATTATTGTTACTGATAGAGGGGCTGCACTTTGCAGATCTTGAGACAGAAGAAACTGCTACTCCTGTGTAGATGTTTTAAAATGAGCGTTGTGCAGTGTGGGGAAACAGGTATAGAGGACAACTCTTTGGAGTAGTTGCATCCTAAGCTCTGAAGCCTTTTATGCATTTATTAATCTCACCCAGTCTTATTATTGCGCACCTTTTCCATCGATATTTACAGTCTTTATCTCACATAGTTTATATACTCTACGTATAATGACTATCATGTATAATAATGAATATTGTATATTCCCGAACCAAATAAATTATATATTACTAGCTGATCGGCAATTTCGAAACCATTTTTGAATCCATTTGATTACACACACAAAAAATCATCATCGTCCAGCCGTTTAGGAGGAGTTCAGTCACATACAAACGTTCAGAAGAATGAATATATAAAGAGAGATAAACACAGAAAATACGAATTAACTCTGTAGTAACACCGTGCTTTCCTCTTTATTATATAATAACAGAGTGAGACACGCATTAGCAAATCCTCTGTTTCGCCCACACAGTTAATATTTGTTTATCTTTTACACGTAGCATGTTTTTATATACAACTGTTTCAAATATAGGGTATTTATCAAATGAATGATGAAATCATTAATTCATCAAAGATAGAGCCTACACATGGAATCCGCACCTGGAATCTACCAGTGCAATTAAAATCTATTATTTTTATTGAAAACAGTACTTCCAAGAAGTTCTTTGGACAAGAATTCTGCCTGAAAATCTAAAGCCATTCTATTCGAAGCCAGGAAGTACACCTCCAAAATTTTATCTAATTTTTGTCTTGTTTGTCCAAATCTCAAATTTGATTGGATCGAAGCAGACAATGGTGCGCGCACACACACACACAAACACCTATACTACCGTATGCCTTGCCATACCATCGTTCTTTTCACGAAAAGAGTACTAATGTATGTGTATTAATAGTATATTGATTTAGACAGTATTACAGATAACCTTTAGCACCGAGAGGAAGTTTGCCAAAGTTCCATCAACTAGGAGCTGATTATTGGTTTGCTAATCAAACCAAGAAAATGTAACGATATTACTAAATAGTCTAATACTATTTAGTAATATCGTTACATTTTCTTCGTTCGTTAAAACGAAATCCAGTTAGGTTAAAGTAAGTTTGAACAATAAAGTTTACTGATGGGTTTATATAATATATGGTGTGCAACTAGTATACAGTCTTTCGTATATTAAATGTGCATTTAATTAATATGAATAAAATCATCGTAAACTTGTTCACGTTCACTCAAACATCGTCTGTGTTTCTGTGTAACTTACCTGTTTTTTGAGGAATAACTCCGATCGACGAGTGCCTCCGACTTGGGGGTATGTGGGAATTCGGGAAAAAAGGTTGACTACCCACTAAAACATTCCTTCTATCGTCTATTGCCTGGGCCTATGGATAAAATAGGTCCAGACCGGCGACGGCACGCCCTGTGAAGAAAGTTTGAGGCTGCTTTTACAGGGTGATAGTCCTTGAACTATTTTATTTTTGTTTAATTGCCGTTTCTTCATGATCTCTCTTTTGTAATGGAATACGTAATTTGACAATATACTTTGAATAACTATCATAGTTAATTATAGCAGCTCTTACATACTTATAATTAATACTTATAATTTCATACATTTTTTCAAACTTCCCTTTTAATAGAATCGTTAAATTAGTTTAAATGAAATAGTTACATATTAATTATTTTTATGTAAACAAATAAATAAAAAACTCTATTATTTGAAGTTTTCACGTTTGACCTCTGGGTGCTGTATTGAGGAATTGTAAAATGTATTGTGTGTGTATCAGTTTTTGTCAGTATTTTGTGAAAACTTGCATAAAACATATGTGTAGGATATTAAACATTTAGAAAAATGCCAACATGGAAATTTGGATATTATTTATTATATAATTAAGTATGCCATAACACGATTCTATGAAATTTGAAGATTTAGGAATCATGGAAGACGAGGATATTGGACAAGCCCCTCAGACAGTGAAACTTTTGTAATATTTCTTATCTGTTTCAATGAGTTATTACATTTATTTTAGTAAGTGACAAAGATAAATTCGTATATTCATGTATACACCTTTTTTCTCTTACCGAAGATTAAATAGGAAGGATGTTTGGCGCTGCTCCGGCGTACTCAAGGGCTTCACGTCGAATAAATTACTCGTACTTTTGTATCGCCTGGGCGGTGTCCATTTATGGGTGCGAGTCGGCGCCATCTTGATGAATTGTGGCGTCGCTTGCAGGCAACAAGACTTGATCCTATGTTCTTTGATGGCGTAATGAGTGTAAGATACGTTAGAATTAGTATGGTTATATGGATGCTAGTTGTTGTAGACCTGAAGATTTAATTGCGGAATGTTTCAATGCTCGCAGTACTCTACCGTAGCTTGTAAGATTTAGTCTTAATTAGTCCAAATTCTACGCGGTCGTAGGACCGAAACCGGTGAAGACAAATCATCTGCTCCAGATTCTACAACCTTGGTGCTAACCGCGATCCTCAGACTTGAAGAACCGACCCCAGAGAGAGTAAAATTTAGTAACACTGTGAAAACTAAAGTCTAAAAAAAATAATATGATTTATAAAAAAATAAAATAACAGCTTATAACGCTTCACCCGAGATTTGAATCCAATACTGAAACTTGTATAGGTCGATTAAGAGGGTTACACAGTGATTTCCTTTACCGTCGGTACGTGGCAATTAGATTATATATATAATATGCATATTAGGAAAATATTTTCTCCGTCCAGGGACGGAATAAGAATACTAACCTCTGTGGCCGAGGTCCGCCTGTCGTAAAATATGGCAAAACAACCCTAGCTAGGTGGGCGGGAGCCATACCCGTCTGGATGGCAAGCACCACTGGTGTATACCACCATAGTGACCCAGGTTCTTGTACCCATATGGGACAGCAGCGTGTTAGTGCTGCCCCTAGTGTCGCAAACATTCATAGGCTTACGGTAACTGCTTACTATTAAATGAGCCGTCAACCTGTCTGCTAATCCTCAACAATAAAAAAAAGACTACTGAAGCGACGCTTGCCATCGTGGGGTTCGTACCCGTGATCTCTGTTCTCCAAGTATGATACAAACTTAGCAAATACGTAGTACCCTATAAAAAATAAAAATTATGCTCATCTGAAAAACATCACCCTACCGCCATTCTGTAGACAATTCAATCAGCAACTGTTTTAGTTCTTTAATGTGCAGAAGTTCTTTACCTATCATATGTGTACATAGGTGAGGTTGAAAAGCCAATTTTGTGGGCACGCAGTTTGGATTCATACGGATTTTTGACACCTGCCTATGGTATGGTATTCCATATAGTTCTCCATATCGTTGGGTAATTGTAAAATAAAAAAAAACGTGTGTCTCGAGACACCCGACAAAAGTGATAATTTAACTAATCTAAGTTGAACTATTTAATATTGAAATTGTTTAACTTGAGAAAAGCTTAGGTTATTACTTAAATAAAAAAAATTGTTTCAAAATTAAATTATTCCCTAGTGTAGTAGATTCTTTATAAAGAAAAAAAGAAATCTGTCTTCTTCATCTAAGCGTTGTATCCCGGTCGCAACATAAACTTCTGTTTCAGTGCCCAGGGTCCGCTTTCCGACTTTTTCTACTCCACTTCGCACGGTCTATAGCATCCCTGGTAGCTTTGTGCTGGTAGTGAGCCTATAAGCACGCATATCAAACCTTACGACGTCCAGCTAGCACGTTTTGGGTCCACCCCTCCTGCCGCGGCCCGGCGGCGGCGGCATGGCCAGAAAATTGTTTCCCACGTAAGTAGCCGCTTGCCGTAAAACGTGACCGTACCATCGGAGCCGACACTTCTGCAATTTATCCGCAATGTCACGTACGTGAAGGCTACTGCAAATGCTGGAGTTCCTAACGCGGTCCTTCTTCGTTACTTCACATATCCATCGCAGCATATTCATCCCTGTGACACGCAGTTCTTGCTTGTGTCGCTCTAACACCGGTCATGCTTCAAAGCTGTATAAAAGGACAGGCCTAATGATGGTCTTATAGACCTGTCCCTTTAATTTTACCGGCATCTTGGGGTCACAAATGACACCAGTTACCTCACGCCATTTGGCCCACGCGGCAGCAATGCGTGGGCCATTGACGTCGCAATCGATGTCACCAGACGCGTGAGATACAGATCCCAGGTATTTCACTTGGTCCGTGCGCTCGACCGTGTCGCCGCCTATGCGTACGGGTGTGGGATCTGTGGAGTTACAGGCCAAGTCCTTCCACGCCTTCACGCGTGGCACCAGCCTACCCCTGTCCGAATCTGCCAGCGCGATATTATCAGCATACATGAGCATTGTGAATTTCTGATGCTGTCTGACAGTACGTCTAATACCACGTTGAACAGAATCGGACTAAGGACGGATGCTTGGTGCACCCCGACGGTGATGGGGAAAGGTTTTGTGTCGCCAACAGCGATCCGAACTATGGAATTGGAGTCACGGTACATGTCATGGATTATGTCAATATAGGCCTCTGGAACCCTTTTGGATCGCAATGCCCACTAGATTATCGCGCGAGGAATACAGTCGAAGGCCTTCTGCAAGTTAAGAAACAGGCAATGCAGTGGTGTATTCTTTTGCCCTGTATTTGTCCGCGACAGTCCTTAGGGCTAAAACAGGGTCCATGGTCTCATGACCAGGGCGAAACCCATACTGATGTAGCCACCGTATAATATTAATAAAGAACAGGGAAGCTCTGAAAAGTCATCATACATAATCGTCGGCTACGTCGCATATTATGTACTATCCACGAAGCATCGCCCTCAACTGGATCACATTTCTCGGAAGAGACTTCGGGCGATAATAATAACAACGTACATATTAAATCGACAACGCGACCACACGCTCACTGCGCAACGTCTCAGCCGGGAATGACCGCGAAACCGCAACGGCGCGAATGCGCGTATCATCGTCGCCTGCGGAGGCGGCAGTGCGGGACGAGGACTCGACCAAATTTCGAAGAAACGATAATCCTGTTGTCAAGCCATGGTCGAAATATTCAATTTCCAAGAATTTGTGATTATTTGTGTCATGTAAAAACATCTGCATTTGTTTACTTTTTAAACGCTTCTGATTGGTCGACGATCCCCAGCCAATTCGTATATAAAGAGCACGAATTTTGAAATAAATTATTCAGTACGGGATCAGTACTCAATACGGCTTCCGTATTGATTCAGCTAAACCATCCCTGGTGTTGTTTCATTTATAACCCAAATGGTGACCCTCTGAAACACTGAACCCGGTCACCAAACTGACATCCTGAGACAGTGCGCCCCTGCCGAATCTGAGAGCCGATAACCCTCTCTAACGGCTTTATGGTGTGGGACATGACCTTTATACCACAGTAGTTACCGCACTCCTGCACCGATCCCCTGTCTTTGAAGACTGGAGTAATGATACTCAGCCTCCATTGGTTTGGGATCGTACCGATGAGGAGTATTTGGTTTAAAAGGTGGGTTAAGATGTCCACACCACGAGAACCCATCGCCTTCCAGGCTTCGATGGGGACTCCATCGGTACCGACAGGTTTCCGATTCTTCATGTGGCGAAGAAAATTCTGGACTTCTGCAGACGTTATCGGTGGCACTAGTCCTTGATTCGGAGGGAGAAAGAATATTTTGCGGAGAAAGAATACTAACCTCTGTGGCCGGGGTCGGCCTGTCTTAAAAGGCGACAAAACAACCCACGTGGTACGTCCTACGTGGTAGGTCCTCAAGCCCGTCTGAATGGCGACCACTTTTGATCTTAAGTATGCCGCATAATAACCTTGTGTTGTGTTCCGGCATTAGTGATCCAAGTTCCTGTACCCTTATGGGACAGCAGCGTGTTCGCGATGCCACTGGCATTACAAACACCTATAGGCGACGGTAACTGCTAAATTCTAAGCGGGCCGTCAGCCTGTCTGCTGTTCTACAGCAATAAAAAAAAGGGAGATCAGGCGGCTGCACCTCTTTGTGCTGCTTATTCAGCAGCTCTTGAAAATATGAGCGCCATCTCTCCTTCACCGCGAGGTCCTCGCATACCGTCCCAGTAAGCTTGAATTGGTTCGCCCACATAACCGGCGCACTTGTCGCGCATGGCAGAGGCGAACTCCTGGGACTTAACTTCATCAAGCAGCCACCACCAGATTCGGCGCTGAAGCCGCTCGACACGTTTGTGTTTGGGCTTTACACAGAAGTCCATGACAAGAAGACGGTGTTGTGCAGTGAGACTCACCGGGTATGACCTTGCAGTTGGCTACTTTGCTGATGTGGTGTCTCCTTGTGACTAGGAAGTGGATTTAAGTAGTATTCTTCTAGTAAGTTAAGTAGTATTCTCCTGCTCTTGTAGGTGATGAGATGCTCGGGTCTCTTGAAATACGTGCTCACGATGACTAGGTCGGCAGCCGCACACGTCCTGAGGATGTCCTCCCCTTCTACGTTGCGGCTACCATACCCAAATCCACCGTGAACACGCTTAAATTTTCCACATTCTCCAACCACATGACCGTTCAGATCACCACCCAAAACGACCCCATGTGACAATGGAATCTCACGAAACACTTAAAAGTAGATTCCAAAACGCTATCTTATCGGCGTCGCTACAACCGACCTGTGACGCATAGGTATTTATCAAGTGGGTAATTACTCCACCGATAAGTACCCTCACAACCATAAGTCGATCGCTACAGTGTTTCACTTCCAAGATGTCGTCCTGGAGTTTCCCCGAGAGCACAATGGCTACCCCATTCTCCCCACCAGGTGCATCTGTGTAGATCAGTCTGTAGCCATTCCTAATGAACCGGGATCTGCTGGCCTTCCACCGAGTCTCCTGCAGGAACGCCACGGCCACCCTCCGCCTGGAGAGTACATCGGCCAACTCCCTCGCGCGTCCAGTTAGCGTGGCAATGTTCCATGTTACGAAGCGGAGTTTAGATTGGGCTAACGTCTTTACCTGTGCTCGCCCACGGCACGGCAGCCTTTGTCCACTTGTCACAGAAGTTAGGTGAAGCTTCTACGCGCCGTTTTGCTGCGACGCCCTATCCGTGACTGGACCTTTTCTTGTACGTACCATATAATTTTTTTGGGCTTTTGTGGGAGCGACTGCCGTCCGACCTCCCAACTCCTAGAGGAAAACCGAGAGGTGCACTTCCTTTGCCGCATGCAAGCTGGCAAAAGAGTAGTCCATCAGTCGTCTTTTACGACTCCCTTGGAATGACCTGGGGTGACCCTATTCTTTTCACTGGCCGGGGCCACACGGCACGTCATCGTGATATCTATAAAAAGCTATTAAAGTTTTTAAAAACAACGATTTTAGAAACACTACGTGTTCAGTGATGTGTGTTTTCTTGCCGCGATGTGGGGCAAACGGAGTAGCGCGCATGCATAGGGTAGGAGAAGTCTTCTACCTCTGCCTTATGACGAAAACTTTGTGTAGTCACCGTATAATATTGTATTGATAAGGAACCGGGAAAAGAATTAGTTCTGAAAAGTCATACATAATTGTCGGCCACATCGCAAATGTACTATCCACGAAGCATCGCCTTCAACTGGATCACAGTTCCCGGAAGAGGCTTCGGGCGACAATAATAACAGCGTACATATATCGACAGCGCGACCACATGCTCTTAGCGCGACGTCTCAGCCAGGAATGACGGGAGAATGCTGGAATGCTGCAAACGCGCCTATCAACATCGCCTACGGAGACGGCCGCGCGGGACGAAGCCCCAACCAATTTCGTAGAATTGCTAGTCTCGTGTCAAACGCAAATCGAACCATGGGTGAAATGCTTAATTTCTAAGAATTAGTCTCGGGTACAAATATCATCATTTGTTTACATTTTTGACGCTTCTGATTGGTCGACGAACCCTGGCCAAATCATATAAGAGCACAAATTTCGAAATAAATTATTCCCCTCCGTTGAGGAGGACCTTGTGTTTGCGACCAAGTTCGCGACGTCCCTCCCCTTTGACCTCCAGGAAGTACGCACCTTAGCCCGAAAGATAAAGCAAGCGACGACGCTCAAGGACCAGCTAGTCTTAGCCATGGAACATGGCGAGCTGCTGGAGATCAACCCATTAACACACCCACTACAATACACAAGTAGCTAAACGTGTTGCGGGGAGTTTCTTTCGCCTTTTCTTCTCCCCCAGCTACAAGCACTCCGAAACGGTAGTAGATTAGCATAGGATCGGCTTCACCGGTGGAGCCGATAGTCCCCAATTAAAGCATTCTTGCCATTCGTGGCTGGTTCTCCTTTGATCCCCATGCAGCGTTCGAGCCAGGAGCGCGCCTCACAGGAGATGCGCCCCGAGCACGCTGCCACGGAATGCCTTTTTACGACCGAAGTTGTTAAGTCGTCTGAGACGATGACAGCCTTACACCTACACAAAAAAAAAATTATTTAGTACTCAATACAGCTTCAGTATTGATTCAGATAACTATCACTGGTGTTCATTTATAACCGAAATGGTGACCCACTGAAATACTGACCCCGTGTCACCAAATTTGTTAATATATCAAGCAACTCGGACGAAGTCGCAGGTATCAGCTAGCAGTATATAATAATGTAAGGTGTAGGTAATAAAGATATAAAACCACGAAAAATGGAAGTAAGAATAATAAAATGTAAAATATCACTAATGTAAGAAAAAGTAAAGGAAAATTTTATGACGAAAATGTGTTACGTTTTATGTAAAGAAATAGAAAGCTTGAAACTGCACGTAAGAATATTATATAATATTAGGAGATTAAAATAAAACAACATAAAACACGTACTGCAGTCGGAGGGAAAATAATAAGATTTCAAAAATATCTAAACTCCAAAAGAAAACTGTATCAGAGGCTTCATACGTATTTTATCACGGTGCTCCAGCTTAGAAGTGAGATTGGGCCGCGAAGGTCACACTCCTAATATCCCAAATTAGTCCAGGCCCGTATCATGAAGATATAACTTTTTTTTAGACAAGCAGCTAGGCTGACGGTCCTCTTAATAATAAGCAGTTCGCGACGCAGGGCATCGTGAACATGCTACTGTCCTCATAGAGGTATTAGAACCTAGGTCACTAATGCCAGAACACGACACTGTTATTGTGGTGGCATACTTATAGACCAGAGGTGGTTGCCATCTAGACGGGCTTGAAACCCTACCCAGCTAGGGTTATTTCACCCCCGGCTTCTGAGGTCAATGTTCTTACTCTGCCCCTTCACGGAGAAACAGTCACAAAAATATATTTTACTGTACTGTACAGTAGCGTCATCTCTGTGAAGTAATATTTAACTATTTTAAAGATAGAACACCGTCAAATTCTCTACACGGTCAGTGTGACAATCAGATTGGTTCTACCGGGCGGCGATGAAAGTAGTATTCGGAATTATGAACTAGATGGCAGCTTGTAAAGAAAATGAAACGTATAACCAACCTATATTAAGTATGGAAGAGGCACATACATCTTTTTGTTCCAGATAAAGACTGGACGAAATCAATTTTGTATTGGCTAATAGATCTTTTATCAATGTTTGGTGACAAGGGGTCAGTATTTCAGTGGGTCACCATTTGTGTTATAAGTGAAACAACACCAGTGTTGGTTAACTGAATCTATACGGAAGCTGTATTGAGTACTCAATAATTTATTTTGAAATTTGTGTTCTTTATATATGAATTGGCTGGGGATCGTCGACCAATCAATAGCGTTAAAAAGTAAACAAATGCAGATATTTTTACACGAGACTAATTCTTGGAAATTAAATATTTCAACCATGGCTATCATTTCTTCGAAATTTGGTTGAGCCCTCTTCCCGCATTGCCGCCTCCGCAGGTGATGTTGCTACGCGCGTTCGCCGCGTTTTTCTTGGTTCCCGTCATTCCTGGCTGAGACGTTGAAAGAAAGAAAGAAAGAAAGAAAGAAAATATGTTTATTTAGGACTTAAAGTTATTATTTACAATTTATAATTATATACTATATATTTGTCCCAAATTGGTCCCAGCTCAGCATTTGCTGATGGAATTTACCAGCGCTGATCTTCCGCTGGGGCCATTAAGTGACACCACTAACATTATATACACAATAACACAATAACCACAATAACACGTGTGCACTTTACACGTGATAGAAGTGAAACCCTGAAAAAATGTAAACCTCAATGTAATAAAAACATAAACAGAAAAGTTAAAGTTTATGGAGTTATGCAACTTAGAGCTACAAATCGCTCGAACTTTGAGGTGAAATTATCAGTGTTAAAATTAACTTAAGTTTACAAATTACAAATTTTTCCAAAAAACTTTCAAAACTATATTAAATCAAACCATTCCTCAAAGTAGATTCCATATAAAGAGAGAAAAAAAAACTCAACTGTATTTCATTGTAATAAAGTGGCAATTCAAATAGATATATGAGTAATACAATGCAATCATTTAAAAATTACTCTATAGAATAAGCCTTAAGCTATTATTCATAAGGTTGGTATTAGTGGAGCAAAAACACTCAACTGTATTTCATTGTAATAAAGTCGCAATGCGAATAGATATGTATAAGTAATGCATTCATTTAAAAATTACATTATTTATTAAGCCTTATGCAATAAAATAAAATAATAAACTATTATTAATAATGTTGGTATTAGCGAAACAAAAAAAAAAAAAAAAAATTATGTGAATTTTTCGGTTTCATTAAGATTCAGATCACAATGATGCTAGAGAAGTTTTCACTTTAAAAAAAAAAAAAAATCATCAAACAACAATTACATTACACTTAAAACTACTAACATATATTGAAACTATAATCTATAATATAATTTAAAAATGAAATAAAACAAACAAGTAAACTACTGACTATAAGACACTAGTCTCAAACGCCAAATCTCCCTGACTCTTTTGATGTTCATTCAAAAATGTTTTCAATCGTGCCTTAAAACTCTTAATGCTTTTGGAATCTCTTATTGGAGGCGGAATGTTATTCCAACACTTAGACGCAGCATAGCGGAAACTACCCCTAAATGCGGTTGTTCCACCATACCGCGCCGTAAGTTGGATTGCACATTGGCGTCGAAGACCAGGTGATCTCTTTGAGCATGCCCACGTAAGCTTTTCGTAAAGATATAAGGGCTTTTTATTTTTAATGACACCAAAAAGTAAGCAAGCTAAATGGAGTTTGCGTCGATGCTTCATTTTCAGTATCGAATACCTATTCAAGTATGGAGTCACATGACTTCTGATCGGAATGTTAAAGCAGTATCGGGCACAAGCATTCTGAACCCGTTGGATGAGTCTTTGCGTTCTGCTGAATAATCGAGGACCAAAAACTATATCAGAATAGTTGAGCTGGGAAAGTACTAGCGACTCGACTAACTGAATCCTAAGATTCTCATCTATGTATGGTCTAATTCTGTACAGTATTTTTAATTTGTAGAAACAAGTTTTAACTGCCCTTAAAACATGACTTTCGAACCTCAATTCACTGTCCATATAAAGACCAAGATTACGGGCTTCGTATACTCTTTCTATCGGGTTTCCACTGAGCTCAACCGTAAGAGTTGGATTGAGATTCGAAATTAGGTTTTTACTGCCAAAGATAAGGTACTTGGTTTTTGATGGATTAAGTGATAGAAAGTTCTGTTCAGCCCATAAGGTTATTCTTGAAAGGTCTTCGTTTAGTTTAGTTATAGCGGAGTCAACTTCATTAGGCTTGCATGTGATGTAAATTTGTGTATCGTCAGCATATATCTGGAATTTGCAATATTTTATTTGTTTTGTAATATCGGCTGTGTAAAGAATAAAAAGGAGTGGCCCAAGGACAGATCCTTGAGGCACTCCTCTATCCATGCTCAACTTGTCTGACACAAGTGATGTGCCATCGGTTTGTTCTAGCCTAACAAATTGAGAACGATTATTCAAGTAACTTGCAAACCAGTCTAAAGATTTGTTATCAAATCCATAATATTTCAATTTTGAAATTAATAGGTTAAGATTGATAGATTCAAACGCTCTAGAGAAATCAAGTAACACTAGAAAGGTACATAATCCGTTACTTTGACCATGTAATATATTATCTGTTACATCTAGTAGGGCTGTCACTGTGCCACGTAATTTCCTAAACCCTGATTGGAATTCAGGCAAGATGCAATTTGATTCCAAGAATTCAGTTACTTGTAAACAAACTACCCTCTCCAGAATTTTTGACAGGCAAGATAATATAGATATCGGTCTGAGGTCTTTAAGTGAGGTAGGGTTTTGTTTTTTTGGTATAGGGTGAATTATTGCAACTTTCCAACTTTCAGGAAACGTAGCAGACGTCATTGAATTGTTGATAATGGATGTAATAGTGTCTAATGAATGTGGTAAAGTCATCAAAATCATAGCTAAGCTTATACCATCGCAGCCCATTGCATTGGATTTTAGACTACGAATTATTTTATTCACTTCAGTTGAAGTGGTCAATTTGAAAGTAAAAATAGAATTACCAAATTTATTGTCTTTATAAAATGATAATGAAGATAAACAATTGTTTGAAGTGTTTGGAATATTTAAAAAATGCTCATTGATAGCATTTGGATTGTCAAAATGCGATGAGATTTCTATATTTGATTTAGGTAATAAAGTATTTTTTAAGTTTTTCCATAAAAGTTGTGGATTATGCAATTTGTTATTAATGTTATACTTAAAATAAGCAGTTTTTTCATTAAATAGTGCTTGTTGTACTGTTTGCTTTAAACTCTTATAATAATCCTTTTTTGTAATAGATTTTGTTTTGTGATATTCAATCAATGCCTTATCGCGTAGCTTTATCATTAACTTAATAGTATCAGTAATCCAAGGATGAGAATCTTTTTTAATGACACTTGTTCTTAAAGGTGCATGACATTCAAATAAATACAAAACAAAATCATTCAAACCATTAACAATTAGATTGACATCAGTCAGCATCGCCAGTAAGTCCCATCTTAGGTTTTGCAAATGAACAGTAAATACATCTAAGCATATATTTTTAATTGGACGATATATTACAGTACGTGGAGTTAGTTTTGCTCGCTTTATGTTAAACTCGCACACAACTAGGCAATGACCGAATAGAGAGCCTACATGATCAAAGTTAATTTTATTTGAGATCAAATTTGTACAGACTAAATCGATTAAAGTCTGAGAGGCATTTGTATAATGTGTAGGTGATGTGATAATTTGTTTGAGGTCAATACTAGTCAGAAATGTGTCGAATTTCAGTGTCTTTGCATCCGTTTTATTGAATAAATTAATATTGAAATCTCCTAATAATATCAAATAATCATAATTAGATAATGAGTTAATTGAGTCAGTTAAAGCATCGAAAAATAGATCAACATCCAACCAAGGGGGTCGATATGCTGTGCCGACAGCGAGCTTCGTTCCGTTCGTTGTCAAAGTGATCCACATCTGTTCAATACACGAGTGAAGTGGATCGGCAGGGTGAGCCCATGTGCGAGGGTTCAAGCC
This sequence comes from Malacosoma neustria, assembly GCA_963693495.1. Taxonomy (NCBI): domain Eukaryota; kingdom Metazoa; phylum Arthropoda; class Insecta; order Lepidoptera; family Lasiocampidae; genus Malacosoma; species Malacosoma neustria. The sequence goes on along the minus strand of OY856395.1, from coordinate 3,697,370 downwards.
TTGTCTTATGTAAAAACCGACTCCACCGCCACGTGACCGTACTTCTTGTGGGCGTGGTATGTGACGCAATCTGTATCCAGGTATGGTAGGAGCTCGACCCTCTTCCCCCGCTCTGAGCCATGTTTAATTTATTGCCAATAAATCAAGTTCGTAATTCAACACAGCCGAAATAAAGTTATCATGGTTTGTTCCTAACGAGCCCGCATTATATAAACCAACTTTAAGCAAGTTTTTAACCATTGATCACATTAAAATAACTAAACTCACTTAAATACTCCAAATAGGGCAGGAAAAGAATTATTAATTCGTAATTAAATCTTACTTCGTAGCTTATGTATAAATAATTTAAAATAAATCTGGATAGCTGCTTATTCTCTCGATATATGTGGTTCAAACTCAATACAGTTCCAAACAGAATTTTATACAAGTAAATATAATTTCTATATACTTTCAAACTATCTATGTAAGTATTTTCTATTAAGTGAGGGGTATATCTGTATATTATTTGCAGATAATCAAGACAAAAATAGACAAAAATATACAAAACGTAAAAATATACAAAAATAATAATAAACAAAACCAGGTATAGTGCTTTGGTGCAGTTGTACTCTAAATATTCAAACATTTTCCACTGTAAAAACACGAGCCAAATCCGCTTCAGACCGTATCAGGAAAACTTGTTTCCCTTCTCCTTGACGAGCATAGATACGTCCTTTTTTAGTCCACGAGAATCGCCAATTTTTGCGTCGACATTCCTCGCGCACTTTATAAAAAAGAAGACGATTGGAACGTGTTAGACGTTCATTAATGTATATACGACGTTTAGGCCCCGTGAACTCCATATCTACGGTGTTCAGATTGCGACGTACACGGGCAGCATGCAGTAGCTCGTCGCGCAGGCTACGACGCGCTAGTCGCACGACTATACGGCGCGTACGCTCCATATTCTCGCCACTTCGGACCGAATTTGGCGTCGGGCTAATCCTGCCCGTACGCTCCGCAAAAACAATGTCCCTTTCTTCTAATTTGACGCCCAGTTTAAAAGCTAACAGAGATACCATATCACGTTGCGCAGTGAGCATGTGGTCGCGTTGTCGATATAATATGTACGTTGTTATTATTATCGCCCGAAGTCTCTTCCGAGAAATGTGATCCAGTTGAGGGCGATGCTTCGTGGATAGTACATAATATGCGACGTGGCCGACGATTATGTATGATGACTTTTCAGAGCTAATTCTTTTCCCTGTTCTCTGTCCTTATCAATATTATACGGTGGCTACAAATGAGTATAATATAATTTATCCGTGGAGAGACGGAGAAAGAATACTAACCTCTGCGGCTGGGGTTGGTTTGGCGTAAAAGGCGACAAAACAACACCCTAGCTACGTGGTAGGGCCTCAAGCCCGTCTGGATGACGACCACCTTTGGTCTTATGTATGGCGCTAAAATAACCTTGTGTTGTGTTTCGGCATTAGTGACCCAAGTTCTTGTATCCTTATGCGACAGTAGCGTGTTCGCGATGCCACTGGCGTTGGAAACACCCATAGGCGACGGTAACTGCTAAATTCTAAGTGGGCCGTCAGCCTGTATGCTGCCCTACAGCAATAAAAAAAGACATTTCATAATTCAGGCAGTTGTCCCTCTATACATTTTTCACATATTTAATTTATTTTCGTGAGACCTTTCGGGCATAAAAAAATTTGTGAGATTACGAAAGTCGCGCAAATATATTTAACATGTACCACGAATTTTAGGGTTTAAGAGAATGTAACCGACATAAAACACTTGTAATAGGAAAAAAGTCGTTTATTGCCGAATGCAACAGCAGCAATGTTGTCAATATGCAGTGGTTCGCAGATTTCTTTTTAAAAAAGAAATATCTAAATGGTAAAGGAAGACGAAATATCACAAAAATGGAGAGAAAGGAAGTGGATTACCGGAACTCATATCGCACCAAAAACGATTAGCCCAGGGCTCATTTAACGCTTGCTTCAGTAGGGAATGTATGGCATCATATTAGTCGAGTTGGTCCAATAGACAAAATTTGACTTCTACGTAACTTTACGACGTACAAAGAATCTAGTAATAATGACTAGAATTTTGCACGTAGCGCCATACTAATCAGTAGTGCGCTTGTGTATAGGTATTACATAATTTTTATAGGTAGGACTTCCTTCCTTTAATATGTAAAACAAAAAGTCTAAACGCCGACTCAGGGCTTTTATTCATCCCACATTAATACTGCTTAAAATTGTTGAAATTGTGCTTATTTAATATACTTACGAAATACCTTTCTACAAGTACCCTCAATATTTTAATTTCTGCTGATTAATAAACAATATGGTTAACTGTTCCGCATGCAATATTGCCATCTTAGTTAGATACTCAGAAAGGAATAAAGTGCAGTAATAATAAACGTAATAAAACTTATCATTTGAAATGTTGAGGATATAAGTAACATATTTATCAGGTTTAAAGATATCGAACGGAGCATAGAAATAAGCTAATTTTTTCTATAGGATCTTTTGTGACTGACTGACTGCAAACATTTATTTTGTTTAATTAGTAAATAATAATTTTTTAAGTCAATTACTGATTTAATTACAACCACAAGAGGTAGTTTCTCAACATTAAATGTGTTTCTATTGCAAATAAATACATACATAAACATCTAGAATCGAGACAGCGATCGAACCTGTGATTCTCGCAGGCCGTGTTCTGACGTGCGAAAGTCGTTGCGCTACGGAGGTCGGCAAATAATAAAGCTCTTGACTAGAATTTTGACCTTTGTATATCTGAAATAAATTCACTCTTGTTTTAGAAGCTATTACAAGAGCGATACGCGGTAGGCAAGCGGTATCATGGCTCATTGCAAAATTACCACAGGTTCTTAGAATGCACTCTTAGGCAGTTTTTTCGTCTTATATTCAAAGTTTAATATGCGTAGATGTAAAACATCGGGGAGAAACATTGCAACCGATATCACCACTGTGCCCAATCCGTCAGTTCACCTTGTACAAGTGTGGCGGGTATAATGTCTGTTCTTTGGAAGTCTTCCTAGTACAAAGGTTGGCAACCTTGTCATCGGAAAAGAATACACAATTGAAATTTATTCAAAGAACCATTTTTATAAACATATGCTTTTGTTTAGTGGGAGTAGTAATTTTCTCCGTGCAGGGGCGGAGTAAGGGGCGGAGGGGCAGATACAAACCTCTGCGGCCTGTCGTAAAAGATGGAAAAAAAACAATCCTAGGTAGGGCCCCAAGCCCGTCTGGATGGCAACCACCCCTAGTGTATAAGTGTGCCGTCATAATAACCTTGCGTTGTGTTCCGGCGTTAGTGACCCAGGTTCCATTACCTCTATGGGACAGCAACGTGTTCACGGTGCCTCTAGTGTCACAAACATAGGCGACCGTAACTGCTTACTATTAAGGGCCTGTGCACACTACGTTTTTTAAACGCGCCGTCGACGCGCGTTTGTAGCGATACAGACGTGATACGCACGTAAGTCAGACGCAGCATGTAGACCTTTGTATACCTGTATAAATTCAAATACGCGTTTGACTTGATACAGACGTGCGTGTGTAGCGGTACAGACGCGATGCAAACGCGCGTGTGTATCGATACAATCGATAACAAACTGCTCTGTAGGATAAAAGCGCGCCGTCCACGCGCATTTCTAAAACGACGGCGTGTTTAAAAAACGTGGTGTGCAAAGGCCCTAAGTGGGCCGTCAGCCTGTCCCTTAGTAATAAAAAAATATTCCGTGTCTTGATTAAACGTTTCGAGACGATCCGTAGCCGAGGAGTCAAACAGTCGCATGCAGCTCGCGAACCGCCGGTTGCCGACAACTGTCCTAGTAGAAACGGACATCACTATCATTGGAAGTTTTGATCTGTTATTTATATAAAATCTGTAATTTATTTAAAATTGACAAAGAAGGGTGGTAATTTTTAACAATACTTAAACGAAGATAGATCGACCGACCACCCTCTCGAGGAGCTTTCTAGAAAATTTTAAATTTTCTTTATTCAGTGCGATACCCCAGTAAGGCGTTGAGGGTCGTCACCCGTTTGGGTTGCCAACATCAACTTTAAGATATACGAAATATAAATTAAAATAATTACTATTTAAATTTTTTGTTTCAATATTCTACGTAATATGCTTGATTAGATTTTGAATATTATACTTGTCATCAGTAGCGTAGCGTGGGTATTAGCCCGCCCGGGGCAGAAGAAAATTTTGCCGCCCTCTTACGTAAGGATTTTAATTTATAAAACAATATACAATAATTCTAAAGAACTTTTTGACACAAATAAATTGTCGCTCATTTCAATCGGTCCAAATCGTAGGTGCGGAAATAATATGGTAAAAATATTTACATTATATTATTGCTATTTATTGTGAAATTTTGCCGCCCCCTAACAAGTGCCGCCCGGGGCGGGCCGCCCCTGCTGCCCCCACTACGCTACGCCACCGCTTGCCATGCCATCACCTAAAGAAGAAGGTTATTAGATTCCTCTTTAGGACACCTAAGAACTTTAAATCTGCAAAAAGAGTTAAAACTCCTCGCTCTGTATATTGCCGTAAAATTTTTTGAAGTTAGAGTGTTATGATTAGCTATAGTTCTGATAATTCAGGTGTAGTAGCTAGCCCTGGAGTTGTCGCAGATTAATAATTGAATTGAATAAAATATATTTTTCCTTTTTTTATTGCTGATGAACAGCTTCTGCTGTATCAGCCTATATAGGCTAAAGGCCTACTTAATAGTTAGCAGTTACCGTCAGCTATGAATGTAAATAGTTGCCGTTCACGTTAAGGAACTGAAACCTGGTTTACTAATGCCGGAATACAACACAAGGCTATTATGGCGGCATATTTAGAGGTGATTGTCATCCAGGCGGACTTGGACCACTGCCACTTCGCTAGGGTTGTTTTGTCGCCTTTTATAACATGCCGTCCCCGGCTGCGGGGGTACTCCTACAACACCTTTACATGGCATAAAAAAATTCCTCCTCTTAGTGTGGGTAACATGTAAATTGTATTTAATTATATTGTAATGCTTACAGATTCAGTTAATTTTCTTTTTTATTATTAGTTATGTGATTGGGCTTACAATAGTGTAATTTAAACCTGTTTTACTGTCTTTTTGTTGGCCAAAATGGTCAGGGTGGAAGAACAGCGCTGGTCTTAGTTGGCTAGCACAATGCCGAGATTGTATCCAGTTAAAAAAATATATATTAATTTGTATGTTTGTAATGTTTGACAAAAGGCGATCCAGTTACCATTTTGCTGAAGAAGGGTGAAAAAATAAATGCAGAACTTCCTCAATTTTTCTATGGATAGTATCGATTTACCAAACACTCGACTATGTGTCGAGTAAAGTATGTACTATATTATAAGAAAGTAAAAACCGCTTAGTCTCCTGAACCATCAATTATTAATTTTCATAATTTTTCTTAAGTTGGCAACCCCATTTTGCAGGGTGGTGCCATTTTTCTCCTACTATTTATTCTCTTTGGCTACTTTCAAAGAGAAATAACTTGCCCATTTAAAACATTTATTAAATCTTGCATTGAAAATGAATTGCTTTTAAAGTGTTTTTGTTTTATTTAGCGAACTTTGGATTATTTCCTTTTTCACTCAAACATTATTTAACTGCTTTGTCTTTGTTTTAAATTTATATGTAATGACGTCTTGCAATCATTATTGTATAATTTTGCTAACAAGTAGGACTTGAATTGGATTGACCTGGATGCCAACTACCCTCGGTCTCCAAGTACGCAGCCATAATAACCTTGAATACAAGGTTATTATGGCTTACTGAGTTACTTATACCGAACAATAGTTCGGTATAAGTAACTCAGGTCCTTGTTCTGCATCGTAGACGGCAGCGTTTTACCGGTGTCTCTGGCGTCGAAAACACCCATATGAGGCGGTAACTGCTTACTACAAGTGAGCCGTCAGCCTGTTTCAAATGTCCTTTTGTGAATGGACTACTTACTACTTTGGTTAACCATCATTACCTTTTATTTTGGACCCAAAGTCCTTTGTTATATACAGTTACGGATCAAAACTTTGCAGAGTACCCTTGGAGGCGTCTATAGCAGATTGTTTTTTATCCGAACATTCTTTATTCACAACAAACGTTTGGCACAACAGACGAAGATAGAAATTGTGCTATATTTGATTTTAACACAAGATAGTTTCCCCAATCTCTGATTTTTCCCTAAGTACATTGAAATGAAAAAAATGAAATGAAAAAAATTCTTTATTTTCTCCCAAAATATTACAAGACAGTACATACATATAAAAGTGCAACAGGTAGAAAGTGTGTTATAAAAGTACTATCAGTAGCTCAGTGAAGTAGAGGGAGACAGGAGTCCAAACTGAGCAGAACCCCGTCCTATGGATTTCCTGGCCTCTTCTCTCTTACCGTTGACATAAGGAGAAATTATGAAAATGTGGGGGTACGCGCGTACATGGATATGTGTGTGTGTTTGTAGGGGTGGGAGTACGCACGTGCGTTTATGTTTGAATGTAAGGATTTGTGCTATAAATAAATAAATAAAGTAAGAAAAATGCGTTACATGATAAAGTTAACTTATTACAGATTGTAACAACATACAATAATAGGAAGTTTACTACTTAGTTATTCAAAACATTACTCGTCTTTTACGACTTATCAATTCTATTTGAAGCCAAGCAATTCTATTTCAATCTGAAACGTATGATCCCGGCTGTAGAAACTTTTCTTCTCGTACATATCAGGTGGACTTCAAGATGGCGGCAATAAATACAAGGAAGTTTTATTACTATTTCTTCAACTCAAGAAATCTTTTATTCTCAAATTATACAAGACACTTCAAATAGTGACATTACTCAAAAAAATCCAAGGCATTTATCAAATTCCAATAGAAAGTGTGGCGGGCAGTGTTCATACAAAACAATAAACCGGAAAACCACACGGGGTATGTTATGGTATCAACAGGTGGCTTAGAGTACTGTTGTTACTTAATACCGTCTGAAAAATAATCCTCATACATTTATAAAGACTTATTTTAATATATTTTTTAATCCTTATGCTAAATTATTGATTAATTTTTGTTCAATACTTGTTTCGTTCACTCTGGCAAATAAAGCATAGCCATCGTGTTTTTTTAACATAATATAGGTACATAAGTGTTGTTTGATTTTGACAAAAACCCAGAAGGTGTATCACTTTGTAAGTTTGCTATCAAATAACTGGATAGTGTATATATCTTATATATAAAATTCTCGTGTCACAATGTTCGTTCCCGTACTCCTCCGAAACGGCTTGACCGATTTTCATGAAATTTTGTGAGCATATTGAGTAGGTCTGAGAATCGGCCAACATCTATTTTTCATACCCCTTAGTGATAAGGTCACTATTCCACGCGGACGGAGTCGCGGGCACAGCTAGTATAGAATAAATATACTGGGACAATTCGCACAACGCCATCTAGTCCCAAAGTAAATAGCACTTGGTATGAGTAATAGACTAATATATCGTAATACTTCTCCATTTTTCTCCGTTCAGGGGCGGAGTAAAACCCCTGCGGTCGGGGTCGGACTGTCGTAAGAGGCGACAAAACAACCCGCCCTAGCTACGTGATAGGTCCCTAAGCCCATCTGAATGGCTGCCGCCATAACAACCTTGTGTTATTCTAGCACCAGTGATCCAGGTTCCAGTACCTCTATGGGACAGCAGCGTGTTCGCGGTTGCTCAAGTGTCGCAAACATCCATAGGCGACGGTAACTGCTTATTTTTAAGTGGGCCGTCACCCTGTCTGCTGTTCCTCAGCAATAAAAAACACTCATATACATTCTTTTATAAATAAATACATACATACATAAATAAATAAATACATACTATACACACCCAGACGCGGAAAGGGAATCGAACTTATGACCTCTGAAACCAATAAGACGTTTATTAGCCATTCTGCCATGGAGGTTGGTACACAGTTTACAGGCATGTAACGAGAACAAACAGAAGATGGTAGAAGTATTTTTTTCTGCTACATAGCCATTGAAACACCTGGAGCGTCAAATCTTTCTAACCCTGGTAATCGAAACCAGAACTGCAGTGTTCTTGTGGCTGAATCAAACTTAACTACAGTGGCCTGTGAAAAGCCACTGCGGGGTGCTGTTTGAAAGATCCTAACTTACATCACAGACACGAGTTCTATTAAAGAACGGATGTCTTGAATAAGCATTGCAGGTATACATTGATGTTTCATGCCTATTTGATGTCACTTATTGATGAATTGATCTTAACTGATCAAGTATGATATTGTGTTATAATTATAATCAATTCCTTAAACCATTGCGAATATAATATTCAATTTAACGAAGACTTAAGAAGAATGAAATGAACGTTTGAATGAATGAATGAAATAAAGCATGAAACAGTCTGGGTGCTGCTTAACAATGAATAAAACATAACACAAAGCATAATAGCGCTTGAAAGCAACAAAAGCGGCGAAAGGTCCGAACATTCGTCGGTACGAATATAATTTTATTTTAACAAAATTGAAACCGGGTAGCTGAGTATTTTCTTGTACAAATTTTAATATCTCAGGGAGGTAGATAGAGAGCTATTTATATTTTTCCTCCCTCCCGTTTCTTTTGGCGATTATTATTCTGTATTCCAATGGGCTCGGGGTAGAGGCATCGGGCCGGGGGAGAGACCACCCTCGGCCACTCTTTCCTTTTTGCTTCTTAAGTCCATCTTGAGACAGCACAATGCAATCTATGGAGTCGCTGTTAACATGAAAAATATTTACTGAATAGAACTTGGTGCATGGTAGTCCAGTGGTATCACACTTGGAGACTAACATAAAGGTCACGAGCTCAAATCCTATAATGTCATGTACCGCTATGGCAGTTGTTCCTGCAAAACGTGCACATGATATAACTGTCACTTGACGACGGAAAAGGAAAAACTTTCGTCACCAACAAGCGTGGTGGGTATAACGATTCTACCTAGGGGAAGGCCTGAGCCCAGCAGTGGGACGTTATGGGCTACTATTATAATATCGTTAATTTAATTATTTTTATGATTTATTTGTGAATTTTGAAGGCTATTTAAACTTTTGTAATTTAAATTTCTGCCACGTGTTACTGATGCTAAGTATGCGAATATATATAGATAGGTTAGAAAATCGCGTTGCGTCGAGACCAGATCTTGGTTGATAATATTTGAAAGAGATGTAGTTGGTACAGGTGTGGTTGCTGTAAAAACTTAGATAGTAGCCAAAGTACTAGGTAAAAAATGATCAGGTCACTTACATCTTATATTCTTATTTTGCAGACCTTGCAGTACATGACAATGCTGAAAAATAATGTGACTGATGACAAGACGGCCAATACAGGAAAATGAAAGTAGAAACCATGAAATGTCCAGCCCTTATTATGGAATAAGGAATAAATGGAATATGGAATGAATTAAATTTTTTAATTGCTGAGGCGTACGGTCCACTTAATAGAAAGCAGTAACTACCGTCTATGGATGGACGTGATGAATATGCTGCCTTCATAGGTGTCCTGGAACCTGGTTCACTAATGCTGGAACGAGACGGGCTTGGGGGGGCACATAGCAAGATTCGTGTCAGAATACCACATTATGTGGAATAAGGCCATTGAGAATAAGAAGGGCGTTTGTCAAATAAATCCCCATCTTGAAATGAAATCCTTGGATTTTATTGTTACTCGTAAACCCCAGATACTGGTAACTAAATAATATTTCAATTACGTTTCACTTTTATATTGTTATAAATTGGAAATACAATTGTGATTGATATAAATGGCTATGACTATATAAACACGACTCCACTGTATGTCGCGTTCCCTGCTTCTGTCACTTACCCCTTTTACTGGAAAAACCGTGGCACCTACCCGGAAGGGGTTCGATATTTAAATATAAGAAGAACGCCCCCTTTTTTCAAGGGAGGCCTCCCTGACCCCCTCGGATTTATGGATCTGCCCAAAGTGGGCGCGTAATTACTTATCTTTGAGAATACAAATCAATCGGGGAGTAAAAAGGTTCTGCTCAGATGAATTTACTAAAATTCAAAATGCTTTATTTAAAGTGTTTGATTTAGCCACAGCCTTATTTGATAGGCTATTGAGACTGGTGTAATGTGTAATATAATACCATAAGTTGCTAATGGGGTAGCTTTTAAAGCTTCCAGTTTGGTTCATGTTCCAAATACAGCTTAAAAACAAATCCCAAGCTTCAACTTTGATCTGACATTTCTGACAATATTTCATTGTTTTACATAATTAACTCTCTTCAGTCGGTCCCTCAGAGCTGAGGATCGTGACTCAGTTGCTGCAAAATCCTGACCGTCTCCATCCTCTTGTTGCGGTCCATGGTTTGGTGTAGCGCCGCGCTGGCAGGTATTTTTAGGTGTCCGGATACCTGGTCTAGCCACCTTTTTGGACTACGTCCTCTTGATCTTCTGCTTTGTTTTACAACTTTAATAAATATAATATACTTGTAAATAAACTCAGATACGACTATTTTTCCTTAAATAACTATGTTTGTCACTTTTATATTTAACTTTAATCATTCCGGAATGTTTACTTTTCTTTAAACATTTCGTTATTTATACATGTATGTATATATTATTATTTAATGTTATTGTCACTCGCTGCACTCTCCCTAAATAAGAGTCAATAATAAAGAAATATATTAAATTATGATTCAAACATAGAAACACAAAAACTTCAAAACTTAGTGCCACGATTAGTGACCGGTATTCCCAGCATTACTACGAGTCATCATCATCATTTCAGCCGGAAGACGCCCACTGCTGGACAAAGGCCTCCCCCAAAGATCTCCACGATGATCGGTCCTGCGCTGCCCTCATCCAACCTATCCCGGCGATCTTGACCAGATCATCGGTCCATCTTGTGGGGGGCCTACCAACACTGCGTCTTCCGGTACGCGGTCGCCATTCGAGGACTTTTCTGCCCCAACGGCCATCAGTCCCTCGAGCTATGTGCCCAGCCCACTGCCACTTCAGTTTTGCAATCATCCGCGCTATGTCGGTTACTTTGGTTCTCCTGCGAATCTCCTCATTTCTGATTCGATCTCGCAGGGAAACTCCGAGCATAGGCCTCTCCATTGCTCTCTGAGCGACCATGAGCTTTCTCATAAGGCCCATAGTTAGCGACCACGTCTGCGTTCCGTATGTCATCACTGGCAACACACATTGGTTAAAAACCTTCGTCTTGAGACACTGCGGTATTTGGGACGAAAAGATTTTACGGAGCTTCCCGAACGCTGCCCATCCGAGTTGGATTCGACGAGTGACCTCTTTCGCGAAATTGGACCTGCCTAACTGGATCGTTTGACCCAAGTAGACGTATTCGTCAACAATTTCGAAAGTACACTTCCCAACTGTTACGGGGGTAGGTGCGACATGGACATTAGACATGATTTTCGTCTTGTCCATGTTCATTTTGAGACCTACTCCTTGGGAAGCTGTATTGAGGCCATCAAGCATATGGCTTAAGTCTTCCATGGTTTCAGCCATGATTACGATATCATCTGCGAATCTAAGGTGAGTGATGTACTCACCGTTAATGTTGATGCTACGAGTACAACACCAATACTTCAGAAATACTACAACGGCAATGCGTGTTCGTTGAACGAAATATGAACTGGAATATGATAGGATCTTATCCGTGCAGAGGCGGAAAAAGAATACTAATCTTTGCGGCCAGGTTCGGCCTGTCGTAAAAAGCGACAAAACAATCTACCCTAGCTACGTGGTAGGGCCCCAAGCCCGTCTGTATGGCGACCACCTTTGGTCTTAAGTATGCCGCCATAATAACCTTGTGTTGTGTTCCGGCATTAGTGACCCAAGTTCCTGTACCCTAATGCGACAGTAGCGTGTTCGCGATGCCACTGGCATTGCAAACACCCATAGGCGACGGTAACTGCTAAATGCTAAGCGGGCCGTCAGCCTATCTGCTGTCCGACAGCATTAAAAACAAAGGATCAGTAAACTTTTTGCAGATATTCTTGAAGAGTTTCTTTGGAATCTAAATCTTGTATTGTAACTTATTTAAAACTGTGCTTTAACTTATAATTATTAGATATTATCTTGAATTACAAATCAGAAATGCATTTATTGTGTACAATATAGTTATATACAATAGTTGATTAAAGTATAATAAATAAATATACTGAGAAAAGTAACACTTGCATTATGGGTACTAGACAACTGATATACCTACTACTTATATTTTTTTTTATAAAAACATATTATTCATAACCACCCAGACTCGAGATGGGAATCGAACTCGTGACCTCCGCAAGCATACTGGCGTTAGCTGTTACGTCACGGAGGTCGTCAAATGTTGTATTCAAAATAATTTTTTTAATAGCTTTCATATAAACTCTTGGCAAACAATAATAATAATAATAATTTTATTTAAATCAAACAATACATGTCATAGGGTTAGTAAGTATCTAGATTTAATGTTAGTAAAATCGTCACAATTTAGTCACAATTTTTGTGTGCGTCAAACAGTTTCGCACACATAATATCAGTGTAGGGGAGTCGAATCGTTGTGCAACAACAATGATGTCCAATTTTAGTCTATGTTCGGGTTCCACTAACAAATTGGTAATGGAAATTTTTTGGCATTCATATAAACGATTCATGTGTATAATCTCACCCCGGGTACCAGAACCTTAAGCCTTGTTCACAGGTGTGCTAAGGTTAGATGGACATGGATCTTAAAATACTCCATGAGACCTTAGCATAAAATTAAAAAAGATGTTTCAGTAGTAAAACCTATAACAGTAGGCTTAGATAAACAGGAAAACCAAATTTTCGACAACCTTTGGGTCTCAACTCACTTAAAACTTAGAAGTATAAAGGTTGGTAAAAAGTATACCATAAATTATTTTAGCTCATTTAAAACCGTTTAAAACTCATTCACAAAACCGCATTAGTCGTTAACCCAACACAGCGTGTTTTAAAACCAGCGTAGACGACGTTCAGTTCGTATATTTATTTAGGGTAATGATGTCAACTTTCATCATGCAGGGGCGGAGAGGACATTAACCCCTACAGCTGGAGTCAGCCTGGCGACTAAACAACCTCAGCTAGGTGGTAGGGTTAACCCTATCTGGATAGTAACAACCCGCGTTGTGTTCCCGCATGACGTACCAGGTTCCAGTAGTAAGTACTACGTGGATAGCAGCGTAATAGTGCCCTGACATTGCAAACACCCACAGGTGATGGTAACTGCTAATCACTAAGTTGGATGTCAGCCTGTCTGCTGTCTCCAATAAAAAAATAGAATGGCTGGACCATCAATTATACACCCTCCAAACCATAATATTTTTAAATAAAATATATATCGAGCAGGTACAATGACCGTAATTTTTTTTATGTTTTGAACACTATTTATTTAACTGTCAAAAGTACTTTTAATTACGTGCCTACTACCTATTGTGCACTTCTAGTTATAATTTTAACTGTAAGTTACTTGATAAATTTATTTTGGTGGACAATAATTGGTATTTGGTGGAGAATAATTTATATATGTATCTTTTTATTATTCTTCAGTCATTCTTTCTTTTTTCTTAGCTTTCGTTAAAATCGTGTGTTGTTATAATATACAATCAGAGGATTGTAACTAAAACTAAAGAGATAGAGAGAGAGAAAGGAAATAATTTGGCAAAATATAAATAAAATATTATTTTTTATAATTGAACATCAAATATAAATATATATTTAGAATTTTATGACTGTCAGTAAAAAATGAATAAACTTAAATATGTTAAATAAAAACAAAAATACAATTTCAGTCTATATCATAGCAAATCCCTCGTCTAGGTTACTTTTAAAATTGTTATTCGCAAACTTACTCCAAGTTAAACTTGTTGGAGTGGCACCGAGGACTGGGCTACTGAGTTCACTCTTGAAGACAGCACGGCCTATATTGACAAACTCAAGAGGCCAGACAGTGTTTAGAATTAAATATTTATATAATTAGAGTTTTAGCGCATGGATCAGGTTAATTATTTGTGGTATGTTTTTCAAGTTTCTGGTGATATAGGTTATTACGTCAATACATACACGTACATACACTTACGATATAGATATGCGTACGTCATACTCGTATTTTTTTCAGACATACATTCTTTCATGCACGTATGTTAACGTGTTATGTAACACGTACGTCAATCTGTCATGAGGTCATTTCTGACCTAAAATGTTGATCAAACTGAAGAAAAATGCATATAAAACCGTCATTAGGTCTAGCTAGTGCTAGAAAAAGAAAACCCAGAGCTGTGTGTTACGAGATATTGCTTTGAGTGACGGATGCGAAAGACTGCACAGGAAGGATTAGGAACTCACGCATATTGTGGTCAAAAATTCAGTAACAAATATTTTGATTAATTTTATTGATGCAGTACAAAGGTTTAAAAAAATACTAATGTTTTCGTAGATAGAGTTCTTATCACACGATCTTAAAAGGTCGTATATCTTTTACATTAATTCAAGAAGTGTCATGTTGAGGAGCCGATACAAAATAAAGTTTATTTTACGAGCCTGGCATTTAAAGTGAAAACTCATAACGCAACTGACATTAAAGGCTTGGAATGTACAAAATTCTTAACCCTTTCTTTCCATTATAAAATCATATTCAAACATAAACAGCAACTAATTATAATACTTACTACGGATACCGTAGCCTACCGGATACCGTAGCTATACTACGAACACTACACAACTCGACTACGTCTAAGCTACATAATATGCTACGCATTAGTACGTAATACGTAGATTTAGTTTGTAAACATATTAAAGCCACAAAAGGTCATGAATGAGAGACAAGAGATACTTAATCATTAGTTCCACTATTTCTCCTTCACACTTATAGTTAATTACTTCAATAGACAAGGAAGTTAAACGTAAGCATTATTTACAATTAGCAAGCCGAGATGTCGCCAAGGCCGGATTTTAGTTTAAATATTATTTTCAAATATTTTATTGCTCTTCCGCTCGGAACGCGACATAGTGTGAACGTGTGTTTATATTTATTTTAAAAATTGGTGTTTTAGTTAATAAAATTACATAGAACTTAAGTCATAGTTGCATACTAAAGTAGTACAATGTTTTGCACTGGTTTGTGTTTATTTTTAACGTATTTTATCGTAATTTTTCATTTTATGGTACCCGCGTATAAAGTAAAAAAATATATAACTATGGCAAGAAAATCAAACTCTGATTCCGATGAATATGCGACCGCTATTACCCCTTTAAGCTATGTGACAAAGCGTAACAAAAACAGATATATCGTCTGATTTTCTGTATTTCAAATTAGAAATCTAAGATATGATATCATCGTTACTTTTGTCACAACAAAAATAACCTCTTAATATTAGTGCTACGCAAAAAGAGATACAAAAATTGAATAGTTCGATTGAAAATTCTATTTCTAACCTTTCCCTTCAACATGAAAAATTCATACAAAAGGTTATTGCATTGGAAACCCAAATAAAAGCAGATAGAAAACATATAACTATTTTGGAAGATAGATTGGAGGTAATGCAAAGATTTAGCCGAATATGTAACTTAAAATTGAGAAATGTTCCGAAAACTGTTTCAGAAACAAACGAAAATTTAATCAAAATGGTAAATTCATTATAAAAAAACTATTGGAAGTAACCTAACTGCTAACTGCATACGCGAACTAATCTGGGTATTTAAGTCATTGAGATATATTGCATCCAAAGAACTTCTGTTTAAACTATACATCACACTAGCTCAATCTGTTATAGTGTATTATATACCAATCTGGAAAGGGGCGGTCAAGAGTAAATTCATTAACGTAGAACGAGCTCAAAGGGCTCTTCTCAAAGTTATGCTCTTTAAAGATTATAGGTTTTCAACTGAAACCTTATACTCTATTTGTGGTGTTCTAAGTATAAGAAAACTGTATATAATCCTTAATTTTACTTTAAAAGAACACAATAACACAGAATTTAATAAAAAGTTAACAATACATACACAGGAGAAAGATTAACATTTGTACTTGTCATATTAATACGACTTTTGCTCTTCGTCAATGCGTAAAACAGGGAGCCAATGTACATAACAAAATCAATGGAAAACTTGATAAGTATTTCATGAGTAAAAATAACTTTAAAATTCAAGTATTAAATTGGTTAAAAAATAAAACATATATAAAGACTTCTATTTCAGTAAGACAAACTTATAATCGGTAGCTGTTGCAATTACAGGAATACTTTAATTATTTATAACAAATAAATTACATATTCGCACAACTATAAAATACACGCACGCACGCACGCACGCACTCACACGCATACGTCACACACGGGCATACCTATCATTCCTTTATTATTTGTAAATTATACCTTTGTTATTTATAGTCTAGTAAATAGCGGAACCTTTTGACACAGATATTATATACTTACTAAAAGGTTCCAACCACTCACGTATTATTATTGTAAACAAAGTTTAATAAAGATTTATTATCATTTATTATATGCCTTCAATTATTAGTATATAATTGAGCCACATGTAGTAAAAAATAAATGGAAAATTATTTCTAAATTTAATCAGTACTAAATAAAATAATTGAGGATCTTTTAAAAATAAAACTAAAAGCATTAAATCTAAAAGATAGCAATAAATAACTAATGCAATTGTAATGATTTTCGCAGCCATTTTTCTTTTTAAATTGCGCCTTAAGCCCCGCCGTTCAAGACCGATGAATGGCAACAAAAATACAAAGGAGAGCGAAATAAAATAACGTCTTATAAAATAACAGGGAGACTTGGCGGAGAGGGTGGAGGGGTTGGGGGGATGGCGGCCATCGCGAACCACTTTTCTTTCTCTCGCCAAAGCCATTTTCAACGAGACGTTGAGATAATGTGGATATTTCCTTCCTGGGTATGAATAATTTTTGCTCTCACAAACCTCAATACAATCTGATGTATCCTATGCAATAACTGGAACTCGGGCATCCGAACAAGTTTTTTTTATTGCTGTAGGACAGCAGACAGCCTGACGGTCCGCTTAGAATTTAGCAGTTGCCGTCGTTTATGGGTGTTTGCAAAACCAGTGGCATCGCGAACACGCTGCTGTCCAATACGGTTACAGGAACTTGGGTCACTAATGCCGGAACAAAACACAAGGTTATTATGGCGGCATACTTAAGACCAAAGGTGGTCGCCATCCAGAGGGGCTTGAGGCCCTACCACGTTGCTAGGGTGGGTTGTTTTGTCGGCTTGTATGACAGGCCGACCCCGGCCGCAGAGGTTAGTATTCTTTCTCCGCCCCTGCACGGATAGCACATACGCAGGGAGATATTTTGTTGCGCTTCTAATCGCGCCAGCTGTGTTTCGGAGCATAGCGTTAGCCATGCTGGAGCGGCGTAGGTCAGTCTTGAGAGAAGATAGGTCTTATAGATCCTTATCTTGGTTCTCATAGACTTTCTGGAAGCGAGGACAGGTCGGAGCCGGGCCCTGGCGGCGCGTGTCTGGCTTACGACATGCTGCATCTGGGCCTCCATGCTCAACGACCTGTCGATGTGGACTCCGAGGTATTTCACCGAGTGTTTCCATTCGATGGTTTCTCCTCGGAGCTTCGTGTGAGTTAAAAAACGCTCGCCCATTTTTATATTATTGTAAGGTTACCGATGTAAGTGGTAAATAGTGTCAATAATAATCATTGTTTATAATTAAAATTTACCTGTTTTTTACAGAGAAACAATTCGTTTATTTTATCACTACACATAATAATTGTCTTATATTTATGTAAGTCATTTTATAAATAAACAGAACTTGTGATTTAATGAGGGCAAAGTAAAATGTGCTAGGTGTCTGTTTTTTAACGTATTTTGGGGGAAAATAGCATCTCAACTAAAGTCTAGTCTAAAGTTTACTTTGTATTTATATGTACATATATCCCTGTATTTATTATTTACGCATTTAATTAAATAACCACTAACAGACTGTCAATATTAAAACCTTAATTTTTTACTTTTTGGGGAGTATTTTTAATACTAATAATTAGTATTTGTCATGGTTTGTTTTATCTAAACCATTTGTTTATTATATCTATATTATTAAATAAATAAATATACTAGGAGAATTCAAACTCTGTACCAAATGTAAGCAGCAGAACGCTAATATAATTAGGTGGACTTGAAAACTGATATACTAATTATATAATTTATTTTGTAAATAATTTAAATACACAATATACCTAAACACCGAGACTTGCACGGAAATCGAACCTCTAGTGCTCTAGTGCTGTTACGTCGCGAAGGTCGTCATATCTACATTATTATGTCGTCATCTACAGAAGTCTGGAGCGGGCATGTTTTTTCTCGTTTTATATTAAAATCGGGCGAGCCAAGGAAATTGTCAGATAGACAGGAAATTGCGAGAGCCTGCGAGTCGGGACGACGGAGAGCGTGACCGGCCGCCTTTATTGGCTAACTGGCACGCACTTTTTATTCAAACACATTACTTGATATACACTTAATTATAACTTAAAGTTTTTAGGCATTTTCATCACCGCGCATAGCTCCGGTAGATCGTATATCGCCCTACCCACAATATATAATAGTACAATACATAAAAACACGTAATATGTTTTGGAAACCACACTATAACTAAATTGAATGAAATTGTATAATCATGAAATTTGTATATTGGTTATCCCACCAGCAACTTTTATAAATTATTTGTTTCCTATACTGGGTTGTCTGGAAGAGATCACTTTTAGCGATTAGGCCGCCCATTGCACAATGTACAATAAAGTATCTATCTAAATTGCTAAATATATGAATTATTATATATATTAAGTTATAACTAGTAGCCAGGTAGAACGGGACACGCAACTAAAATTTTTTGACTTTTAAGCATTTAACATCTCACGTATTGAAGTTCAAGGTAAAGAGCGAGGAAGCTTGTGCACTTGCCGCTGTGATGACCCGCCGCTCACAAAGGTGTGCGTGCTCCAGCGGCCAACTCCATATCACCGAGGGATAGTCACCCTTCGAGAAGCCGGGGTAAAGAGGTTCACCTCAAGAGACACTCGAATGGTATAGTCTAGGCGAAGCGTGATATAATACAACATGTATAATAATTTGGTCAAATATTAAAAGGGATTTCGGTTTTAAAATCAAACGATCAAAAGAGTTTTGCTACCCTGTATTTATTTGATATAATATTTTGTAACAATATAATAATAAGTTTTGATATAAAACTAAATATAAGAATAACAATATAAAATAAAATGACTAATAATTACTAACTTCTCTCCGTGCAAGGGCGGAGGAAGAATACTGACTCCTGCGTTCGAAGGCGGCCTAGGTGATAGGGCTGCAAGTTCGTATAAATGGCAACTACACCTGGTAGAGTTCAGGTATATTTAGAGAAATATGTCACCATAATAACCTTGTGATAAGTGACCCAGGTCTAGTTCTCTTACGTGAACGGCAGCGTGTTAGCTGTGTTGTAAACTGCTTACTGGTCTATCACCAGTTTGCAGTTCAAGAGCAATAAAATAAATCACTGTCGAGAGGTAGGTCTTTCATAAATATCTAATCAAATATCATACATATTAAGGCAATATTAGGCTTTAAAATGAAAAAGCCACGATCGGAATTAGACGGTATATGAATGATATCTTTTAAGATTAAAATGAAATTTTATTTATGTATAAGGTAAGGATTAAAATATTGGTAATCCTTGTTAAATCCGACATTTATGAAAGTAGATCAATACATGAGAATTTGAAATCTGTCAAACTCTCCTGATAGCAAGTGCAACACCGGAGTCATTGCCGACGCGCTTTCGGCTATAACTAATAATGATCTTGTAGCATCAACACGGTTTGTCTTCACTCTTACAGTCGCGCGCGAAATATGCGACGAGTGCAGAAATTTAGAAAGCCGCGCCCTCTTTTGAATTTACTGTGCGCGACACGATATGCACATATCTTCTATCTCGCTCACACATTTACATTCTATCGTTTTAACATAGCATTTATTTATACACCATTTTTGTGCTTCGCTCGAGGCTGACCAATCAAGGGCCTTGCAGACCGATTCCCAGAGACCTAACGCACACTCATCGGACCAAGGAGACGAAGCATCAGGTCCAAATACATACACACACCCGCCGGGGCCACATAGGGCCCAGATGCCCAATCTAATCCATGTGATTTCTGATTTCAGAATTCTCCATCTAGGCCGAAGACAAAGCCATCATCGGGCCGCCGTGATGCCCCACCGCTCGTGGTGTGGTGAGGTGTGCGTGTTCCGCCGAACAATTCCACGTCACCGCGAGGTAGTCGCCCTCAGAGTTTATGCCGGTTTGGCATGGGTTAGGGTTGCCTCGAAGCCCTAACCTACCCCTGACCAAGGGCGAGAAAAGTCAGCATAATTTGTGGAACCTTGGACCTTACTTTTATTGGAACACTTCCACCAAAAAGACTTCCGAAAAAGAATTCAGCTTCACTTCAACTACAAATCTATTAGAGGTCAAGAACCTTTGCACTTCTAAAATCTCAATAATATTTTTAGTTTAATTATTTATGTTATTTTTTTTATTGCTGTACAACAGCAGACAGACTGTCGGCCCACTTAGAATTTAGCAGTTACCGTTGGCTATGGGTGTTTGCAACACCAATGGCATCGCAAACACGCTGCTGCTCCATAAGGTTACAGGAACTTGGGTCACTAATGCCGGAAAACAACACAAAGTTATTATGGCGGCATACTTAAGACCAAAGGTAGTCGCTATCCAGACGAGTTTGGGGCCCTACCACGTAGTTCGCACCCCGGCCGCAGAGGTCAGTATTCTATCCCCACCCCTGTACGAATAATATTTATTAATAATTATACCTGGTAGCTCAGTGGATACCAATCTAGGCAGTTTATCTCGCCTATTGTGCATATTATAGTATAATTGCCATATAACGACGGAGATAGAAAACATCGTAAAATCTGTATAACAAGATCACCGGTATGTGTAACCCGCCAATCTGTTAGACAAGCTTATACAAGCTTATATAGGGTATACTGTCCATCCCCTACAGGGGGATACCCGAGCGATGGGACGTCATGGGCTGCTATTATTTATTGTTATATGTAATGAATAGAAAGAATTAAATCAATTTATTGAATAAAATATAAAAAAATATCACTGTCTCTCGATCTAATTTGATACTTTTTACATTTTAGTCGACCTTATGAGACCTAGAAAGTAAAAAAAAGGGAATGATACTGACAAATAGAAGAGTGGTTAATTCTAAGAACTAGCAACACGTGCAACGCCTGTGTGACTCCATGTTACTGGTTAAGGATTAAGAAAGAACAGGTCCAGGTGTCTGTAAATATCACTAGATAAGTGTGTATTTCTGAAAAGTTGTTGCATTGGACGATAAGTACTTAACTCATTACTGGCCCCTAAAAATTCTTACTCCACTCGGCGTTAAGACAGGCCGTCTTAACGCCGAGTCTTTCTTTTATCCGTGCAGAGGTGGAGAAAGAATACTAACCTCTGTGGCCGGGGTCGGCCTGTCGTAAAAGGCGACATAACAACCCACCCTAGCTACGTGGTACGGCCTCAAGCCCGTCTGGATGGCGACCACCTTTGGTCTTAAGTATGCCGCCATAATAACCTTGTGTTGTGTTCCGGCATTAGTGACCTAAGTTCCTGTACCCTTATGGGACAGCAGCGTGTTCGCGATGCCACTGGCGTTGCAAACACCTATAGGCGACGGTAACTGCTAAATTCTAAGTGGGCTGTCAGCCTGTCTGCTGTCCTACGCAATAAAAAAAAAGGCATTTCATTTCAAACGTTTTAATACCGTCAATGTATGCCCCGATATATAGTTTATATCAAATAGTGCATTTAAAATAATAGCATTGATTTTTTAAATCTTATAAACGTCAACTTATCAATGGCTTCTAGATTGTGAACAAAAAATTACGTATACGTCAGTGGCTACTAGCTTTCGGATAAAACTGACGTATTACTACATCAAGGGACAGTAATAAGTAACAATGTCAACAATCCATCATCTAGGTTTAAAGTTTTAACTTTTTGAGTCCAAGGTTCACTTTTGCGCATCCTTAGATCCTTACACCTTTGACGACACTGGAAGAAAACACTGTGCTAGAGACATGCATCCATCCATTGCTTAGCACCTGCAGTCTCAGGGGCGATCTTGGATTCTGAAGATCTTGTTGGGCCCTCTTACCCTACCAAAAATCCATATTTCTTAGTATTTCAGTAATTAACGCTAACTCCCTCTATATTTTGCAGGCTCTTTTAAGGCGATGACCATTTCATGAGACCTCTGATCACTCATACAAATCCCCTTGAAACATTCAGTTTGTTAAGAGGGCAGGAAGTTCAAGTATCACTGGCCAGGTATGTATTTTATTTGTAGTCGTCATTTTTGTCGGGACTCCCCTCTCGCGATTAAGGATGCCAGTTGCTAGTTATACCGATATGTCGATAGTCTGAAAAAAATTAAAGGTATGTGATTAATAGTTTTGTTAACATTACAGCGAATCTTTTTTTATAGCTGTGGGACAGCAGATAGGAGAGGCTGATGGCTCTACATAATGGTAAATAGTTACCGTCACCTGTGAGTGTTTGCGTGAAGAAACTGGAATGTGGGTCTCTTTGAGCTAAAAGCTCAAACCCCGTAACACATCAAAATGTTATTATGGTGGCTTATTTAGTGACGAGGAGTGGTTGTTATCTAGATGAGCTTGGAGCTCTCCCACCTAATTGGGGTTGTTTTGTCACGTTTTACGACAGGCAGCTGCGGGCCGCAGGAGTCAGTATTCTTATTTCTTCATATAAGCATTTAATCTAGTTTGCATCCGAAGTTTTCATTTTCTAGTCTTTAACACTTTAAACTGCGCATATTCGTTGATGTAATTTTGTGATATTTGACTAAAGAAACAAAAGCGTCCGGATGAGAATGCATTTGTGTACGCAAAGGTGACAAACATCTGTCACCCTACCCCTTTGCCTTTTGCCCTGTGAATAGAGTAAATTATTTATCACTATTCACGACTCCCTAAAACCCATGTAGTAGCTCTATTCTCCTTATTGGGCATCGACAGCTTTTGTCTATCTAATAATATGATCAATATGTTTAAATAATTAATAGCTTTTTCAAATATTTTCATAACTTAAATGGGAGTTTACAGTTTACGTCATCAATAAGTTAAATTACTTAATAAATAATATTAATAAATTATTTTTAATAGATCATAGGGTATTTTTAAACTAACAGTCATCATACAATTTCTAGCCTATTTTGTTTGGATACCTAAACCCTAATAAAATAAAACATTTACTATCTTATGTTTGTTTTAAGACTATTCTAAAGACTATCCGTTTAATCTTTTAAAATAATGCCTACAACAGATGTTCACGAAGTTATACCTCCTAGAATCGCGTTTGCACACTTCAAAACATTTCAAAATCATCTAGAAATAGTCATGACATATTTTAAAATATCGATAAGATGTCACATCACTAGCGCGTCCAGCCTTCCTATCTTTTTGTAAGACTTTACTTTCTTCAAATAATTGTATAGATAACGCGGGACAAAGAAACGAACCCCATCCTCCGCTCAACCCACTTTCAGGGAGACATTTTTACCGACTTGGACCCTCTTTGATCAGGCAACATTTTGACGTCGCTCCCTGCTTAATTATCTGTGTAAAAAATACGCCATCTTGAAGAAGTTATTTTTTCTTTAATTACATTTTAAAATGTCGTTAGTAGATTGAGGTGACGTTTGTATTTTCAGTTGATGATTATTTTATTATTTTAAGTAATAATGTCTTAACGGAACTTGAGGGACATTTGATGTTACCTACATATTAAAAATATATTTCTAATCATATAAATACTTCTTCTTACACTTATCCCACATATAGGGTCTGCAAAACAAGTTCTCCTCTTCCATTCTTCTGTTAGCTGTCATCTTAACATTCACACTCTCTTTCGCCATATTATATTTTATGCAATCCGTCTTTTCTTTGGTCTTTTGTACCCATACATTATTTCAAGCGTTTATCTTGTTACGTAATAATGCGGAGAAAAGAATGTCATAAGGCCATACCACGCCTGTTTCTTTTTGGTTAGTCAATCTCAGGCGCTACGATATAAAATCTACATAAATAAAAAATATTTAAAACTGTTTTGTTAACTAAAAAAACTAAGGCTATTTATATTACGTGAAAATGTATTTTAAATAATAAAAAATAACAATTTTTTGCAATTTGAAGACTAGTACCTAGATCACCCCCGTACTTTTAGGAAGTCGTAAAAGGCGATCTACAGATTGCTCTTTTTATAAATATACAGGCAGATATAGAAGAGAAAGATTTAGTTGTTGTCTCAGATAACACATTTGTGCTTCTATAATCGAGAGAAGTAATTAATTATAAATACTTGACACTATTTAAAAACGAAATTGTGTTAAGTCAATTTAAAAAGTTGAAAAGCGGGCTATTAGGTATGATATAACTTATAACCACAGCAAGACCCCACTGACATGAGTTGGCGCGAATTCATCAATGTGTGATGTTAAAAGTCACATAAGTGCTGAATCTATATTAATTTTTTACAATTAAGAACGTGTTTAGATTAATTATTATATAGATTATATAAATATATATATAAATTATATATATTTTTTTTTTTTATAAGTTTTCTAAGAGATTATTATAAAGGTTTCTCGCGATGTTTTTTTTTATTTTAATTTATTCTTTACTAGCAGCCCGTCCCAGCTTCGCACGGGTATGTAACAAAAAATTAAAAATTAAACCCTTCTATTTTTTTTCGGTCTCGGGGAAAAACCTCTCTTGACGGGTTATCCCGGCCCGGGGGGACCGAGGGATATAAGGGACTCCGGAAAATATGTTTGACCCACTAAAAAACCTCGCTGTTCTCCTATCGTCTACGCCCGGGCCCACGGATATATGGCCTGCCGATCTCGTGGCCCGGGCCGGCGCCGGCCCACGCTTTGTCTTAAAGCGGGCCCCTTCTAAAGTGCTGGCGCCAGGGGGTCAGGGTTTTGTCCCCCCGGCGCTCTCTTGTAACAACTCTAGGAGTTGAGGGGGTCTGCGGAACAGCACGTGGCCTTCTCCCTCGCGACAATAGTGCGGGCGGCGGATCCTCCCCCGAGGGGCCGCTTTCTACGGCGGCCGGAGATCGTTGCCCGCTTTCCGGCGCCGACGACGCGGCCTACGTTGGCGGGAGGGGAGTGCGGTGGCAGACTCCCGCTCCCGTTCCGCTGCCTCCCTTGCAGACACTACTGCCTCGCAAAAGGAGGCGACGGCCGTCCATCCAGGATCGCCCCCGACCATGGACAGAACCAGGGCCGGGAGCGACAGGTCCGCGGCCAATTCCGGACGGGACTCGCATCCCCGTCGCGTGCTAGTCAGGCGTGGGTACGACTACCAGACGACACTCCAGAAAAAGCAGAGTCGCCTGACGTCGTAGCCGGCCCAGCAAGACCAACCGACAGCGAGGATGCAATTCCCGCCCCGGGAACACTCTATGTGCAGGCGCAGTCGAAATAGGCATGGTTTCGACTACCAAATCAGGTCCCAGGGTAGAACCCGGGACCCCAATCAGTATTCGCAACCATCCCACCGGGGACCACGCCACGAACAGAGAGCTAAGTTGGAAAGGATGTAAAAGGTAGACGGAAAGAAAGGTAGGACTCTGTCGCCTCGAACGGAGAGGGGAGTGAAGCGACGAATGCTCGGGTACACACACCCGTGCACTCCTCGTACAGAGGAGCGCCCCTGAGGGCAAACCCTTCTATTTGCGTCAGGTTACTAAAAAAATAAAATTATAAAGAAAGTTTGAATATTATTATTTCTATGAGCTTTTATTTTAATGATTTTTGTTGTTATTACTTTTTATTTATTTTTCGTTATTTTTTAATAAGTATTCTAATTTTTGTAAAAACCCCAGTGACGCACGCCTACATTGCATAAGGTGCTGCCTAGCTAGCCGAACAGGGTGAGCGGCTACCATGCAACATTTTTCTAATACTTACATTTTTAAACTCGTGATATCTTTCGAATGGAATATCCGAATTGAATAATTCAAAAAGTTATATAAAGGTATTGAAACAGTTTTGAATATGAAGTAATTTATTTTGATAAGGATTAATACCAAGATCCAAATAAAGAGTCTTTTCTAGGGGCGGCATTTCAATTAAATTTTTAAAATAAAAGAACACTTATTGTGGCATAACTATAATAGTTAGACATATGCTGTCGCGACACTTTTTGTAAATAATGATGTGTTCTGCAAAGTTGTAGTACATTATTTTATTCTATCATCAATAGTTTTCGCAACGCACGCGATTTAAATAATATTTTAGGTAATTTTTTTACACTTTGGGTTACATTATTGGAGTTTTAGTAAGGATCCCTAATTTTTTTGAAAATATAATATAGCCTATGTCACCCGGGGATAGTGTAGCTTCCCAACAATGTAAGAATTTTTTAAATCGGGTCAGTAGTTTCGGAGCCTATTCAAAGCAAACAAACAAACAAACAAACAATCAAATCTTTCCTCTTTATAATAGTAGTATAGACTAATACTTTACGGTGTAAGAAAGTTCGTAACACATATACAGGGTTATTTTGGTAATTCGACGTATTCCCCTTAGGAGGTGATAGGGGTGACTATTTGCGATAATTTTAACCCCCATATGCATTATGCAAATGGGAACCATTTTTGATTTTCATGTTTTTTAGCTTTTTTCAAAATAGACAAAAATGCAACATCAAAAATTTATTTAAAAAAATATCAATTGAAATCTAATTTTTTCTTCTGATTTATAAAAACGATTAAACACTGCTTATTTATCAATATTAAAACAAGCAGGCGGAAATTCGTATTCGAACTAAACTTAAGGTCGTTCTTTAAAATTTTCATACAGTTAACTAAAAGCAATACTCAATGTAAATAAAACAAAAAACTACAAATATAAAATAAAATTTAGAACTAGTAACAGTTTAGTAGTAATAACAATTAATAATAAGTAACAAGACATTTTGTAATTTAGCCTAATTAAAGTTCTTGCTTGAAGTGACTTCCCTATTGAGTACGCAAAGTCGCATTCTTTTTCTGAGTTGTGACTTAACTACCGAAGTAATCAAATTATTCGGCATCGCATTTGCTGCGTTTATAATTCTTGTTTTGAGTTCTTCCGCAGATGACACAGGCGAGAAGTCGTAAACTAGTGATTTCATGTGACCCTAGACATAGAAATCAACCGGCGTTAAGTCCGGACTCCTCTCAGGCCACGAAATGGGTCCTCCTCACCCTATTCAACGATTAGGAAAATGGCTATCGAGCCATCGCCTAGCATTGACATCAAAATGTGCAGGACATCCGATTTGCTGGTATATCATGTTTTGCCTTGTAGCCAAAGGCACGTCATAGAGGAGGTCAAACATTTCATTTGTCAAAAAATTTTCGTAAGCTGCAGCATTTAGATTGCTCGGTAAAAATGTGGTCCGATTAAATTGTCAATTATTCCCATTCACACATTGACCGAAAAACGGCGTTGCGACCGTTTGGCCTCTTTTTATTAGGATTTTTGTGTACTTTCTCACTCCAATAATGTTCATTGTGGTAGTTAGTAATCCCATCTTGATCCAATTTGGATTCGTCAGTCCATAGGATTTTTTTCAAAAAGTCGCGTCTTCTAAATCCGTATTTGACATGAATCTATAGAAAGCAATTCTCCTTTCAGGGTCTTCTTCGTGAATAACTTTCACAGGAGTATAATGGTAATGACAGAATCCTGCATTATGCACTGTAGACTACGCTTTCCATTGTGTTACAGAGAGTCGTGTGGCGACGGTGTTTGTCAAAAATCCTCCTCGTAATTAACAACATGGACTGGGGATCTTCCGGCATTAATTCGTGGTTACTGAACACTACCAGTTTCTCGGATTCGCCTATACACTCTATTAAAAACTGATACATGGATTAATCAGCGATTAGAAAACCAACGCGAATAATCTTGACGAGCAGCTTCACTGTTACCGTTGCGAAAGCCGTAACAAAACACAATATCGGCGTATTCTTCATTTGTATAATTTCGAAACATACGCTGTTCATTTTGATCAAGTTCTTCCATATTTCAATTCAAATTAGAAATTAAACTACAATTGTGAGTGTATTTACTTAAAAAAGAAAACAGAAAAATTGATTTTGTAAAACAAAAACAATGCACACCTTTGTACATTTAGTTCGAATATGAATTTACGCCTGCTATCTTTGTGATAATTTTTTTCAGATTCTTTGAAATAAGTTCCTAGTTGTTCTGTATTGTTGGAGAGCTAAGCGGTTATGTCTTCAAAATAATCTGCAAGCCAAGTTTCACAACGTATTTTTTTGTTTTATAGGTATTTTAGTGGAAAAAAATCTAAAAAAAAATATTGAAATAATATCGTTTTTGGTCTCGCATTTTTAAATTTTGACGGATAATTGTTGTTTTTATATTGATAAATATATAAGTAGTTTTAATATTGATAATACATAGTTCAATCATTTTTATAAATCAGAAGAAAAAATTAGATGTAAATTGATACTTTTTTTAAATAAATTTTTAATGTTGCATTTTTGACTTACATTGAAAAAAGCTAAAAAACATGATAACTCAAAAATGGTTCACTTTTTCATGTTGCATCATCATCATCATCCTTGCGTTAAATTCCGGTTGCAGCCCAAACTCTCGCTTCGGCGCCTGGGGTCCGCTTTTCGAATTTTTCTTCTCCACTTCGCGCGATCTTCAGCATCCCTGGTAGTGAGCCCATTGGCACGCATATTGTAGATGTCGGTAGATCCTCAGATATTAATATCCACCATTGGTGGGTAGAATAGGAATAAAATAGTTATGCCGTACACAGTTGTTTGCTTTGTGTGTCTCCCCAAATAATAATACTTTTACATGGCGCAGTCGGTTAAAAAGGACTAAATCAGATCAAAACAAGTTTCTAAAGTCTCATAGTGCATAATATATGATAAATATAAGTCGTTTAAAACTTTAATCGGTAAAATATGGAGTCGATGTTACAACCGCCGCAACCATTTTTATTTGCGAATGACTTGGCAAATGTGACTTCGGGTAATTTAAGTAAAGAGTGGGAAAAATGGAAAAAGTCATTAAAAATATACTATGGAGCATGTGAACTCGCGAAAAAAGAAAATAAAGTGCAAATAAATATATTATTGCATATAATCGGTGAACAATGTCGAGAATTGTGTGACCAATTTACGGGAGAAATCAAAACAGTCGATGAATTACTACATAAATTTGACGAAGTATTTCTTCCCAAAAAGAATTTAACTATTGAACGGCATAAGTTTTTCACGCGGGATCAGCAAGAATTTGAATCCGTTGAACAATATGTTTTTGAATTGAACAAAATGGCGTCCAAGTGTGAATTCAAAGATTTGTGTAACGACTTAGTTCGGGACAGATTGATATGCGGAATAAAAGACGGTACACTGCGTGAAAGGTTATTACGCGAAAGTGACTTAAGCCTATCTAAGTCTATTGATATATGCCGCCTGGCTGAAATATCTCGTGCTCAGGCAGTACAATTGAATGCGGAGACAATTAATCTTCAAGCCCATTCAGTGTGTCATTGCAATGAAAAACTGAAGTCATCGGCAGAGGTGCACTGGATGAGAGGTAATCAACGCGACCAAAATGGGGCATCGACGGCAATGGACAGGCAGCGTAGTCAACGAGTGCCGCGCGGCGCAGGCTGTGCGCCGCGGACCTCAGGGTCTGCACGGCCTTATCCTGTTAGTTAGTTAGTATTATAAATAAACCACTAGTTAGTACCCCGCCACGTCTTCAAAGAATGTTATTACGTTTACAGCCGTATTCTTTTAAACTTGTGTACAAGCCGGGGAAGTATTTGTTTATAGCGGATACACTATCGCGTGCAGTTGCACCGACCGCTTGCTCAGAGGAGCACGCGCAGCCGCGCGACTATTTGCACATGCAAGCTCAGGTGTGTGCGCTGTCGGCAGGGAACGAATTGACCGACACGCATTTATTAAAAATACAAAAATATACTAGGGACGATGATGAGTTACAAAGTTTAATCAAAATAATTCTGAATGGGTGGCCGAATAGTAAGGAAAATTTAGATGATATCTTAAAGCCATATTGGGATTACAGGGATGATTTGACAGTGTATTTCGGCATGGTTTGGAAGGGTTGCCGGATAGTAATACCGAAATATTTAAGATACGAAATGTTAAAAAATATACATACGGGTCATTTAGGTGTAGAAAAATGTAGGCTACGTGCTCGGGAATGCGTTTTTTGGCCAAATATAAATACGCAAATAACAGATTACTTGTCTAATTGTCAAGCTTGTTTGACATACAGGAAACAAAATAATAAGGAGCCGCTGATCAGCCATGAGATTCCTAAGTTACCGTGGCAAAAGCTAGGTGCTGACATTTTTCATTTTAAAAATAAATCATTTATTGCAGTTGTAGATTATTATAGTAAATTTGTAGAAATTGAAGAACTGGATTCTTTAAAATCTATTTCGGTGATTAGCAGATTAAAAAACATATTCTCTCGACATGGTATTCCAAAATTATTAATGACAGATAATGGCCCAGAATTTTCGTCCTGTGATTTTAAAAAGTTTTCTATCGACTGGAACTTTGAACATAAGACATCTTCCCCGCGATATCCACAATCAAATGGCCAAGTTGAGCGCGCAATTCAAACTGTAAAATACATGATGAAAAAGTCTGCATATGACGGTTCTGAGTTTCGGCTAGCTTTATTAGAATATATTAACACTCCATTGGATAGAAACATGTCGTCTCCAGCCGAGTTGTTGTACAGTAGAAAGCTTCGTAGCACCTTACCAATATTAAACGATCGTTTAAAACCAAGAGTTGGAAATAGTGATTATTCTCAATTATTATTTCGACAGAAACAACAAAAACAATACTATGATAGATCTTCACGTGTTTTAAAGCCGTTATTTAAGGGGCAAAACGTAAAAGTAAGATGTGGTAATGTATGGGAATCAGGAGTAATAGAGAAAGTATTAAATCCTCGATCTTATTGTGTAAGAATGGACTCCGGCAACTACTTGCGTCGCAATAGAAGGCATATTATTATAGATTCACAAAACAGGAAGCGGCCTCAGTTTAGTTATTCATCGCGTTATGATGATATTTCGGTTCGGGAGTCTTTTAGCAACCCCCACACAAATAACAGCTCCAGTACTCCAGCTGAGGATAATAATTTGGCTAATTATCGTACTCGTTCTGGCAGGGAAGTGATACCCCCTGATCGGTGGACATGCCCAGGAAATCTTCGTACTCGTCGCCGCAGATAGTGAAAGAATGAGTTTTTATATTGTAAATATTGTGGATTATGTTATTTATTTGTTTTGCTTGAATGATGTTTATGGTAATTTTGTTTTAATTTTGTAATATTAAGGAATTTTTGTAATAAAATGATGTAAACTATATATATATAATAAATTCACAATTTAAAATTAAGGAAATTGTAATTTGTTAGTAACAATTCAAAAGACATTATGAAATTGTTTACGATGTATAAATAACAATTAATAATGAAAGTGTAACATGAATATAGAAATGAAAAATTTGTTGATCATGTGAGCAAAATAGTGATTATATTATAAATTATTGAATGGAGAAAATAAATTATTTTGAGAATGAAAATTGTATAAAATAATCAATGTGAATAAAATCAGTAGCTTATCATCTACTAACATGATTTATGTATGTAAGTCCACGTAAAGTTGTAAATTTTTATTGTAAATAATTTTCTTGTAATTAAGATCATTTCTGTTAAGAATGTCTCTTCACCTTATTTTTTTATTTTTTTTTATTTTTGTTTGTTTGATAAGGGGATTGTAGATGTCGGTAGATCCTCAGATATTAATATCCACCATTGGTGGGTAGAATAGGAATAAAATAGTTATGCCGTACACAGTTGTTTGCTTTGTGTGTCTCCCCAAATAATAATACTTTTACACATATCACCCTTTACGACGACAAGCCAGCACTTTTTGGGTCTACCTCTTGCCGGGGCCCGGCGGAGGCGGCATGGCCAGACATTTGTTTCCTACGTAAACATCCGGTTGCCGTAAAACGTGGCCGTACCAACGGAGCCGACACTTTTGTGATTTCCGCAATGTCACGGACATGAAGACTGCCGCGAATACGGGAGTTCCTCACGCGGTCCTTCCGCGTCACTCCACACATCCA
Source organism: Malacosoma neustria (assembly GCA_963693495.1). Lineage (NCBI taxonomy): Eukaryota > Metazoa > Arthropoda > Insecta > Lepidoptera > Lasiocampidae > Malacosoma > Malacosoma neustria. Next base: position 3,664,975 of record OY856395.1, on the reverse strand, counting down.
CCGCAGCATATTCATCTCCGTGACACGCAGCTCCTGCTTGTGTCGCTCTAACACCGGCCACGCTTCACAGCCGTATAAAAGGACAGGCCTAATGATGGTCTTATAGACCTGTCCCTTCAACTTTACCGGCATACTTATTTGTTCATGTTGCATATGGGGGTTTAAATTAATCGCTGATAGTCACCCCTATCACCTACTAACGGAAATACGTCGAATTACCAATAACCCTGTATTATCTGTACCATATTATCAAAAGAACAAAACAATTCTTTGCCGTTATGGTAAAGCCAAAAAACTGTCATTACCATTCGAAATTCGAATAGTCCCCACTACAACGGTCCCTTATTTAATAGAGCGAGACAACATTAGACGCTTACCATATAATAAAAAGAGACAAAAAGTTGACCGTTCGTCCAATTTTAATTTTCTTACTATTTGAATCTTAATTTTTCGCGGGGATTTAATGTCTCGCTCTAACTAGCGTGAGTTATGTGTTTTTGTTTCGTTTCTTCTCAGTTTTTTATCTGTGGGTGGCAGGGTGGTTTGAGCGTCTTATTCTTGTATTGCCGATGCCTGTTTTTAAAGATGCCTGTTTAATTTAAAGATAACACTTTAATGTACATTTATGTATTAATGTTTCCATTTTTAGTTAATGTTTAAGCTTGAATATAAACAATAGGTCTTACCAAAACCAATGTCTTCCTTGGAAATATTTACCTATGTCGTATAATACCTCCACCTGTGTTAAACGAGTACAGATGCAAAATATTTTTAATGCCTTAATAATCTACAATTCGGTAAAGGGAAAATTGAAATTCACTATCGAGAAAAAAAAATTATATTTATAATACAAATGACAATCGTTTTCTTGTATCTTTTTTAATATAAATTTAATTTTAAATGCGTCTTTAGACTATTATACATTTTCTTCGTGCAGGGGCGGAGTAAGAATGTTGACCCTTGCGGTCGAGGCCAGCCTGTCGTAAAAGGCGATAAAACAACGCTAGCTTGATGCTTGGAGCATCTAGATGGAAACCACTGCTAGTCTCTAAATATGTGTCATAATGACTTTGTATTGTATTCCGGCATTAGTAATCCAGGTTCCTGCACCCCTATGGGACAGCAGCGTGTTCGCGATGCCCTTAATGTCGCAAATATCCATAGGCGGCGGTAACTTATTAATAAGTGGGTCGAAAGCCTGTTTGCTGTTCTTTAGCAATAAAAAAAAATATTGCCAGACAATTTCTTTCAACATGGATATGATAGTTTCGGAACACTGCTACCGCATCATATGCCTGCTCGTTAATTAAATAAAGTATTATAACTATTTTTTTATTTTGAAATTCCTTAAAGTATCTTTTATATTCACTGTAGTTATACTTTATATCTCAAGACGAGCTCTGTTTAAATTGTCTTAATTTTTCATCTCGGCGACCGCTCCCCCTCCGCCCCACACCCCGCACATAATTGTTTTTAATTTAAGGCGGAATGAGAAACGCTACAAAACTCGTTACAAGTAAAAATAATGCTCATTTTGAGAAACACGACGGGTACAAGTGTTTTCTTTGTGAATGAAAAATGAAAAATTATGGCTTTTTAACAATTTGTAGTTTGGATTAAGTTATAATTTCTGTTTCTAGGAAATAGTTATTGAAAATATTATGTTTTGATAAATAAATCTTTATAAGTTCAAGAAATAGTCTTACAATAGTGATTGTTTCCGGTGTCTGCGCTGGCTGGCTTCCAGAAGACGGCCCGCCATTCATTTCCGGCCCGGGACCCTGAAAATATGTTTGCATTTCTATTTAATATTTTTGCTATTTATTAAATGTTTATTTATAACATAGTTAACATAGTATAATTTTTATTAACGATTAATATAACGCATTACTTTACTAGGTTATAAAAGGCGACAAATTGTCACTCATTTTACTAACTTACAGGTTAGGTACCCTTGGATTTTTATTTCGGGGTAGTATGGTAAAATATTTTCGGTGGTTTTTTGGATTATCTTCCTGCCACAGAGTTATGTCTAAAAATCGATCCTGCCCTAAGGCTAAGGCTATGCCGCCGCCTTAGCGGCCGTCACATTTTGGTAAGCACAAATGTGGCCGCCGTATGATTGCAACGGCAAAGCCGACCATGTCTGCTTCCCTTCGAAGTCTGGCGTGATACTGGTCGGTTTCCCCGGGATAGGAGGATTCCCTAAAATTGGTGCGTCAGGCTTTTGTGCCGTATATCCGTATAGACCTCCTCAAATGCGGGACTAATTGGCATGTAGCGACGGAGAAAGAAAATATTATCCGTGCAGGGGCGGAGAAAGAATACTAACCTCTGCGGCCATGGTCGGCCTGTCGTAAAAGGCGACAAAACAACCCACCCTAGCTACGTGGTAGGGTCCCAAGCCCGTCTGAATGGCGACCACCTTTGGTCTTAAGTATGCCGCCATAACCGCCAATAACCTTGTGTTGTGTTCCGGCATTAGAGACCCAAGTTCCTGTACCCTTATGGGACAGCAGCGTGTTCGCGATACCATTGGCGTTGCAAACACCCAAAGACGACGGTAACTGCTAAATTCTAAGCGGGCTGCCAGCTTGTCTGCTGTCCTACATTAAAAAAAACATCGTGAAACCTAGATATCGAGATCGCCAGTATTGTAAGCCACCAATCCGCCTCAGACAAGCGCGGCGGATATACTGTCCCTTCCTTTAGAGGGAGGCCTGACCTCAACAGTGTGATCCTATAGGCTATTATAATATATTATTATATTATATATAACCTTATTTGAAATCTTGAAGTAACGGATCGAAATGTATCACGCTAATAAAAAATCTCAAATAATAAGATAAGGTTACATACAATTCTTTTATTAATAATATTCGGTTAAAAATATATTTGTATATATTTATAAATTCGTAAATAAAACTTTCCTTGTGAGGGTCCCACCTAAGGGGTGTTATTGTCGAGTTAAGGAGAGCGTACTTTTTAAAAGGGGACAGCACCCCATTTAATTTTTTTATCCATCTAAAATTATTAACGGTATGACAGAAAGAAAGTACCGACGAACTAACTACTTTTTTATTATTGGTAGGATTCTAATTTATGGATTTTAATGTAATGGAACAGCAGCCAGGCAGATGGCCCATTTAATAATAGGCAGTTATCGTAACTTTCGATGTTTATGAAGTCAGGGGAACTGGAACCTGGGTTATGAGTCATATGGGGACACCACACAAAATTATTGTGGTGGCATATTCAAAGGTCAGGGGTGGTTGCCATGTAGTCGGGCTTGGAGCCCTACCTAGCTAGTGTTGTTTAAACTTATTCTGGGAAAATGTTGATAGATTTTCCTTTGTTATTTCACAGAAAAATGACAGTAAAAATTAGTAAAACGAGATATGTAACACTGCCCAATCTGAAATATTAATTATAAATGATTTGGTAAAAATATGTTTTACTTCAGAAAGCAGCGTATATTTTACTATTAATGATCGTATGAAATGAAGTGAATAACTGACACGAACCTATTTATAAAACAAAGTTATTTGGAAAGGTTAATGGAAATCATCGCCTTATGTTACATTTGTGATATCATAGAGTAAAATATATAACTGCTATTAATGTGTATATATGTATTATATATGTATTTCAGATATTTAAAAAATATAAAAAAACAAGTAGTAAGTACTTCACAAATTGTCCAACCAAAATTATAAAAAATATTAAATATTTAAGTGAACTTTCTGCCTACCATACATTTCGTCTCCGCTCTCCCCTCAGAGGTGGCAACAAACTTTCCGTCGTCCCCCGAAAAGGGAGAAAAATAAATCTAAATTGGACCAATCCTTTGAAATCCCCTACTTTTTCTACTGCCATTTTCAAGAATAATTGCCGAGCAACTTCTTAAGTTTTGGGTTATTGAACATTGAGTTTAAACCAACTTTCAACCTTAAGATTGTGAAATAGGACTCATTTTTATTTACCTTGAGTGGATATAGTGAAAAATGATAATTTTCTCTGTATTCGAAGTTAATGTTCAGTTGGAAAGTTAATTAAATTGCAGATTTTTATGGAATAAATATATATGTTTCATTTTAACCGCAAAGTTTGCTTACAAAAAGTATTATAGACTTTTTTTTTTGTGGTCGTTCCATATAATAACAAAATACATTAGACAGGCTGACAATCCACTTAATACCAAACCTGGGTCTCTTATGCTGGAACATCACAAGGTTATTATGTCGGCAGACCAGGGATGGTTGGTATCCAGACGGGCTCGGAGCCCTAGTTAGGGTTTTTATTTCGGTCATAAATGACAGTCACCGCTAGCCACAGAAGTCAGTATTCCTACTCTGCCTCTACACGGTGAAAAAGGTTTTTCACACTTTAGCGGAAACCAGTCATGGAGACTGTTATAAGTAAGCAATACACTTTTTCACCAAGCGGATGGAAATGAAAAATTGATTGAAAACTAATGATAATAAAGTTATCTAACATTATAATATATAGATAAACCTTAGAATTATTAATTAATTCTATTTTTTATTTCATCTGAAATTCAGCATACCGCGAACAGTATTGTACATGTTAATATGTATTTGTTAATAACAATAATATACTTTTATATAGTTTTCAGTATCCATCCTTCTTCACCGCATTGAAACTTATTTTAGGTAAACTTAGAAAAAGTTACCAGCTATGTCTTGTACCTGAAAAATTACCCCAATTCCAAAGTTACCATTTCCCGGAAGTGACGTAATAGCCGAGTTCCGGTACGACAGGATGTATCTCCACCGGATGTTAAAATACAGGTACGGTAACATTATTGTATTAAGCACAAGAGAAACTAAGTTGACTATCTTTATGGATATATAGATTAAAATGGTATGGATTTTTATCTCACTTTGAACTTTAATAGAAGAGATAATATATGTTAAGAGGAGCGGTGGTTAGCGATACGCGTTACCTTGCAGTGGGCGAAGAAATTCGCACTGACCTCGATTCCACACCTTCCCGGTTCGGTTCAGGTCCACTTACGGAGGAATTGTTGCATGGCACCAGCTAAATGTCACGCACACTGAACACACAATCTTATGGCACGGCCAATGAGAGTTAGGAGTAACTGAAGCCGGCGCAGAGAATAGTCTTCAGGGAGGTCGAACCTCACGCGTTGCTACTTATTATTTTTCGTCCCACCCTCGCTTTTACTATTTACCTCACCGAGAGTGAGGTTAGGTAACAAAAATCAGAAGGCGGGATTTCAAATACCCTTTATGCAAGGATCGAATAACTTTGCAGCCAGACTTTTTCAGTTTTCATCCATTTGTTGGTTTGTATAAGAAGCAAATGCCTCGAAACCCCGACAGGAAAAATTGAATGGTGTATTTTCTTTTCTGTTCGTACACCTATTTTCTTAGAGCTTAGGAATCTCAGGATACAAGCAGCGTGAAATTATCTTCAAAAAAGAACACAAACAGTTTTCATGAAAATTAGTTTTAAAATTGCTTAGGTCAAAACTATTCTGCAACAACGCAAAATGAAAAAGTTAACTAAAAACAAAATGGCGTCGGTCGAATAGTTGAGAGTTCGTTGAGCGAAAGTGTTTGCAACTTTTTAATTTAGCAACCAGTGATGGCTGCCGGCTGATAAAATGACTTGCTCTAGAAAGGATAGGATACTTGAACTCCACAGAGAAAAGAGTTCTGAATGGGTTATTTTAGTTTAAAAAAGTTTTAAAGCAATGTAGAATTCAGTTGTATGCTTAGGTTGGATTGGGTTTGAACCTAATACGTAAAGAAAACAAATTAAATAAAAATTAGTGATTCTTTAACTGTTATTGAAAATGGCGAAGCAATGAGTTTAGTTTCTTTATATACGAAATTCAAAAGTTTTTAGATTATTAATGTAACATAATAGTCAAAACACACACTCATTGAGATAAACGTAAATTTTATATTATAGCCTGTGAACAAACGAATTATATAATGAGATATCAGTTTTCGCGTTATTTGTTTCTTTTTATACAAGAAATAGATTGCCTGTTCCCTCAAGCCTTCCCGAGCTCAACAGCGCGACGTTATAGTTTTTTTTATAGCATTCTAGAAAGGCTTTAGATTATGAGGTAACCCTATTTTGCTTTTTGGTCAAGTTTTCAACATCAATATGCAATTATATTAATATTTGATATCTACCTAATATACTTCTATTTACTTTAGTGCAGACCGAAGAAATGCGACTAATCACTGCTTCAGTGGTTAAACATTTAATGAAGTCTGTGGTAAATTCCATATTTAAAAACCTTATTTATACAAAATAGATTGCCTTAAGCTAAATTATAACCAGATACCTCTTATTTTATAATAGAGTGTAATAATGTATATAATTTATTTATAAGAAAATAGCTATTTCACAGATAAGCGGTTTTACTACCAGACTGCGGTGTGTTCATAGTCGACGGGATAAATTTTTCACTGGCGACCACTGCTGCCACTAGCGAGGTGCGAACCTGTTTAATAGTTAAAATTTTTGAACACTTCGATTTAACTTGAACTCCATAGAGAAAAGAGTTCTGAATGGATTATTTTAGTTTAAAAAAGTTTTAAAGCAATGTAGAATTCAGTTTTATGCTTATAACTTTTTAATTTAACATTAGCTTAGATTGGATTGGGTTTGAACCCAATACGTAATTGTAACATAATTACTACAGTTTGTAATTAGATACTTTTAATTGGAATGCAGTAATTAAAATTACGTAAACAATTTGGCATAAATGAAAGTAAAATTTATGCCAAAACTGTATTTTTTTTTAATGGGTTGCTTTGTTTTAACTAGCGTGGCTAGAAGTTATTTTTCTTTATTAATTCGCCGGTAATTTTTTTTTTGCTCTAGCGGTAATTTTTTGCGGTTTATTTTCTTTTGATTATTTTTTCTTTAATCTTTTACTATAACATTTTCCTTATTATATTACATTGTTTCTTGTTCATTGACATCCTTCTATGTATTTTCCACAATTTCTTGTGTTTAGTTTACATTTCTTGTTATATTATATTTACTTACTTTATGGTAGAACTGGTTGGTATAGTAGAAGTTACAATACGACTATCTCATATCTTTGTGTCTGGGGAAGCGATTCTATTTTAGGATAAAGTATTTAAAAATCTGTACTAATTTATTCCGATCTGGGTGCCATGTTTGGTATATTCTTAAAGTACTTGCAATAAAAGTCTTTAAAAAGTTATCTTAAACAAAAATACTCAAAATGAATTTGGAGACTCAGGAGTGGTTATTCATAGGTTAGGATCCAAACCTAGGAAATCACGATGTGAAATCAAAGCGTAACCATTAACTCAAATATTCACCTAATCATTGTATAATTTACAAGTTTTATTATTTTACCATATGTGATGGAATGTATGGAAGAAAATCGCAAAATCAAAGCCTGATTATTAAGTGGCAGTTAAATTAAAAATTTTAACGAAATGATATACGTACTAGGTAGTTCATTGATATTACAGTCGGAAACTATCTAGAGGTTCCGGGTTCGAATCCTACGATGCCATGCACCGCTCAGGCAGTTTTTTTCGCCTATTAAGCGGATTATATCCTGAGAAAACCTGCCTGCCGACAAACCTTGGTATGTGCCAATCCGCTTTGAACAGGCGTGGTGGGACGTACTATGCGTTCTCTCTAGGGGGTGGCCTGCTCCCATCTGTGGGACGTTATTAGCTATTAAATGTAATGATGACTACTTGTTTATTATGATTTTATCCGAATCGGCATCCATCCTTCTTAACGAATTCTTGTTTACATGAATCGAACGTAATGAATATCAAATTACGTTTCATTTTCATTTATTCTATTTGCTTTTCTAATAAGAATTAGTATACTATTCATCTTAACATAAATATGTTTTGAAAATTTACACAGCGCCATCTTTTAGTTTTCAGCAATTGTTTTATGGGTATTAAATAATTTAGATACTAGTTAAATATTTTTATTTTTTGATTCAGGAAAACCAGCCCTCACAGATACGCTGTGATATATCTCATCAGGTTCGAACTTGCCAAAAACTTGGACACTACCTGCAGGAAACGTTTGTCAGAAAAAAATTTCCGGACAAATAAAACAGAAAAAGACGGCACGCGTCTGGAAGGATTGTGTCTGTATATTCAATATTCACGGACGAAATATCTATATAATGCAATTTTTTATTAACAGAGTTTAAATGTCCGTCAATGTTATGTTTGTGAAAAAAGTACTGTAATAAGGTTTTAATCTCTGCATGAAAAAGGATTTGAAGAAAATCCTGTAGAATTAGTACGCCATAAAATAATTACATTTTTTCCGGTTAGTTTTCTTTGATGACCTAAGTGACGTAACGGCTAGCGTACGTCGGTACGCTTGCAGTGATCACGGTTACGATTCCCGTCCCGTGTCTGAGTGTTTGTATTTTTATTTACAAAAGAAAAGTATGGTATATATGTGGTATATTAGTTGTCTAGTAGCCATAGCACAAATATCTATGTACAAATCAAAATCATTTATTTCAATATAAAATCTTACAGATCACTTATTGGATGTCAAGAATCTACTATTGTTTCCAATACAAAACGCTGGATACAGAAGCGAAATAAACTCCCCAGTGAATGTTTTTTAGTCTTATTTTATATTAGACTTTTTTTTGTGTTGTGAATGTGCTGTGCTATGTTCATGCTATATACAAGTGCTATGCTACTTAATTTGGGATTAGATGGAAATGAAATATCCCCCCATAATTTATTAATTAGTCTCTTTTTGTTGTTTTATAACACTATAAGCACATAATAAGCACATGTATAATTTGTTAAGTTGTAAATCTGCAATACATTGCTTGAAAAAAAAAATGGTTGAAACATAAACAATCTAATTGGAGACATTACTGCATTTAGATTTAAATCTTCCAAAATCCACCGTCTCAGCGCACTCATTAAGGAGAGATAAAATTTAAATTGCTAAAAACACCCCACGAAAAAAGGGTTTATAGTGGGAGTTAAAAAAGTTAGAGGGCGCACCTCCGCCATCTTGATTTCTTTGTATTACTACATTTATAAAAACTCAAATTTTATCGTGTTCAATTATAGTTTATTATAGCTATATTATTGAAAGTTGAAAAAGCGACATCATATAAGACAAGTACATTCATAATTAGGATTTAGCCCAAGAGAGAATGAGATAATATGCAAGTAAACTTTCCTATAATCTTCGTCGTCTCTTTGTTTGGGGTATCGTGGCTTTTTTACACTAATATATGAAATGTAATATACTACTTTTCTGAAGTTGCACTTGTGCCATATGTGAATTTCACACACAATTTACTTTTAGTTAAAATTACTATTTAGTTTCATAATTTTCCTTAATATCCTAATGCTTTCTTCTATCTTTTCTTTTACAAGAAAATACCGTACAAAAGCCATGATTGTCCATTGCGTGCTATGCACATCGCTCACTCGACTCGAGTACAGCAGTGGCTGGTTGTAAAGCCACGTTATAAGAAAACTGTCTCAGAGATGCTTACTGTCATGGAAATCGAACTAATAACCTTTAATCGAGCTACGAGTGTGTCGTCCACGTCCACTCGTCCACCAGATATCTTACAATTAACAGTTTAGATTCATTTGATTTTAATTCATTATATTATACAGATAAATTGTATGTTTTTCTGAAAGTTTCTAGCTTTCAAACATTGAAATTGTTTGGTGAAGGTACAGTTTCTGATAGAACATGCAGAAGATGGTACAAAAAATTTTAAACAGGTGATTTCAAACTTTCTGATAAGCCACGTTCTGGGCGACCATCTTTGATCGACGACGATGTTTTTAAGGCGATGCTGGAGCAAGATACTTTTCTGACAACATCGGAGATAGCAGAAAGACTTAGTTCAGCTCAGCAAACGATTTCGGACCATATTCGGAAGATAGGATTGGTGTGGAAATATTCAAGATGGGTGCCACATGAATTTTCTTTTATTCCAAAAACGGACAGAACTTTCCGGTAGACCTAATATAATGTATCATTAGAAATTATTTTTTCCCTAGCCCCTAGTCATCCCTAGCGTCACAAACGTCTATAGGCGACGGTAACTGCTTACTATTAAGTGGGTCGTCAGCCTGTCTGTTGTTCCTCAGCAATAAAAAAATATAGTTTTGACTTAATTCTTTTCGTTTATACAACTTTTTGAGTTGGTTTATTATCCTTTTAAGAGTAGGATATATAAATTATACTTGTTTTCACCGTTTCTTGGTTGTAAATAGTGTAAAGTTAGAAGCGTTATTTTTCAAGGTGTCATGGCGACGGGCGACGGGCGTGCGCTCATCGAAAACTTTTCAAAGCTAATTTACTCTTTAATAGCCAACATTTATTTTGTAAAAACAATTCATTATCGCCTTTAGTTATTAACTACGTATAAACTTTTATAGTTTCACAATATCTGAAGATATTTTATAGATAATAGAAAATAAAAGAAATGAATCATTTAACATTATATGCCTGTATTGACCAACTAAAATTTTATCAAATTGTCAAGAATGATCAAGATTAATCCACGCTTTAAAATTTATTGTATTAAACCACAAATTAAAACCAACTCGTAATCGTCGTTGACTTCGCAATGGCTTTCGAACGTGGGAATGCCTATAAGGGCTTTGATTCCAATCCCGGTTCTGGGCGTTTATGTAAATATTTATCGAAATTATAAAAAGTATGCAAGTAGAAAATCAGTTGGCTTATACATAACATTAATTTACTTTGAGAGTATATTTCCTATGCTATAAACGTCACGATATATTTATTTAAATATAAATGGGAAACTACATTTGTACATATCGCATGCTTAATCATAAACTGACCTAACTCAAAAAACCTGTTTTTTTGGGAAATCGCAAAAAATGTTTTGTCATTTACTACTTATCCCATATATTGACTTATAACTAAATAGCGGTAACTAAGTGTGGGAAAGAGATATCGAAATAAATTTTAGTTTGGCCGATAGAGGGCGTCGATACAATGCTGCCCGTTATATTATCTTACTTTAGACCTAAATCGTAATCGGTCAGTTTATGATTAAGCATGCGATATATAAGACGCAAACATTAAGTTAAGCCTAAAAGTAATAATATTAGTTTTCTTCGTGCTGGGACGGAGTGAGAATACTAACCTCTGCGGCCGGGGTCGGCCTGTCGTAAAAGGCGACAAAATAATGCTAGCTGCGTGGTAGCGCCTCAAGCCCATCTGGATGACAACCACCCGCAGTTTTAAGTATGCCGCCATAATAACCTTGTGTTGTGTTCTAGCATTAGTAACCAAGGTTCCTGTACCCCTACAAGACAGTAGCGTGTTCGTGGTGCGACTAGCGTCGCAAACATCTATAGGCGACGGTAACTGCTTATTATTAAGTGAGTCCTCAGCCTGTCTGCTGTTTCTCAACAATAAAAAAGTATTTTCTCTTTGATAAAATATTGAAAATGTTATTGTCAAAAACTTAAATTAATTGAATAAAATTCGGAGAAAAACAATACTTAATACGCCGTATCAATTTTCTAAACAGAACTAAGATGGCCGCCATCATTAAAATTTCCCTCTCAAAACTCAAGGCTTAATTAAAAAATCGTGTCGAGTCGCAAATAAAATCAATTCCGTACCCCCCTAGCCCCCTTTTGGTGCCGAGGAGTTTTTCTTAACCCCTCACCTCTGGGGTCCGTCGTAATTATATTTGTGTAATGATTAACAAGTTTTGATGGACTTAGGTATTCGAGCGAAAGATCCTGTTTTGTTTTTTCAAAGAGAACTACATAATATTTGTTTTTATATATTTATATCATACTAATATAGTGATAGTTGTCGTATTAGAATTTAAAACGTGCCAAAACATGTTTGCACGCAAATCACATAGCAAATCTTTTTAATATTTTTTTATTAAGTAATCTGTCACATTTTTGCTAATACTGATTGTATTATACAAATATATTATTTAGATTTACTACAAATAAAAATATAAACAAAATATCCATTCATCTTCAAGACATCATCTTTATGAATCGTGTTTAAGCACGATTCTCTCAGGAAAGCTTCTTTCGGGTTCAAATTAAAATGAATTTATAATTCATAATTATAAATTGACAAAGTATATTTTATATATACCACAAAAGTGCCACATATAATGAAATAAAGACAAAATAAATTCTGACACACTGCAAACCGAGTGTAGCATCAATTGTAAATATTTGTTTAAGTTTAATTCTTACAAACCGGCAGTGAACCATCTTTTCGCTAAAACGTTTTAGTTTTAAACTGATTGTAAAATGTCTTAACGAATTGGCATTTGCCTCATTCAAAATTTTACCTTAGTAAGTATATATTTACGTAAAAATTATTATTATCAGATTTAAATGGTTTGATTTAGGTATCAATAAATTTAATAAGAATTGATTATGCATATATGTAAAATATTTTATGTTTCTAAATATTGTAAAATATTTCTTTATAACAAGATAATATACGTATATAAGACTGCTTGGGCTTAGCGAGTTCAAAAAAGAAAATAAACTAAATATTAAAAAAAACTAAATTTAGAATCAGATAACCATTTAAAGAAGCTTTTAGAATATATAGTAAAAAAAAAAAAAATTCGATACCCGTAAAGTTATAAATTTCTGAAGTTTTGTAAGATAAATCGTTCAATGGATATAGGTGAAGATCTGTGATAAAGACAGATTGTAGATGCATATCTATTCGCTTCGAATAGGAGGTTTTATGGAAAAGCATTGAAGAAAATAGGAACGCAGATGTTATCGAGCGAATGTTTAAGAAGACTACCTATTTAAAAAAGTTCGAAGTATGTACTGCTATATTATAATTGAAACGAAAAGCAAATTTTAAATTTAGAAAATTATCTGTTCTCTCACTATTTTTTATCTGTGGCTGCTCGACCGCCCAAAAATTATCGATTTGTATTTTTATCCGACCAAGCGGTCCCCTCATTGGGTGGTTTGAATTTTTGTTAGAATTCAAAAGCTTTTTCTTCGGTAGGCGTTGGCGTCGTGGGTGGCGGGGTGGCACCAAAATGGCGCTTCTTTTTATAGCTATGGAGATAAAATTGCTTTAATTATTTCGTCTTTTACTTTTCTTCGTTTATACAGTATTTTTACACTTAAGTTTTATTAATTTGAAATCTTAGTATTGAACAAATAATAATAAGTTTAAATATAGAAATTGTAACTATGACCTATTAGCCATTCAAATAATTACCATCGCATTGTAACGAACGGTATAGAAATCAATTTCGAACGAAGTTTTGTATAATTTTTTTTCATATCCACTGATATAAAACACATTATTAATGAATAATTGAGAAACTACTGTGAATAATTACGAGTTTTCACGGAAACTTCAGAGACAGCTAACTTCATGTCAAATCGTAAAAAAATTACTTTCATAGATTTTCCAAACGTGACAAAATATGTTATAACTTCAAAAGTAACTTACCATTCATTAGAACACAACACACCGTTAGAACTACTGGACGCGACTAACCTAACCGTGCCGATGCGACAAAGGGTCAAAAACTTGTCTTACCGGTTATCTTAACCGGGGGCAAAATGAACCCGAGGGTGCCAACTGGACAAAGGATTAAGACGGGTTAATAATAACCCATTGCATTATAATATTTGGACCTATTTAAGTATCCAATGGGTACCCCTATTGTATTTTGCGGAACTGACCTAACCGGTTTCGATTTGAATTATTTAGTGATGCGCTTGTGTCGATATTATTGAATATATATTCATGTAATGTAATTAACTAAGTTATTAACACAATTTGTTTCATTATTGTTTTTATTAAACATTCAATTGATTTTTTTGCCAAATCAAATCAATCTTTTGTTGCTAGTTCTTAGTCATGTTAAACTTTTTTTTGTGTAACCTGTGACAAATTTTGTTGGGTTTATATTAATACTAACATATAAAATAAGAAAATTTACTGATCTTCATATAAATACTGTTTGATTGTCCAAATAAATGAAAAAAAATCAATACACGCACAAAATATCTATACTAAGTTCCTTATATTATATGTAATAATACTATAACTACTTTTAATGGTGATTCGGGTTATTCTAGTAGTTTTCTCTTGGTGGGTTATGTTTAATTTCTTTGTTTACAACTGTTTACATATTGCAATGTACATCGTTATTAAGTTTAGAATATAAAATTATAGAAACATTTATTAACGTGATTCACAAGGAAGCCAAGATGGCTTCCTTGCATTGCATTGCATGCATTTATTTCAAAACCAAAAAGAAGCATTGTAAAATCAATTATGAATAACATACATGATTAATAAAAAAATCAATCAATATCCATATTATTTTCGTGCACGGCCAAAGTAAGGAGACTGAGCCTTGGTCGGCCAGTCGTAAAAAGCGACAACATAACATATATCGTCATAGTAACCTTGTGTTGTGTTCCGGCATTAGTGACCCAGGTTCCTATGGGACGTTATTAGCGTCGCAAACATCCATAGGCGACGGTAACTGCTAACTATTAAACGGGCCGTCAAACTGTTTGCTGTTCCTCAGCAAAAAAAATTATCATGAGTTTCAAGATATATAAATATCGATAAAATTAGGACAGGCACGGTACTCGCTCATGTCCCGTTAAAAACAACAATTAAAAAATAGCGAAGAATTGTCCGTGCGGACAATAGGTCTGATTTGCATTCCCGCCGGACCGGTTCTCACGAGGGTTGCACACCGGGCCTGCGGACAACACATGTCTTCGATGCACACTGCTGCTGGCGGGTCACAAATAATTCCATACGCTAACGATTTCGTGTTAATATCTTTTTAATTATATATTATTTGAAATCAGTTTTACATAGGTGAGTATTGTACTGGGTATAAACTAAAATAACAACAGAGAGTTTTGTTATGATAGGTACTAGAGAACTGGTACAATTTTTATACTTTAATTTTGTAAATAAGTATATATTCTTCCTCCTGCCTTTATCCCATATTATAAGGGGTCGGCACAACATGTCCCACTCTCCTCTGTTAGTCGTCATCCCAACATTCACACCCTTTTTGCCATATCATCTTTTACGCAATCCATCCATCTTTTTTTGGTCTACCTCTACTCCTGTATCCATCCACATTCATTTCTGTCATTTTCCTTGTTATATGGCATTCTTCCCTGCGCATTACATGACCAAACCATGCACGCTACTCTATTACTTTTAAGTTTTTCAATACTGGCTCTACTTTCACACTTTCCCTAATATACTCATTTCTAATTTTATCCATTTTCGTAACTGCATATATCCATCTCAGCATTCTCAACTCCGCAGCATGTGACACTCTTTCGTCCCTCCCCTTTGTGGCCCAGCATTCCGATCTATACAATACGACAGGCTTATTGCGGATTTATAAATTTTACCTTTGAGTTTAAGTGGTACTCTTCGGTCACAAATTGTTCCTAAGACCTGTCGCCATTTCATCCATTCTGCATTAATTCTGTTTTTCACATCTCGGCCTATCTCACCGTCGTTCTGGATTAATGATCCGATGTACCGGAAGTTGGAGCAAGTTGGCAGCGCCACGCCTCTTAAGGTAATCGGGATGAAATCACCAAAATCGCAAAATAGATGTTCAGTTTTGGTTCTACTTATCTTTAACCCAACACCCTCTAATCCCTCCTGCCATTTAGCCAATCTGTTCTGAACCTCGTGAGCATTTTCTCCAACTAGCACATGTCATCACCAAGGTGCCTCTTCCTATATTTCTGATGTTACTGCATCTACCACCAGGAGAAAGAGATAAGGGCTAAGATCCTTGGTGTAAATGTACCGCAACACTGAACTTATCTGTGACGCCAGCAAGGGACCGGACGTATGTACTTGCCTTATCGTACATAACATTAATAAGATGTAAGTATTTCACAGGCATTCCTTTTGCTTTCATGACCCACCACAAAACCTTTCTAGGAACCTGGTCATATGCCTTTTAGAGGTCAACAAATACCATGTGCAGGTTCTAATGTGCATTTCTGTATTTCTCGCACAGTTGGCGAAGTGCGAATATGGCATCCGTTGTCTCCCGTCCGGCCATAAAAATAAATTGGTTCTCACCTATTTCGGTCTCCTCTCGTAGTCGCCTTGCAATTACTTCTCCCAAATCTTCATGCTGTGCGATATGAGCTTTATTCCTCTATAATTGTTATAAACCTGTACATCACCCTTGTTCTTAAAAATGGGCACTAGCATACTATTGCACCATTCATCGGGGATCGCCTCGTCTTGCAACACCTTACTGAAGAACAAAGTCAGCCACTTCCATCCATCTGCTTTCAAGAACTTCCGTACTTCCACTGGTATTTCATCCGGTCCTACAGACTTGCCATTTGGCATACTATCCACAGCTAATATAACTTCAGCCGTATTCACTTCTTTCACAACTCTCATATTAACTGGTACGTTCTCTAACACACCGCTCCAGACATTCTCTTCTTTCATCAAGAAAGAAAGAAAACATTTTATTTAGAACACCATAATACACACACATACATTAATAATCCACTTAGATAACTGTCTTAAATTGGGACTAGCTCAGCATATGCTGATTTTAGATATAAAATCAGCGCTGGTCTTCCGCTAGCCCCGTGGAGTAATGTCACGAACAAACGTGAAACTTTTAAAAGTTCAATAACAAAATGGCATAGAAAAGTAAACATAACATATGATTAAACAGAAATAATATTATAGATATTAATTGCAGTTTAAACTTCACTCCAAAAATAACTATTGAAACATATTATATCTTGAAAAATTATAGTTAATAAAAAACTAAAAAACATGCTTTTATAAAAAATCAAACTAAAAGGCAAAAATAATTTTCAATAAATTTAAATTAAGGATAGTGGGATTAACAAAAAAAAAAAATGAATTTTATTGTAAAAAAGTGTGGGGTACTTGTTGTCAATTGCTATTTTGAAAATATATCAAATCACAGAAATAATTTTTCCATCCGCTCTTTATTTCTAAATCGTCTGGTAAAAATAAGTACCTACATATTATGTATTAATATGCAGAATTGGGACGGTAATCGAAGCCGTAACATCCGTAGGCGTTTCGACATCATCATTATTATCCGTGCAGGGGCGGAAAAAGAATACTGACCTCTGCGGCCGGGGTCGGCCTGTCGTAAAAGGCGACAAAACAAACCACGCTGGCGACGTGGTAGGGCCTCAAGCCCGTCTGGACGGCCGCCATAATAACTTTGTGTTGTGTCCAGCATTAGTGACCTAAATTCCTGTACCCCTATGGGACAACAGCATGTTCGCGATGCCACTAGTGTTGCGAACACCCATAGGCGACGGTAACTGTTGGCAGAATTTAGATTCTAAATGGGCTGACAGCCTGTCTGATGTCCTAAAGCAATAAAAAAATTGTCAATGTTAAAAAATGGCTGATCGCTCATTTTCTATGCAGAGATAATTTTTTTTACAATTTACATGTATTAATATTAACATTTATATAGGCATGTTAACATGGGAACGTTTCGGTTTGTTAGGGTGTTTACCAAACACCTTATATGATATTTACACAGTTAAATAAATCGTGCAATTTTAAATGATGTCGGGAAATAATAGGTACACTGGGCCTCGTGTCAAGCTTCCCATATCTGTAACGCCGTCATAACATGAACGCGAGGTCATTGAAAGTGCCGCGGCCGGCGCGGCGTCCCTAACACCGCTGCGTCCGTGTCTAACGTACACCCTGCACCATAGGTAAAAGTCGCCTCTGTCTTGGATCCGGGTGTACATAAACACACATGTGTACACATTTTATAAAATATATGTGTATACTACACATCATCATCATCAGTTGTTTATGATCCATAACATAAGCGTTCTACGTTTCATATGGACCAGATGGACCTGCGTCGAATTTCACCGTATGTTTATTTCTTAGATACAAATATCCTATTCATTCTATTTTATCTTTGTTACATTCTAAGACTATTTGTGAAGAAGACTGCACTATTCATTTCTGGAAGAACGAAACATCAGAAAATGGACTCCGTCAAGCGATATGGAATAATAAAAGTTATTTTTAACTGTCGACGCATCCCAACATCCTTTATAAAACAAGACAAACGTTATTGTAAGCACCCCTTAATACTTAAAAAAAGATCATTAATTTGAATAACAATATCTGACCTTAGGTTCAGGGGTCCCTTTTGTCTTATTGGGAATTATGATGAGTTTCTCACGATTATAAAGGTTAATAAAAAGATCTTTGGATCGAATGATCTCACCCGTTTGCAAACGGTCATTTTTTGGGATAACTCTTAATTTTAAAGAACGTATCCTTGTTAAGTTTCTTAGTACTTAATCAATGGACGATGACACGTGCATGTGAGAGATTTTAAATAAAACTGTGAATGTGATCAAAATATTCATTTATTTATTAAGAGTGTGATTAATAATAATAATAACGAAAGAGCAACTCTAAAAGCGCGTAGAAACATTTGAAATGCGCCTATAAATGCATGTTGGCTATGAGCTGGACAGACCGAGTGACCAATATTGAAGTTCTGAATCGAGTTGTAGTTTATGAAGTGCGATTTGATCCAGAATATAAAAAGGGGAAAGGTTGCCTATCTGAGTATACTTAGGCACGAACCCGGTATGAACTTTTGCAACAAATAGTCATGGATAAAGTGACTGGAAAAAGAACGGTCGCTAAAAATTTACAAAAATAAGTCACGTGTCATAATCGTACGCTCCCTAAAGTACCATTACAGCCACTGCGCCAGGAAATACCTACAAAGAAAAAATATTTTTCTTATTGTCATCAAATTTTGATTGAATTTCTATGAATGGGATCAAAAGTCTGACTTTGAATGTAATATATGACATAAGATACATATCCTTAAACGTATAAATATATTTTGTTGGCAGTGTGGCATAGCCAAGTAGCAAATAACCTTGCCTTCCTAAGATGTCTCAAAAAAACTACTTACTTCTGTTTCTACAATGATAGGAAAGTAATGCTATAGTAATTTTCGGAATTTGGGACTAATAAAATATTAAGCAGTAATAGATGCGATAACTATTGAGATATACGATCTATATGCGATAGAAAATTGGAGTAGATCTAATTTTCTAGTGTTTCTTTGCTCAGAAAAAGGAAGCATCATGGACGGGCATGAGTATATTCTATCAAATATTGCGGGTGGAAATATAATATCATTTTATTAACAGGGACAAATAAAATATTTTTTTTTACAAATTTCTAACAATTCAACAAGTTGAAAAATCTTAGTTTAAGTTGCAGTTATTTAACCTTTAACTTTCTCATATGTACATAAACGTCTTTTAAATTACATATGTGCAAAAAAGCCCTGTGCTAAAGGCTCATATGTTAGAAAGGAATCAGAAAATGTTAACGGTAAAGAGACATCTAGCATGTAATAGTATAAGTAACTATTGCCATCTATTACATAATAGATAAAACTATGCAATAGCGACATCTATTAGCAAAAAGATTAATTAAGCCTAGCGGTGAATAGTCTTATAATTTATACTTACTGCTGCCATCTGTTTTGTAATAGTAATATAAATCTTGAAAACTTTACATCTAAACATGCTTTTACTTAGTTTAGTGCACATGAATGAATAAAAATAATTTTTGAGTGCATATAAAATAAAATAATATTTTATATAATAAATATCATATTAAAAAGAAATGTATTATCTATTACTTACTAGATGGCAGTACTTGTAAATATTTTGGCTTTACTAAAAATAATAAAATTAGGCTTATAATTTTTATAATTTAATTAGAATTCAAAATGTTCTTATATAATCGTAGCATTAAATCCCGCTTGCAGTTTAAGCTCTTGCTTCGGTGAATAGCGTCTACTTTCCGACTTTTTTTTTCTACTTCTCCTGGTTCAGCATATCCGTTGTCATTTACGTTGCCGTGAAGCGTGGCTTCTGAGAGCGAATTTCTTGCAGTCAGCAATAAAATATCACGCGCATGAATATGTAGCCGCGGAATGAGTCTTTAGCGTGGTCTTTCCTTAAATTTTGTTTATTTATTTACTTTATAGAAAGAAGAAAGAGTTTATTTTAAACAAATATATAATTATTGCAATAGCGGACTTCAACTTCAATTAAAAGCAACTAACTAGGATTCAACGCAGCAATTTACCAAAATATATTCTGCACTCATATTAAAAATACTCTTATAAAGCTATAATTGCACTTTATGTACAAATAGCTTGTAACACGAACAGTCGCTGATGTAAATTACAATTTAAATAAACTAATATTTAGTTTTATTTAATATTTTACAAATAAAAATTGTATATCAATTGTAAATTAACCTTCTTAAATAAATCCTCTGGAGTAAACGAACTCTTTAAAGGCATGCCCGAAAACTATTGATATGTTTTTTTATAACTACATCCACTTCTTTTATGTATAATCACTGAAGATATAAGGTTTCTCTAACCAATTGTAAGCGGTTATTTATAACTATTCGGAATTTCGCTCAAAGTGAGAAAGTAGCAAGGCAGAGAAATATATGGACAAAGGACTACCTCGTGATGCAAAGGATTTCGCACGTTGGAACGCTTGCGAGGGTTACGGGTTCATCGTTTTGCACGGAGATCGTCGTATGTATATTTTTATAAAATATTTTGGGCTAGTTTCTATTTAAAACATACTATTATTAACTAATTGAATACTAATATACGTGTTAAAGCCGAAAGTATCCCGGGATGTTTTAAAAATCCACTTGTTACACCCTTTATCCGGGTGCGGGCCGGCTTCTCCCGGGCATACAAATAGCTGTTTAAGTGTCAAGGCATTTTTCACTCGGGTGGCCGGTTAACAGATTTTTTCCGGTTTAACCGGACAGGGATAAGGTCGAGCGCATATTGTGAGAAATAAACACTTTACTCAGCGTCATGGTTTAATTAATTGGTTATGTTAATTTAAATGGCATGTATAAGACAGTTAAAATGGACTTTATAATATAAATAATTTTAGTAGAGCTTTATTCATATTGTTTTTGTATTTCTGTAGTCTATGCAATTTAATCTATGGTATGCATTTACTATGTTGCGTGTTTCTCTTATGGACAAAATCTGAAATGAGGAAATCCTTAAGAGAACCAAAGTAAACGATAACTCTTGAAATGTAAGCTGAAGTGGCAATGGGCCAGTCACGTGCGTCGCAGGAGCGATGGGCATGGAGCAAACGTGTCGTGGAGTGGAGACGCGTAGGTCATTCCCCAGCGCGATGAGCAATAACCTGCGCAAGGTCTGACCGGGGCTGGATGGGAAAAGTAAGGACCGGGATGTGTGGTGCAAACTTGGGTGACCTACGTCCAGCAGTGGACGATTGGCTGATAGCGAGATGCATTTACAGCGCACTTACTCGGTCTCGTGTGTGTGTGCCAAGATGAGAGAGAGGGCGTGTGTGAGTGACATGCAGGGAAATATTGGAATAATGTATTTGAGTGTTATCGATCTAGTAAGGAACTCTAGAAGAGAACGAAATTGGTCGACATAGCCCATGTGATCGCTAGCAGAAAATGGAAGTGGGCGGGCCATATATGCCGTAGACAGGACAACAGGGGGGGTAGTCGGGTGCTTGAGTGCAGGCCTAGAGTAGGGCATAGAAATGTAGGCAGACAATCCATGCGTTGGACCGACGATCTCGTTAGAGTGGCCGGTAAGGAGTGGACGAAAGGCGCTGAACTGAGAAGAATGGCGTGCATTAGAAGAGACCTACACTCAGCATTAGGTGGTGAAAGGTTGAAAAAGAAGAAGAAGGAACTCTATAATTCTATCCAAGCACATATTGGGTGATATATAAAATAATAACTGAGGTGTATAGTTGCAAAACCCGCTAAAAAGTCTTTTGCCGAAATGATAAACATATCCTTTGAAAACACTCTAAACTATTTACATATGGTAGCTATCAATATAGCTATTGTACAAATGCCCTTTATTTTGCGTTTTCGAATTAAATCCCACTAAATTAGCATGTGTTTAGTTCAAATTACGAGATTCCAAAAGATATTGTTACATCAGGTTTTGCAACTAGACGTCTTAATTGTCTATAATGTATTTTTGGGTTCGAACTACCTTTTAAAGAGAACTAACAGTATATACTTGTCTAAGGGAATTGACGAATTATAGAAATATAAGTGTTTCTAGTTTCCTGTATCATCAGCGTCAACGTCCCACCGCTGGGCTCCAGTCTACACCTAGGGGAACGAACAGTGTTTCATGCTTGTGTAGGATGCTTGCCTAAGGCGTATTGACAAGTTATAAATAATAATGTTCACAATATGCCGGTTTCCTCACGATGTTTTTCTTCATCGGTACGCGGCAATTATGATATAATATACATATTATGCGAAAAAGTGCCATCGTTGGATTCAAACCCACCTACCTACGGTACCTCTAGGTTGGTTTCACAATATGGCACCAGTAAGCTACTATGTATATAGTAGCAGAGTTTTTTATTTTATTTTTATTGCTGAAGAACAGCAGACAGGGTGACGACTCACTTAATAGTAAGCAGTTATTGTTCCCTATGGATGTTTGCGACGCTAGGGGCACCGTGAATAAGAATCTGTGGCACTAATGTCGAAACCCAATACAATGTTATTATGGCGGCATACTTATGGATGGTGGTTGCCATCCAGATAGGCTTGGGACCCTACCACGTAGCTAGGGTTGTTTTGTCGCCTTTTACGACAAACCAATGCTAGCCGCAGAGGTTAGTATTCTTACTCCGCCCGTGCACGGAAACAATATGTCATTTATTATTAGAATTAAAACGCCGTACAATGATGACAGCAGTATATGCACTGAATGTCCGCCGAGCCTTATACATTTTTTCTCACAGCCCTTGGGGGGTTATTATAGCGATTAATCTACCACCCGGTTGTTAACTTTTTTCATCGTGTTCTCGAGCAAAAATGGCTAAAAGCCAACAATTTGTCGAGCAATTTGTCAAAAGGCACGAGCTTTAAGTGTATTTTTTCGTTGTTCAGAGGTTTAATGACTTTATGAGGGAAGATTTATGATGTAAAAAGCTTTTGATCTTCATCAACATGTTAAAAGTTAAGTGATTGGTTTTGTGCTTTTTATTGCCTTTTCGATAATGTAATTTTTAATAGTGAGGAACAGCAGATATGCTGACGACCCACTTAGCCCACTAGTAAGCAGTTACCGTCGTTTATTGATGTTTGCGGCGTTTGGGGCATCGCTATGGTCCGGACGCCGAGCAGGAGGAATTTTGTACGTTGACCTGTTATTATCTGTCTCTGCCACTCCCGCGTAAATATAATGCGGCTTCGCTCGCACAGAGCAATGACCGCCGGTCAACGTACGAAATTCCTCCTGCTCGGCATCCGTAGTTTAATATACTACCATCTGCGTAGTGGAACTGTAACCTGGGATCTCTTCTGCCGAAATACAAAACAAGGTTACTAAAGCGGTATACTTAAAGGATAGAACTGGTTGCTATTCAGACTGCCTGGAGCCTAACCAAGTCGATAAGACTATTTTGTCATCTTTTATAACGGGCCTTCCTCGGCCGAAGAGGTCAGTGTCAAATGTTTTTTAAATAATTTAGTTTCATAAAATACTTGTGTGTTTATATTTGAAGCAGGCGTATTAAGGTCGGCGTCCACATTTTCGCATCGTAAGTATTGGACGCATCGTATCAAACGGATTGTAGTATTCTTTGTGTAGTCATACCAACGCATCCTCTGATGCGTATCGTACGGATTGCACGAATCCACCCGTCAGCAATGCCGATGCCGAAGCTCCGAGGGTCAACTTTGAGATGCGTGCAGACGACGTTATACGGTATGCCGATCAGTGGACGGACTCCGCTCGCTCGCTCGCTTCGCGTCGTCCGTTTTCTTCATTATTGATGGAATCAGTCATCATCATCATCCTAGCGTTAGTCCCGGTTGCCACCCAAACTTTCGTTTCGGTGCCCGGGGTCCGCTTTCCGACTTTTTCTACTCCACTTCGCGCGATCTTCAGCATCCCTGGTAGTGAGCCCATTGGCACGCATATCACCCCTTACAACGCCAAGCCAGCACTTTTTAGGTCTACCCCTCCTGCCGGGGCCCGGCGGAGGCGGCATAGCCAGACATTTGTTTCCCACGTAAGTGTCCGGTTGCCGTAAAACATGGCCATACCAACGGAGCCGACACTCCTGCAATTTATCTGCAATGTCACGGACATGAAGACTACCACGAATGCGGGAGTTCCTAACGCGGTCCTTCCGCGTCACTCCACACATCCACCGCAGCATATTCATCTCCGTGACACGCAGTTCTTGCTTGTGTCGCTCTAACACCGGCCACGCTTCACAGCCGTATAAAAGGACAGGCCTAATGATGGTCTTATAGACCTGTCCCTTCAACTTTACCGGCATCTTGGGGTCACAAATGACACCAGTTACCTCACGCCATTTGGCCCACGCGGCAGCAATGCGTGCCTTGACGTCGCAATCGATGGCACCAGACGCATGAAACACAGATCCCAGGTATTTCACATGGTCCGTGCGCTCAACCGTGTTGCCGTCTATGCGTACGGGTGTGGGATCTGTGGAGTTACAGGCCAAGTACTCGGTCTTCGCCACATTGATCTTCAGACCACCGTTCTCAAGCGACTCCTTCCACGCCTTCACGCGTTGCACCAGCCTACCCCTGTCCGAGTCTGCCAGCACGATATCATCAGCATACATAGCTGAGATACAGCAGAGCAACCACGGGGGCTGCTCATGTGAGTTTCTGATGCTGTCTGACAATACGTCTAATACCACGCTAAACAGAAACGGACTAAGGACGGATCCTTGGTGCACCCCGACGGTGATGGGGAAAGGTTTTGTGTCGCCAACAGCGGTCCGAACTACGGAATCGGAATCACGGTACATGTCTCGGATGCTCCCAATATAGGCCTCTGGAATCCCCTTGTACCTCAATGCCCACCAGATTATCGCGCGAGGAATACAGTCGAAGGCCTTCTGCAAGTCAAGAAACAGACAATGCAGAGGCGTATTCTTCGCCCTGTATTTCTCCGCGATAGTCCTTAGGGCAAAAATAGGGTCCATTGTCCCGTGACCCGGGCGAAACCCATATTGACACTCCGAGACAGTGCACTCCTGTCGAATCCGAGAGTCGTTATCGACTCTTAGGTTAGAGGGTTATCCCTCTCGAAGAGTTTCATGGTGTGGGACATGTGTGGGACACCTTTATACCGCGGTAGTTACCACACTCCTGCACCGATCCCTTGCCTTTAAAGACTGGAGTAATGATACTCAGCCTCCATTGGTTCGGGATCGTACCGGTGAGGAGTGTCCGGTTAAAAAGGTCGGTTAAAGTGCCCACACCATGAGAGCCCATCGCCTTCCAGGCTTCGATGGGGACTCCATCGGATCCAACAGCTTTCCGATTCTTCATGCGGCGAAGACAATTCTGGACCTCTGCCGGCGTTATCAGTGGCACTAGTCCTTGGTTCGGAGGAAGATCTGGCGGCTGCACCTCTTTATGCTGCTTGTTCAGGAGCTCGTGGAAATATGAGTGCCATCTCTCCTTCACCGCGAGGTCCTCGCATAACAGGTTGCCCCCGGGGTCTTTTACACAGCGGCACTTGGAGATATCCTGTGCCGCTTTGACCCTGGAGCGCGCTAACTTATATATGAGCTTCTGCCCCTCAGACGAGTCCAACTTATCGTAAAGTGGTTGTAAGTGGTCTCGTCTGGCTCTGGCTACAGCTTTCTTGGTGGCGCGTTTGGCATCTCTGTATGCGTCGCGATCTTCAGGAGATCTGGACGCTTGCCACTTCTTAAAGAGGGCTTTTTTCGCTCTAGTCTCCCTCTGGACTGTGTCGTTCCACCACCATGTCTCCTTGTCACACTTGCGTCCGCCCTTAGACACGCCAAGCACCTCTCTCGCCGACCCAAGGATAGCTGCCTGAATCCTGTCCCAGTAAGATTGAACCGGTTCGCCCTCACCTCCGGCGCACTTGTCGCCGATGGCAGAGGCGAACTCCTGGCACTTGACTTCATCAAGCAGCCACCACCTGATTCGGCGTTGAAGGCGGTCGACACATTTGCCTTTGGGCTTTACGCAGAGGTCCATGACAAGAAGACGGTGTTGTGCAGTGAGACTCTCACCGGGTATGACCTTGCAGTTGGCTACTTTGCTGATGTGGTGTCTTCTAGTGAGTAGGAAGTCGATTTGGGTAGCATTCCTCCCGCTCTTGTAGGTGATGAGATGCTCGGGTCTCTTTTTGAAATACGTGTTCACGATGGCAAGGTCGGCAGCCGCACACGCACTGAGGATGTCCTCCCCTTCCGCGTTGCGGCTACCGTACCCAAATCCACCGTGAACACGCTCAAATTCCCCACATTCATCATCCACATGACCGTTCAGATCACCCCCCAAAACGATCCCCTGTGATAATGGGATTCCACGGAGCACTTCTCCGAGTTGATTCCAAAACGCTATTTTATCGGCGTCGTCATATTGATGGAATCAGTGTTCGATGGAATGTGCAAACATTCTACAACACGATGCCTCTCACTACAAAAATCCGAATTAAAATGGCGTCGGAGATCCGATTGCTAGTAGTTGCGTCGGCAAATCCGATCGCTGCTGATACTGTGGACGCATTGTAAAAAAATAATTCATTTGATGCCATGCGTCCGATACTTACGACGCGAAAATGTAGACTTAAAAGTATTTATTTCAGGAAAAAGGAAAAGTCACGGACAGGCACCAAGGTATAAGGGGTAGGTTATCCCTCTAAATACTA
This sequence comes from Malacosoma neustria, assembly GCA_963693495.1. Taxonomy (NCBI): domain Eukaryota; kingdom Metazoa; phylum Arthropoda; class Insecta; order Lepidoptera; family Lasiocampidae; genus Malacosoma; species Malacosoma neustria. The sequence goes on along the minus strand of OY856395.1, from coordinate 3,638,082 downwards.
ACAGCGTAGATTAGGGTTCGAAGTCTACATTTCGAATGATCCTGTCAGAAGCACTGAGAACCATAAGGTATCACAAAGTTTTGACGCTTTGTTAGCAGAAGGACACTTGATCTCATTTGTTCTCGGCACTCTAATCTATTGAAGTTTACAGCTGAACGTAGGCTTCTCCTAATGCTTGCCAGCAGTTTTTTGCAAGTCGTCACTATACTTCTTCACAGAGATGCGGTCCTTTATCACTTCATATCTGCTTGCTGATTGGAAAATCTGTTCTTTGATAGAGACTTATTCCTAAGTGATCGCGAGAGGATCCAGCATGATTCTTACCATAGCTCGTTGGTAATTAATAAAAAATTATAGACGACCTCTATGGCATAACGGCAGACGCACAACGGTATGCTTGCGGAGGTCACGGGTTCGATTCCCGTCCAGCGTCTGGGTGTTTATGTATAATATGTATTTATTTACAAAAGAAAATTATATAAGAAGTATTTCAGAGGTCTAGTACCCATAACACAAGTGCTATGCAACTAATTTTGGGTCTAGATGGCGTTGTGTGAAATGTCTAATATATTTATTTATTTAATTATACATGTGACAACATAAACAGTGCCATCTAGTTCCTAAGTAAGTTGTAGAGCACTTGTTTTATGGGTTTTAGACAACTGATACTACTTATATAATCTTATTTTGCCTGGAATGCTGTTCACTATATTTTAATGTTTTTAAATGGGAATTGAATAATTGTGACACCTAATATCAAACCTCAAGCTATTTTAATTTAATTATTTTGTTAATAACTTAAGCTTAATCGTACCAGGTGGAAGGGCTCCAAGCCTGCCTGGTTGCCAATCATACTTAGTGTGTACATATGCTGTCATGACAACCTTCTGCCCTTATCCCACATTATATGGCGTCGGCACAACATGTTACATGTTGTATAATAGTAGTGGTTTAGTTTTCACAACCGGCCACCTGCTTGTCGTTAACTCCTTTTTGGGGAAAAATCTGCCATCCTTTTTATTTAAATTATTTTTCTCGTTTCACATTGAAAGTGACCCAGTTATAAAGTTATAATTGATATTAGGTGTCACAATTATTCAATTCCCATTTAAAAACATTAAAATATAGTGAACAGCATTCCAGGCAAAATAAGATTATATAAGTAGTATCAGTTGTCTAAAACCCATAAAACAAGTGCTCTACAACTTACTTAGGAACTAGATGGCACTGTTTATGTTGTCACATGTATAATTAAATAAATAAATATATTAGACATTTCACACAACGCCATCTAGACCCAAAATTAGTTGCATAGCACTTGTGTTATGGGTACTAGACCTCTGAAATACTTCTTATATAATTAGTAGTGTGTGGTGTCGCACCAGAATAGCACCACCCCATCTCCTCCCTTGGGTGTCGTAAGAGACGACTAAGGGATAGAAAGAACGGAGGATGGGCAGCAGCATCTTTCCGTGAGAGCATCACCAACTGCGAATACTGCGATCGCCAACCCGCCTGCCAAGCGTGGCGATTATGGCAAAACCCCCCCCTAAAATGACAGATACACACAGGCCCCGGCCCCTAGTCCCCGGCGGCCCCGTTCGTGGTGGTCACGGTAGCAGCCACATAAGCGACGGGGCAGGGGGTGCGAAGAATCCCCGGGTTCGGATTCGCTACCAAGAACGACGACCTTTGGCCCTGGCAACATACAATGTCAAGACACTGCGGACCAACGAGAAGTTGGAGGAACTGGAGGAAGTTTTGAGCAGACTGCGATGGGATGTTGTGGGGTTATCTGAAGTCCGAAGACAGGGAGAGGACTCAATAATCCTAAATTCCGGAAATCTGCTCTACTTCCGGGAGGGCGACCAACTGTCCCAAGGTGGTGTCGGGTTTCTCGTTCACAAGTCTCTTGTGAACAACGTTACTGAGGTGGGGAGTGTTTCGACTAGGGTAGCGTACCTAATACTCAAAATTACCAAACGGTATTCGTTGAAGGTCATTCAGGTTTACGCTCCGACTTCGACACATCCTGACGAAGAGGTGGAAGCCATGTATGAGGACATCTCAACAGCCATCCACACTTCTAAAACCCACTTTAACGTTGTCATGGGAGACTTCAACGCAAAGTTGGGGAAACGTAGCGGCGATGAGTTGAGAGTGGGGCAATTTGGGTTCGGAAATCGGAACACCCGAGGCCAGATGCTGGCCGACTTCATGGAGAAGGAGGACCTGTATATGATGAACTCCTTCTTCATGAAGCCAGAACAACGCAAATGGACTTGGATTAGTCCCGATGGTGCCACCAAAAATGAGATTGACTTCATTATGTCGACCAAAAGACAGATATTCAATGATGTCTCTGTGATCAATTCGGTGAAAACTGGGAGTGATCACCGCTTAGTAAGAGGCACATTGAATATCAATCCAAAATTGGAGAGGTCTCGACTGGTGAAGTCTACGCTCCGACCTGCACCCATACAGATCCAAAACCCGGTAAACTTTCAACTCGAATTGCAAAACCGCTTCGAATGCCTCGGTGACTGCGTTGACGTGGACGAGTATAATAACAGGTTCGTGGAAGCTGTTCAAACGGCCGGGTCTAAATTCTTCAAGGCCAGCCGTTCAAAAAGAACCGGAAAAATCTCAGATTCTACTCTCAAATTGATGGATGTGAGACGTCAAATGACCCTTCAGTCCCCGGACGATGCTTCCCAGTATAGGCAGCTAAATAGACAGATCTCCAAGTCCTTGACTCGCGATATCCGCCGCCATAACACAGACTGTGTAAAGGCGGCTATAGAGCGTAACAAGGGCTCTAAAGTATTCGCACGAGACTTGTCTATTGGGCAGAGCCAACTGACGAAGCTGAAGACCGACGACGGCAGGGTCGTTTCGTCTAAACCCGAACTTTTGAGGGAAGTCGAGAAGTTCTACGGACAGCTATACACGACCACACGGGCACCTGTTAACAACAAGGCTAAAGACCCAAGAGCCAAATTAACCCGACACTACACCGTAGATATCCCAGACGTCAGTCTGTACGAGATTAGTGTGGCCCTTAAACAGCTTAAAAACAACAAGGCGCCGGGTGATGATGGAATTACAGCCGAGCTTCTGAGAGCTGGTGGTACTCCTGTGCTTAAAATCCTCCAGAAGCTATTTAATTCCGTCATCCTCGATGGCAAAACGCCGCAGGCCTGGCACGGAAGTATAGTGGTGCTGTTCTTCAAAAAGGGCGACAAAACCCTTTTGAAGAACTTTAGACCGATATCACTTCTGAGCCATGTTTACAAGCTGTTTTCAAGGGTCATCACGAATCGTCTCGCGCGCAGATTTGACGACTTCCAGCCTCCCGAACAAGCCGGATTCCGAAAAGGTTTTAGCACCATAGACCACATACATACGCTGCGGCAGGTTATACAGAAGACGGAGGAGTATAACCAGCCACTATGCTTGGCGTTCGTGGACTATGAGAAAGCCTTTGATTCGATCGAGACCTGGGCGGTGCTTCAGTCTCTCCAGAGGTGCCACATTGATTATCGATACATCAAAGCGTTGAAGTGTTTGTATGAAAACGCCACCATGTCAGTCCGTCTCCAGGATCAGAACTCGAAGCCTATCCGACTGCAGCGGGGAGTCAGACAAGGCGATGTCATATCGCCGATGCTGTTCACTGCTGCGTTGGAAGATGTCTTCAAGCTTCTGGACTGGAACGGACTGGGCATCAACATTAACGGTGAGTACATCACTCACCTTAGATTCGCAGATGATATCGTAATCATGGCTGAAACCATGGAAGACTTAAGCCATATGCTTGATGGCCTCAATACAGCTTCCCAAGGAGTAGGTCTCAAAATGAACATGGACAAGACGAAGATCATGTCTAATGTCCATGTCGCACCTACCCCCGTAACAGTTGGGAACTGTACTTTCGAAATTGTTGACGAATACGTCTACTTGGGTCAAACGATCCAGTTAGGCAGGTCCAATTTCGCGAAAGAGGTCACTCGTCGAATCCAACTCGGATGGGCAGCGTTCGGGAAGCTCCGTAAAATCTTTTCGTCCCAAATACCGCAGTGTCTCAAGACGAAGGTTTTTAACCAATGTGTGTTGCCAGTGATGACATACGGAACGCAGACGTGGTCGCTAACTATGGGCCTTATGAGAAAGCTCATGGTCGCTCAGAGAGCAATGGAGAGGGCTATGCTCGGAGTTTCCCTGCGAGATCGAATCAGAAATGAGGAGATTCGCAGGAGAACCAAAGTAACCGACATAGCCCGGATGATTGCAAAACTGAAGTGGCAGTGGGCTGGGCACATAGCTCGAAGGACTGATGGCCGTTGGGGCAGAAAAGTCCTCGAATGGCGACCGCGTACCGGAAGACGCAGTGTTGGTAGGCCCCCCACAAGATGGACCGATGATCTGGTCAAGATCGCCGGGATAGGTTGGATGAGGGCAGCGCAGGACCGATCATCGTGGAGATCTTTGGGGGAGGCCTTTGTCCAGCAGTGGGCGTCTTCCGGCTGAAATGATGATGATGATGATGATGACACGGACGGCATCATGTTGACGGCACCGACAAATACCAATAGACCACGGTAAATGTTTACTAATGAATGGGCCGTACGCCTGTTTGCTGTTCCACTGTAATTCGTCGAGATAATTCTTGATTGATTGTTGGACTTTCTATTACTGTAACATATACTCTTTATCAATAAAAATCATCATCATCATCATCTCAGCGTAGCATCCCGGTTACAACCCAAACTTGCGTTTCGGTGCCCGGGGTCCGCTTTCCGACTTTTTCTACTCCACTTCGCACGGTCTTCAGCATACCTGGTAGTGAGCCCATTGGCACGCATATCACCCCTTACGACGTCAAGCCAGCACCTTTTGGGTCTACCCCTCCTGCCGAGGCCCGGTGGAGGCAGCATGGCTAGACATTTGTTTCCCACGTAAGCATCCGGTTGCCGTAAAACGTGGCCGCACTAACGGAGCCGACAGTTTATCCGCAATGTCATGGACATGCAGACTGCCACGAATGCCGAAGTTCCTAACGCGGTCCTTCCGCGTCACTCCACACATCCACCGCAGCATATTCATCTCCGTGATACGCAGTTCTTGCTTGTGTCGCTCTAACACCGGCCATGCTTCACAGCCGTACTCTTTATAAATAAAAATAACTCCTTTTTATTTCAGTTTGCTATGAAAGCGCGTTTTTTTATTATTAAAAAAAAGCTTTCATTAAATCAACGAATTAACAACGATCTAAAAGAAAAAATTCAAAGCATATCGTCCCTTTGGGCGAGCTTTAGCGCTTTTTAGCATTCATGATATGTTTTTTACCATTTTTAATTTGCAAATATTAACACACAGCTTTCGAGAGGGGTGACTTTACACGTTTTTTTCACGTTTGGCGCCCCTTCAACACCATTTTTGCTAATAGAGACGTTTTAACCGCATAATTAAGTCAATTTGCGTGTGAAAACGGGATATATACGTTAAAAATGCAATTAATTCTTTTTATAATTTTTTTTATATTGATATTTTTCATGTCTGTTATATATTATTTTTATTGCTGAGAAACAGCGGACAGGCCCATAGTCCACTTAATAGTGATCAGTTACCGTTGCCTAAGGATGTTTGCGATGCTAGGGACACCGCTAACACGCTGCTGTCCCATAGGGTAAAGTAACCTGGGTCACTAATATCGGAACAACACAAAATTATTATAGACCGAGGGTGTCAACCAGACGGACTCGTGGCCCTACGACGTAACTTGTTGTAGTAGTCGCCTTTCATGATAGGCCGACCCCGGATGCAAGGGTTGCAATTTACTCCGCCCCTGCATGGAGAAATTATTTAGAACAATCTATTTCTATTATCGGCAACACTGCCCTCTTACGATTCGTTTAAACAAAATATACGCTGCGCACGCGTCATCCTTTATTTCTTTGTTCACTTCCGAAATCTTAAGAAACTGTCTAGCGCATTTAAATTTAGTTCATGCCAATGTTTTCTACAATCGACATCGAAGAGTTGCAGAAGAATAAATATCGAAACCGAACCTGGATATTTTTTAAACAGGCATATATCAGCGTGCCCATGGCTAATCCTTATATGTTATAACTATGGTCCTAGCAAGTAAGAACAGCCCCTCCATATCGTCAGGGTGCGTCGTTAACGGTACCTAAAGCGTTAGTACACTGGCAGAGGAAGTGAAAGAAAGAAAGTAATTTATTTGAATCAACGACGCTAATAAATAAATAAATAAATTGGGACAATTCACACACCGCCATCTAGTCCCAAAGTAATATGGATACTGGACAACTAATAAACTACATATATGTATGTATACTTTTATAAATAAATAAGTAATAACACAATTGTATAGTAAGTACACAATGACGAAGGCCGTCATCAGAATTCGTCACAAACAACTATTTTTTATGCCTTTGGTTAATCAATTATATTATGAACTGAATTGTTTTAAAAATAAATGATAATTTTTATTATATTCTATGATAAAAGGAGACGCTCAGATTAATTGACAGGTAGAGTTAATAGGAATACTTTATTCCTGTAACTGATTTGAGGGTTGAAACGGTAATTCATAAGAATTAGGTATACCTTAATTGCTTAGTTATTCGTCTATTCATGAGTGTGGTGATTATTATTATTATATACCTAATCGGTAATAATCGGAAGAACGGTTTTCATAAAAATGATAAAAAAATTAATAAATATGGGAAACTCTATGGCGTAACGGCTAACGCACGTCGAAACACTTGCTCTGGACACGGGTTCGATTTCCGTCCCGCGTCTGAGTGTTTATGTATAATATGTATTTATTTATAAAACAAAAGTCGTATATCAGTTGTCTTTTTTTATGATGTAGGACAGCAGACAGGCTGACGGCCCGCTTAGAATTTAGCAGTTACCGTCGCCTATGGGTGTTTGCAACACCAGTGGCATCGCGTACACGCTGCTGTCCCATAATAGTACAGGAACTTTGGTCACTAATGCCGGAACACAACACAAGGTTATTATGGTGGCATACTTAAGACCAAAGGTGATCGCCATCCAGACGGGCTTGAGGCCCTACCACGTAGGGTGGGTGTTTTGTCGCTTTTTACGACAGGCCGACCCCGGCCGCAGAGGTTAGTATTCTTTCTCCGTCCCCTGCATGGATGAAAATGTCTAGTACCCTTAACGCAATGATATGCTATGCTACTTTCTTTGGGGTTTGATGGCACAGTGAATTATATCTGTATATTTGTTTAATTACAAAAAAAATATCATTCTACGTGTAAATTAAGTGAATTGCTTTGCAAAGTTCTGCGATAACAAGGTGGGCTACGAGCTCGTCTGGAAGACCATTACCCCTGGTTTCCAAATATACCACCATAATAATTGCGTTCCGGGATGAGTGGCCAGGTTCCAACTAACCTACGCGGACGGTAGCCTGTTAGCGGTGCCCCTGGCGCAAGCATCCATAGACGACGGTAACTGCTAACTGTTAACGTCAGATAAAGTAACATTTCAGAATCACTTTTTCTTTGTTTAATACTCGGGTCATGAGTACAATAGATTTGATATCATATAACCTTATTGTAGAAAAGAAAAATATATTTTTATTCAAGAGTAGTATAAAAAGGATCGATTAAAATCAAAGCCCAAGGCGTACGCCAAAAATAGCCTCCGAAATTCTTGGGATGTATCCAATATTCCGTAAGTGGTGGACCCTTCCACAACATGGCGGCCCGCACAAGTTCCGTTCCTGCTCAGAACATAAATTTTATTGCTATAATCTCGGCACCCGCAACACTCACTGGGTGGAAATTTTAAGATATAAGGAATCTTGTACTGTCCGCAAATTATTTTCTCTATAAATAAGTTTTATTATTTGTATTTTAGGTTAGGATAGGCAGTAGCCTATACTAAGATAAAACAATAGGACCTCCGTCCACTGTAGTACACGGTCGCAGGCGGGGCCTCCTGGGAAACGGTCGCAGCTCGCACATATATAGCCAAGAGAGGGGAGAGGGTCTTCTTTTTCACCACTGCATAAGAAAAAGACGCCGGGACTCATCACTAAAGTCAGGAACTATTTCATCGCGTCCTTCGACTTTGGCACTCAAGGCGTGCGAAGGAACACCAGGGTGGTTATACCAGCCACGTGCGTCCCGCAGCCTAGAGACGTACGGGCATTACTCGGGGACTATCACACTACCCCGCCGTGCGTACCCAAGCGACATGTGCGTCAGATATATCCACCTAAAAAAAGACCCGGCCAACCTGTATGTAACACTGTTGCTTCTTTTTATGAGATAGTGATTCTAGCGAAGGAGGACATCAACATGCTGCCGACCTCGAAGAAATTTTATGACTTTTTAAAATAACCCATTAACTGCAATTAATAAACTTTATCTTTTCCTTCATTCCGCATCCTTCAAGTGCACAATATGAAAGTTCTGGAAAACCTTTACATATACGACTACAGTTCCTCTCCACCGTAAATGAATATTTCGGAAATATTGTCCTTTGATTCAGGTTCATTAGTGTTATTTTTTCTTAGAAACGCAGACAAGCTAACGACCCACTATATAGTAAGTAGTTACCGTCGCATATGGACGTTTGCGGCGCCAGGGGCACCGGTAACATGCTGCCTTCTGCATAGGGGAACTGGAACTTGGGACACTTATGCCGGAATACAACACAAGGTTATTATGGTCGCATAATTAGATAACAGGGATGGTTGAAGCTCTACCATCTAGCTAGGGTTATCTTGTCACCTGCTGCTTGACGACTGGCCGCCTGCGGCCGCCAAGGTCAGTATTCTTAATGTGCCCCTGCACATTGAAAATAATGTCGATGATATTTCGACGACCCAGGACAGAATGGCCTGGCGAAAAAGGACCAGGAGAGCCGACCCCAAATAATGGGACTAAGGCAGAGAGAGAGTGAGAGAATTTTTGCTGACCATACTTGTTTTATTAGGTCAACTTCTAACAACGTCTTTGCGTTTAATCAAAGGAAATTTCCAATTAAATTGATTACGATCTCGGTCCGCGGCGAACCTCCCCCGTAACTCCCCCCTATTCCTCACCCCTGAAGCCTCTTATCCCGCGATATTATTGCCTCTACCTATTACATTATGTTAGGCCGAATAGTTACATATACCTAAGAACATTCAAGTTCGCAATAGGCCTTTGTCATTTCTTAAATTATATATGTGACATTTTACAGTGCCATCTAGTGCAAAAGTAAGGAGCAGTGCGCTTATTTTTTTATTGCTGTAGGTTCACCAGACAGGCTGACGGCCCACTTAGAAGAGTTAACTTATGTTATAGGTACAACATTCTCCTATGTACCGCATGACGATTGGGAGTAATGTCGTTCGTAACCATGTAGATTTATTTACTGGGTCTATTGCCTCAACAAAGTTCAAATTGAGATCATTCTTTGCTTAGACCAACAATTAAACTACAGTGTATTTCTATTCACAGGTTATTTGATAGATAAGCTTTGTGTGTGTTTGTATTTGTATGCGTTTGTTTGATGTAGGATAAATATTTGTATTGTATCATAGTTGTGTCTTCTTCCAGAGGAAAACATTCTCGGAAATATAGACCAATCTTTGTGAGTCTAATCATGTTGTTGAATGTTTTCTGTTTATATTAAATGAATTAAATTAAGTGTATATATTAAAAACAAAAAAATTAGAGTACTGTTATCTTTTTCTTATGTAAATAAATATAATTATACTATAGACAAACAGCTTGATTTGTGACGGGAATGGAACTCACGACCTCCACAGGCGTTTGAAGGCGGCCATTATGCTACGGCTACGGAGATCCGGGAGATCGTTACCTGTATGATCCCGGCTAAAACCATATTCTTCGTCTCCGCCAACGCGTTTCGACAAGAGAGGAAAAGTTAAAAAGTTTTTGTTGACATAAAGAGAATTACCAGTATGAGGTAGTAAGTAATGGTTTCATTGGCATGCCAAAGATCGTGCAAATGGGGTAGGAAAAATTTTAAAGTGGAATCCTGGCAACGAAGTGATTGGGTTGGAACTAAAATCTGACGGTATTTTTTTATTTTTTTTATTGTAGGACAGCAGACAGGTTGACGGCTAGCTTAGAATTTTACAGTCACCGTCGCCTATGGGTGTTTGCATCGCCAGTGGCACTTGGTTCACTAATGCCGGAACACAACAAAGTTATTATGGCGGCATACTTAAGACCAAAGGTGGTTACCATCCATACGGGCTTGGGGTCCTACCACGAAACTGGGGTAGATTGTTTTGTCGCCTTTTAAGACAGGCCGACCCCGGCCGCAGAGGTCAGTCAGTATTCTATCTCTGCCCCTTCACGGATAAAGGTAATGAAATGAAATGAAAACACTTTATTTTTCACCAGCTAAATCTATGTACAATGAAAACTAGAATAAGTTACAGTGATACAATGGACGGCCTTATCGCTAAAAGCGATCTCTTCCAGGTAACCCTATAATGGAGTGGAATACATCTATTAATTCACTTGTGGATGGCAGTGCATAAACTGCTTATACGTAATAATAATAATAACATAAATATATTCTATATTATAAAACTAAAAACAAATAAATATATTTTCAATCCATTTACACAAAATACATGAAGGAAAAAAAAAGAGAGAAAAGAAAATAGTAATGACAGTGAATAGAATACATAAGCATGAAGTAGTTAAAAAATTAAGATTTACACGGTAAGATACTGTTGTGTGAATTTACATTTCTTATTTAAGCGGTATCAAATTTATAGGACCAACCTAGAGGTCATAACTTTAAATCTGACGATGGCATCGCTTAGGCCATTTTTCTAGCTTAATGAACGTATTTTAAATATTTTTTCTCCGTGCAGGGGGGGAGTAAGAATACTAACCCCTGTGACCGAAGTCGGCTTGTCGTAAAAAGGGACAAAACAAGCCTAGCTACGTGGTAGAGCTTCAATGCCTTCTGGATGGCAACCACCCTTGGCCTATAAGCACGCCGTCATAATAACCTTTTGCTGTGTTCCGGCATTAGTGACCCAGGTTCGGGTACTTCTATGGGACAGCAGCGTATTCGCGGTGCTTCTAGCGTCGTAAGCATCCATAGGCGACGGTAACTGCTTATTATTAAGTGGGCCATCAGCTTGTCTACTGTTCCTCAACAATAAAAACTGCCACGTACCGTGGAAACGTGATGAAACTTGCATACCGAGACCACCAGTATGTGTAACTCGTCAAACCTTGGAGCAGCAGGTCAGGTATAAGGTCTGTTCCTTCTATCTGAGGAGCTGAATTAGGATAAAGACATCTATGAGCCAGCTACTTACGTGGGGAACAAATGTCTAGCCGTGCCGTCTCCGCCGGGCCCCGGCAGGAGGGGTAAATTCCAAAAAGTGTCGTAAAGGGTCATATGCGTGCTAATAGTCTGACTACCAGGGATGCCGAAGATCGTTCAAAGTAGAGAAAACTTGGAAAGCGGATCCAGGGCACCGAAACAGAAGTTTGGGTTGCAAGCGGGATTTAACGCTAATACTCCAGGAGCCAGTGACAGATTTACATGACCAAGTTCCTTCCAAGCGGTAATGGGTGAGACGCATCATAGGTATAACAGCATCATAAAGCTTCGTAAACGTCAGCTACGGTTTAGTAATTAATTTTAAAAAAATCAGCTATCAGTAAGTCGAGGGAAACCTTGTTAGCTGGTGCATTTAAATAGTTATAGATGCTCCCGGCTGACTCCTGCGTTATAACTTTCAATGCATCAGCTGACGGTGTTTCGACTGTGATACAGCCAGCTGACATATAATTTAACGGTCAGGTGATTATTTTTTTCTTTGAGGTATTGGGTAAACTGCAATTTAAAAAAAATTAGTTAAGAGACGTCGTGCGTGGAACACGTACGGCGTCACTTTTGCAAATTGTTGTTCAAGTACAAATGCAGTTTATTATTATTAACTCTCGTAATCCGTCTGGCGAGACGGGAATCGCGAGATAAGTTACTAAAACAAGCTAGAGTACTGCTAATATAAGCGGTAAGAATGTTTCTGGAATTTCGCATCAGTTTTTTATCAATGAACATCGGACCAAAATTAATAGGCAGTTGTTGCAACAAGCGCGGAATGCGATACGTAAGAACGGATGGCAGTTTGTATGGACCAGAAGAGGACAGATTTTGGCTTAGCGCTGGCCAGGAGACACCATAGCCACAATCAGGGATGAAGAAGACATTATCAGCAAGCTAAGCTAAATTACAGAAACAGTGTAACAATTAAATAACCACCTAAACTCTACCGAACCGCAGCTGACGTTCACGAAGCGTTGTGATACTAGTCTCTGATGCGTCTCACCATTTATCGTTTGAGAGGAAATAATTGACTAAAATTTTACCTGGCTCCCCGTTTTTAAGATGATAATGATAATGGTCGCTCGCCCAGTCGATAGTTGCCCCTGTATAAGTGACTACTACGTTACTTAAATTCTGAGCTAATAACTATAATTATAAAAACATCAATACTATGTTATGTTACTTAATAAAACTATATATTTATAAATGATACACACATGAATATAAACACAGATATAACATAAAATATCACATAGGAGCTTCTCAAGACGTTATTAATATTAAGATTACGACCCGGGCAAAGCTCCTTACATAAACTATAAACAAAAATCCACCTTATACTTCCGTAATAAGACTTACTTTTCAACAAGGAGTTATTAAGAAAACATTCAAAGTATATTGTGCTATACTCATAAAGAGATAAAGGTGTGATTGGAATGGATGTTTTAGGGGTGTTTGGAGGTAGAAAGAGGATGGGTACACTTGTGGGGCAAATGTAAAAACCACCCCGCGATCGACTTATACGCTGTATCAAGACGCTGTGGTGCTGCTTGGACAATAACGCAAAAGAAAAAGTAATTAGAATCGATACATTTTTAGTTATTGAATTTCATAATTGATTACTTTTCATTATATTTATATTCCAAGAAGTTTTTAAATGGATTTAAAAATCAGTTTAGAGATACAATAAAACAAATTCCTACTTAGTTTATGTATGAATTTGCATTGTTTTGTATTTACATGGAGTGTTGTTTGGTGCGTTGTATGTATAAAAACATGCTGAAGAAGGGATTTTCATTGGAAATATAACCGGAAGTCGCTTCTTTTTCTTCTTATCTTTATTATACAACCATTCCCTCCTTCCATGCTCCTATGCTAGCCACCATCTCAACATTCGCACTCTTTAACACCATGTCATATTTAACGCATCTATCTTTCATCACTCTCATTTCGAACATCCTCTTGACTCTCAGCATTCTTCCGTTGTCATTATATGACCATACCACGCTAGTCTAGTCTCTCATCTAAAAACAAACTTAGACAACATTATTTCATTAGACAAAAAACGGAGTGTCGTGAAACAGGATAATTATGTAACTGTACTTACTGTACAATAGATTCCCAAAGTGATATCAAATCATTTATTTCAATATAAGATTTTACAAATCACTTATTTAATGACAAAATCTACTACCGTTTCCAATACAAAACGGAATAGTAATATCTACCATTTCTTTTGTAAATTAATCATCATCATCTTAGCGCTAAATACCGGGTGTAACCCAAACTTCTGCATGCATAAACGGAGTCTCATATTAGGAAAGCACATGCTGGAAACGGATGAGATACGTGCAGCTCCTGCCAAAAAACTGCTTCGCTACATCAACAAAGCAGGTTTTGCCAATGAGCTATAGTAAATGTGGCAATCACAATAGTTCATTAAATTGGACGCAGTGATACTAGGTTAGAACAGACTAGTATAGCCACCTTTCGAAAAAATAATAATAATAACCCAAACTTCTGCTTTGGTGTATGGGTCCGCTCTCCAAATTTTTCTTCTCTACTTCGCATGATCTTCGGCATCCTTGGTAGTGAATGCATTGGAATGCATCATCGTTTACGACGTTAAGCCACTTATTGGGTCTATTAGTAATATCTACATCTAGAGAAGAAACAGCGTAACAAACTCCCCAGTGACTATTGTTTATTATGTATTTTTTGTATATCATAAGTTTTATATACAATTAGAATGATTGAATTACATGATGATGATTCGCTAATAATATATGTAATACATTTTGAGATAGATCGTGATTGTATTACCAACTGAGTATTTTTTTTATTCAGGATGTTTCATACGTATTTTAATAATGTATATATTTTATTAATAATACAATAAATCTTACACCAGTGTAGACATTTTTTGCTCTAACATTATAAATTATAAATTGAAAATATTCGAATTATGTAAATGACTAAAGTATTAAGTATTATGTTTAGATCTCTCAATTATTTTTTAATGTATTTTGTAATTTTAATTTTATGACATCACTATTTATTATTCTATTGGATGATGCAGTTATGTGTATTACCTATAAGTGGAAACTTTACTGATTTGTTAATTTTTATGTTTTCTTTATATTGTGATGTATTGTAATTGTTTGTTTCCCAAATAAATAAAAATAAAAAATAAAAATTTTCTATGCAAAATAATTGTTCCGCCAACAATTTCTAGTGTCGTTTTAATCATGTTTAAGCAGACAGCGTTGCAATGAATATGGGTATATTCTTGCGATTCGTTTATTACGAGTAAGAAATACGCAGCGCACGCGTTGCTTTGATTCCCTTGATTTTCGTTTTCACTTGCAAAATCTAAAGAAATCAACTAGAGCAATTGAAAATAGCCAGCATTTTCTGCAGATGACATCTCGAAGCTTTTCAGTAACACAAAGACTAGGTAAATGATTGTATTGTACTCATGTATTTTCCAAATTTATCCCAAATGGACATCAGAATCAAACACTAGTAATATCTACATTAAGATGCTAGAGGAATTTTCTAATTACTGCTTCTAATACGCTACAGTTAATAAATATTTTCAAGAATGAAAAATGTCACGTGTATCCTTATCCCCACAGAACTAAGTTAGGCGCGCCACCCCACGAATTTTACCTCTCGCCACGTTCCTTACGACATATAAACTATACATACACTTTATTGTACGTTAATATACAAACGTGTACAATATCTGTCTATATGGCAGCACAAAGACATTCGCCTCGGGCACATTTATTATGTACATCATTACACAACTCGAATGATAATGTATATACGGGTATATTAACTAAGTTATGTATACGACTGAATTGGAAGGCAATAAGGTTTCCAGATGACGACCTCTGTGGCATAGTGGCTAACCTCTTGATCCCGCGTCTGGGTGTTTATGTATAATATATATTTATTTATAAAAGAAAAGTATATAATGTAGTCACTTGTCTACTTACTCTAGGACTAGATGTCGCTGTGTGAATTGTACCAGTATATTTATTTATTAATATAATAATAGTCCACGCCATAGAATAATAACCTATTAAGTCACTATCATCTTAGCGCTAAATACCGAATGTAACCTAAGCTTCTGCTTTGGTGCCGGGGTCCACTTTCCAACTTTTTCTCCACTTCGCATAGTCTTCGGCACTCTTGGTAGTGAGTGTATTGGCATGTATCACCCTTTACGACGTGAAGCTACTTATTGGGTCTACCCCTTCGTCCGGGACCCGGTGGAGGCGGCATGGTTAGACATTTGTTCCCCACCTCGTTTACTTCCTTTGCTAGAAAAGATGGATATCGTTCTACTCTGTAAAATAGGGTCTTGTCGAGGAAGTCGCAAACCGTCCTGTCTGGGTAGAAGGCGCACGCGAAAGCATATCATCCAGGTATCGGCAGTACCTAGAGTTAGGAGAAGAGGCTCGGTTTTAGTGGGTCTAACGTCGAGCCTTCTAACCAAGAGACGAGGGGACACAGTCGTATCGCGTGGGTGTCCCGGACTACCCTGCCACGAGCTCCCAAGCGGTGGAAATGCATCAAGCAATCAAGCCTGAAAAAACATCGAAACTGAAAGGAAGGCCACAGTTCTGCTTTTCTTTCAAGGTCAAGGAGTTAGAGGGTTGAAGGTAGTTATACATTTTAGACTACCTCTGTGACAACGGCTAACGCGCGTCGGAAGGTTGCAGAGTTAGTAGAATTATTAAAAAAATGTATATCGGTTGTCTTACACTCATAACACAAGCGCTATATTGCTTAGTATGGGACCAGATGGCATTGTTAACTGTCACAGTATATTTATTTATCTTGAAGTTACTACGAAAGAAGGAAGGAAGAAGAAAAGTTGGACAACGGACCTCAGCCACCGAAGCCTAAGTTTGTGTTGCAATCTGGATTTAACGCTAAAAGATGATTTGGTCTTTAATTAGAGACACCTATATTGTTATGATTAATTGCTCAGGAAAATTAAGTATCAAGCGTAGCAAAAACACTTGATAATAAAATACAATAATAGGACCCGATACTGTAGCTTATCTCAATAATAATTATTCGACTTATTCTTAAAAACTTTTTGTAAACTATGTCGGATCTAACCGGATTTAGTCGTATAATAAAATCAAGGATCATTCAATATTATTTTAAATGCATATCGATTTTAATATTAAAAAAAAATAGGATAGTTATATTAATATGAAAAATTAGCTAAACAAACCACAAAGGGAACATAATTCATAAAGCAATCAACAGAACACGGACTCTTAAATACTGTAATAAGAAGATACTAGTGCGCGTTATACGTGTCGGTAAATTAAATTTTAATTGAATAAAATAGAAATATGTACTATAAACATCGTTATAAATAAATATACATTATAATAAAAATAGTAGGTATATTACATAAATTAAATCATTTAATTGCTGTTGCTAAAAATCAACAAACTAAATAAAGAATAAAAGAAATTACAATTCATTCCAAATTTTAAATGGCGTCAACAAAGGTAGCCATTTCAACATTTTCCAAATTCGAAAATCCTTCAATATTAAAACTAATGTCCGCGACCCGAATTCAAAATTCGAACACCCCCTCCTAGATACAAAAACACCAATGAGCGACGCTTGAATTCCAACGTAAGGCAGGTATCGTCAACCCTCGTAAGAATTGTGCAAAAATATAGAGATAGTTATAGGGGTCGCCCGCGTGGGGCGGAAGTGGGTTGAGTGGGGTGGGGAGTCTCCTAAAAACGGTTAAGTAGCTCCCCCACCCTTCTATAACTATTTTATGCGGTCCCCTAGAAAGACGCCGGGTGGAGCACGGGATGGGGAAGTGAAATTTTAATATGTCTAGGCGGTTAAGAATTCATGGTGGATTTATAATTAAATGCCTAATTAGGGGTATTGCGTTGTTTTCGTGACTGTGTATGAATTTTAATTTCGTATGTGGGTAATGTTATTCCGTGGCCAGTTTTCTCAATTAGTTCGCAGATTATGTTTTTGTTGGGATCGGAGAAGAGATTCGGGACACGGTTTTGATTTAAATTGAATTTGAATGAACGAAGGGTTCTGAGATATTATAAATATTTTGTCCAAGCTGAAAACAAACTATTTTTACCAAAAATATTATTAGTTAACATTGTGTTAACAAATTCAATATGTGTAAGTATTTAGTAAATTTATATAAATAATAATTGATATATTGTTTCTCATGTTTACATACGAGTAATTTTCGAATGACATTGAAATATTTAAATATTTCGTATTACTGTTTTCGCAAATGAGGTCTGCTACACGCTGCTGTCCCATAAGGTTAGAGGAACTTGGGTCACTAATGTCGGAACATAACACAAAGTTATTATGGCGGCATACGTAAGACCAGAGGTGGTCACCATCCAAACTTGTTGACGGGTTGTTTTGTTGCCTTTTTGCCTCCGCCCCTGCACGGACAATAATAACAATATGTCGAAAACCTCCCATACCCGAAAAAAAATTGTGTTTCCCTTCAACATCCTAAACTTTCGTTGCTCAAAATCTGAACCCTACAAGTCTAAATAATAAATGAGTCCATAAAAGTCAATTCAGCAGGTATCTTGAACAAAGCAATGTTTGATTTTACTACCCTTACAACTCTATTATTTGAAAACCGACTTTATGAAAACCGATACACAACACTGTTTCATATAATTAGGAATTTTATTTCACCTCTCTTACTCAAACTTGGCATAAATTTTAACCTCTACAAGTTCAATGTTTCCTTACAATATAAGTCGAATAATAAGTCGAAAAGTCTACAACTCGATTTTTTGACGACTTCAAATTTGACCTACAGTGGTTCTGTAAGTGCATGTACAGTAGAACCTATATGAACATATGAATTAATATTAATAAACCGCCGCAAGATGTTAGATGTTTTAATATGAATTAGTTAATAACCAATTAGACGCACATTGCTTTCATTAATAAATTTGGTGACGAAACATTTACCGAGACAAAGTAATTTCAGATTGTTTCATTCTAGTGCTACATTGTCAAATCTTGGTTTATTATCTCCA
The DNA here is from genome assembly GCA_963693495.1 of Malacosoma neustria. Lineage (NCBI taxonomy): Eukaryota > Metazoa > Arthropoda > Insecta > Lepidoptera > Lasiocampidae > Malacosoma > Malacosoma neustria. Next base: position 3,619,609 of record OY856395.1, on the reverse strand, counting down.
ATGAATAGATTTACCAAATTGTATAGTTCATCTTTAACTTACAAAATTTTCAATGATACAATTTTTATATTCAAATTAACATGTATTAACATGTTTAATAATTAGTATATTTAAATTAAATCTATCATTTTAACTTTTCATTTTATTCAGTATTTATATTTCAGTTTTCATTTCATATATTTCAGTTTTCATTTTATTTACTAATGCATTTGCTATTTTTGGGTAACTTGTATTTTAAATAAGATCATTCTGTATTTGTATATATATCTTTCTGACTTCTTGAGCATGCAATCGACACCTATAATTGTGACAATTATTAGTTTATGTTTGTGTAATGTATGTCGTAAGCAGCGGCGTAGCGAGCGAGTTTTACTCGCGCCCGGGGCACAATACCTTTTTAGCGCCAAATTCGAAAACCATATAATATTATATGTAAAATATACTCGCAAATTAATAAATAAATATAGTAAAATAAATAAATTCATAGGCTCAAGCTAGGCTTTAAATTTGAGACAAAAAATGTAGGGAAAACGTATAGATTTTGAAATATGATCATCTAGAATTAGTTCAAAGAAGATATAAATTAGAAAAGACGTGTTATTTCTATTATGTATATATTATTAGTTGGATTTGCACTACTAGTGTTCCTTTTTATTTACGAATTAACATTTATTATATTACACTGGCACTAAATTTAAAATATATTTTCCAGAAATCAATTATAATAAAAAAAACTGTGTGTGTCAGCTCCGACGCACGACTGGAGTTTACTACTTAAGTACGATTGTCTAAACATACGTAAAAAGAGTTTATTTTACTGAAAAAAGATTAATACCATATGAAAGGGCAAATTAACAAATTAATGAAAATAATATACATATATAAAAAAAGTTTTAAAACACTTTTAAGTTCAACCTAATTACAACTATGGCACCTAGGTATAAAGTCACAAATATCCAAAACATTATCTAATACTTACGATCATTCGTCATATAAAATGAGCAAAGCAATAAATTACTCTTGTCACTTACAAATGAAAAGACATAATAATATGTTAAACAACATTTAATGTGAAATCAACCTTAAGTGGTAACAAATAAAGTAATTTTTGCCTTGAGAGATACATCGATTTGTTTTGTTTAGTGTGTTCCGGTGCACGCGCACCAAAAACGTAACGAGGTCATTCATTAGTAGATTTTACTCTCACATTTTTCTCATACCGGGCGCCTTATATATGAAAATCGATTCTTAAGAAGTAATCTCCAATAAAAATAAAAATTATCCAACAATTTTTTATCGCGTAGGACAGCAGACAGGCTGACAGCCCGCTTAGAATTTAGCAGTTACCGTCGCCTATAGGTGTTTGCAACGCCAGTGGCATCGCGAACACGCTGCTATCTCATAAGGGTACATGAACTTGGGTCACTAATGCTGGAACACAACACAAGGTTATTATGGAGGCATACTTAAGACCAAAGGTGGTTGCCATCCAGACGGGCTTGGGCCCTACCAGGTAGGGCTTTTTTGGATTTGCGGACCATTTGGCGACCCTTTGTGAGTAGTGCCCGGGGCGTGATGCCCCCCCCTCGCTACGCATGTAGGTGATCTAAGTAAAAAAAAATTTCAGATAATAATCGGGATGTAGCACGATCCATCAAGACCCTCGCTCATCACTTTACTGAAGCATGAAAAGACTAACAGAGGATTTTATTTTCAAGGTTGACGATTTAGCCGTAATTGCCGATTAAGTGGAAAGCACTCTTGACTACCTCCGAGACGAAACATCGCTCGTCGCAACGCCAGTGAATTCAATACCGTGCCGAGTCTTTTTTGAGTATTTATTTAAGTGTATTATGTATTTGTGTCTAGTACCCACAAGCGCTCTTTTGCTTACTTTGTCTATATATCTAGTGATCTATATATCTAGTATCTTTGACTATATCTAGTGTGTATGAAGTAATAAAAGAGGATGATGAGAATTATAGTTTAAAATTTTTTAACAAAATTTTTTCATATCATCTACATACAGATAGTGAACTAAACAAAAAAAAAATTGTCACATAAAAAGTCTCCTGTGTACTTTTTAGGTATATCTGTTAAGCCAGATATGAGCCATGTTATTCTTGCACACAAATGATATATTTATAATACAAAATACAAAAATATCCTATTTGCTCAAATCAGAAATATACAAAGCTAACATTTTTATAGAAATCTATAAAAGATTCAAACTGTTAAACTTTGTTTCTGTTTCTTACTCGTATTTACACGGCATTTGCCAATTTATTTTTAAAAATTATTTACTAAAAACAATACACATACATAAACATATCGCATGCTTAATCATAAACTGACCGATTACGATTTAGGTCTAAAGTGTGATAATATAACGGGCAGCATTGTATCGACGCCCTCTATCGGCCAAACTAAGATTTGTTTCGATATCTCTTTCCCACGCTGAGTTACCGCTATTTAGTTAAAAGTCAATATATGGGATAAGTAGTAAATGACAAAACGTTTTTTGCGATTTCCCAAAAAATAGGTTTTTTGAGTTAGGTCAGTTTATGATTAAGCGTGCGATATGTACATAAAGCCGTCGCGAATATAGTAAGAAATATTCCTTATTATATAACCATAAATATATAATGTTTCAAAGTAAATTTACAAGGGAAACTAAAATAGATATACCTATTTAACAGAAAGTATAAAATGTACGATGCCGTATGTTAATACGTATCTAAAATAAACTAATAATACTATACTACTGCTTTTTTAATTAAAAAAAAAAAACAAGAAACTCCTCATGAATATTTTACTAGAAAACTGTAAATAATATTTACATTTGATTGAAATATTGAAAAAAATATAGTGGTAACATGAAAAAAATTATAAATATCAATTTAAACATTTGTACATAACTATCCAATCACCTTTTTACCAAAAATATTATTTACCAATAATTGTATTTTATTATCATCCCTTAGAATGTATTTTTTTAAATTATATATTGTACAATTTTAACTATTGGTAAGAACCAATATTATGACTACTTGTTTGCATATTAGAAAAAGATTCTACCTTTAATGTGCTCTATTAAAGTACGACCTTATAATATATGAAAGAGAAGAATATTGACTCACCTTATTTCACGATAAATAAAAAAACCCTTTATAAAATTCCACTTTCGATGATCAACAATCCTTTAATTTTGTCGTATTAAATACCATACAATATATGTGTCTTCAAATATTAAATTTAACTTAAGTACATGATTTTAAAAATAAGCTTTCAGTAGTGCTATATTCAAAATAAACGCGATTTTTGGTACACTAATTTTAAAAATTAATATAATTAAAATGTATAAATGTTTAAATTTATTTAATTATTTTAGATATATATTATAGAAGACACGACAACTATCACAAGACACCAAACTCCGTATACATAAGTAGCAATAGTATGCTGAGACGTCAAGAAGCACACTGCTTTATTTACCTAATCACCTGTCTTTCCCCTTCTTCCAACAGGTTTTGATTTGATTTTAGTTACCATAAGAAAGTGCCAAACCTGTTATATACGTGGGAATATTTGCATAAAATGTAGGCCACATTCATTACAATAGTACAATTTGTTGTCTTTTTTATCAACCAGCTGGATGACCGAGCTTTGCTCGGTATTTTTTTTATAAATTGTGTTTTTTGGAAATTAACAATTGATTTTCTTAGTCTAACCTCAAAGCTTCATCTCATCATCGACTTCGTGTTACTTAACAACGCCATCTGCTGGAATAGCTTTAGTGTTGTTGTGTCGTTAAAGCAATTAAAAAAAAATAGTATTATTATTTGCCGATAGATGTCAGGAAGAGTCACCTTTTTGTTATTTTTCTTCCAATAAAAAAAAGCGAATAAAATGACATTTTCTAGAAATGATTCCTAGCTAGATCGATTTATCGCCCCCGAAATCCCCCGAATACTAAATTTCATGAAAATTGTTGGAGCCGATTCCGAGATTCCAAGTATATAAGTATATATATATATATATATATATATATATATATATATATATATATATATATATATATATATATATATATATATATATATATATATATATATATATATATATATATATATATATATATATATATATATATATATATATATATATATATATATATATATATATATATAAGAATTGCTCGTTTAAACCGGTTAGTAAGAATTACCATTGTCTGTATTTATATCTTTTTCGTCATTCTTACGTTTTCTTGCATTAGAGTTCAGTATTACTTATTTTTTTTATGAAAAAGCAAAAGAAAGTTATTAAAATTCTTAATGGGTTTGATTTTTACAACGATGATTTCGTTTTAAATCACCCATCCTGGAAAGAAAAAATGGTTTTATCTACATGGGGTACCAAAATATGGAATCCGGAGGAAACAAGCTTGCATGCAATCATCGAGTCCCATTCCTTTTCTATTAAGTCTCGATCTGCAACATGGTTCTTACACTACGTTTACTGAGATTCGTTTTCCATTCAAGTACTTGTTTGCTCCAGTTCCCAATCAATCTGCGACAGACATGGCCAGCCGACTGCCACTTTAGCATTCTCATTTCATTCTCGGCAAATTTTCCGAGCTATGTGAATCACTTTGATTCTCTTACGGAATTTCTCATTCCGGATCTTGTAAATATGAAAAACACCCAACATAGCCCGCTGAATTGGCATCCAAAGTCACGGGTCACTTCTAAGACAGTTTTTCTCACCCAATTTACTAACTAACTAATGTAGTACTAACGACGTAGGAAAATATTGCGAAGAAACTTGCTTAACAAGATCAAAAGTCTGTAACCAGAGAATTCACCTTATACAAATGTAGCGGGTATCCCGTCAGTTCCTCTAGGAGGAGGCATAAGCTATGGGAGGATAGAGTTTAGTTAAAATAAAATCATTATTATTTATTAAAAAACGTGTGCGTCTCGGGATGCCCGACAGAAGTGATAACTTAAACTAATCTAAGTTGAAGCATTTAATATTGAAATTGTTTAACTTGAGAAAAGCTTAGATTATTACTTAAATTTTATGTAAGGAAAGGTTATTTATTAATAAAACCAAAAATAATTAAAAAAATAACTAAAGTTTACGAATTTCTAATTTTTCTAAAAACTGTTTCAAAATTATATTAAATTATTCTCTAATGTAGATTCTTTATAAAGAAAAAAACTCACCTGTATTTTATTGTAATAAAGTCCAAATTGGAATAGATCTAGCGCTGTGGGTTAGAATGAGAGGAGGAGCCTGCCTACCGCTGCTGTATGCGTGAGAGAAAGGGAAGCTAGACAGACTGGCGCCGTTACGCGTTACGTAACGAAGCAGTTTACCCTCCCATAAGAAGTTATCACTTCAAAATACATGGTATACGAGAAGGTCATTAAATAACATTGCATTGTTATATTATTTAGTGTTTCTATGGAAGTGCATATATAAGTTATATACACTATAAAAAATAATAGCTAAAAAATTACAGTATATTTGTTACAGAATAAATATGTAATTCGTATTAATTTATTTGTCAATCACCTGTATACTTATCATGTTTCTTAAAAATAAACTTTTTTTATTTTGTATTTGTAATAGTTATATTTCATTAATATACATAAAAAAATTATAAATAACAAATATGGAGTTTTTGTTTTATCTGTTAAAATTATAATACATTTCTAATATATCTCAATAATTTCACAAAATCTAATAAGTTCTTCATGTATACTGCAATTTTATAATAATGAAATTTTAATTAATTATTACAAAAAATGACTTTTATTGTTATTTATTATTATTATAAAAATAGTTTCAATTGGTAAAGAATACAATTTCATAATATCCATTGAATAAATGAATTCCTTATCAAACAAACTCAAAATAATCCTCAATTCATTTGAAATCAAGTTTTAACAATTGATCGTCCATCCAGTTGATCAAGCAAACTAGATTCCACCCCTGCATACTTCCAATGAAACAGGTCATACAAGAATGGCCCTTGAATTCTTAAAGATATTCCTGTAGTGTGAGAATATTTGAAATTCAATGTGAAAATGCAATAAGGCTTATTATACATAGCATAATTATTAATAAACATTTGCTATAGATCTTAAGTGAAGACGCATTATGATTGATGAATCGTAAAATGTCTTGCTTTGTGTGAATTTTTATGTTAACTGTCAAAGCGTATTAGCAAAAGAATAATAAAGGTGTACATCTCCAGATTATTTTTTTATTGCTGTAGGACAGCTGACACGCTGACGGCCCACTTAGAATTTAGCAGTCATCGTCGCTTATGGGTGTTTGTAACGCCAGTGGCATCGCGAGCACTCTGCTATCCAATAAGGGTACAGGAACTTGGTTCATTAATGCCGGAACACATCACAAAGTTATTATGTCAACATATTTAAGACCAAAGGTGGTCGCCATCCAGACGGGCTTGGGGCCTTACCACTAAAAGAAAACGTGAACTAAAAGAAAAACTCAGCGAAGAAATGTCGGCAATCTTGTAGCCTCTTTGCCGACGAGTATCCGAAAATTTAGGTATTCGCTTAGAAGAGTGCATAAGTCGAAACGGTGGCCATTTAGATGATATTATTAAAAAAAATCCAAGTAACAAGCTTTCTTGTAAATAAACAATTTTTAAAATATGTCAAAAGGTATAAGATTTTTTTAAATGTTTACTAATTCCTGTCCTACCCAGTATAAAGAAATATACTGCGACACACACATCGCCGTCAAGTCTAAAGTAAGTTATGACAATAACAACTTTTACCCGACTTTTACTCAACGATTTACTCCTTTAAAAAAACCTTTGCTCCAAGTCGTCGTCAACAATATAAGTTTATAAATACTTTTGTATAATATAATATGAATGGGGTATATATCATGTATGTATAGGATATATCATATCAAATATTAAAGGAAATATTTGTTTAATGAACACTTCAAAATTATAAAATGTTAATTGTACATAAAATTTTTATTTGCTTAAGTCCTCACTTTATGTAACCAAACCATATCGATCGTGTCTTACTCATTTAATTTTATATAAGAAGGTAGTTGTAAAAATTTATAATCTATTATTATAACAATAATGTTGAAGTCACTGGAAGGAACTAATACCTAAGGGACAGGCCGTGCCTAGGTTAGGTGTTAGTGCTAGAATAAGTTTTTAATTATGTAAAACATGTGTCAATAAAGAAATTTTTTTTTTTTTTTTATTTATTTTAAATAGGATAAAAATCTTTGGATATTCAGAATTTAAGCTCATACATAAAACTACAACTCTTACTGCTTTAAAACCCCAAATTCCATTTTCACACAGTCCAGGGTTCATTTCATCGAATACAAGTTCAAAATAAAGTTTATTCTCATAAAATAAGAACCTGTTTTTAACCTGTCGTCTAACTTTTATCGTCTTGAGAACTTTTGAATTTTATTCATAAAAAATCCGGTTTAAATATCAAAAAGGGTTGTTATTTTATAATATATCATGTTTTGATAATCTATATAAATAATAGACTTCAATTAAATTTTCTAAGTTTTATTGCATAGGCACTTGGCCCTTATATAATTTTTTTAAAGATATTTTCATTTAATATAAGGTTGTAAGAAACACGTGTTTTCTTGCTGCGAAGAAGTGAGGCAAGCAGTGTAGCGCGCATGCGTAAGAGAGGATCTCTTCAACCTCTATTTTATGTCGAAAACAAGGCGGACGTAGTCGCGGGTATCAGCTAGTTCTCAAATATGTTTTAAAATATATGTTTAGTACTTGTAAAGTATGGTATTATTTAATATATTCTCATGACCAACTTAGAACAGGTCTCAAGTAATTCAGAAGGCATAAAGGCATTTCCGTGTAAAAAAAACCTGAGTAAAAGATGCATGCCATGGTATGGAATCGACCATTATTACCATTAAGCTATCGCAGTAATTCAAAATGTATTAATACTCTTATTTTGGCTCTTATGCTTGGGACACTAGCGTGTTCGTGGTGCCTCTAACGTCGCAAACATCCATAGGCCACCGCTAACTGCTTACTATTAAGTGGGCCGTCAGCCTGTATGCTCTTCCTCAGCAATAAAAAAAATAGTAATATTAATGCAATACTTGATTAATTTTTGTTATATCTATAAATTGTACATTTTAATTTTGTATGCCAGCTGTTGGCGAAACATGATTACTCTACCTCTTGTTTCTGACGAATAAATTATTTTATAAATAAAGTCTATCATTTGGTAGTAGATGGTAAAAGGTGCCAAAAGTTATGCTTTTCTGTACTCTATTAACTCATGTAAAAAGCCAACGTCTAAGACGCAGTACGGGGGAGCGCGGGGGATGGGGCCCCTCGGCACACCTGCGCGTCAGCCTGTGTCCCGATGTGTGTGATAGAATTGCCATTATACGGGAAAATCGTAAAAAAGTTAAGTTTATGATTTGACAATTCACGACTGTTTATCATGCATTTTACAAGTTATAAACCGGTTAAACAAAACAACAAAATTTTGTAAAACTGATGTATATTTGTTTGGCTTTGACATGGTGATGCAATATGTTGGGTGTTTCTCTTACGAACAAAATCCAAAATCAAGAAATCCATAAGAGAATCAAAGTAACCTAACCTAATATAACTAGTGGTAATGGGCCGGTCACGTTTGTTGCAGGACTGATGGACGTCGGAACAAATGAGTCTTGGAGTGGAGACCGTATCTCGGCAAACGTAGTGTAGGATGCCCCTTAGCCGGATGGAGCGATGACCTGCGCAAGATTGCTGCCCGACCAGCAGCTAGTCTGATCTTAGCGTATGTAATGGTCCATTGTATTCCTCTTTATTTCTTGGGATGTTGATAAACTAATAATGGCAAATTTAGCAAGAAATAGAAAAAGAAGTCAAAGAGCGCACTTTCATGGGAAAAACTGCAGTAGAATTTAAAGTTTTCTCTTGAAGTAGCTGTACTAAACGGGTATCGCTCCCTTAATTCTGTATGAAGTCAAATCTGCATATTGTAATGTACTGCTGCCATATAAGAAAAGAAAGTCTTTTTGTGTATTTCTTCTTCTTTTTCTGGGAGGTTTGTGGCCTCGGTTGACACTTTATTCAGGTAGCAACAATCCCTAGGTGACGTGACTCGAGCCGCAATCTCTGATTGGTCAATTTTAACTATTGTTGGTCATCAGCAGCGTCTAATAACCTGTCTGTGGCTTAGATTTTATGACTTGAGCTGATACATATTATATCATTCATATGACATTTAATCAAATCTTCATATATGCTAACTACAGTCAATCTCCAGTCAAAAAGAAAAGAAATACTTATTTGCCTAACTATCTGTCCCTCTGCCTATATATTAGGCAATAGGAGGACAACAGTGTTTTTAGTGGGTAGGCTCGAAGAGTCCCACTTACGCCCCGTCTGATGTTGTCAGAAAGACTCGAAAAAATGGCTACTCTATCTTTTAGGAAGTTATAAACATTGCCCTAAATGAATGAATAGATGGACAACAAAAGTAACATTTGGTCTTACATTTCGAGTTAGTAACAATTATATCCAGAGTCAGACAGCAGGTATTTCTTTAAAAACTTAAGTTACCCAAACATTTTCTTTTTCTCGTAAATCTTCGGTCAAAGACAAGAAAAGTCTGTCAAGGATACTAAAACACAAAAATATTTTCGAAATTTAGCCATTAAGTTAAATAAAATTTCAAGTGCATTCGCAATGAAACACCTGTGACGTTTCCGAATGCACCAAAAAAAACTGTCATCAAAATTTAACATAACAACTTCTCAATTTGCGTCTCCTAATTTTCGAGATTGTTCGAACATTATCACATTTTTTGTAAATTGCAAATTTTGTATTGTTATTCTATAGACAATGTCTTACTATAATAAACTTTAATACACATTGTGTTGTTTGGTTTATGTTATATAACATAGTCTTGCAATAGTGATAATTAACCATCAAAAGGGTTTCACTCTACGTGAACCCTTTACAGCAATCTGGACATTTTTCCTCGAAACTGGTGATTTTGTAAAGGTAATACTGGCAACACATGTTGAAAACGTAATATTTTCATTGGAATAGTTTTTGCGTTGCATCGGTGGGTGTGCGATGTCTGTGTGCTAATGCCGTATTGATTTACCTCTTACGAGCAGCGCTGATGTCTTCAAGGATATATTTTACGATTTTATAATGAGCTGAGCTTACACCCTAAGCTTACTGTCTCTTTTACTGTTGTATTCTGAGCTTATGTGATGATTTATTTCGTATATATATAATCATATATACATTCTTCCTCATAGAAAATAAATACTTATAAATTGTATTTACCTTGTGACATTGTTTACGTGTTCTTTTTCATTGTAAGTTTTGTTAATTACAATCGTTTAGTTTCAATATGTTTCGGCAGTTTACCTATATAGGTTTTTTGATAGCACTATACTGAGCCTGGATTCTATCTAGAACAATGATCATTTCTTATTTGTTTATGTATCAAATGGTTTGTTAAAATGATCCAAATAAAATCTTTCTCTCTTTCTTATTAATTCATATTTAATTGGTAAGTACATTTTGTATCAACAGTTTGCCTTTTTAAGGCGTATATTATTTATAAACGTTTTATGCTATTTTTATTTTAATGTTTACGTTGTTGTTTAATTTCCAATTTTGATTAAGTATACTGTCTTTTTGTTTACAAGTTTATTGTTAAGAAGTTTATGGTAAAAAATTTCTATGCTAATATAATGTTGGTATTATATAACTAAGTGGCATTTACGATCCTCTTTATAGTTGGAATCTCACGCAGAAAAACATTTCGATAATATGTAACATAAGTTTGTAGTTATATGACGGTCAATCATTATATGAATCAGCAAGGAATTTAAAAAAAGTTAAGTAATGTAAAAAAAGTTATGAAATATATAAAAAAATGCATACCTTTTTACAGCATGGTTCTCCGCGATATGCCCTTATCGTTGGGCAGTAGTATATGATAATGATATAAGTACCCTATGAGTGTCCAAGCAGTAATATTTTTTTTTATTGCTGAGGTACAGTAATGAGTCACTAAAGCTGGAACACAACCCAAGGTTATTATGGCAGCATACTTATAAACTAAAGGTGGTTGCTATACCGACAGGCTTGGGGCTCTACCACGTAGCTAGGGTTGTTTTGTCGCCTTTTACGACAGGCCGACCCCAGCCGCAGGGGTTAGCATTCTTACTCCACCCCTGCACGGAGAGACATATATGACTAAAATATGTATTAGAATGACAAACATGTTAGGAAGTTTGTTTTGTCGTGTTCTTTTTACGAGAGGCATCGCGAACATGCTGCTGTCCCATATTGTACAGGAACTTGGGTCACTAATGCTGGAACACATAATAAAGTTATTATGGCGGCATACTTCGGCCATCCAGACGGGCTTGGGGCTGCTGCCACGTAGCTAGGGTTGTTTTGTCGCCTTTTACGACAGGCCGACCCTGGCCGCTGAGGTCAGTATTCTTTCTCCGCCCCTCCAGAATTCTGCTTATATGTATACTTCTTGTATATTATCTGAGCATATTATCGTTTAGCTAATATTAAGAGATATTATATAACATTAAGTGAAACCGAACTAAATATATAAATTGAAACTACCAAACAGCGATTTTAGGGATCTAGTTTTGTTATTAATAGTCTATAAATGGGCCGCAAGAGGATTTAATTCGGAGTTGGTATAATTCTGATGGTAACATCATAATTTATAACATTAGTCAGACATTTCTTTTTGAACTTATGCTATAAATATGTCAAATATAAGAACGTGAAATGGAATAGCACTATCGTATGTTTTATTTATCTATAGATAGATAGATTTCTTGTTTTACTAGCTTACAGGCACAAAAGGTACTGTTGTTCTTTAGATTTTTCTTCCAAGATTGGGCTTAGCAGTCGTTGCGTTAAACGTAGCTATATTTCAGCTTTTTTTTTGAACCTTTTTGGTTAATAAAAAAGTCAGCGAAAGACATAAACGCAGAAAGACGTATAAAAATTAAAAATATAAAATAAATGCACATACTACACCTAAAATTAGCAAATATAATAATTAAATAAATATAGTTTCAAGCAATAAAATAATTACAATGAGTAATTAATAATTTAATAAAAAAAGTTATATTTAAGTGGTCATACAAAAATCGTTGAGGCATACACAAACAGGAGCTTTGATAGGAGCAAAACTCCTTATGATGTATTTTAAATACATTAGAAGCGGGCAGCGCGTTCAATAATTTTGGTATTCCAAACATCGATAGGTGATGGTGACCACCTGCTAGTAGGCCGTTTACCTGTCTGCTGAACTCCAGATACAAAAAAAATTACTACAAAGTGCATACGGAATGAACTGAGATGGTGAAATGAATGATCATAAGTTGGTTATACTCGTAGACAAACTAGCTTTTTTTTATTGCTGTAGGACAGCAGACAGGCTGACAGCCCGCTTAGAATTTAGCAGTTACCGTTGCCTATGGGTGTTTGCAACGCCAATGGCATCACGAACACGCTGCTGTCCCATAAGAGTACAGGAACTTAGGTCACTAATGCCGGAACACAACACAAGGTTATTATGGCGGCATACTTAAGACCAAAGGTGGTCGCCATCCAGACGGGCTTGAGGCCCTACCACGTAGCTTGGGTTGTTTTGTCGCCTTTTACGACAGGCCGACCCCGGCCACAGGGGTTAGTATTATTTCTCCGCCCCTGCACGGATAAAAGCTAAGTGATCTTGCATCTTACTCATTTATGCGAAATATATTCACATCCCATAATATCCCATCTCTGATCTCGGGCTCTTGGAAGCGCTTAGTACAAACACCTGCCACATACCGGTGGTGAGTATGAAGGTGTTTTCCTTCACCGTCAGACATGGCAATTATAACATGCATATTAGGAAAAAGCTGCTTGAGCCGTGCAAGCATATTGGGATTCCAATCTTTAGATTGGTTGAATACTAATAAATAATTGTAAATACTCAGTGTCTCTACCTATGCAAAATACATGAGTTCATAATATATTCAAAATTGAAAAACAGTAAAACGAGGGTACCTACTGATAGCACTGTAAGTCAGTGAAAACAAAATACCGTCGAAGTAGACGCGACGGTTGCGCGGGTGTAACGGAGTGGGGAGTCACGTCGATATTCGCGCTCGGAAGCCATCTTAAAATATAAGACCCCCCGCGGTTGCCCTACCCTCCGCGCGCCTCCTTAGACTCTTTCACAAGTCGCGGGGTACTCAACATTTTATATTTATTCCTTTTTATAAGTTTTTAATATGATTTTCTCCGAGCAGAAGCGGAGTAAAAATTTCTGCGGTCGACAGCGGCCTGTTCTTGGCAACCAATTATGGTTTCTAAATATGCCATAATAACCTTGTGTTGTACTCCAGGATAAGTGAACCTCATTCCAGTACTTCTACAGAAACATGTTAGCGATATCCCTGGCGTCACTAAAATTCATAGGCGACAGTAACTGCTACTAAGTATTGTTATATGTACTACACAATCGATTTACAACTTATATACTTTTATTTTGTAAATAAATACATTTTATATAAAAACATCAAGACCCGGTTAGGGGATAGAACCCACGGAGAATTCATACATATGTTGTAATTTGCAAAAATTTGGCAAAAAAACTGCATAAGCGGAAACAAAAAAGTATATAAGTAATGTATCAGTTGTCTAGTACCCATAACACAAGCACTCTGTTGCTTATGTTATAGGCACTGGACAATTGGAGAGGAGAGACTTTAATATTGGTCTATATGGCGCTGTTTGAATTATTATAGTATAAAACACTAATTAGAGCACCACAAATGAACAAACAAAAACAATAAATATATTTTATATTTATTATAATAAAGTATAAATTACAACACGAATTATTTAATATAAATATGATAACAATGACGTATACAAATAAACACTAACGAGAATATCCTAGAAATTTAAATAAATTAATGCTAGATTAATGTAATATATGGTTTTCTAAATATTCCAAAAATTGTCAGCATGGGCAAACTATAATACTATTTTCCAGACTTCGATACTGTCTTCTTCTTAACAGCAGACATCCTCCTACTGTGCACCATTAAGCCTATGTCCAGCAATTCATCTAAATTACTCAACTCTTTACAATGTATAGGAATATTATTTCCTTCAATATTAACATTTATCAAACCCCTAGGTTTCTTATCTAAGTACTTCTGATCAGATACAACTTTCAGAAGCTGTTTAACAGTAAAGAAACTAATATCATTATACGCCAAATTTAAGTAGTATACTGAATTATTACCGCTGCAATACGGAATGCCATCTTTTAAAATTGTATTGGTTTTACTAAACGGATCAACAAAATCACCTAGCATACCATCAGCTATTGTTTCCGCTTTCTCTAAATACATAACTTCCATGTTAATCAAGCTCTTGCCATCCACTTCCGCAAAGCTTTTTAGAGATGCCTCTCTTTCGACTTTTCCTTTTCTCGCCGAGGATGTCGCTGGTCTAGTACTCTTTCTTTTTGGTTTTTTATCGTAATCACCTGCTTTTAAGTCAACGATTATTTTCTTAACCAGTTCAGATTTTTCTTTTAAAAACTTCATTAATCTTCCTCTACCTGCCATTATTTCTTCGCACGTCATAGGAAAAGGTTGTAGAATATTTAAAATACTTAAAGCTCCTATATCAGTGATTCTATTATCTGCTAAATTTAAATAGCAAAGGCTTCTGTTAGATCTTAAAACATTTGCTATATATTTGGCACCAACATCTGATATTCTGTTTGATGCTAAATTTAATGTCCGTAACATTTTTGATCCTGGCAATGGATAAATAAGCATAGCAGTAATATTAGCCAGAACCTCGTCATTTATCCGACATCTTGCTAATGAAAGATGTTTCACAGGGCTTTGCTTTTCAAGAAGTAATTCATAGTTTGCTTCTCTCACAAACGTATCATCTAAACACACATCGGTTATATTTGATATGGTTAAACATTTGCACAGCTCGTACAAGACATACTGATCTAAACCTCTGTTAATCTTAAATACAGTCAAATGTGGATGAAATTTGATAATCAGTGTTACAACTTTTATTATTAATCGCGGTATTATTCTGTTTCTTTCAAATTTTATCTCAACAAGATTGTCATGTGTGTCGTACACTGCAAATATTTTAACCACGTTTGCACCGTGTACGTACGTATCAAGACGGGATTTATCATCTTTATCTATATCCGAAGTCATTTCTATTCTTGATTGTATTGCTTTTGCCTTGCTCTTTGATTTCGAGCGATCTGTGTTTATTGAGCTGATGTAGTCCTCTGAAACATTAAAATAATAACAGCCAGTGTATAATAGTATAAGCCCCCTGCTAGGCTTGTAATTCCATTAAATAGAATAAAGTATACCCACTAAAAATATGGGACTCTTAGGACATCTCATTGTGCAAGTGTTTTCAAGAAGTTTTCCTTCGTCATAATGTGACAATACTATTGTGTTTGTTATGAAATGTGACTTTTGCATGACCACCTGTTCGACAGCAGTATGTTTCCCCTAGGTTGCAAATATCGACAGGCAACAGTTGCTTGTTATTAGGTGAGCCGTGAGGCTTAGCATATGAAACTCTTTGCATACCTAAGTCTTCCCTGGATGATTTATACTGGAAACATTATAAAGGTACTTACGCTGAATGATTCGCTCGATGTTAATGGTTGAGTCAAGGCTCAATTGTTGACAAGCCCATGGTAAATAAGCATCAAAGTCCGTGGGTACAGGACGATTTGGGTCTATCTCTTCATTCTCATTTTTGTCCATGTTCGTAAATATACCCGATGGGGTTAAAAATTACCTAAACTAAATTATAAATATACGAATAATGGTACAAACTGACAATCAATGACTTATGTCATTAGCAAATAGTATAAATTAATCTATTCTTTGCAATATATCAGGTGGGCTGAAAAGTTTGTAGACTGACATAGATGGCGTTACTAAAATTAGATTCATATGATATTTTGTAAGGTACTTTTATAAATTTTACACTTGCCGGACAATTGGTTGTAAGATATAACATTGTGAGTGAGACAACTTTTGTTATTGTTTGATTATTGTTAAAAAAATAATTTCGTGAGATAATGAACATTGCGTTTTGGCCAAAAAAATATTGTTAAAGCCGAAGCTTAGTTTAACAACCATTATTTGAACTCTGCACCAAGACAATCAGTCGTTGAAAAGTGGCTTTCTAAATTTGAACAAGGCGAAATAAGAATCGAAGACGATGCACACAGTGGACGCCCCAAACAGGCTGTTACCGACGAAAATATCAAAAAAGTTTAAAAAAATTATTTTGAATGTTCGTAAAGTGAAGTCGATTGGTATAGCTGAGACTTTAAGAATTTCAATGGAACGTGTTGGAAATATCGTGCATGAATATTTGGAAATGCGAAAGCTGTGCGCAAAATGCCGCGCAAGCTCACAAGCGATCAAAAGCTACAATGTTTGTTTGTTTTGTAATGTTTTGTAATAAAGTACCGTACCGTACCGTAATAAAGACAAATATTTTCGTTGATATATTACAATGGACAAAACATGGCTCTATCACTACACTCCAGAGTACAATCGACAGTTGGCTGAGTGGAAATTACACGCAATGAAACGAATCCACCAAAGGAATGGAAGGGGTTAAAAATTATCAAAAATAGGTCACGTGGGTATGCTCCCTTAGTAGTTATGTACTGTATTATTATTATTAAAAAACAAACAAACATTGTAGCTTTTGATCGCTTGTGAGCTTGCGCGGCATTTTGCGCACAGCTTTCGCATGTCCAAATATTCATGCACGAATTATATATATTATATATATTACTCTCGCTAAGAACGGATTTTACAGAAAACCGTATTTTTTTCATTTATATGGCAAAACAACGTTTGCTGGGTCAGCTAGTATTATGTTTATTAGACATGTTCACAGAGAACGTAATAAACATATATAATTAGATAAATATAAATTGAGTAAAAAAATGTGTGATATATTCTCGGAGAGTAATCTAGAGATGACATACAACTCTGAGGCAGTTTTTCACGGCTATTGTAACATAATTGCCATCTGCCGACGATGAAGGAAAATATTGTGATGAAACCTGCATACCGAGATTGCATAACATGGCGGGTATATTGTCCGTCCTCTAGGAGGGAGGCCTACGCCCAGCCGTGGGACGCTATGGCCTATTATTATTATAAATGATACATGAAATATATCAGTTTTCAAATTAATAAGACATAGATTTTAAATGATTATGTTTCATTTATGTATAGCTAGAGAAGCCTTCTTGTATCCTATATCAGAAATATATAATTATGTAAATAAGACTCGGGTGTGCGAAGTAGCGAGTTATCGCCCCTATTCCCACCCAAACCCCCCAAGGCGGCGCAACCTCCTCGCGAAAACTACCGACGATATTATAACTTCGTGTGCCCGCGTGTTCGCCTCTATGGAGGAAGCTTTTTTGTTTTATTTTAAACCTTAATATTATTAATTTAATGACGAAAATAGACAAGATTACAAATGAGGACATCCATATGAAAACTAAAGCGACCAACATAGCTTGTAAGTTATGGTAGCTGAGATAGGGACCGGTTAAATCTAACACAGGACCGACGGTAAATAGAGCAAACAAGAAACAAACATTGAATATGAAACCATGTCTTGGTAAACGTAGTCTAGAATGCCCCCAGTGATGCCACAACCTGTGCAATGTTGCCGTTCAGAGCTGAATAGGAAAGTCATTGACATGTGATATGTGGTGAGAAATTTTAGTATGGGAATTATTAAATATAGTATAGCTAACGTAATCCAATAAACAGGTTGGAGGTCGACATAATTCTGAATAATGGATTATTGATCTAACTCAGCTAAAATTATATGAAAGATCTGGAACAAACATTTGTGCAATATAGATAAACAACTCTTTATTGTATTAAAAACATTTTCACCAAGCTCAAAAAGTATTGTACATTTTAATGCTAAATATTACATTTAATATATTATACATAAAAGCTACGAAAGCCCAAATAATGAGGTGACAAAGAGTATAGGATATAATGTATACTTGTATTCTATCTCATTCTCTCGCAGGCTAATATTGCTGAATCCTTGTTATGAATATGTTTGTCTCTTGCTTGTGTCACTTTTTGATTTCATCGAGTTTTCACATCACGATAGCGCTAAAGAAGTTTCACTTCAAGAAAGAGGTATAAAAAATATAGAACGATATAAAAGATAATTTATCGTCATAAAATCATAAGAACTTTGATTTTATAGGAAGTACCCATTATACGGTATAATATAAAAAAGTCTATTATTGGTCTATAACTTATTATATGCTGTGTCTTAAATAAAATCATGTAGCGTGCGTTAAGTAAAACTGTTGTAAGTCATAAAAAGCTTTTTAATCATCGATGTGATATTAAATCTTTTAAATCATCTAATTATCGAGTACTTTCAGTCTGAAGTCCAAGCTCTATTGAGAACTGACATAGGGTTTGTGTGACAGCCTATCTGTAATTTTATTCTCTTCTACTAGGAGATAAATTATTAGATTAACATATTTTAGAAAATCAACTTTTAAGGGGTAGTTGCCATTTATTTGGCAACACCTAAAAGGCTTCATTAGAGTCATCACCGTTGTTTATTTGGGATTGCCAGTTTGCAGGTTGATAAATTTGGGCCTACATTCAATTAAATCTTTTACATACTAAACATTTTTATTAGATTTCAGCCAAATCACAGATTTCTTGAATTATTAAAAGAAATGATTAAAGGAAAAGGCACTACCAACGTGCTGCTGGTCTCGAAGAAATTTTGTCTTATAGTACCCTCTAAGTTTCTTTAATTGATGATCTCCGTGATACAACGCAACGTGCTGATTGAGCTGTCGAGTTTATGTATAATATAATAGTATTCATTTACAATAGAAAGTATGTAAAAAAGCATATAAGTTGTCTAGTATCCAGGAAACAAGTTCTAAGCTACTTTGGAATTAAACGCAAACGCTGTGTGAATTATTACAATACGTCGTCGCACTACGGGGCGATTATGTTATAATATGCATATCAGAAAATATTAAATCAAACCCATGACCTTCGGGTTGATTTTCGAGTGTGATATCAATCAGCTACCACAAAACATATTTTTAAATTTAAAATAAAATTGTAAATAAAAAGCCTCTTCCATATTAGCAGACCTAGCCGCGCTTAAGCTAAGAAGTGTTCAGAAACTCCGCCATCTTGGATCTCATCTCGCTCGCTACTTACCGCGAGATAATGTATTAAAATACCCACCGCTTGGTACATGTATATGCTTAGAGTATTATATTCGTATAGGCATTAATATGTACAGTCGGGTTCAAATGCCTTATGTGCAAAGCATTAAATTAAATAGCTATTATTGCACCAAAAATTGCAAACGTGAAACTTAAATACCACAAACTTATTATAGAATGACTAAAAGTTGAAAAAATAATTGATTCCACTTGCTCTAGAACTAGATCTAACCGTATCTCTGGGGCAACTTTCTTGTATCATTTTTAATTAACTAATTAATGTGTATTGGAAGTTGATGGTTATTGACGTAGAAAAACTTCAGTTCATTTCATTCATTAATGTTGTAATGAATGAAATTATTAAACCTTAACTATAATATATTTATCTATTTAACAAACATTTAGTATTGCATGTAGTATATAAAATATATTACATATAGTATATAATTTTTTTAAATGAGTCTTTTGACGGAATGCCTGCGGAACTAATAACACTTTTAAACAAGAATTTCCACTTTTGAACCTAATTGTACCGTACCTGTATACATATATGTATAGTACTAGAGAAATGTCGCGCGAATAATTCAATAGGTTACGTACAGATTCTCGTGTCTTGGAAACTTGTGGCTTGGGCGAGGATGGAGAAATAAATTATCGTCCTAAGTTATTTAACACCAATGATTTAACCCTCAAATATATACGGCTTAATTATTAAGATTTTCAATGCTAATTGCTAATTTCGCTATTGGTTGTGTAAACGATTTTAAAGTTAATTACCAAACCATACGACAACATAATATAATATACATATTATATTACCATTTGACGATCTCTTGGCATAACGGATAACGCACGTTGGTACGCTCGCGGAGATCACGGGTTCGATTTCCGTCCAGTGTCTGGGTGTTTATGTGTAATATGTATTTGTTTATAAAAGAAAAGTGTATATCCACTCCACTCCACAGGTACATCTCGCCTTATACGCGGAATATACCATCCTCTTCACCTCCGATATTAATCAGTATTGGATCTGGAGTCGTCTCAGCGCGGCGGTTGAGACGCTGAGCAACTGGTTCCGCAAATGGTGGATCGAGTTCAATCGTGATAAGAGCACAAATCCTCCCAAAACGTAAGGCAGCCGGCTCGCCCGTGTTGGCACTCTATTCCATCAAACTATTTGAACACATTATCCCATGGGTTGATGAGGTCATATACCTAGGAGTCACCCTCGATAAGGGCCTGTACTTCGGAAAACACATCAGGACGGTGAGGAACAGAGCACGCTTCGTGCTCGGCCGCCTCTATCCTATGATATGCAGGAAGAGTAAAATGTCCCTTAGAAATAAGGTGACATTTTACAAAAACCTGCGTCCGCTCTATTATGACTTATGGAATAGTCTTCACCATGCCGGCAAATACTGCATTCTGCAAAACAAGTTCTTGCGCATAGCAGGCCAAGCGCCACTTTATATGCGTGACGCAGATCTACACCGCGACCTGGAACTCCTTCCCGTGAAGGAGGACATGGTCACTCTGTCGCGATCTTTCTTGGGCCTCGCTCCCCCCCACCCCAATCCGCTGGTGGTGGAGATTGTAAATTACACGCCTGACCGCCGAGCCGCTCCTGCGCGTTGTCGCACGCGAAACGTGCTCAAGGATAGACCTGACCCTATAACTAGGACGCTAAAGCGAATGTTCTCCCGGACGCAATTCTTCCCATCCCGGCATGGACCAGCCCCACGAAATAGGTTTAGGGATGCGTTCTGCCCTCCATAGTCTATCGACTCACACATTTCACACAATACACGAATTACACGTGGAATAGATTTATTGGGGGGCATTTCTTTCGTCGTTTCTTCTCCCCCAGCTATACACATTCCGAAACGGTAGAAGATTTGAATAAGAGCGGCTTCACGGGTGAAGTCGACATGACCCCAATAAAAACTCTTGCCATTCAAGGCAGTTCTCGTTTGTTTCCCATGCAGCGGTTGAGCCGGGAACACACTTCCTGTGAGCACGCTGCCATGGCTGATCGACCCCGCTCCCACGGGGTCGCAATGCCTTTTAGGCAATGTCCAATAATTTATTAGGCAATTTTAGGCAATGTTTAAGGTAATGCCCGAAGTCGTTGTTACGTCGTCTGAGACCACAACAGCCTGCACCTAACTCCTGGAACCCACTTTTATTGGAACACTACCACCAAGAAGACCTCCGAGGAAGAATTCTTCCTCCTCCAAAAATTTAATAAAGCTTGTTAATATAATGTTGTTTCGATAATATTATTATCAGACATATGCCTGTAGAAGACGGAAGTCTCGATCGATTTGAAGAAGCGAAGCTGTGAGAAGCGTTTTCAATCTAACTTTGTTCTACACGCTTTCTTGGATAGGGTTGGCGCGTTCTTAAACCTGTTTTACCACGACGTTGGAAATATCAATGCCCAAAGTGCGGAAAACTTGAATAGAATAGAAGCTTAGATTTTTAGTCTTGGTATATGGAGGTAAGAAAAGGTAAGATAAGTAAGAAACAATGTTAGAATATATATAGTTGATATATATACTTATAACATTTAGTTATAGTATAAAAGTAGACGTATAGTGTAAAGCACTTAGCAATAAAATTTTAGACCTTTAATGTGAACCTAGTAATGATAACTAAAGATGACTAACGAGTTTCGATTCATATCGGGTTCAGTTCAAGTGTCCAGCTGTATGCTGGAAATTATAGTTCGAAAACTCGCCAGAGTGCGGCGCTAGTGCAGCTCCGTGTATATTATGAATGTAGTTCTTGTAGACGAATTGAAGTATGTTGAGTTAAAAATTATACATACATCTCACTTTAATAGCTTATGGCGCTTTCCGCTAAAATTATGATGAAATACATTGATGCTATGATGAAGTTAAATTAAGGATTTAACGCATATGGACGGAATTTTTTTAAACAAACGGTTATATGTTGAGTCATAGAGTTTTCCTTCGTTTCAAATTTCGAAATTATTTTTCTACGAGTATAGGTAGGATCAATCTGATTTATTCTATATCTTTAAACGAGCAATTCTTGTGTATATATATATACCTAGTCAGGTCATAAATTCTGTCACATGTTTAATGTAAAATAATTGTAACAAGTTTATTCATTATGTAACCATTCATATACCAAAATGAACTTAACAAAACATAGATTCTTATGACATTAAAGTTTATTCAAAATGACCTCCGTGATTTTGAATACAAGCCTTCAATCTGCGCGGCCAGTCGTCTATCGCAGCACGAACGAGGTCCATGTCAATATCGGCGGCTGCCTTAATCAAGGATGTCTTGAGTGACTCCAAATTGGGATGAGGCTTTGAGCACGCCTTTTCCTCCAAGTGTTGCCATATCTTGTAATCTAACGGATTCAAATCTGGACTGGAGGAGGGCCAGTCTTCGTGCCGGATGAAGTCGATTTCACGCGCCGCCAGCCAGTCTTGTGTGCTCTTCGCTCTATGAGCTGGCGCCGAATCTTGTTGGAATACCCAGTGCCTGTTATTGAACATGGTATGAGAAACAGGTTCCACAAGGTTCGTCAGGACTGTATTTTGATACACAACAGCATTCGTTTTTACACCTTTCTCACAAAAATGTACCTCTGTTAAGCCCCAATAAGAAACTCCCAACCATACCATGAGCGAGGATGGAAAATGACCTCGTTGGACACGCGGAATACGGTTGCTCGCTTCTTCACTACTGTGTGCGTACACCTTATCATTTTGTTTGTTGTAGCTCTCTTCTACGGTAAACATTTTTTCATCCGAAAAAAGAATTTCCCGATATTTTTTTCCCGCGTACCGCTTCAACAAAGCGCGGCATCTCTTCAGTCTCAGGTCCATTAGACGAGCATTCAAACGATGTCCTGTTTTTCTTCGATATGCCCGAAGCCCTAAGTCTTCATTTAACACCCTTTTCACCGTGGTTCTGCTTAACCCCATCTGAAGGGCCAACAGTTTCTGCTTACGTTTGGGATTTCTTTGAATTCGTGCCTTCACAGCTTTTATCACTGCTGGAGTCCTAACAGACCGAGGGCGACCACTTCTTGACCTGTCATCTACACTAGAGTCTTCATTGTATCGTTTGATGGTACGATAAACGAATCTTTTGGTTATATTCAAATTTTTCAGTATGTTAAAAATTTGAATTGGCGCGTAACCGCAACAATGCAACGCAATAACTGCAACACGGTCTTCTTTAAGCGTCCACTCCATATTTAAAAATGAGTAAAATTCTAAAAGTTATACATTTTTATTTTCATGAACAATTCGAAATTCTAATTCAATAAACTTTTTTGTGGCCAGCATTCTAAAAGAAAAGTTTTTACTGTGTGACAATACTTATGACCTGACTAGGTATATATATATATATATATATATATATATATATATATATATATATATATATATATATATATATATATATATATATATATATATATATATATATATATATATATATATAACCAGCTCTCTCAACATCAAAAAACCCAAAAAAATCCCAAAGAAACTAAACAATCCCAAAACCAACTCAACCCTAAGAGAAACGAAACAAATGCATGCAAACAAAAATCAGAACGAAAAGATACCCAGAACCGGAAATCTGATAAAGAAAACAGAACAAGTTACACCACAGAACAACAAATGTCTCCCAATACGGCTGGTCACCGCGGGAGGACTAGACCAAAACCCTCCAACTAAACCACGAAAATCAATAATAATTGCAACACTGAACACAAGAACACTGAGAACGAAAGAAAGTCAACTTGAATTAGAAAAGAGTCTAGACAATATACATTATGATATTATAGGCATAAGTGAGACGAGAAAACTGGGTGAAAAGATAGAAGAATACAAAGACTACATCCTGTTCTATAAGGGAACAATAGCGGGGCGCGCAGGAGTTGGATTTCTCATAAAACACTATCTGAAGAACAATATTTTGGAATTAATGGGGATTTCCGATAGACTAGCAATATTAAACATAAGACTACCCGGCTATAAAAAAGTGTGGACCATTATCCAAGCCTATGCCCCAACGGAAGAACCTCACAAGTACAAGGAAGAAACAGAAGAGTTCTACAACAATTTACATGATGTCACGAGGAACTACCTTAACAACAACCTCATAATCATGGGCGACTTCAACGCTCAAGTCGGCAAAAGAGAAGCAGGTGAGGAACATATACTGGGGAAATACTGCTATGGAATTAGAAGTGACAATGGGCACAGACTCATAGATTTTCTACTACAAAATAACCTAACTCTGCAAAATTCAATGTATAAGAAAAAGTTAAGAAATAGATGGACTTGGGCTTCCCCAAGTGGACTATATAGAAATGAAATTGACTTCATTATTACAAACAAATCTCAGTACTTCAACGACACACATGTCATACAGAACTTAAATTTTAACACGGATCACCGTATGGTGCGTAGCCACATAAAGCTATACCAAACAAAACACTCTAGGAAATTCATAGAGAACACCACAACTCTGCTAACAGAAAAGTATAAGCAAATATCTGAACACTCTAACATCAAGTCGCTGGCCGAAATTGTAAACTCTGATACAAGCATTGTGGAAAAATACAACCACTTAGAAAAAACACTGTCCCAAGTCAAGGAAACAATCACGAAGAAGAGCAGCAATAAACTGAGTGAAAAGATATTAGAGCTTCTAGAAGAAAGAAAACGATTAATTTCGCAAACAAACAAAAATAAAGAAATCCGAAAGAGAATTTCAACACTCAGTAAACTTATAAGAGAGAGAATACGAAAGGAAAGAAAACAAAAAAGGCTAAAGAAACTAGAAGACACAATCCAAAGAACAGGTGGAACTAAGAAAGCTTTCAAGGAGTTAAGAGACCAAGGGAAGGAATGGATACAGAGACTTAAAAATACTAAATCTGAACCCACAACACAACGAATAAACATCCGCAAATTGGCCACAGAATATTACAGAACTCTCTACTCAAACATAGCTCAGGAACCAGAAGAAGCAATGAGGCCAAACAATAACCAACAGGAAACACCTCCTATACTACCAGCGGAAGTACGGAAAGCCATACTCTCCCAAAAACTAGATAAAGCTCCAGGACCGGATAACATCCCAAATGAACTGATAAGAAGCACTGTAGAAGAGTTAACTCCAATACTAACGAAACTATTTAACGACATACTTAACACGGGGATAATTCCAGACCGATGGGGCGAATCACACATAATTTTACTGCACAAAAAAGGCCCCAAAGATGATATAGGCAATTATAGACCAATAAGCTTGATTTCAAACATATATAAAGTATTCGCAAAAGTAATTCTAGAAAGAATCACGCAAACACTCGAAGAAAATCAACCTATAGAACAAGCAGGTTTCAGAAAGAACTACTGTACAATCGACCATATCCATACTATAAATCAAGTTCTAGAAAAGTGTAACGAGTACCAAACGCCAGTTTATATAGCTTTTATAGATTACGCAAAGGCATTTGACAGTCTCAATCATGATTATATATGGCAAACTTTAGGGCAGCAAGGAGTGGACTGGAATTACATAGATATGCTCAAAAACATTTACAAAATAAGCAAAAGTCGTGTAAAACTAGAAATCATAGGAGATCTATTCCCCATAAAGAGAGGCGCCAGGCAAGGGGACCCCCTCTCCCCAAAACTATTCACTGCTGTGCTTGAAAGCGTCTTTAGAAGACTAAATTGGGACGATTATGGCCTTAACATCAATGGCAACCGATTAAACCATCTAAGATTTGCAGATGATCTCATTATCCTAGAAAGTGATCCGAAAATACTACAAGAAATGGTAGAGACCCTGGCATACAAAAGCAATGAAGCTGGTCTTGTAATCAACACAAACAAAACCAAAGTGATGACAGACAGACAGACAGAAATGGACATTGAACTGGAAGGGAAAAAGCTTGAATATGTCAACGAGTATGTATATTTAGGACAAATAATATCACCCAGTAACCAGATGGAAATGGAAGTCAACAAAAGAATTGCTTGTGGTTGGAAGAAGTACTGGTCTCTTAAAGAAATAATGAAAAGCAAAGACTTGAGTATATCCACTAAACGAAAAACGTTCAACACATGCATCCTCCCATGTTTGACATATGGATGCGAAACTTGGTCGCTCACCCAAAGCCAACGTGATAAACTTGCCAAGTGCCAACGTTCGATGGAAAGGAGCATGTTGGGACTAAAGCTCAGCGATAAAATCAGCTCAACAGAGATACGACAGAAATCCAAAGTTCCTGACATACTCATCCGAATTGACCATCTAAAATGGGGCTGGACAGGACACATGCTACGAAGCAGAGTAAACAAGTGGAGCCAACAGGTCACGTTGTGGTATCCACGGGAGGGTGCAAGAGAACGGAAACGTCCGCTAAGAAGATGGGAAGATGATCTTCGCCTGGCCCTGGGACCGTACTGGACAAGAGTCCCGGCAGACAGAGAGCAATGGAAGCAGTTGGAGGAGGCCTATGTCAAGCGACACACCGAGCTAAGAGACATTCTATAAACTATGGTATTAATTTAAAGAGGAAATAGCTCGGAACAAAAGGCTACTAATAATAATAATAATATACATATAAATAATTGGAATCTCGGAATCGGCTCCAACAATTTTCATGAAATTTAGTATACGGGGTGTTTCGGGGGCGATAAATCGATCTAGCTAGGAATCATTTCTAGAAAATGTCAAAAGGTGGCGTTTGAGTAGTCCTAATTTAAACTGAAAAATGACTCGCCCTGACATCTATCGGCGAATAATAATACTATTTTTTTTAAATTGCTTTAACGACACAACAACACTAAAGCTATTCCAGCAGATGGCGTTGTTAAGTAACACGAAGTCAATGAGTGTTTGCTCTGAGGTTAGACTGAGAAAATCAATTGTTAATTTCCAAAAAACACAATTTATAAAAAAAAAAATACCGAGCAAAGCTCGGTCATCCTGATATTAAGATGTTATGCCTACATGCTATGCACATTCGATCAAAAAAAGTTACATGCCGATTTCTACAGTGGAGTAGTGTAAGAAATCTGCCTAAAACTAAAACTAAATTAGCTAAACTATATCTATACTTCTATAGGAAAGTCAAAATCAGCAGCTAGACTTGCCCTATGATAATAAATATTCAAAAGCGGACACAAAGTGAAAATATCATATCAACTTTATGTTTCATATATTTAAAAAAATATTCGCATGAAATTGCCTTGTTGAGTAATCATTTTGTATAATTGCGAGGATAGGACACTAAGTCTGTCTGGATGATAACTAACTCTGATCTATAACTATATTACCATAATAACCTTGTGTTGTGTTCCACCATTAACAATCCAGGTTGTCCATTAGCATCGCAAACATTCACAGGCAACGGTAATTGCTTACTCTAAATTGGGCCGTCAAAAAATATTAGTTTCTAGTCTTCAAAATTACATCCCTGTCTTATTCGAAACAGGAGAGAAGGGGGGTTGGGGGATAGTTCATAAGGAAGTACGTGCCGCGAAGTTCGCGATTATATTCCCAGTTTGTTGTTAAGCATCTGATTTATTTGTGTTGGCATTAATTTCAAATATATTGGCGTTGTTGGCGGAAAGGGGAGTGGGGATGTTGACGCTTTGAGAATGCTAATTTACGGGGAGGCGCTTTCTTAGCCACGCTTAGGGTACGGGTCCTTTATCTTTAAGTAACATATTGACGACCTCCGTGGCGTAACCCCTTTCGCTCGTCGAAACGTCTGTGTGGATCACTGGTTCGAGTCTGGATATACAATAGTCTTTATGTACAATATGTGTTTTCAATTGTTTCACCACAAGCGCTCTGCTCCTTGTTTTGGGATTTTGGATTATGCTTTGTTTGAACTGTCTTAGTTTATGAAACAAATTCTAAAATATTCTTTTTATCGTATATAAAATAGTTACGGCGGTGCTTGATAATTTTGTCCTTGCAACCCAGAGGTCCCGGGATCGATTTCCACAATATATCATAATGGTTGTGAAGATAAACTTCGTTAGGAAACCTGACCACACTGATGTGCTATTGAGCTATTAACACGTAAAAAAGAAAAATATAACTTTACGTATGTGCTGGGAATCTTCAAAATTGAATAAAAGTATATAATAATAATAACAATATTTTGTGAAAATTCACACTGCGCCATCTAGTCCCAAACTAAGTAGCATAGCACTTGTGTTATGGGTACTAGACAACATAGAATTAAGATTAAGGTCTCCGCTTTGGACGTAATCTTTTTTTCAGCATATGAACGATATTTCGCTACGGAAGCAAAAATATGTCATTTTTTTATGGCTGCACTTAGAATTTAACAGTCGCCTTTGGGTATGTGCAACGCTAGTGGCATCCCGAACACGCAGAGTCCCATAAGGATACAGCAACTTGGGTCACTAATGCCGAAACACAACACAAAGTCACTATCGCCTCATACTTAAGACCAAAGGTGGTCGCCATCCAGACGGACTTGGGGACTTACCATGTAGCTAGGATAGGTTGTTTTGTCGCCTAGTACCTACAACAGACCGACTCCGACCGCAGAGGTCAGTATTCTTTCCCCGCCCCTGCACGGATAGAAAGTATTAGGTTCCTATTCGGATCTTTTCTGTTTTTATTTAGCCTCAAAAATAACTATAACCCAAAATTTTCACCCATAGGTGGTCACTCTCCCTTTAATCGTGATTTTAATAGTATTTTTGTATGAACAATATATAAATAAATCTCATTCCAACACATTTTTACCATACATACGGTTTTTTATTTAACAACCAAAATATTCAATGGAAATTGTATTCACGTATCATACGAAATAAATTAACCGGTCCCGTAAAACTTACGATGTAAAACTAATTAATGCCGAACTATATAACGTAATAGCGAGGCGAAATTTTGAGTGCCTCCGTCTTGGCGGTGTCTCAGGTGGGGCTCCCCCTCTTTGGTAGGGTGAACCCCCTCGCGATCCTATTTTCGCGGGTGCGGCGAATAAACTAGTTCTCTTTGATGTGCCGCTTTATGTACATTTAAGTAGATTTTGTTTGAATTTGCTGTGATGCTGCTGTTACAGCAATAATTTTACTGAGCTGATGAAAAATACATAATATATAGGTATTTAAGACAACGTAAACTGCCCATTTGTACTTAAAAGAATTTTAAATATGACAACTCAGGCTCAGTGGCTACACAAATTATTTTTTTCAATTGCTCTAGGACAGCAGACAGCCTGACGGCCCGCTTGGAATTTAGTAGTTACCGTCGTCTATGGGTGTTTGAGACGCCAGTGGCATCGCGAACAGGCTGCTGTCCAATACGATTACAGGAACTTGGGTCACTAATGCCGGAACACAACCACAAAGTTATTAGGGCGGCATACCTATGACCAAAGGTGGTCGCCATCCACGGCCATGGGGCCCTACCACCTACACGGTGGGTTGTTTTGTCGCCTTTTACGACAGGCCGACCCCAGAGGTCAGTATTCTTTCTCCGCCCCTGCACAGATAAGATCTTAAATAAGATCTAGTACAGGGCTACTTCTTTCTAAACCCACGAGCGTTCCCTATGTATGTGAAAATATTTATAAGGTTTATAAAAACCTTTTTCTTTGTCTCGGGGAAAAACCTCTCTTGACGGGTTCCCCCGGCCCAGGGGGACCGAGGGATATGTGGGATTCCGGGGAAGATGTTCAGCCATCCGACTACCCACTAAAAAACCCCGCTGTTCTCCTATCGCCTACGCCCGGGCCTACGGATATGTGGCCTGCCGATCTCGTGGCCCGGGCCGAAGGTCTATAAAAACCTGCGATATATGTAGGTTAAATCCTAGTCAAGGGAAATTTATGGAAGCAACTAGAAAGAAGGATCAATATACCTGCTACTACCTTGGCAGGTTACACACACACTCTTGATCGTATATGCAAGTTTCGTACGTTTTTTTCGTTTATCATCACATTCACATCATCTAAAAAAATACCCGATAGGTACATGATGTGGTGGGGATTCCTTTAGCCATTTAGAAAACTACTTAACCCCTATGATGATTAATTCTAAAGATCTGACAAAAGAAACTGAAAATATATATTGCCTTTGGAAGTTTTGGAGTCAAAGGTCAGGCCTGAAAACTGAATGATCTATGCACCCCAGAAATCCATGCCGGGAGGTCTTTGATGTAAAAAGGTACGCTGAAATTGTGGCCTGCGACAAAACTCAGCATCGTACCTGGGATCCATTACATTACATATGTATGTATACTTCGGAGAAAACTTGATTAATATATTATTATATTTATTAATACTTAATAAATTACTAATAAATTAAAAATACTTAATAAATTATTAATACTTAATTTGTGTGTATTTTATTTACTATTGGTTAGTAATTTAATTCATATAATTATTTTTGAATTTGAATGTATAAATAGATAATATATAAAACTAGCTGACCCGGCAAACGTTGTTCTGCCATATAAATAATAAAATGTCAAAAAATTAAAAAATAAATTTTGGGGGTGGGTCACCCCTAACATTTAGGGGGATGAAAAATAGATGTTGGCCGATTCTCATAGATACCGGATAAGCACAAAAATTTCATCAAAATCGGTCAAGCCGTTTCGGAGGAGTATGGCAACGAAAACTGTGACACGAGAATTTTATATATTAGATGTACAAAATATGGATCAAGAGTCTGAAATTAATGATTAATTAATCTATTGAATTTTTTTGTATATTTTTTGTTTAGTACCTATAACACAAGCACTTTACTTACTTAGGGAATAGATGGCGCTGTATGTTTATTTATATTAAAATTAATACCACTCACCCTTAATTATCTCGAAGGCTGCCAAAGAAGCTTTACTTGGGAATAACATCATAATAATTTTAATGGAATCTTGTTAATCCTACCAGAAGAGGTAGGGGGATAAGGGTGGGGGTACGAGTGTAAAATTACATAAACGCTGCTATATTCAAGACGTTCTTGATTTAATTAAAATTTAATGTTAGATGTTCATACTTGATTACCAAGCTTCATACTATAAGTTTATTTCTTAATTCATATTAATATTATAAATGTGAAAGTAACTCTGTCTGTTTGTTACGTTTTCACACCCAAACCGCTGAACCAATTTTGACTAATTTCGGTATAGAAATATTGGACTTAAGTGAAGGACATAGGGTTTTAATTTATATTATACTAGCTGTGCCCGCGACTCCGTCCGCGTGGAATAGTGACTTTGGGCAGCATTTTTTGGATATATCTTATGGTTTATTTTGGATTACAAACCCTATAAACCCTAAAATATAAATAAATGAAATATACAAACTGCGTTCAAACCTACACATTCCAGCCTAAGCTGAACCCTATTTTATATGACTGATGATATAAATCTGAGGTTAACTTAAATTGGATGTTTAAAATCCGAAATTGATCACTTTTAACTAAAACCATTTTTTTTTCTAAAATTAAAGTAGTCTAAGTTACTCCTTGATACATCAGCTATCTGCCAGTGAAAGTCCCGGCAAAATCGGTCCAGCCGTTTCAGAGATTAGCCGGAACAAACAGAGAGACAAAAATTGTAAAAAATGTTGTTTTGGTATATGTACCCTGTATACATCCAAATGCACTTAGTAAAAAGCGGTTATTTTAATATTACAAACAGACCCACCAATTTTACTTATTTGTATAGATATATTCAGCATATATATAAATACTAGTTGAACCGGCAATCGTTGTTGTGCCATATGAATTTAAAAAATGTAGGTCTATGCCCTTCTCTAAGGTCCAATCTATGGCTGTACTGAAATTCATTAAAATTGGTTCAGTGGTTTAGGCGTGAAAGCGTAACAAATAAGCTCATTTTTGCATTTATAATATTAGTTAGGATATGCTGAACTGGCAAACGTTGTTCTGGCATATAAATTAAAAAAAAAAATAACTAGTTGACCGAATTGTGAATCTAAACTACCGAATCCACTAGAACACAAAAAAATGTCATCAAATCGGTTTAGCCGTTTAGGAGTTCAATTGTGATTGCCTACACTGTGGTGTAGAAGAATTCAATATATAAGGATTAAGGTGTAGCTTATTTCACTATTACAAAAACCTACATTAACGGTGGCTATGTTTCAGCATGTCGCAGGATGGCTGATGGAGCACACATGCCCTGGGGTGAAGACCGTATACCTAGTACCTAGTGAACTTCTCATATGGGTCGTAAAAGACAATTAAAAAAATTCTCTTTTCACTATTTAATTTTTATTCTTATCCTTGCATGTGTGGAGAAACAATACTGAACTGATAGGTCGGCCTGTCGTAAAAGGCGACAAAACAACCCACCCTAGCTACGTGGTAGGGCCCCAAGCCCGTCTGGATGGCGACCACATTTGTTCTAAAGTGCCGCCATAACAACTTTGTGTTGTGTTCCGGCATTAGTGACTCAAGTTCCTGTACCCTTCTGGGACAGTAGCGTGTTCACGATGCCACTGGCATTGCAAATACTCATAGGTGATGGTAACTGCTAATTTCTAAGTGGACCGTCAATCTGCCTGCTGTCCTACAGCAATAAAAAAATAACAGTTATTCAGCAAATATTGTACGACTTCTTTGGGACTGAAGGATCATAAAGCACAAAAAGTGCTCCCTTATAAATGGGTAGACCCAAAAAAGTGCTGGCTTGACGTCGTAAAGGGTGATATGCGTACCAATGGAATCACTACCAGGGATGCTGAAGACCGTGCGAAGTGGAGTAGAAAAAGTCGGAAAGCGGACCCCGGACACCGAAACGCAAGTTTGGGTTGCAACCGGGATGAACGCTGAGATGATGATGATGATGAAGGGCAGGTAGAAGAAAAAGGTAAAGAGAACCACCTCACGTTGTGAATTACAGTTCATAAACCCGCCAGAATGGCTCTAGTGTAGATACAGTTTATGATATGAACGTAGCTCACGCGTCCGGTGATATCAGGGATACTGAAGATCATGCGAAGTGGAGAAGAAATAGTCGGAAAGCGGACCCCGCGCGCCGAGGCGAGAATTTGGGTTGCAACCGGAATTCAACGGTAAGATAATGATGATATTAATATAGCTGTTGTAGATGATTTGAAGTACCATACTAATAGTGATGTATGATGATTACTGAGTTAAAAAATTTATATATTTGGCGACTAGAGTTGTTAGTGACAATACAGTATGGAAAAGTCAACTATTAGCGTAATCAAAAATTATTTGTTAAATATAAACAAAAAAAAATTACAATGATGCTATTGTGACGCATTCTTAAAAATCAATTTCCACGGACACTTTTTCAAACACACAGTTTGCCTTATCTCTACCCTTTAAATAATATGTAGTTGTGAGGCTCCTGTGAGGTGTTTTTTCTTAAAAGAATTTATGGCCTGGTAACGAGAACTTTAAGCCATCTGTCAGTTGTCAAGGTCTATATCCATATATTGGTTGATCTGAACGGCCCCATGGCCGTTCAGATCCAATCGATTAGTGAATGGATACAAAAGGAGAGGTAGACCAAAGAAAAGATGGATGGATTGTGTAAAAGATGATATGATAAAAAAAGTTGTGAATATTCAGATGACGACTAATAGAGGAGAATGGAAGGAGAGAAAATGTTGTGCCAACCCCACATAGCTGGGATAAGGGTAGGAAAAAGAAGAAGGATTTACTAGTAAAAATTACCGCCTAAATATAAAACAAAGATGTGAGAGAGAGATTGACATTGGTAAATCAGTGCCTAAAGCATTGAAGTCACATTACAAGAAAAAGAAATACATGTAATAGGTATTTATCATACTATTCACATTATACATAATATAAGTATACAGTAACAGCGTCTTTAGAATATTCATTGAACCTCTACGCGGAATAGGTAGATGGGGAACAAAACACCCGCATCTACATCAAGGAAATTATCCGCTGATAACAAACTCATTCCGAGACGTCTGCAAGAGTAATGTTTCCGTTTTCCCCCCTTTTCCTTAGCGAGGGGCGTCCCAAAAGGGCTTATCGTCGACAAAAGGTATCGGAGATGGTCCCTCTTTATAGAATTTTCGGGCTTTCGGGAGGGGTGTGGGACGGAACCCCCTTTTTGCGACGTACATTTTCATTTCCTTCATCTTTCTCCGCTTTCGAGTCGTTGTGGGACGGATTTGGGAATTTAGTTTTTTAAAGACGTTATATTTTATCTCATATTAACAAACATTTTTATCTTAGTTACTTCCAAAGCTTTTACCGGACTCTTAGATGCACATTGAGTGTTGTCACAGGCCCAAATTTCTTGAACTCCGTTTCGTGAACTTCCATTTTTTCATCAAAGACCTGCACAATATTAGATGATGTGGAACGCATAAGCTTGACCTTCACAGAAAACGCTGACCCTAAAAGAAAATCCCATATGCCTCCTTTAATTTGCAAAGGCTGTCAAATCTAACAAAACGAGTCATTAATCACGATACTTTAAGACTAGATGCCGCTTTATTAGTTGTCACAATATATTTCTTTATCACCACGCTTTTATTAACTTAACCTGTATGTATCTATGTAACGGAATTTTCATACTCATTTTTAACTTTTTTTTGAACGTACAAAAAATTCAAAATTTTGGACACTTTTGGACTTGATGGATTAACGTTTTCTTTTTCTTTTGCTGGAAGATGGTGTTAAATTTATAAAAAAAAAATTAATCGATTGGGAATTGACAACAAATAAAATATAGTTTATAAAATCTAAAAAACACGCTTTTATAATTAATGAAAGTTAAAAAGTAAAAAATAATTCTTAATATTATATAATAATAAAATTACTGACGACAAAATTAATGACACTGTTATAAAAGCGTGGTGCTTTGTATACAATATTTTTAAACTAACTCTGCATTTCGGAATGTAACTAGAAAAAAGGAAAAAAAAACTATAACGAGTGATATCGAGCACACCCACGCTTTTTAGAGCAGTGACATTATTTGTCTCGTCAGTAATTTTATTCAAATGTTAAGAATTATTTTTTAATTTTTAGTTTCATTAACTATATGCTGTTTTTTAGTTCTTTAAACTAGAATTTTTTAATTATATTTATGATTGTTTAGGAAAGTGAAGGTAGTATGTCAATATAATAAATTAAAATTAATCTTAATGAGAAACAAGACACTTCTGAAGTATTTTTTTTTATTGCTATAGAACAGCAGACAGGCTGACGGCCCGCTTAGGATTTAGCAGTTACCGTCGCCTATAGGTGTATGCAACGCCAGTGGCATCGCGAACACGCTGTTGTCCCATAAAGGTACAGGAACTTGGGTCACTAATGCCGGAACACAACACAAGGTTATTATGGCGGCATACTTAAGACCAAAGGTGGTCGACATCCAGACGGGCTTGAGGCCCTACCACGTAGCTAGGGTGGATTGTTTTGTCGCCTTTTACGACAGGCCGACCCCGGCCACAGAGGTTAGTATTCTTTCTCCGCCCCTGCACGGATAAAAAGTAAATGAAGAACTTGCTAAGGTTCTTTTTATACACTTCTATTAACATATATATTATTGTTTTTATTACGATCAATTTATCTTTAATTTTTTTAAGTGTCTGGATCTGGTATTATTTTTTATACTTCAAATATATTATAGGTTGTTCGTCGAAGGTCATTTGGAAGGGTTATAGTCATAATATTTTTTTCATCTATCCTTAAACGGACGCTGTTAAAGCAATCTTATCTTTTTGAAGCCGAAAATCATCATAGTCCAAGTCGATAATATCTTGCTCGTAATTCGTAACAATTGGTATGTGAGCAAGTTTCACAACTAAGAGGATAGTGATGATTGTATCTCTAAAATGATAAAAAATAATATATCGTGTATTCTAAATACGCGCCTGTATCCAATTCCCCGTCTTACAGCAGCAACCTTAGACGCCCCCCGGTGCCCCCCGACCCCCAACCGCACACCCTCGCCTCGCGCAGTTCGTTAGCAAACTTCCATACTTTGTAATATGCAAATGTAGTCTGAGGGGATACGGTGTTAGGCGTCTTAAAATGAATTAATGACGCAGGTGACTTGCCTTGTAGGAGGCTCTTATGTAAGGGAGCTGGGAGGTTGTGGGATGTGAAGAGGGGAGGGGGGAGTATGTGGTTTTTATTGTATTGAACGCGAAGACGTTAGGTGTCTTCACGTTTGGATCGATATTGTATATCGAAGTGTAAAACGTATCGGACCTATTATTATTAGTATTATTTCATAACTACTATACCGGCACGCTATGATGGCCGTTTTGACGTTTGTCCACTCATGAAGTTTCTTATTAATTAGTAATTACATTTGAAGGAGCAAATTGCTGTTCTTTATTGTCAATAGCGACTTGCAGTTATTGACAATAAGGAACAGCAATGTGCTCCATCAAATGTAATTACTAATTAATAGAAACTTCATGGACTGGACAAACGTCAAACCGGCCATCATAGCGTGCCGGTAGCATAGTAGTCATCCAGGGGTCGAAACGCGACCATAATGCATTTAATTTTTCAGTTTGAACTTTATTAGGCTTTACCTCTATAATCCTAGGTTTCATCATGTCTACTCAGTTAATTTTTCTCTATCAGTTTGAATAGTATCACTGTAAAACATCAAAATGTTTTGCATTGCAAAGCCTGCATTGTAAATCCGTTTTGTAACCATATATTCACATTTATAAACACTATTATCACAAATAGACAAGATGATATCAATTTAGATTCCTTATGCGCCAGTTTCTTAATGCTTGAGCCAGATGTATTTCAAAAATTATAAATAAAAACAATTCCAAAGTTTCATTCTTTATTATTGTCAATTTACACAATAATATAAACCAAAGAGAATATAATCACTTAAGTCTATAGACAATTAATGTTAATTTATTAAATATATATTATTAATAATATGTAATTAATAGATAGTATAATAATATATTAATAATATATGTATAATGCAATACAGTAGACTCTCGTTAATTCAAACCTGCGACGAACCTCTCTATAATTCAAAGTTATGAAGTATGTTATGGAGTATGATTCAAAGTCATGAGTTCCCCAGAAAATCTCTTTATATAATATTTCGAACTAAATTAGTACATTTTTATGCACTTGGTAATTCGAACGAAAAAATCATCGTTAGGTATCAAAACGACGCGATAATTCGAACTCATCGACGTCAAACACTCGATAATTCGTAAAGGATCAGATATTGAGTATGTGTGCCCGCTACTGACAAGATCAAACTTGTATTATCGTACCCGAGTTTTTGTTTTTGTAATGATTAATTCGACACACTTCCGCACGAATTAGTTTGTTTAGTTAAGTTTCAGTTACTTTTACTCTTATAATAGACCCTTTTGTCATTTGTTGTTATTGTTAAAGAATAGTGGTTAGTTAATAAATAATACATAATTGATTATCAACACTCAATAATTCAAAGTTTTATTTCTTTTCTCTCAAAAATTTCGAACCATTTGATATTTCGAACACTCGATAATTCGTAATATTTTAAGAGTCCCTCGAGTTTCGAATTAACGAGAGTCGACTGTATGTAAATGACGACGTCCTGGCGTAACGGCTAAAGCACATCGGTACGCTTACGAGGAGGTCACGGGTTCGATTCCCGTCCAGCGTCTGGGTGTTTGTGTATAACATGTATTTATTTACAAAACTATATATGTAGTATATCAATTGTCTAGTACCCACAACACAGGTTCAATGCAACTTAGTTTGGGACTAGATGATGTTATGTGAAATATCCGAATATATTTACATATATATTTACAGGTATAGGTATATTTAATAATTGTATAATATCATTATTTATATATTATTAATATTAATTAGTTAATTATTTAAGTACTTATGTATATTATATTATTATAAAAATTAATTAAATTATATATTATATTATTATAAAATTTACCGTAATGGACTTTTTTATCAGGCAATAAACTCTTTTAAAAAAACAAAAGAGTAAATAAGGTATTTATTTGTGTATCAATCGAGAAGTAGTATGTGTAATGTTTATTTGCATTAATTTAATGTATTTCTGATGGATTTTAGGCAAAATAAATAGCTTTATGCACTTCTCCTCCGTATAAACTGTGCCAAATTTCATACTCATTCGTCCACGCAATTTATGTAAAAACGGATACAAAGTTTTCGCTTCACGTATTAATATAAAGATGACTATTATTTGTCACTGATAAAGTGATCCTGTTAACCCAGACAATATCTTGGTCAGAAGTCCATTTTTTATATATAACATTGGCCATCGTCGCCTTTGCAACATCAGAGACATTGCCAACATAAACAAGATCTCGAAATAGTAATTTTATTTTAAATCTTGAACAAATAATATATTATTATATTAAAATAATATACATATGAATTATTATAATCTTATTAATTATTATAATAATAATAGTACAGACACGAGATTAATACATATCTAACCTCGTGCCGACGGCAAAATACTGTCTGCATTATAAAAAAATTATAGTTTTCTAAAAACATTTTTGACAATTTGTTCTTTATAAGTTAAATTTATAAATAAAATATTTCACTTTCGTATTTTTTATTATAATTTTTTGTATAAGCTTTATTTTT
Organism: Malacosoma neustria; assembly: GCA_963693495.1. Taxonomy (NCBI): domain Eukaryota; kingdom Metazoa; phylum Arthropoda; class Insecta; order Lepidoptera; family Lasiocampidae; genus Malacosoma; species Malacosoma neustria. Next base: position 3,580,540 of record OY856395.1, on the reverse strand, counting down.
TAAAAATCTGTTGCAATATTTGTTACATTATATTGAATGATTATATCTCTTTTTAAGTTTTTTTACTTGTGTTTTATTCTTCAACAATTTAACTTAAAATACTTCCGCAATAAAATATAAAAGATCGATTGCAAGATAAACAAGCATTTTTTGCTTTATTTGGATTGCAACCACCCCTGGTTCTAAATATGCCGCCATATTAACCTTGTTTTGTGTTCCGGCATAGGTGACCCAAGTCCCTACGCGGACGGCAGCGTGTTAGAGGTGCTCCTGACGTCGCTTACATTTATAGGCGACCGTAACTGCTTACTATTAAGTGGGCCGTCAGCCCGTCTGCTGTCCCTCAGCAATATTATTTTCCTCCAAGCACTTTCTCCGATACACACAATTGTCATTTTGTTTCAATGACGAATTGTGGATAAATCTCACTGCCCCAACTGGGCAATCACAACAGTATCACAAACACTCCGTTGACCGTACTTGACAATTATCACGCGTAAATACTCATACCCCTACCATAGGAATGTATTGTTTGAAATA